>CM024269.1:19898742-20523661 GCA_013621005.1 Aeschynomene evenia | reverse complement strand
GAGCAAGAGGCTGTGGGACCCCAAGGGGCAATACGGATTATGACCGCGATGCGGAAATCCGGGATATTCGTCAGACTCTGACACTCTGATGCAGATGATGGCGAATCAGAATATCAGAACAGGAAAGAGCAGAAGTTCCCCTAACCCTGAGTATGAGCCGCCAAGAAGAAGGCCGCAAGTCTTTGGACCTACAGAGGTGTCGCTAGAGGCGTATCTGAGGCTTAATCCGCCAACCTTTTCTGGAGATTCCATGGATGAAGACCCTGAGGAGTTTCTTGATAGGGCTACGAGGGCTCTGCGTGCTCTCCAATGTCATGATGTGAGGGCCGTAGACCTTGTTACCTACACTCTGCAGGGCACTGCTGCCCACTGGTATGAGACCTTAAGGATCGAAGGGGCAAACATCAGAAGACCACCACCGGTATGGGAAGAGTTCACAGACGCCTTCAGGGCAAGATTCTTTTCAGAGAACCGAAGGGAGCTGTTAGCTGACCAGTTCCTTAAGCTGAAGCAGACACAGGGCATGTCCGTAGTTGAGTACGCTACGCAGTTTACTCGATTATGCCGATATGCACCTCATGAGATCACTCCGGAGGACCGGAAGGTGAGGAGATTTGTGAAGGGGCTCAGGGATCCGATGCGATCCATCTTGCACAATGAGATTGGACGGAAGACTTTTTCTCAAGTCATGGATACTGCAGTGGGGATTGAAGGTTCCCTAGAGGAAGATAAGCCTAGTAGGGGGTTTGACAAGAAGAAGAAGACTACAGGGCAGTTCTCTGGAGGATCCAGTTCTGGTGGATCTCATGGCTACCAGTATAAGAGGTTCATACCTGAGGGTGGTTCCAACTCATCAGGATCCACTCCTAGAGATGTGCCGACGAGATCCCAGTCTAGCAGTGGTTCTCAGTCTAGTACGCATTGGCCAGATCCTCGTGCCCCTCATTGCAAGAGTTGTGGAAGGTATCATCAGGGACCATGTCGTGCTGTTCCTCACACCTGTTATGGATGTGGTCAGACATGCCACTTTATCAAGGATTGTCCCCGCTTTTTGGTGGAGCTGCTAGCCAAGCACCGATTCTACCCACTCCATCTTTCTCAGCTATGTCTCCGGGTAGATCTTCTGGACATGGGGGTAGAGGACCGACTAGAGGAAACAGGGGCCGTGGTCAGGGAGGTGGAGGAAGAGCACAACTTAGAGTCTTTGCGTTGACCCGTCAGGATGCTCAGGCATCCAATGCTGTAGTGGCAGGTATAACAAAAGTTTGTTCTTCTGAAGCTTATGTGCTGTTTGATCCGGGCTCCACACATTCTTATGTGTCCCCGTTCTATGCTTCCCTCTTGGCGAGCAACCTATGTCTTTGGAGGATCCTTTTTGGGTTAGTACTCCGGTCGGAGAACCTCGTATGGTTCATCTTGTGTGCAAGTCGTGTGTGGTTTCTGTGGGCGGGATGGACACTTTAGCCGACCTGGTGATCCTTGATATGGTGGACTTCGATGTCATCCTGGGCATGGATTGGTTGGCTTCTTGTCATGCCTCGGTGGATTGCTATTCCAAGTTGGTGAAGTTTGTCCTCCCCGATGGTTCAACCTTCGAGTTCCAAGGGGATCATTGTATGACCCCTGCTTCTTTGATCTCGGTTATAAGTGCCATGAAGTTGATGGACCACGGGTGTCAAGGTTTTCTGGCGTCAGTAATGAACATGGAGGCTAGTGTTGTAGGTGTTGGTCAAGTTCCAGTGGTATGTGAGTACCCAGATGTGTTTCCGGAGGAGTTGTCGGGTATGCCACCTGATCGGGAGATAGAGTTCGGGATTGACCTAGCTCCTGATGCTCAACCAGTTTCCATTCCTCCTTACCGTATGGCTCCGAAAGAGTTAAACGAGTTGAAGGATCAGCTGAAGGATCTTTTGGACAAAGGGTTCATTCGACCGAGCACATCACCTTGGGGTGCTCCGATTCTTTTTGTCAAAAAGAAGGATGGATCCATGAGGCTTTGTGTGGACTACAGGCAGCTCAACAAGTTGACGGTCCGAAACAAGTACCCTCTTCCGAGGATTGATGATCTGTTTGATCAGCTTCAGGGTGCTTGTTGTTTTTCTAAGATTGATCTGAGATCGGGTTACCATCAGTTGAGGATTAAGGAAGGAGATATTCCGAAGACGGCTTTCCGTACTCGATATGGGCATTTCGAGTTTCTTGTGATGTCTTTTGGGTTGACCAATGCCCCTGCAGCTTTTATGGATCTCATGAACCAGGTGTTCAAACCATTCTTGGATCGCTTCATCATAGTCTTCATTGATGACATCTTGGTGTACTCTAAGACTGCTGAGGACCATGAGCATCATCTCAGGGTTGTGCTGCAGACTCTGAGGGACCACAATCTTTATGCCAAGTTCTCTAAGTGCGAGTTTTGGATGGATCAAGTAACCTTTCTGGGGCATATAGTGTCCAAAGATGGTATTATGGTGGATCCGAAGAAGGTAGAAGCAGTTCAGAAATGGCCTAGACCTACAACAGTGACGGAGATCCGTAGTTTCTTGGGTCTTGCGGGCTACACTAGCGGAGATTTGTCAAGGATTTCTCTCGGGGTAGCAGCACCTCTCCACCTCAGTTAACTCAGAAGCTACGCACCTTTTTATGGTCAGAAGCTTGTGAGTCAAGTTTTCAAAAGCTGAAGGAGGCTCTGACTACCGCTCCCGTTTTGGCCTTGCCTACCGATTCAGGGGGCTACTCCGTGTATTGTGACGCTTCCCGGATTGGGCTTGGTTGTGTTTTGATGCAGAATGGGAGGGTGATAGCTTATGCCTCAAGGAAGTTGAAGAATCACGAGCAGAACTGCCCCACTCATGATTTGGAGATGGCGGCGGTGGTGTTTGCTCTCAAGATCTGGAGACACTACCTCTATGGAGAGACGTGTGAGATCTACACCGACCACAAGAGTTTGAAGTACATCTTTCAGCAGGAAGACCTCAATCTGAGACAGAGGCGGTGGATGGAGTTGCTGAAGGACTATGATTGTACCATCTTGTATCACCCTGGAAGAGCAAATGTAGTCCCAGATGCTTTGAGCAGGAAGTCTATGGGTAGTCTGGCCCACATTGCGGTTGTGAAGAGACCGTTGGTTGAGGAGATCCATAGGTTGGAGTCTGAGGGCATGCACTTCGAGTTAGGGAGGTCTGGAGTACTCTTAGCTCATGTGCGGGCTCAGTCCTCTTTGGTGGACCAGATTAAATCCGTTCAGCGTGATGATCCAAGGCTTGCTAAGCTAGTGTCAGAGGTCAGTGAAGGGAAGAACGTGGAGCTATCTCTAGACTTAGAGGGTGTTTTACGGTGTGGACAGCGGTTGTGCGTACCCGATGTAGGTAATATGAGGAGGCTCATTCTAGAGGAAGCTCACAACTCCAAGAATTCCATCCATCCAGGCAGTACGAAGATGTATCAGGATTTGAAAGAGTTGTTTTGGTGGGAAGGTATGAAGCGGGATGTGGCAGACTTTGTTTCCCGGTGCTTGGTGTGTCAGCAAGTGAAGGCAGAGCATCAAAGACCTGCAGGGTTGTTGCAACCGTTGGAGATACCCACATGGAAGTAGGAGATGATCACCATGGATTTTGTGACGGGATTACCCCACAGTTTCCGAGGCTTTGACTCCATATGGGTGATTGTGGATCGACTGACCAAGTCGGCCCACTTCATTCCGGTTAAGACGGCTTACGGAGTGCCTCGCTATGCTCAGTTGTTCTTGGAGGTGATTGTGCGACTCCATGGTGTTCCTGTCTCCATCATCTCAGATCGAGGTACTCAGTTCACCTCCCGGTTTTGGCGATCCTTTCAAGAAGCTTTAGGGACTCGTCTTAATTTCAGTATGGCATTTCACCCTCAGACCGATAGGCAGTCAGAAAGGACTATTCAGATTTTGGAGGACATGCTCCGAGCTTGTGTGATGGACTTCGGCGATGGTTGGGATCCATACCTTCCATTGATCGAGTTCTCTTATAATAACAGTTATCAGGCCAGTATTGGAATGGCACCGTTTGAGGCTCTGTATGGTAGGAGATGTCGCTCCCCCATTGGATGGTTTGAGAGTGGTGAAGCGGCTCTGTTGGGACCCGACTTGGTTCAAGACGCCATGGAGAAGGTGAAATTGATCCGAGAAAGGCTGCAAGCGGCCCAGAGTAGGCAGAAGGCCTATGCCAACAACCGGAGACGAGACTTGGAGTTCTCGGTTGGTGATCATGTGTTTCTCCGCATTTCTCCGATGAAGGGAGTTATGAGGTTCGGGAAGAAAGGGAAGTTGAGTCCCCACTATATCGAACCTTTTGAGATCTTGGATCGGATTAGAGCTGTAGCCTATCATCTGGCACTTCCCCCTGAGTTGTCTGCTATACACCCCATCTTTCATGTGTCCATGCTAAGGAAATACCTATCTGACCCCTCTCATGTGCTTGAGCATCAAGTGTTGCCTCTGGATGAGAACTTAGCTTTTGAGGAGGAACCCGTGGCGATTGTGGACCGTCAGGTGAGGAAGCTCCGAACTAAGGAAGTTGCTACAGTGAAGGTGGTTTGGCGGAACCACTCAGGTCCGGAAGCTACATGGGAGCCCGAGGAAGCCATGCGGGATAAGTATCCGCACCTCTTTCATGATTCAGGTAATCTCTTTTTCCCTTCTGTGTTTGAATTCGGGGTCCGAATTCTTTAAGGGGGGAAGATTGTAATACCTGGGGTAGTCTGAGTTAGTTTGAGTAAGAGATCACGGTACACCCGGGGAGATAGGACCACGTGGGCCCCACCTCCCCACTCTTTTCCTTCCCTTTTTCTTCTTCTTCCCCCTCTTTTCCCATCACTCTCTCTCTCCCCCTCATTCCTTCTCTTCTTCTTCTTCCTCCCCTCTCAAATCCCTCTCTAATCTCAACCAAAACTCCATCAATCTTCAAGATTCAAGTTACCATTGCTCATCTAGTGTATTGTGGGTAAGTGTAGAGTATTTCTTTTTCTCCATTGATGTCTATTTCTCTCCAATCTCGGTTTTGGGGGTTAGGGTTTTTGAGAGGATTTGTGATTTCTTTGATGTTATGAAGTTATGATGTTGCAATATAGTTGTTATTGTTGTTTGTTGATGATTTTCTGGTGTATTGGGTGTTAAAAATGGATTTTTGGGGTTGATTTCCTGTTGCTGTCGCGAACCAGCAGCTCTGCTAGGGTTTGACCGCCCAAGCGGTGGTGCGACTGCCTGAGCGGTGCGAACCGCTTGAGCGGTGAAGAGACCGCCCGGGCGGTGGTCTCGCAGGCAGAACTGTTTTACACACCTTCTTTGAAAATGCTTTTCGAAAATATTATTATGTATTATCGTTACATGATTATTCATTATATTTTCTATGTTGAGAAATGTATTATGTGAACTATGAATTATTTTGAAGTAAAATAATTTCAAACAGTTATTATATACCTATATTTATATATAGTGTGTTAGAGTGTTAGTAGCTGGGGTTATGGGTTGAGTTTGAGTATTGTTATGTCTCTGAGGATTCTGTTGTGTTCTCTAGATTTCCAGTCTCCTAAGAAAGCTCCAAACAACTCCTCCTAGATCCGGCGGTGCTGTTTTGCTCATTTGAGCATCTCTGTGAGTAATGGGTTATATGTAGTTTATTTTGTATATGACTGTATATGTGGATTATGTGCCTGTACATGGTTTATTGTGAGTATATGATGGAAATGTTGTGATGATGATGATGAATTACTTATGTCGTGATTATGGATGCTATGTGCCACTAACAGCGCTAAATAAGATAAAAATTGAATGAATTAAGATATATGGTAAAACGACCTGAGGAGGGGCATAGCTCGCGGGGTCGTAAGTGGGAAACTTGATAAGGGGCATAGCTCGCGGGGTTTCCCAGTATGGTGTCTGATGAGGGGCATAGCTCGCGGGACATCCATACTTCCTATGAACATGAGTCGGGGCCGCACTCCAGGTGTTCATAGGTTAAAAGCTATCAAGATAAAGAGACTGTATAAGAACGATGGAATCGATATATATATATATATATATGTTATTGGTTTATGTGTAACTGCATTGCACTGCTATATGCTTTATATACTGCTTATAACCTGTTTATTCACTGAGCGTATGACTCACCCATTCATACAATATGTTTTCAGATCAAGGTGCAGATCAAGGGACGAGTTCATCCGTTCCTCCGAGTTCTTAGATTTGGTGAGCCTCATATGTTAGAGGCATTATGTAGTTTGTATTAAGTGTATGCTCCTTATGTTACAGATAGGATTCCTTGGACTAGAGTAGATGGTTGATGTTGTATAAGTCTATGTAAGACTTGTTGTTATTGTGTTGTTGTTGTTAGGCTTTCTATGGATATGTATGATGACATGTATGACATTTATGTCTGGATGTATGGATTATTTGTGATGTATGTTAGGATATGTTTCGTATGTTATCAGGTTAAGGCTGACATGGGACTTGGTGTCTCATGTGCCGGTCACGTATCCGTGTTGGCTCAATCCTCTTTGGTGGACCAGATTAAGTCTGTTCAGCGGAATGATCCAAGGCTTGCTAAGCTAGTGTCAGAGGTCAGTGAAGGGAAGAACGTGGAGCTATCTCTAGACTCAGAGGGTGTTTTACGGTGTGGGCAGCGGTTGTGCGTACCCGATGTGGGTAATCTGAGGAGGCTCATACTAGAGGAAGCTCACAACTCCAAGTATTCCATCCATCCAGGTAGCACGAAGATGTACCAAGATCTGAAGCAGTTATTTTGGTGGGAAGGTATGAAACGAGATGTAGCGGACTTTGTTTCTCGTTGTCTGGTGTGTCAGCAAGTAAGTGAAGGCAGAACATCAGAGATCTGTAGGGTTGTTGCAACCGATTGAGATACCAACATGGAAATGGGAGAGGATCACCATGGACTTTGTGACGGGGCTACCTCGCAGTTTTCGAGGCTTTGACTCCATATGGGTGATTGTGGATTGACTGACCAAGTCGGCCCACTTCATTCCAGTTAAGACATCCTACGGGGCGCCTCGTTATGCTTAGTTGTTCATCGAGGTTATTGTGCGACTTCATGGTGTTCTGACATCCATTATCTCCGACAGAGGGACTCAGTTCACCTCCCGATTTTGGCGATCCTTTCAAAAAGCCTTGGGGACTCGTCTTAACTTCAGCACATCTTTTCACCCTCAAACCGATGGCCAGTCAGAGAGGACTATTCAGATTTTGGAGGATATGCTCCGAGCTTGTGTTATGGATTTTGGAGATGGTTGGGAGTCGTACCTTCCGTTGGTGGAGTTTTCTTATAACAACAGCTATCAGACCAGTATTGGTATGGCACCGTTTGAGGCTCTTTATGGTAGCAGGTGTCGGTCTCCCATAGGTTGGTTTGAGAGTGGTGAAGCTGCATTGTTGGGACCCGATCTGGTACAGGATGCCATGGATAAGGTGAAGTTGATCAGGGAAAGGCTCCAAGCGGCTCAGAGTAGACAGAAGGCCTATGCTAACAACCGGAGGCAAGATTTGGAGTTTTCGGTCGGAGATCATGTGTTTCTCCGTATATCTCCGATGAAGGGAGTGATGAGGTTCGGAAAGAAAGGGAAGCTGAGTCCTCGGTATGTTGGGCCTTTTGAGATCTTGGATCGGATTGGGGCAGTGGCCTATCATTTGGCACTTCCACCTGAGATGTCCTCAATCCATCCCGTCTTCCATGTGTCTATGCTGAGGAAGTACTTATCGGATCCATCTCATGTGATCGAGCATCAAGGGTTACCTTTGGATGAGAATTTGGTATACGAGGAGGAACCGGTGGCTATTGTTGATCGGCAGGTGAGGAACCTCCGTTCTAAGGAAGTGGTTACAGTGAAGGTGGTTTGGCGAAACCACTCTGGTCAAGAGGCTACATGGGAGCCCGAGGAAGCCATGCGGGATAAGTATCCGCACCTCTTTCAAGATTCAGGTAATCTCTTTTCCCTTCTGTGTTTGAATTCGGGGTCCGAATTCTTTAAGGGGGGAAGATTGTAATACCTCGGGTATTCTGAGTTAGTTTGAGTAAGGGATCACGGTACATCCCGGGGAGACAGGACACCTAGTGGGCCCCACCTCCCCTCTTTTCTTTCTTTTTCTTCCCCTTTTTCCTTTCCCTCCCGTAGCCCCCTCCCCCAAAAATCACAACTTCATATTCTTCTTCCTTTCTTCCCCTCTCATTTATTTCTTTCTCAAAACTCAACCAAATCTTCATCAATCTTCAAGATTCAAGTTAGCATTTCTCACCTAGTATATTGTGGGTAAGTGTAGAGTATTTCTTTTCCTCCATTGATGTCTATTTCTCTATATTTTCGGATTTGGGGTTTTAGGGTTTAAGATTGGGGTTTTTGATTTTGTTGTGAGATTGAGGTTTGTGATGTGTTCTCTAGGGTCTCAACCAACTAGAGAAGCTCAGGGTACCTCATCCTAGCTCCGGGTGGCGTCTTGGAGCTCATTGGAGTAATTTGTGAGTAATGGGTTATTTATGGTTTATGTTTGATTTTGAATGATATTGTGAATTACTTGCTATGATAATTGATAGGGACTGAGATTGGGTGATATATAATTGATATTGTATGTTGATTGTGTTTGATTTGGATGGATTGTGGTGAAAATGTGGATTTGGAGATGAATTTCGCGTGATTTTCTGCAGAATTTCGTTTCTGACCCAGGCTGTAATCGATTACAGCAAATTGGTAATCGATTACTGTAATCGATTACCAAGACCCTGTAATCGATTACAGTAATCGATTACTGCGGGATTGTAATCGATTACAGACTGCCAATTTTTACAAAAAAAATTTCTTCAAAACGAAATTTGAAGCAGGTAATCGATTACAGATGTCTGTAATCGATTACAACTGCACTAAAACACCATTTTTAAGACTTTAACTCAAAATCTTTATACATTTAAGTTATGTTTTCAAATCCATATGTTCACCACTACCCCAAACTTGATAATGGGCTGTTTATGATGTTGTTATGATGATGATGCGAATATGATGCGACATACGATTACGAAATGATGTTAATTAAAAGAATGATTAAATGTTGGTTTGCTCGGCCTGAGGAGGGGCATAGCTCCCGGGGTCGAGTTTGATAAAGTCTGAGGAGGGGCTGGGCTCCCGGGATCTCTAATAATGAATACACTTGTAATAACAATACATAAGACGAATTGCGGAACGTGTGGTAGGGTGATTATGTGATGGATTGCTATGACTGTATATATGATTATTGTATTGCTGCATAAACTGTTTTTAATCTATTATTCACTGAGCGTATGACTCACCCATTCATACAAACCATTTTCAGATTCAGGTGCTGATCAGGAGGCGAGTCCTTCCGTTTCCCCGAGCTCTTAGCTTTGGTGAGCCTCAGTGTTTAGAGGTGTTATGTTATTGTCTATTGTCTCTGTAGTATGCTCCATAGGTTTACAAACAAGATTGTCTAAGTTATGTATGTGTTGTAAGTCTAATTAAGACTTGTTACATTTCTGTTGGAATTATGTTAGCTTATGGATTGAGCAGGATATTATGACCATATTATATGTATTATGGATTTATGGGTGATACTTTGAGAACCCTATATATGTGTGAATTTTATGTATGAATGCATGTTAAAGTAGTTGTGGCTGATGTTGTTTAGCTAGATTGTGTGTGAATCACAGGTTAAGGCTGACATGGGACTCGGTGTCCCATGTGTCGGTCACGATCCGAGTTGGGTCGTGACACCTATATAGACTATATATTTACCTATATTTTCTTACATTTTCTAGGTGGTTCGGTGGTGGTCCGTCAACCTCCACTAGTGGCAAGCGATGGCAATGGTCAGATGGTAGTTCATTAGTGGACAATGGTACGGTTGAAGGTCAATATTGTCATTGTCATATTTTTTGTGTGTCTCATTCCTAACAATAAAATGGCATACATAAACATTTTACTTTTCTTTTATGTCTCTTTGTGACCTTTTCTATTTGTCTTGGTCTTTCTGTCTCAAAGATAGGATTCATATGCTATCCTAAAAAATATTACATAAAGGTTGACTTTTCTATAATGGTAAATGAGCATAACGATCTTAGTGAAATTCATTTTCCAGTACAATGACACAATTGTAAACTTCTAAATTAAAAGAATTCATTTAAAAATTTGTTGAAAGTATAACAACAAAAAATTTAATTAATCCTAAAATAAAATATAATATGAGACAGGCAGTTAAGCACCAAACAATGTGAGGATAAGTTTCTGATGAGAAAATTATCATTTCAATAATGTACATTTTCTTGATTTTTGGTTTTTTATCCGGTATTTTTATTTTTTATTTTTGTTTTGGTTCAATATTTTTATAAACGTCACTCATTTTGGTCTTGTCATTAGTGTCACTAACAGAAATTACTGATATGGATATAACGATGATGATGTGGACTTAACAATTTTTATTTTGTTCATCTCTCATTTCCTAATTATTGATTTTGATCCTGTATATTTTCATTTACTTAAACCGGGGTCCTGCAACTTTCATCTATAAAAAATAACCTTTCACTTTTTTTTATATTTAATTTATTCACTATAATTTAAAATTGTATTCCCTATAACTTAAGAATTTGAAATTGAGTTCTTATAGCTCTAATTTTTTTCAACTAGACCCCTACCACTAATTTTTGTAAAAATCTTCCTTTTAAAGACAAAGGAATAAGAAAAAAATATTACTAAATTTTATTTAAATGTAATATATTTTTTATTTGTATATTTTTATTCATTAATCTTTTTCATATTATATTTTAATTTAAACTGTTATATTTAAGAATTTTATTATTGTTAATTATTTTTTATATTAATTGAAATTTTATTTATATATCATGAAAAAAAATCAAAACAAATAAAAAGAAACACATTAAATAATACGAAATAAAAATAAAATTAAAATAAATTAAAAATAAAATTAAATTAAAAGAAATAAAAAAATTAATAATAATTTGAAAGATAGATGTTTTAAAATATTTTACAATATATTTAATTTCAATTTAATTCATTTATATTTAATTCTATGTTTATCTTTTTTATTTTTATTTAATTTTCATAATATATAACTAAAACTTTAATTAAAACAAAAATAAATATAAGAAAAATTAAACAAATAAAACTAAATTTACATAAAAATATAATACGAAACAAAATAAAAGTACAAAAATAAAAAAAATATAAATAACATATAATTAAAATTTATCAATTATTTTATATTATTTTATTTTGTCTTTAACCACACATTTATAAAATAAATAACAGAAAAAAAACACAATAAAAATTCAAATTAAACCAAGTTTAAAAATCTCAATGACATCTCGAGTAAAATTGATATAAAATAAAAAGTAAACTAATAATTTTATGTTGATTGTGAACCTCTAGAAATATTATTAGAAATATGATGAGAATGTTTTATTATTTTAGTTATTGTTTCAAAATACAATTGTAAAAGAAAGACAAAAATGAAATGAGTTACAAAGTTTTTTCTTATAAGATGAAACTCACAGAACCAAATTTCAAAAAAATCAAAACATACAAGACGGAATCCAAAAATTAGGAAATGATACATGACCAAAATCAAAATTGTTAAGTTCACGTCGGCACCTTTGTGTTCACGTCAGCAATGTTATTTCCACATCGGCAATTTTTATTATTGACACTAACGGCATGAACAAAATGAGTGTCGTTTATAAAGATACCGCACCAGAATAAAAAATTTAGAAAAGATACGGACCAAAATAATATTTTTCCTTTTTTATTTATATGAATAAATCTCATTTTTCTATATATAGATATTGAATGAAATTTTGTCAATTAAGTAAATGGTAATGAATTTGATTTAATTTAATTAATTTCTATATAGGTTAAAAAGCTTGACAAATTATATATTTGCTCTTGACCATAAAATAAGAATATATTCAACAACCAATATATATCTCTCTCTATATATATGAAAAAAGATAAAAAAAAAAAATGAAAGTTAAGTTTTTTTTTTTTTGTAGTTTTGAAACCTCACTCCTTATCACTACACTCACTATATAGTCAAAACTACGTTGACCATAAAAGAGCATCATTTCCTATGTGACTCGAGTTTCTACCCTCTTTCCCATTTCTTTTAATCCAACTTCACTCTTTTTTCCTCTTTCTCGGAAATCCTACTCATAGAAGTTGCTTCTCAGGTAACGTGATTGAACCTGCAAATCGACTTCTTTTTTAATTCATTTGGGTGGTTTTCTCCAAAAAAAATATATTTTTTAGTTCATGTATGTGATTTTCTCCAAAAAGAAAATATCTCTTTTGATGGTCATGTTTCAGATCGGACGTTGAACTAGAAAAAATTTCACAATGTGGGGTTATACGGTATAGAATTTACTTTTGTATTCATGAGAATTGTTTTTCACCTTCTCCCTTCGCAATGATGTTTTTATTTCTGACATGCGTAAATGGTTTTTTTTTTTGTCTCTGTATGTGTGTACCAACATGTGTTTCAACTTTGAAATTTTTAGATTTATCTCACTTGTTTCTTAAAGCAACGATTTTCCTACAAAACAATGATTCTGTGTATAAAAATTATATCTTTGGCACAAAAGGGAAGTTATATAACTTTGACCTAGAGTGCTAAAGTCTAAAATGTTATCCTTTATGATAAATTGCTCTAATTTGATGATAGGGTTCATTTCATTATGCTTATGACATAATAATGTTATGAATTTAGAAGTACAATTCTAGGAAAAGTGCAAATATCTTAACAGATGTTAAACTAAGGTATCATTAAATCTCATTCTTAAGATTTCTATGGTCTTTTGGGTTTTGGGACTGTAATTACATATATACTATAGGTGCATTTGATTTCAATTCCTATTGTTTATTTTTTGGATGTTTGAAAGAAATACCAACAACTGGAAAATCAAAATAATTCATTTTTCATTTTAATTCCCAGTTTCAGTATTTTCTTTCCAGAAAAAAAAAAAAAGTTTTCTGAAACAAAATCCACTCTTATGAAATATGGCAAAAAAGGAAGAAGCATGACACAAAACACATATGCTATCATGACTTAGAAGCACATGTGTATATAATGTCATGATTTTATCCCTTGTATGGAAAGCATTAGCCTCTTATTTGTGCAAAAACTTAATGAACATTTGATTCTTTTTAGTGAGTTTATGTGTTATATTTGTTACATTTCAGGTCTGTTAGTTGATCTAATCAAATTCAATGGTTGAAATAAAAAGGATATTACATCAATGGAAGCATCCATTTGATGATTATCGTAAGCACTTCTCTTACTCATTCCTTTAATTTATCACTATGAACAAAAAATTAAAAAGATATCTTTAACCAATATGGCTAAGTTGATGAACAAGATATTTTTCTTATTGTGGTTATGGTATTGTATATTAACATTCATCATTAGCTTTTATACCATATTAACTTCACTCAAAATGTTTCTTATTTTTTAATAGCTTTTGAGGGATTTTGTTTTGGCTCATGGCAACCTGTGAAGAACATAAAAATTGAGTCAGGAACTATGTCCTTATATTTTAAGGATAACCATTGTATGACAATGGTAAAAGGACCTTCTACAGAAATTCGATTAAGATCACGGAAAGCAACTTCTTCAGATTGTTCTTGCTTTTTACGACCTGGTATTGATATATGTGTTTTGTTAGTGCCTAAATGTGGTGGTGATCCTGATGTATCTTCTCCTCAACCTGTAAGTTGATTTTCATTTTTTTCATTGTATATATTGAACATTGAGTTGGATTTACATTGGGTCTTGTTACAACCCATTATTGTGACACTCATATTGTATCATTCAAACATGATGTGGTTGCATTGTGGCTAATTCATATGATTCAGTGGCATATTATAGATGTGGTCTGATATGGTTGCTTTGGTGATGGCAATTGCATTATCATCTTCTATGTCCAATAAAAACTAACATTTTTGAATGAATTTGAATGACATTTTTATTAAATAAATATCATATTTTTGGGATTGCAACTACAAGAACATTGAACTTGACCTTTTTTTTTTCAATTTTAGGTGTGGGTTGATGCCTAAAATCAAATCCATACAGAGAAACCCCCACGAATCAGAATGTTCGTGTCAATATTATGTTAACTTATATGCCAATCAAGGGTCAATTGATACAAAGAGAACTCTTCTTAAGGAGGTTGAAATAATTGGAATAAACCAGATTTCCATCCCTCAAAGGCTTCACAACATTGTATCTGAAGATGGTCCATATCGATGGGATTCAACTATAGATAGCTCATCGATAGTCCAAACTAAATTGCTTCTTGGGAAATTCCTAGTTGATATTTCATGGTTCATTGCAACATCTGTTATAAAGAAGGTTTCATTCATTGTAAGATCTATTGAGAACATGATTGTGTATCAAGTTTTGGGAGGCTATGAAACTAACCACGCCTCAACATCTAATGCTTTCTATTTTATAAATGTCATTAACTTCAGAGTAGACCAACACGGTATAGTAAAACCATTTGTTACTCAAGTTGATACATCTAGAATCAAGGAAATTGGCTATAAAAATGATTCTGGTTCCCCTGAAGATGAAGTGCCTCCATATTGTAATGTCCAAGGATTAAGGCGTTCCATGCGATGCCATGTAGAGCCTAAGCACTTCCATGATTATGAAACTTTCAAGTTTAAGAGTGACCTTTCTGTTAGGGCCTGGCCATATAAGGTAAGAGCAAGGAAAGATGATGATGAGCCAGTAGCACTAGCATCAAAGTGTGGCTTCCAAGTGGAGAATTGTCCAAGAGAAGATGTTCCAAACAACAATATCAAAAAGTGGAATTCTCAAAAGGGGACTACCATTCAACCAAAACTAGAATCAGTAAATCAGACTCCACATTCTGTCATTTACCCTTGTGAAGATGAACCCTTTCTGCATATGCAACGTTCTCTCAATAACAAGGGTAACACAAACGAAATTGGTAAGTTTTCTTTTAAATATGAGAGTACTTTTAGCTTATTATTTCATTTTGTATTTTTACTTTGTTCTCTATTTTTTATAATTTTATGAAATATATAGTGAAAAAAATTAAAGTAATATACAAATCAAGAACAAGAACTCAATAGATCCATATAGAAAGCAAAATAATACAAAACTGTCAATTTTTTATCAATATATATTATCTTATGTTTCAGGGGATGTAGGTGATGAAGAAGAGGTTGGTGAATTTTCTTCAAGGGGCTATCGTGCTTATGGAACCTCTAGGAAGCGTAAGAAGAACCCATCCGGTGTAGATGATATGGACAATGAACCTAGGTGGGAAGGGAGAAACCCCAACAGTGAAGCTAAAGGAAAAAGATATTGGTCAACACCTTCAAGAAGTAGGCATGAAGATGATGAACAAAGGGCTTATAAAGATAGAACCATAAACTCAGCTGTGTACAAGGAAATGATAGATTCATACCTGAAGAATAATAGAATAGCAAACAAGGAAGAACCAAACATAAGAGATCAATGGACTGAAACAAGCAAATGTGAGCAGAAAAATGGAGAAGGAACATCTCAAAAGAAGGAAGATGCAGAAATGTCTGACATAGATAAGTTGTGGAAAGAAATGGACTCATCACTGACATCAATTTATCTTCAAGAGGTAATGAATGTGAAACACTTGATTCCACTCTATATGCTTCCATTTCTTCTACTTTTATCATTTTTCCTCTGACTCTTATTTTGTTCCAATATTAAATCAGGATGTTGTTCCTGCTGATACCAATCAAATATGTGATCACGACAATAGATTGGATGAAGAGATTGGAATCTACTGTCGTAGATGTGGTGTTGTGGACATCGACATCACGAGTATCACCCCAGACTTTGTATGTTATTAATTGACTCTATGTATATTAAATGCACTTTTGATATTTATTTTATATGTACTACTTCATGGCTCTAGGTATGAGTATAAATTTTATTTATGGTTTTAATTATAATCTCCTGATTTGGCTATATATCTTGTCCATTCTCAAATAACAATCTAATGACTTTATTCATGTTGATAGTTGCCACACTTAAGAAGGCGCCATCAAGAAGAGGAGGAGGAGAAAAACAAAGAGGAAGCAGAGAAGAAGAAAAATAATGGAGAACAAGAATCACATAAGCTAAAGGCTAATCACAAACTTGTCAATGATCAAGACTCTACTGGTGCGCCTATACCTCAAGGTTCTGCAATTGAACTTGTACCTCAAGAAAATACTAAAATTTGGGATTTGATTCCGGGGCTAAGAGAAAAGATGCATGTCCACCAGAGGAGAGCCTTTGAATTTCTTTGGCAAAATATTGCAGGGTCCATAGATCCAACACAAATGGAAGCAGAATCCCAACATAGTGGTGGCTGTGTGATATCTCATTGTCCAGGAGCAGGAAAAACTTTCTTGATCATCTCCTTTCTTACAAGCTTCTTGAAGCTATTTCCAGGGAAGAGACCATTGGTGTTAGCTCCAAAAACCACATTGTACACGTGGCATAAGGAGTTTATCAAATGGGAGATTCCGATTCCGGTGTATTTGATTCACGGTCGCAGATCACATAGAGAGTTGAACAAGACATCAGTGTCCATTCCTGGTGTTCCAAAGCCAACAAATGATATAAATCATTCTTTAGATTGTTTAGAAAAGATACAAAAGTGGCGTGATCACCCTAGTGTTCTAATTATGGGATACACTTCTTTTTTTGCAATGATGAGAGATAATTCAAAGTATGATCACAGGAAGTACATGGCCAAAGAGATGAGGGAAAGCCCCGGGTTGCTGATACTCGACGAAGGGCACAATCCAAGGAGTACCAAATCAAAGCTTAGGAAAGTTCTGATGAAAGTAGAGACAGAATATAGAGTGCTACTATCAGGTACATTATTTCAGAACAATTTTTGTGAGTTCTTCAACACATTGTGCTTGGGGAGACCAAAGTTTATCAGAGAAGTGTTGAACTTACTAGACACGAACTACGAGAAGCTCAAGGTAGTAGAGAAAGGTTCGCATTTTGTTGAGGCGCGTGCTCGAAATTTCTTCCTAGACAAAATTGACAAGATAATTAAGTCAAAGAATGAGGAATCTTTCCTGAATGAAGAGAGTATACAAAGTATAAACTTGCTGAAAAAACTCACAAGTGGTTTCATTGATGTTTATGAAGGTGGAAACCATGATACACTCCCAGGTTTGAAAATTTATACTTTGCTGATGAACACAACTGAAGTGCAACAGAGGATTCTGAAAAATCTTCATAAGAAAATGGCTGAGTATACTAGTTACCCTTTGGAGATAGAGCTTCTGATAACACTTGGATCGATACATCCATGGCTAATAACAACAGCAAAATGTGCTTCTAAGTTCTTCTCTTATGGGCAATTAATGGAATTGAACAACTACAGGTATGATTTAAGGATAGGAACAAAAGTCAGATTTGTTATGAGTCTTGTCCATAGAGTTTTCAAGGAGGAGAAAGTTCTCATCTTCTGCCACAACATTGCACCTATGAAGATGCTATTGGAACAATTTGAGATGTGTTTCAAGTGGAAAAAAGACAATGAGATTCTGGTAATAACCGGTGCACTTGATCTCTTTGACAGAGGGAAAGTGATAGATAAGTTTGAAGACCCTTATGGTGCATCAAAGGTGTTAATTGCTTCGATCAAGGCTTGCGCTGAAGGGATTAGTCTCACTGCAGCTTCAAGGGTTATTATGTTGGATACTGAGTGGAACCCATCAAAGACTAAGCAAGCTATTGCAAGGGCTTTTAGGCCAGGTCAACAAAAGATGGTTTATGTGTATCAGTTAATTGCTATGGAGTCAATTGAGGAAGATAAGAATAAGATAACCACTTGGAAAGAGTGGGTTTCGAACATGATTTTCAATGAGGAAGTTGTGGAACCTTCACAATCTCAAGCACAAAACATTGAGGATGAGGTTCTTAGGGTGATGGTTGAGGAGGACAAGTCTAAGATATTCCATAAGATCATGACAATGCACATGGAAAAGCCTACAAAAGCAGCATGATATAGGTAAAATACTCGAGACTAAATGTTTTTGTTTTTTCATTTTAGATCTTGTGTAATTATCATGAAAAGTTATTACTTGAAAATATTCTTCTTTTGTATGTGTCAATCAATAAATGATAATTTGTATATAAATTTATGACAAATAATTTTCATGCATAATTGGATAATTGAGTGGTAAAATGATAGTATTATCATTTATTACAGCATTCAACCAATAATATTAATTTGTAACCTCTAGCATCATATTATCTTAATTGGTTTTTGAAATGGATTTTATTTCTTGGTTTCACCTTCCACTCATGCATCGTTGTGATTAAATTCTAATTCTCACGTTTTTCTTGTAGGTGGCTGATTGTTGAATAATTCTATAAGTGTTTGATGGATGTGGAAGTAAGGAATATTAGCAAAGGAGCCAAAACACTTTAAGCAACTGCATTTTTTTTCTCAATAGACTAAATTATCATGTATTGTTTATCGACATCACAGTCTATTTTGTTCGTGGATGCAAAAATACTATTTACTATCGCAAAAGTTTCTTGATCAGTATCGACTTGATTAGAATGGTTAGAAGACGAGCAAAAAGCATATCACATTGATGAAAGTAATAAAATGAGCTATTAATTCATGTTTTTCATATATTAAGTAGATTAACAATTTCTATTCCAAACGGTTAAAAGTATATAATCTTTTCTTTATTTTTTTCCAACTAAGGTATGTCAATTCCAGAATTATGGTTATTGCTTTCTTCTTTCGTCGAAAATTTGAAATTCCCCTCTTACACTTTTCCGTCAAATTAGAATGAAAGAAGTGAGCTCGCTAGTTAATAATGTAAAATTTAATCTCTTGATGTCATCCACATTTTAAGAACCCACAATCAAATAGTTCACATTTATCACTATTATAAATTATTAGTAACTTTTTTTTTCACTTTTAGATTTAGGTAGCTTCAGCTTTATAATTAGAATTTTGCTAATAAGTATACTTAGGACGTTTGTTAAAAATATTTAAAGTAATAAATTTTAGTAAAATTTAAAATATTATGGTGGATTGCTTATAATGAAAACATAAAAATACATCTTATTAGCAAAACCCTAATATTAAATAGGTAATGTAAAGGTTTAATCAATCAATATATTTTTATAATTTTACTAGTTTTTTATTTTTACAAAATCTATATTTTTAAAGTTTTTTTTTTCAGTCCGATATTTTAAAAAAATTCTTAGAGCTTACGAACTAATGTACCGTTAAAAAAGTTAGATTTATTTGAATATTTCTTATTAATTATTTAATAATTAAAAAAATTCACATATGTAGCGTTTGGATTCTGTCTCCGAGGCAGAAATGCAAATATAGGAATGTAAAGGAATGTGTAAGGTTTGTGACAGGGACATAGAGATAAAAATTTTCTATCCTTGTATAACAAATTTTCGTTATTTTTTACCTCTACAAAGTGGAATTGGAGAGAAAGATAAAAATATTTTTACAATAATATCCCTATATAGACTATACATTTACTTAGATTTTCTTACATTTTCTAGGTGGTTCGGTGGTGGTCCGACAACCTCCAGTAGTGGCAAGAGATGGCGATGGTCTGATGGTAGTTCGTTAGTGGACAATGGTACGGTTGAAAGTCAACAGTGTCATTGTCATGTTTTTTGTGTGTCTCATTCATAACAATAAAATGGCATACATAAACGTTTTACTTTTCTTTTGTGTCTCTTAGTGACCTTTTCTATTTGTCTTGGTGTTTCTGTCCCAAAGATAGGATTCAAATGCTATCCTAAAAAATATTACAAAAAGGTTGACTTCAGGGACGGATCCATAATTAAAATGGTGAGAGGACCAAAATTATAAACATAAAAAAATTAAAATAATTATAGAAAAATTTATTAGTTTAAAAATTAAATACCTTATACTTCTATTGAAGTTGAACACAATGCTCCTTCATATTATAAAATTCATCAATAATTGACTCGATATCGTTTTTTAGCAATTTTTCTTTCAACATAAGTTACTAAATAATCAGCAAAAAAATATCTTCCATATCGTTTTTTAGTTTATTTTTTATAATATTCATGACTGAAAATTATTTTTCACTTGTAACCGTTGAAACAAGAAGAGTCAATACCAAACAAAACAAACTATCAATCAAATAATAAGTCTCGGATTTTCCCAATTTAACTCATTCTTGACTTAACTCAGAAATTATTGACACATGATTCAATTTAGTTATTGTGTAATATATTAGTATGGATGAATCCTAAAATAATTTGTTGATTATAATCTATTAAACCGTTTAATTATTGAAGATCTTAAATTATATCATACATTAAAAATTATGACTGTAATTGTATTGGACATTATTCTTTTATCCTATAATATTAAATCATTAATAAAATTTAAAAATTACATTATGTAATTAAAATTAATTTTTTTTAAAAAAATTGGGGGACATGGACCCCTCTGCCCCCCTTTCCCTCCGTCCCTGATTGACTTTTCTTTAATGGTAAATGAGCATAACGATCTTATTTAAATTCATTTTACAGTACAATGACACAATTGTAAACTTTTAAATTAAAAGAATTCATTTAAAAATTTGTTGAAAGTATAACAACAAGAAATTTAATTAATCCTAAAATAAAATATAATATGAGACGGGTAGTTAAGCACCAAACAATGTGATGATAAGTTTCTGAAAGAGAAAATTATCATTTCAATCATGTACATTTTCTTGATTTTTGGTTTTTAATCCGGTATTTTTATTTTTTCTTTTTGTTTTGGTTCAATATTTTCATAATCGTCACTCATTTTGGTCTTGTCGTTAGTGTCACTAACAGAAATTACTGCCATGTATATAACGGTGATGATGTGAACTTAACAATTTTTATTTTGGTCATCTATCATTTCCTAATTATTGATTTTGGTTATGTATATTTTCATTTACTTAAACCGAGGTCCTGCAAGTTTCATCTATAAAAAATAAACCTTTTAACTTTTTTTTATATTTAATTTATTCCCTATAACTTAAGAATTTGAAATTGAGTTCTTATAGCTTTAATTTTTTTAACTAGATCCCTAGCACTAATTTTTGTTAAAATCTTCCTTTTAAAGACAAATAAAGGAACAAGAAAAAAATATTACTAAATTTAATTTAAATGTAATTTATTTTTATTTTTATATTTTTATTCATTAATCTTTTTCATATTATATTTTAATTTAAACTGTTATATTTAAGTATTTTATTATTGTTAATTATTTTTTATTTTAACTAAAATTTTATTTATATATCATGAAAAACAAATTAAAACAAATAAAAAGAATCACATAAAATAATTAGAAATAAAATAAAATTAAAATAAGTTAAAAATAACATAAAATTAAAAGAAATAGAAAAAACTATAAATTAAAAGTAACAAACTAAAAAGTAGAAAAAAATAAAATAAGAATAATTTGAAAGATAGATGTTTTACAATATATTTAATTTAATTTTAATTCATTTATATTTAATTCTATGTTTATCTTTATTATTTTTATTTAATTTTCATAATATATAACTAAAACTTTAATCAAAACAAAAATAAATATAAGAAAAATTAAACAAATAAAAATGAATTTACATAAAAATATAATACGAAACAAAATAAAGTACAAAAATAAAAAAATATAGATAACATATAATTAAAATTAGCAATTTTTTATATTATTTTATTTTATCTTTAATCACACACTTATAAAATAAATAACAAATTAAAAACACAATAAAAAAATTAAATTAACACCAAATTTAAAAATCTCAATGACATCACGAGTAAAATTAATTATAAAATAAAAAAGTAAACTAATAATTTTATGTTGATTGTGAATAAAAAAGTAAACTAATAATTTTATGTTGATTGTGAACCTCTACAAATATTATTAGAAATATGATGAGAATGTTTTATTATTTTGGTTATTGTTTCAGAATATAATTGTAAAAGCAAGACAAAAAATGAAATCAGTTACAAAGTTTTTTCTTATAAGATGAAACTCGCAGAACCAAATTTCAAAAAATCAATACATCCATGATGGAATCCAAAAATTAGGAAATGATACATGACCAAAATCAAAATTGTTAAGTCCACATCAGCACCTTTATGTTCACGCTAGAAATTAATGTTATTTCCACGTAAGTAATTTTCATTATTGACACTAAGGGGAGGAACAAAATGAGTGTCGTTTATAAAAATACCGCACCAAAATAAAAAATTTAGAAAAAATACACGACCATAATGATATTTTTCCTTTTCTATTTATATGAATAAATCTCATTTTTCTATATATAGATATTGATTGAAATTATGTCAATTAAGTAAATGGTAATGAATTTGATTTAATTTAATTAATTTTTATATAGGTTAAAAAGCTTGACCAATGAACTATGTTTGCTCTTGACCATAAAATGAGAATATATTCAACAACCAATATATATCTCTCTTTATATATGAAAAAATATTAAAAAAATGAAAGTTATTTTTTTTTTTTTTTTTTTAGTTTTGAAACCTCATTCCTTATCACTACACTCATTGTATAGTCAAAACTACGTTATCCATAAACGAGAATCATTTCCTGTGTGACTTTAGTTTCCACCCTATTTCCCAATTCTTTGAATCCAACTTCACTCTTTTTGTCTCTTTCTCTGAAATCCTACTCATAGAAGTTGCTTCTCAGGTAACGTGATTGAACCTGCAAATCGACTTTTTTTTTAATTCATTTAGGTTGTTTTCTAAAAAAAAATAATATATTTTTTAATTCATGTATGTGGTTTTCTCCAAAAAGAAAATCTCTTTTGATGGTCATGTTTGAAATCGGACATTGAACTAAAAAAAATTTCACAATGTGGTGTTATACGGTACAAAATTTACTTTTGTATTCATGAGAGTTGTTTTTCACCTTCTTCCTTCGCAATGATATTTTTTTTTTCTGACATGCGTAAATGGTATTTTTTTTTGTCTCTGTATGTGTGTATACCAACATGTGTTTCAACTTTGAAATCTTTATTAGATTTATCTCACTTGTTTCTTAAAACAACGATTTTCCTACAAAACAATGATTCTGTGTATAAAAATTATATCTTTGGCACAAAAGGGAAGTTATATAACTTTGACCTAGAGTGCTAAAGTCTAAAATGTTATCCTTTATGATAAATTGCACTAATTTGATAATAGGGTTCATTTCATGTATGCTTATGACCAGTGACGGATCCAGAAAATTTTAATAGTGGGGGCGAAAATATTATATCGCTAATATATATAAATATAAGATGATATTTTTTAAATTTTCTTTAGTGTGAGGACAAATTTAATAATAAAATGGGAGCAAAATATATACATTTATATATACTTAAACTAAAAAAATTAAAATTCAGTGGGGGCATAAGCCCCCATAAGTTTCTACTTAAATCCGTCCCTACTTATGACATAATAATGTTATGAATTTAGAAGTATGATTCTAGGAAAAGTGCAAACATCTTAACAGATGTTAAACTAAGGTATCATTAGATTTCATTCATAAGATTTCTATGGTCTCTTGGGACTGTAATTACATATATACAAGAGGTGCATTTGATTTCAATTCGTATTGTTTCTTTTTTGGATGTTTGAAAGAAATATCAACAACTGGAAAACCAAAATAATTCATTTTTCATTTTCATTCTCAGTTTCAGTATTTTCTTCGCAGAAGCATAACACAAAACAAATAAGTTATCATGACATTGTCATTGTCATATTTTTTGTGTGTCTCATTCCTAACTATAAAATGACATACATAAACGTTTTACTTTTTTTTTTTGTCTCTTTGTGACCTTTTCTATTTGTCTTTGGTGTTTTTGTCCCAAAGATAGTTTTCAAATGCTATCCTAAAAAATAGGAAATTTATTCGGAACCCAATATTTTTGTTGGGTACCGGTACCCAATTGTATGTTTAACCTATTATTATATGTTAAAGTAAATATAATTTGGTACCAACAGAGTATTGTGGTCGCGGTTGCAGTCTTCCTAGACGCGTCTCATTCTCAATCACACCTCTTCTTCATCTCTCTCTTGCATAATGCGTCCTCTCTATAGCGACAGGTTATGACTTGAGTTTTTTTTCATAAATTGATAAAGTTAGAGAATATCAACATAAAATAAACCAATTTTTGAAGATTACTTACTTAACAGGTTACCAGTTATATAAATTTAAAAAATTTAAATTAATTTTATCTATAACCATGACACATACATGTGTTGAGTATCGGTACCCTACATTTTTCTGGGTACTGAATCAAAATCCTAAAAGTAATAATATAAGATATACTAAATATTATATATTTTTAAAATAATGGTTTTGCTAACAAGTGCCCTTATTAGGGCACAAAAAGGTAAGTTTTTGAAAAATTAAAAAAGTTATGGTGGGTCCATTACATAGAAGATATCAAAATGCATATTTTCAAAGTGAATATTTCCTCTTTTGCTATCTTATCAAGTGCTCTAAGGGCACTTGTTAGCAAAACCCTTAAAATAAATATGATTGAATCCTACAATTTCAAGAAAGAGATGTTGATTTAGTCAGAAATTGTAGGACTATTAATATAGATAAAAATCAGGATATTTATAAAATAAATGTTTATCTCACTTTATACTTAAAAATAATAATTTTTTTGCATTTTAATAGGAGAAAAAATCCCCAATTCCCTTCACCAAAAGTTTTTTTTCGATAAACTTCATGAGAGTCCGAGGACGAGATCATGAGCAAAGGTAGAAACTCAAATGCCAAATACAAGAGTAGGGCACTAAGAGAATTTCACAACATACAAATAGTATGGTTCAATACCAACAACCACCTAAACAAGCAAAAACAGCAAATATACACTTTTCAAAGTCCATAACGTCGTTCACTTGGCAAGCAATCTTACATTCTTACTGGTCGATTAAATTGAGTTTGAGTAGAGTAAACTTATTACTAATTAATGGGTCTCACATAAATTTGTGGGTTCCATAGAGGGCCAGGTTCGGTGTTGAGGTTGACGGCATGTACGTGGATACTGATGGCAGGTTCTTAAGCACTCAGAGCAAAATGAAATTTATGCTATATATCGTTTATTTTTAGACTAAATAGTAGATGTACTGAAAATATAAATATGATGATAATGAATAAAAAATTAAAGATAAAACATCCAAATTAGTCCCTGCAAAATTTTTTATCGGACAAAGTAGTCCCTTCAGAATTAAAAATTTAAGAGTAAACCCCCAAACTGGTCCTTGACAATTTTATCATCGGACAAGGTGATCATTGACAATCGGAAATACCCTAACTGGTCCCTAACAATGTTAAACGTCGGACATCATAAGGTCCCTGGATGGAAAACGTTAACAGTGTTAATGACAATTTCATTTTTGGACAAATTGGTCCCTAATAATTTTATTGTTGGAAAAATTAGTCCATAATTTTATTTTATTTTTTTCATTTATCTTCTTTATTATAATATATACTTTTAAGCACTCTTAAATCAACTTTATATATCTCCTGTTTGATTATTACCACTCTAAATGCATTTATTTTATTATTTCTAAAACATCATTTATTAAATTTTACTTGTTTAAATATTCATATTTTATATTATGCATATTAAAACTTATACTAATAATTGATATTAAATATAAAAACTAACTATTTTAAGTTATATAAATTTAGAATAAAATAAATATATTATCTTGTAAGTGTTTTAATATTTTCAATAAAATGAACGAAAAATTACTTTATTTTTTTTAAACAAGTAAATTAAGAAGTGTGATATCTAAAATTATTAATAAAAAAAGTATTACTTTATCAACAATTTTTTTTATAGATATACTAAAATAATTGCATTAAAGAGTGACAATTTTCAAATAAAAGGTATATAGATTTGATTTAAGTATGTTTAGAGTTGAATATGTCAATAAAAGTGATAAAAGATAAAAGAATTTAAAAAATATTTAGGGAATGATTTTTCTAAAAATAAAATTGTTAGGGACCAATTTGTCCAAAAATGAAATTGTCATTAACACCGTTAGTTTTTCCGTCCAGGGACCTTATGATGTCCGACGTTTGACATTGTTAGGGACCAGTTAGGGTATTTCCGATTGTTAAGGACCACCTTGTCCGACACTGAAATTGTCAAGGACCAGTTTGGGGGTTTACTCAAAATTTAAAATACATCCCTCCCAAATTAAAACGTCGGACAAATTGGTCCTCCAAAAAAAAAAATTCGACAAATTAGTTCCTCAAGATTCATGGAAATGGTCAAATTAGTCCCTACCAATTAATGATTTTGAATAAATTAGTCCCTCCATTATAGGGACCAATTTGATCATTTTCATAAATCTTGAGGGACTAATTTGTCTAATTTTTTCTTGAAGTACCAATTTTTCCGACATTTTAATTTGAGAGTGATGTATTTTGAATTTTTTATTCTGAAGGAACTAATTTGTCCGATAAAAAGTTTTGTAGGAACTAATTTAGGTGTTTTATCATTTATTATTTGAATATTCTCTTCATGCATTTTATAATAATATAAATTTTATCACCTTTAAATTTTAATATTACGAGCTTACTTCAATACTCAAATTATGATTTATTTATTCTTAGATCTTATAGATGTTCAAATAACATCCAATTTTAAATGCAAAATTATCAATAATATTCCAACAAAATTAACATGTTAAATGGTAAATAATTTAATGCAAAATATTTTTTTCTCATTTTAAAAGTATGTAAGAATTAATATTAAGCAAAGTTAATGGGTAATATTTTTTCATAAATGTTTGGGGAACAACATTTTTCAGCCAAAATAGCCAACAAAGCTCATTTAATATTTTATGGCTCAAATAACATTTTAATCATGAGTATATGTTTAATGGACTAGGTGATTGTAGCCCAAATTCCTATTTATTGACTATTTTGACTGTTTTTTTTTGTATCTCTAGCATTGCTGAATATTTTTCAACCTCTTTCTTTGTTTTGGCCAATCACTAGTATATGGATTATTACAAAACGTTTATTTGTTCAAAGAACAAAAAGTTCACATGTGACTTCCATTTAAAGGTAACTTAAAAGCAGCATAATAAGAACCAATTGAACAAACAAATAGTTGAAGAGAACATACCAAGTTAAAGGCTAAAGCATAAACAAATAAAGCTCTTTCTACTTCCCTCCTTTGTTTTCAAAACCTAAACACACCAACAACATACACCCAACCGAAAGCCATGCTATTCAAAATCAGCAATTCCAAGATCTGAGGTGCAAGTGCGACAAATCTAAACAAAACCCAAAAACAAATCACAGAACATACATTAGAATCATCATCAATGAAGGGAATTAGGGAAACCAAAGCATCACCCAAAGCAGATCTTTTAGTATGTTTCCCTTCTCGTGCTCATCATCTGACTCTAATGCCTAAGCCAATTTGCAGCCCTGGTAGGCCTTCAGATCCTAACAAACGCTACCACCTTAAGAAATCAAGCACCACAAGATCTTGTGGCCATGGCAGCCCTCTACTATGGGGTAAAACAGAGTCAATTGGGTCAGAACCAACATCACCAAAAGTCACTTGTGCTGGCCAGATAAGGGTCAGACCCAAGAAAACCATGTAAGTTAATTTCCAGATTTTATTATGAAATTAACTCATATTGAAATTCATAATTATCACATACCAGAAGAACTTATTCAGATCCATTCAATAATGACTTGATGATCCTTGTCTTCTTGATCCTCTTGTTGTCTTCTTGGTCTTTTTGTTTTTCCCCTCTCTTCCTTCCTCTTTCTTTTCTCTTCTTTTGAGGGTGAGAGAAGTTTATCGTGTTATGCGTTAATAGCTGTCGCTTGGGAGTTACTCCACTAATTCTACTATCTAATTAAAGAGTAACAACCATCACATCGACTTTGTAGTCCTATACTCCTATTAGTTACATGAACCGTAATTATAAATATTTATTTAAATATTCTTACAAACCAATGCATGCAGGAGCTGGCATTCAGCGATGGAAGAGATAGACAAAATTCACAATCACAATGAAACGAAACAGAGGAAGAAGAAGAAGAATGCTCCTAATTGGGCATACTGTTTAAGTTTCAAGAAGGAAGCGATGCATCTGTTGGCTTGTTTCCGCATCATAAGAATCGAAATGCGATGCTTTGGAGACTTCAATGGAGCTAGTATCGCGACGGAAGAGGAAGAAGAAGATGATCATGAATACGAGGATCGAGAGTACCAAGAAAAAAATAAGGTGGTTATAGAAGAACGCGAAAACGAAGCTTTAGACTCTGTTTTTTCTGAGTGGCTTATGGTGTTGCAAGAGAAACAGAGTAATGTGGTTCACAAAGAAGACACAAAGGAGAAAGATATTGAAGGAGCTAGAAATGAAGGATCAAGTGAAGAAGCAGAAGAATGCAAATGCAATGTTCCTCCTACGAATGCGTTGTTGCTCATGCGATGTAGTTCTGCTCCAGTGAGAAGTTTGTTGAGGGAGAAGAATGAAGAACAGGGGAAAGAAGAAAATGAAAACAGGGGAAAAGCAAAACGGAAGAGTTTGAAATCGTTGATAGAGGAAAACAGGAAAAAAGAGAACATGCTTGTGATGCGATACGATTCTGATTTTTACAAGATTCCATCATCTCAAAAAAATAGCCAAAGACAAAGGAACATGGATTCTTCCATTGTCAAGGAGTGAGAGTTGGAACAAATGATCGTCCATGGTTACTACTTACTACTACTTTTTTTTTTTCAATAATGCTATCTCAAAATATGTTCTACTTGTATCTAACGTGTGTTATTTATGTTACAGGACGTGTGCTCTACGTATAACACATATCCTGTAACATTGATAGCATACGTTGGATACAAATTGGACGTATTTCTGTTGTACGTGAAGCATTATTACTTTTTTTTTTGTTTCATTTTCAAATTTCAAGTTATAATCTTTTTTGTCCATCTATTGCTTGTGCCATTTCTCTCCCCATTATTACTTTGGTCGTGACTCGTTACAACTAGGAAAGCTGAGAACTAAATCCAAAATTTAATTTATCAGATTTATCTTTAAAGCCAGTAATTTGGTACAGCTTTCAGATTTCTTCATTATAATTTTTAGCCGCTGTTGAAAAGAAATTTTTTCCTTTTCCAATAAGAATGTCCGAATTTGTTTTGTAAGAGGTTAAAGAATCGGGGTATACAGAAGACGATTTGGAAGGTTTGGACTAGAGTTGAGTTGAACTTTTAAGGTAAAATTTTAGATTGATGCTATATAGACATCCAAAAATTGGATGTTTGTGAGATATCCATAATAAATAATGATGAAAAAAGAAAGTTGAGATATTATAGTGGAGTAATATCAAAATACAAAGGTGATAAGAATGAATGTCAACACAATATATAAAAAATGGATATCAAAGTAGTATTTTTTGAAAATTTTAATATTCTAACTCAATATCTAATAAACTTAGGTAGAACCGTAGAATTAAGGGTAGAGGTTTAGTATTGCTCGTAATTCTAAACAATTGTTAATCTCATCCTTAGTATCTTACCGTTAGAATAATCACAATAACAATCAAACCGAAATTAGTTAACTACTCTCTACACAGTCTGTTGTTAATCTTTCAATCGTCAAATTCTTTTATTGTCTATGATATTCGGAGTTTTGTATGAATTTATCTGTCATCCCAAATTGCATGCTTGAGAATGACAGATGAGTCTCTTAATTAGTGCAAATTTTTTTCTATTACAAAGCTTAAACTTAAGATATTGCTTAAGAGATAAAAAATCACTTACTAATTATACCAATTCCATTGATGATTTACTTCTAATCCTCCCCACCTACTCTCATTATTTATTTTTTATTCGGATTTTAGTGTTAAAATATTTCCATTTCCCTTATGAAATATTAGTCTAACACATCAAATTGGTACCTTGCATTATCCATGTTTCAAAATCAAATACTCATGTGGATGTGAAGAGAAGGGGCGGGCTTATTGGTCTTTGATATTAGGGATGACAATTTTCTATGAGGCACCAACACAACCCTATCCGCATGGATCGAACCTAAAACCCATCCCTCAGTAGAGCGGGTAGATGCGGGGCCGATTTTCATGGCGGGAATGGACCTGATAGATTTAAGTTTATTCTGAATCTTATCCTATCCTTCCTGCACCACATATTTTAATTTTAAAAATATTAATATATGTATTGTCACAATGTTCCTGACGGGTGGTGTGACTAAAATAAAGAAAAATGGGAGTCACCATCAATTTTAATTATTAAAAAATTGAAAAACCATTTTTTTTAGAAAATTGATCTTTTTATAGGTTGGGTTCGGGGGTCGAATTATGATTAAGGAAATGTGAGAATTTAATCTCACTGCACCCTAATACATTCGTATAAATACGGTTATCCTAGAGCTTATTATGCAAACATATATTTATAATTTAATAATATTTATTTTCCTCTTTAAGATACTAAAATAAACACATAAAAAGGCAATATTAAAAAAGAAACAAAATAATTTAAAAATTAATTTTGGGTTGATAGATTGTAGTATGCGCCGACGTATCCTCTGGTACAATGAGGAACTCAAACTCATGTCGTTCTTCTAGAAAATTGTTGTGTGTTAAGTGTCTTTTAGAAAGTGTTAGGTAGATGACGATGTTGTTCGCATTATTAAATTATACAAGGACATAATAAATTGTAAAAAAGGAATTTTTGAATTTTTGTTTTGATTTTAACTAAAAGAAAATGCATTGAATTTTTATTTTAAAAAGGGAAATAGTTTATTTAACAAATTTTAAGAAAAGAAATATTTTTTAGGGCATAAAACAATATGATTTGTACAAGTAACCTCAATTTACAATTTTGAGGATAATCAAATCATACAATAAGAATATAAATTGTAAGAAAAGATTCTATATATTTTGTTTTTATTTTAATTGAAAGAAAATAAATGAAAGTTGTTCTATAAAAGAGTACAGAAATAACATTAATAAAAATAATAATAATGATAATAATAATAAATAAAACAAACAAGTCTCCCCTTTGACCCTAATTCTCGTATAGGGAAAGAAGGGAAAATGAGAGGTGCTGAGGCGGTGTGAAGACAGGGAGGAGGAAGAGAGAGAGGGACCGAGGCGGAGGGGAAGGAGACCGCGGAGGAGCTGTTGGGATGCTTGATGCTTCTGCCTGCTGCTGCCTGTTGCTTGGTCTGGTTTGCCATGGCTGCTGCTGCTGCTGCACTTTCTAAGTGTTGGTGTAGCTGCTACTATGGAGGGTGTTGCTGAAAGGAAGGCTGAAGGCGGCAGGATGTGGGGGATGGCGCTGCCGCTGCTGCATGTTTCCATGAAAATGATCATGCCTACTTTTACATAGATATTAATTAAACTTAACTAATTATGGGCTCGTTTACATGAAGATTTTTTTTAATTGATCTTTTTAATTAAGATCTTTTGAAGAAGTTGAAGTAATTTTATATTTGGATATAAAATTAATTTATATTGAGTAAATACCCAAATTCGTCCCTGAATTTTTTTTCGGTGCCCACTTTCGTCCCTGATCAAATTTTATTAGTCTCGCAGTCCCTGAACTTGAATTCCGTGAGACATATCCGTCCCTCCGTTAACTCCCCGTTAATGAGTGACAGAGTAGTCCTACGTGGACCGTTAACTTTGTCCTACGTGGACGTTAAGTGACACATGTGCAATGAAGTTTTTAATAGGGGACAAATCAGTCCCCAGAGTTTCTATTAGGGGACAAATCAGTTACCGAAGTTTCTAATAGGGGACAAATCAGTCCCTAACCCTTGAACCAAAATGGTATCGTTTTGCAAATCTTCAATTACATTCTTCTTTCTTTCCCATTTGAAACCCTAAACCTCCATTACAGACCCCTACAGTTGTGCCTCCATCCTCTCCTTCCTCCTTGGATCTTCTCTTTCAACCTCTATTGAAACACCTCCTTAAAATGGAATCTTGAGGTTGGATAGCTACTATGATAGTGTAACAATGGAATCTTGAGGTTGAAAGAGGTGTTTCAATGGAGGTTACAAGGGGGAGACAAGAAAATAGAGGACATAAGAGAGGGAGTGGCAGTGCTAGTGTGATGATGAAAGTTTAAGGAGGTGTTTCAATGGAGGTTGATGATGAAGAACCAAGGACAAAGAAGAGGATGGAGGGGCTGCTGTGGGGTCTGCAATGGGAGTTTAGGGTTTTAAATGGGAAAGAAATAAGAAGGTAATAGAAGATTTGTAAAATGACATCGTTTTGTTTCAAGAGTTAGGGACTGATTTGTCCCCTGTTAGAAACTCCATTGCACACGTGTCACTTAACGTCCACGTAGGACAAAGTTAACGGTCCACGTAGGACTACTCCGTCACTCATTAACGGGGAAGTTGACGGAAGGACGGATATGTCTCACGGAATTCAAGTTCAGGGACTGCGGACCTAATAAAATTTGATCAGGGACGGAAGTGGGCATTGAAAAAAAGTTCAGGGATGGATTTGGGTATTTACTCATTTATATTTGGATGTAATATAAAAATATTCTTATTTAATCGTAAACATCTTTTTTATATTATACAAAATGTCTTTTTTCAGAAGATGAAAATTATAACTTCTGAAAAAAGATCTTTTTTTTACTTTTTTTAGAGATTATACTTTTACGTAAAATTGGTATCTAAACATTCAATAAGATCTTTTTTTAATTAAAAAATGTCTTAATTTAACTACGTAATTACATCCAAGCAAGCACTATGTACAAAAATAATAAACTTCATCCACTAATGCTATTATATTCCAATGTCTTAGAAACATATTTCATAAAGTGAGTACTGCTATATTCCCCTAAGAATGATATAAAATAAGATACAAAGAACTAACAACACTCCACACAATAAACCAACAACAACCCAAAGATAAATGATCTTCTTATATGCATCATGAAACACTTTTTTAACTCTTAAATTCTTCTTTGTGCATTCTTCATGTGAGACATCATGCTCAATGGAGGGAATTGTTGAATAAAAATTGTTGAATAAGTATTATTTCGCTAGTCAGCCAACCCGAAGAAGTCACATGCTTGTGCCTTGTTCTCCTAAATTTGGCACCTTCAAAAGTTTCTTCCCTTGCTTTGAGGCTTTTTAGACTCCAACAAAATAACTTGCAATCCTCATCTACAATATCAAGTGCTTGCTGATGATTTGGATGACAAAGACGTGGATCTGAATGTGGAAATATTATTATTAGGAATATAAAAAATCAACAGCAAACTAATGACAACAAACCAAAAATCTTTCACCAAAAATGACAAAAAAGGCTTACCATATAATAATTATGAATAACATCTTACGATGGTATAGAGAGTTAGGGAAGATTAGACACAAGGAATACAGATGATGTAAGGAGGAATTAGGATTTCTGAATGTATATTATTGTATATTCTTTGTTTACAATAGCTCTCTTAATATAGAATTCTAGGAAACTAAATATAGAAAGTATTCTAAATAAATACAATGATTTTCCTTGATTTTCTCTGATATTCTACTAATTTGCTCCTCTAATTATTCTTACACTACTGATGTGCTCCTCTAATTATGCTAATTATTCTAACACTCCCCCTCAAGATGAGCAGTGGGATCACCAATGCTTAGCTTGCCAAGGACATGGGTAAATGCTTTGCCTGCAACTGCTTTGGTGAGAATGTCTGCCAACTAGTCTTCTGACCTAACAAACCGAAGCTCAACGCTGCCATCCTTAATCTTCTCCTTGATGAAGTGTCTGTCAACTTTAACGTGCTTGGTTCTGTCATGTTGTACAAGATTCTCTGAGATACTGATGGCTGCCTTATTATCACACTTCAACTGACTTGGTAGTTGTGGTGGAAAACCAATCTCAGTCATCAATTTCTTGATCCATAAGACTTCAGTTATACCTTTGGCAATTCCCTGGAATTCAGCTTCAGCACTGGAAAGAGCAACCACTTTCTGTTTCTTACTCCTCCATGTCACTAAGTTACCTCCCACAAGAGTAAAATAGCCTGATGTAGATCTCCTGTCATTTGGATTACCAGCCCAATCAGCATCAGTATAAGCCTCAATGTTCAAGTGTCCATTCTTTTGGAACATGATCTCGCTTCCATATGATCCTCTTGAGGTTGGTGCATAAACTGGCTTATTACCCCTACTGCGTATGCTATATCTGGTCGAGTGTGTGACAGATAAATCAATTTCCCAACTAACCGTTGGTACCTCTCTTTATCTGCCAGGTTAGCACCTTCCTCAAACTTTAAACCGTGATTAACTTGCATAGGGGGTATCTACCGGTTTATAATCGACCATCCCTGTTTCTGCAAGCAGATCCATGATGTACTTTCTCTGAGAAATAAAGATTCCTTTGTTGGAGCGAAGAACCTCTATTCCCAAAAAGTACTTTAGTCCTCCTAGATCCTTCATCTCAAATTCTCTGAACAAGTTATTCCTCAACTTTGCAATTTCCTCAATATCACTTCAGGTTATGATCATGTCATCCACATATATTATTAGGCACGTGATCAGATCTCCTTTCCTTTTCAAGAATAAAGTATGATCAGAGTTGCTTTGTTTGTATCCATACCTTTTCATGGCCATTGTAAACCTCCCGAACCAAGCACGTGGAGACTGCTTAAGCCCATAGAGTGCCTTTTTTAACCTGCAAACTTCATTTCTTTGGAAATCTTCAGAGAACCCTGGAGGAGCTTCCATGTACACTTCTTTTTTCAAATCCCCATGTAAAAAGGCATTCTTGACATCAAACTGATGGAGTGGCCAGTTTTCGTTTGCTGCTATTGAAAAAAGTACTCTATAGGTGTCAATCTTTGCAACTGGTGAGAAAGTTTCTGAGTAGTCAATGCCATAAGTCTGTGTATAGCCTTTTGCCACCAACCTTGCCTTATATCTTTCAATGGTGCCATCTGCTTTGTGTTTAATGGTGAAAACCCATCGACACCCGACTGGTTTCTTTCCTGCTGGTAGGATGCACTTCTCCCAAGTTCCAATTTTTTTCTAGAGCTTCCATCTCTGTTCTCATAGCTTCTCGCCATTCGCCCTTCTTACTGGCTTCCTGAACTGTTCTGGGAATGTCTTTAGCTAGAAGAGAGGTGAGAAAAGCTTTTGCAATGTTTGTCACTCCTTCTCTTGTTGTATTATGGGATACCTTGAATTCCGGGGAACATGATCTGGAGAAAATCGGACAGGTGGTACTCCTCTATTTCTGCACGGCGGAAGTGTGAAAGGCTCTGGTTCTGGTTCTAACCTGTCATTATTAGTGACTTTATTCATAACAGGAGATGACTCAGCAGGGTGAAGATCACTTACCTCTTGTTGGACATTCTCAGAAGGATCATCATTGGTTGTGTTGGTCTCTCCTATGTTGACAGAGGCATGCTCGTTGGCTCCATCTACTTGCTCTTTTGGAACAGTTTCTTGACAACTCGAGTTAACTAACCAACTTGGTGGTTCACTAGTTTTCTCCCCCTGAGCATCAAGTTGGCTAAAGAAATATTCTGATTCTAAAAAATCACAATCCATAGTCACGTGTACACGATGAGTGATCGGGTTGTAACATCGGTACCCCTTTTGATGCGTAGCATATCCCTCAAAGACGCATTTCTCAGCACATGGATCAAATTTAGTTCTGTTAGCTCTGGGGATATGGACGAACACAGAACACCCAAAAACTCGTGGTGGTAACATTTGGACAGAAGGGATGTCAGTCTGGGTAGCCAGAATCTGTAGGGGTGTTCTGTGGTTTAGGACCTGGGAGGGTAGCCTGTTCAGAAGATAGGCGGAGGTAGCGACAGCTTCATGCCACAAACGTGTCGGAACCTGTGCATAAAAAATCATGGCCCGAGTCATCTCCAGCAGCTTACGATTTTCCCGTTCTGCCACACCATTCTGTTGGGGTGTGTTTGGACAAGAGTTTGATGAATTAAGCCATTTTCTCTGAAGAATTCTTGCATTGATTTGTTGACAAATTCACCACCATTATCTGATCTAAGTACTTGAATTTTCTTGTCAAACTGAGTGAGAATCATTTTATAGAATGCATAGAACTTGTCAGGTACTTCAAATTTGTGTTTTAGAAAATATACCCACGTCATGCGGGAGAAATCGTCCACAAATAACACAAAATACTGAAATTGATTATTATGGGAATTAGGAGCTGGGCCCCATACATCAGAGTGCACTAATGAGAAAACAGAATTAACTCTATTGTTGCTGGGGGAAAAGTAACTCTATGATTCTTTGCCCTAATACAGGTTTCACATTTGATGGGCTCAGTGTTACTAGTAAATAAACTAGGAAATAAAATCTTAAGGTACCCAAATGAAGGATGTCCCAAACGTCTATGTCATAACCAGAGTTGCCTTGTAACTGTTCCGTGAGCAAGCATGGCATGTCCCTTGTGAGCAACCTCATCAACTTAGTAAAGACCTCCACGTTCAGTACCACGCCCAATGATCTCCTTCGTAAGAATGTCCTGTAAAAGGCAAAAAGTAGATAACATGAGAACCACACAATTAAGTTCCTTTGTAACTCGGCTTACATAAAGTAATTTTGATGATAGCGCAGGAACATAGAGACAATTTTTTAATTTTAATTTTTTTGAAAAAACAAGTGAGCCCCCTCCTTGAACCGCAATTAATTCACCACTGGCTGTTTCAATATGAGCTTTAACAGGTGTGGAGAGACTGTCAAAATCATGAGGGTCATGAGTCATGGTGTCAGTCGCCCCACAATCAAAATTCCATTGATCAGATTTTAAAGATTTAGGGGTTTTGTTTTTTGTAGGATCGGACCCATAGGGAAAAGAGATTTGGGCTTCCCCCTTTTGGGCTTCCCCTTTAAGTGGGCCGATCTGCCCAGGAGACCCATTAGGGTTCCCATTCTCTTCTAAGCTCCCATTCCCTTCTTCCCTATGCGCCGCCTCCTCCCTTCTCTCACCTCCATGAGTGACCGCGGCTCTTCCATGGGTGACTTGTGATTTTGCTTCTTCCTCTCTTCCGGCTTCACCACCGCTGCTGCTGGCGACCTGCGGGATGCCCACGGCGGTGGCAGCCTTGCGATTTTTTGGTTTGGGATCCTCCCACAACTCTGGATAACCCACGATTTTGAAGCAAGTCTTCTTGGTGTGTTTCTTCATTCCGCAATGAGTACAATGAAGGTGGCTCTTGTCTTCCTTGTCTCGCTGTGATGAACGCCGTCCGGCGGCTTCTGAGCGATTCCATCCCTGTCCTTGTCCCGGTGGTCTGTTTCTTGCGATTAAGCCGATTCCGACTTCCCCTAATGATGTGTCCCCTACGTTGCTGGTGGTAGGCTTCAGAATGTGAAGTCGGGCCGCCTCCCTCCAGACGGCAGCATAGGCGGACTCCACTAAAGGGGTCTTCTCCTGCATCAAGAGGTCTCTTCTAATTGCTTCAAATTTTTCATCTATTCCGGTAAGGAACTGATATAGTCTCTGTTCTTGTTTAATTTTGTTGAAAATTGCAATATCATCTGAGCACTTCATAAGGTTCAGTTGTTTTCTGTCAATCGTCATCCATATAGCCTGCAATTTGTTCCAGAAATCTTCTAGGGTATCCTATCCCTGCTTCTGTGTGTTTGCTTTTCGGTGTAAATCGTAGATTTGCACCGGGTCTATGCCACTTCCATAGGTAGTGGCCAATCCCTCCCATAAAGCCTTCGCGGTTGGGAACTGGGAGACATTGTTCATCAAACTTGTCTCAATATTTTGAATTATCCAGGTAAAGACAGCTTGATCTGCCTGTTCTCATTTTTCATATGTTGAGTCCATCTCTTCTAGTGCTAGAGGGATACCTGTCAGGTGGCTTTTCTTTCCTCTGCCACCGATAGCTTTCTTCATAAGTGTCGCTCATAATGGGTAATTGTCTCCATTTAGTTTGAAACCAATTGACAAATTGTCAGGATTGGCTTGTATTTGCTGAATTCCTAGGCCATTACGAAGCATATTTGCAATTTGCAAAGTTAGCTCATCAGTAATGGTTGAGGGGTTTCCTTGGTTTTGATTCATGTTGTTGTTGTTTTCATCATCTGAGGATGATATTTTTTTCGGCTGCTAGGGGTATTGGAACAATGATGTTGGTTTCTGAGTCCCCAGGATCTAACACCACTCTGATACCATCTTACGATGGTATAGAGGGTTAGGGAAGATTAGACACAAGGAATAGAGATGATGTAAGGAGGAATTAGGATTTCTGAATGTGTATTATTGTATATTCTTTGTTTACAATAGCTCTCTAAATATAGAATTCTAGGAAACTAAATATAGAAAGTATTCTAAATAAATACAATGATTTTCCTTGATTTTCTCTGATATTCTACTGATTTGCTCCTCTAATTATTCTAACACTACAGATTTGCTCCTCTAATTATGCTAATTATTCTAACATAACATACACAAAGACTCATTGAAACATTTATAATTCAGAGCACACAGAAAATACACAAGGAGAAGCATACAGATTCTTTGATAGCATAAAACATCAAGGGTATGAATTGTATTAAAACAGATTCAATGATTTTTTCTAGAAGGATTTCAAATTTAATATGTTTTCTTCAACAACATCAACTACAACTTGTTTCATCATTCAGTACCAAAAATACATACCAATTAATACAGGGGAACAATCACAATCTATTCATTGGTCTTCAAAGATGGAAATCAAAATGTATAGATCATAATGACAATATAGTTTTTATCAATTAGATGTTTATACTTCAGATTTTACAATAATGAAAATACACAAAATTGACCAAGAATATTTGGTTTAGGGATTAGATCTTCAATTCAGGGGAAGAGAAAGCATAAACCAGAGAAATGAAAGGGAGGAGATCGTGTAATAGAGACAATATAATGGACTTAAAGATCGTGTAATACCTTCCTTCCATTAGTGTCGCTCGATTCGGTTCACCTCTCGATCGTCGCTTCTCCACTCTTCTCCCCATCGACGAATCGCTTTGGAGGAGGTGCTCGTGTCGTCACTCAAAGAGCCTCTGTCGTTGGTCAGTGAGGATTATGTCGGCGATCTCTGTAGTTGCCTCATTCAAGAGGAAAGGTGAACAATTTGGCGGAAGAGAGCTAGTGTCACCCTAATCAGAGATAAAAAGAAAAACATTAAATGTTTTAAAATATTGAAAAGAGTAGATGAAGTATTTTTCATGTATTTGTTCTATTGTCCTCACACATCCAAACATAAAACGGAGACAAAATTAAAATTTTGTACATTACGTACAAACATGAAATAGGGACATTAATTTGTAACTTTTTGACTCTCTCTCCGTATTTGTCTCTATGTCTTTGTATTTATGTCTTTTACAAAGCACGAGTCATGCAGGAACTCACATTATATTGGGTAATTAAGTTAATCATTATTAGTTATTGATGTAATGATAGGTATCAATTTCTTTTAAGTTTTCTACTTTAATTATTATTATACTCTGAATGTGGATGGGAACTTGTTAAGGACCCAGATGTGGAAATGAAGATGACACGATTCATAGAGCTGAATACAATTGGTGTCTGAAAAGATTTTCAACTCAGAGCACCCAAGATATTTTGAGACAGTCTCTGATAGCTGCGAAGAACGAAACAACAGCTCCAAAGAGTTCTTCAAATACAACTATGAGGTCATGGTTCAAAGATTGAAGCAACTAAGATATGAAATTCAGGGCAACCTTCTTTAGTTTTCCAGAATTTTCTCCCTCTTTTTTCACCTATTTCAATCAAGAGATAACACCTCATCCAAGAAATAAATAAATAAATTTTTCATATGTTTAGTTTTGACTATGGAATGTGATTTTTTGTTTAACTTTGTCTTCTCTTGTTATATTTATCTATATTGCAGCTTTTTGTGGTTGAAGTATGAGGGAGAAGTAGATAACTAAGCAAGCTTCCTTCGACAACATAAGATCTTTACAATGAGTGGAGAGCGTTTTGAGATTTCAGTTGTGGTTCTAGAGTAGCTCTCTCTAGTTGTGGAGTAGCCTATGGAATGATGAGTGGATTATGGTGGTGGGGTGACAATGGGTATGAGAATGAAAGAGAAAAGTAAGGGAAATAGAGGAGAAAAGGAAGGAAGAATGTGAATGGTGAGCATTAAGAATTTTACTATATTTATAAAATTTGGGTAAAAAATAAATATAAAATAAATGTATAAAAAACAAGTACACATTAGCATTCCCTAAACTTCACATCCTTCGACAACATCCAACAATTTAGAAAAAAGGAATGCTCATGTGTAGTTGTTTTTTGTGCATTTATTTTACATTCAATATTTACCCACATTTTATAAATGTAATAAATTCTCAACACCCACCCTTCGTCTTCTTTCTCCAATTTCTTCTCTATTTTTCTTCCTTTTCCCTCTCTTCTCTCTAACCCATTGCCGCCGCAACCACCAAAATTCAACCCTCATTCCATAGGCTACTCCACAACTAGAGAGGGCTGCTCCAGAACCACAACAGCAACCTCAAAACGCTCCCACTCCTTGTAAAGATCTTGTGTTGTCGAAGGAAGCTTGCTCAGTTATCTATTTTTTCCTCACACTTCAACCACAAAAGTTGCAACATAGATAGATATAAGAAGAGGAAGAAAAATTTAAATAAAAAGCCACATTCCATAGTCAAAACTAAACATATGAAAAATTTATATATTTATTTATTACCAGGATGAGATTCTATCTCTTGATTGAAATAGGTGCAAAAAGAGGAACAAAATTCTGAACAACTAAACAATGCATTTCCCTAAATTTCATCTCTTAGCTGCTTCCATCTTTAAACCATGACTTCATAGTTGTATTTGAAGAACTCTTTGGAGCTATTGTTTAGTTCTTTAAAGCTATCAGAGTCTGTCTCAAAATCTTGGCTGCTCTGAGTTAAGAAACATTTGAACACCAATTACATTCAGCTCTATGAATCGTGTCATTTTTATTTTCACATTTGGATTCTTAACAAGTGCTCATCTTCGTTCAAAGTATAATGATAATTGAAGATAGAAAACTTAAAAGAAATTAATATCTATCATTAGATCAATAACTGAGAATGATTAACGTAATTACCCAATGTGAGTTCCTGCATGACCAATGCTTTTTGAGATAGTGAAAAGAGTAAGGTCATGATCTGAAGGGTGTAAGTTAGGAGTATAATGAGGATAATAATAGGTCATGAATTAGAAGTCTATGGGTTCTGTTTACTGCAGATTGCCTTGTATGTCCATGATGGTGATAATGGGTTAGAGATGGAAAGCGAAAACGAAGGAATCTAAAGCAAAGGAGGAAATGGAGGTGGGTGTGGGTGTTCAAAGTGTTACCACATTTTAAAATGTGAGTAAAAAACAGCTGGCAAACAGCTGCACAAAAATAACTGCACAAAAACAGCAGCACATGAGTATTTCTCGTGACGTTTTTATGATTGTGGCACGTAAAGGGAGCCACTAATCTTGCCACCATTTGCTCCACAAGAAAATATCATTCTAATATCATTCTTTATTGGAAATTATGACAAAATTATATCAAGGAAAGGTATGATAGAATGTATCTTTCAACCTCAACTGTTAATGGAAATTTTTTGGTAAAATTAAAAAAAAATTATTCGTTTGTAATGGAATCAAGGAACATGTTTGGTTTGCATTCAATATTGTGCCGAGTTTGATAAAAAGATTGAAAAAAGTAAAGTTGTTTATTTTTTATTTTATAATTTTACTTTTTAAATTATTATTTATTTTTAAAAATAATTATTTTTAATAGGAGTTAAAAATATTATTTTTACTTTTATTATCTTATAATAACTCTCTCAAATTTATTTTTTTAACGTCTTTCTTAAATACAAATCAACTTTTTATATATCAATTATTTAAAAATAATTCTATTAAAAGCTAAATCAAATGAATCATAATGTTTTTTTAATAGGCCTAAAAGAGTAATTCTAAAGACATATAAGAAAAAGGATTTCAAAGAAGACTCTGACTATTACTGAATCTATATGATTTTACTTTCTATGAACCTCTTGTGACTCTACATTCCATGACAATGGGCGCGCTTCCATTAGCATGGTTTCTGTGACACTTAAGATTTCTAGCTCCAGACTCTAGAGGGAAACCTATGGCTCTGATACCAACTATAACACTCTGCTACTGAGGGGTATCCTTGCGAAGGGCTCTATCCCTATGAACACACTACTAAAATATAACATAAAGACTAAACATACTAATATCAAGGCATATCATGAATAATCTGTATAAATACTGTATAAAATATGAATAAATACTTAAATAGTTCTTAACATAAACACCAATATGTATACTGAAACATAACGTAACTGATAAGGAATCCTGCCTCTAAAGTCTGGAGCAAAACTAATACATGATAGATCTGATGGTAAAACTTAAACTATCAAACTGACTAGACTCCACAGAAGATGCGGAGCTCGCCAAGAATGACTGCACACGACCTCTACTAGATCAACGGTTCCTCGTCTGCCTCCTTATCGAACTCTGAAACGAAATTGTGGTGGAATGAGTCGTAAGCTCAGTGGTGGGGTATCATGCATGTATGCAACACATAAAACATGTTATCAAACACACATTTTTCATACCTACATAGTTGCGCTTCTTTGACGACAGACGCGTACCGCCGGAGGTATCCCGCACTCGAGCCCCCATGCTAAACTGTGATCTGTGACTCGTTACCACTCGGCCCTTTTCACCGCACCTGAAACATGCAGTGTTTTCAGGTTTGGCTTTGCCTTTCTTGTCCTTCTTTGTCAGGGATTCTTTGCCCTTTTTTATTCTATTTCTCCAAGCCCTTGACATTTTCCGGACTAGCATGACCATATCTTCTTCGTCAAGATTTTCTGAGTCTTCTTCAGATTCTGATTCTTCGACAACTTTGAGCGCTTTGCTCTTGTTATTCTTCTTGGTTGTTGATGTCTTGAGAGCCAATTGTTTATATCTTGACGTTTTTGGTTCACCTTGTGCCTCTAGTTTGATTTCGTGAGTTTTGAGACACCCAATCAATTTGTCCAAGCTTAGCTTGATGAGATCCTTGCCTTATTGAATAGCAGATACCTTTGGTCTCCACTTGGGTTTGAGACTGCGTAGACTCTTTCTGACCATTTCTACATTGGTGTATGTTTCACTAAGAACTTTTAATTGATTAAAGATATGTAGAAATCATGTAGCGAGGCCATCAGCATCTTCATATTGAAGCATTTAAATGATTCATATTTATGAATGAGCATAGAGACCTTGGTCTCCTTCACTTGATATGTGCCTTCATGTAAGGTGGTTAAACGGTCCCATATTTGTTTATTCGTTTCGCATGATACTATTTTATCATACTCGACTTTAGGCCAAGCATACAAGAGAATGTTCTTTGCTTTCTTGTTTTGTTGAACCTTCTCTTTCTGCTTGCCAGACCACTTTCTTCTAGGTCCTATATGGGTGTCGTTGTCACCATGTTCAACAATAGCCCATAGGTCGAGGCTTGTAAATTGAATGAACAATGTCATTCGATCTCTCCAATATGCATAGTCATCATCGTTGAACATAGGTGGTCTATTTGTTGAGGCTCAATCAACAATATAGGCATTGTTGTTTACTGCCATGGTCACTTGGATCTTTTCCTTGACATTGTTAGTGTGAGTTTGGTAAAGCTTTTTGAGCAAGTGCTCCTGCTCTCAAAAAGCCAATGAGCTTTTGCTCCTGGCTTTAGAGAGTCAAGGGTGCTCCTAGGAGCCATTAGGAGTAGCTTTTCAGAGTTGGCCCTAGCTCCTCAAAAAGTAAAATGACTAATTAATCTTAAATTTTAATAAAAATCCAATTTTATCCCTAATCAATTACATCCAATTTTAGATCATTTTCTCTTCAATTTATTTCCCGCTCTTTTTAACAAAATATACCGCTATTTTTTTGTTGCCACTTATTTTTCCTCACTGCAATCCTTATTTTTCCTTGGTGCGTTGTCTATAAAATGAAAACATGAACTTTTCTCATGCTTCAGCTGCTTTTGGATAGCACCGTATAGGTAAGAACTAATGTGAAAATATTGAATTAGTTATCTATGTTTGGATTTATAAGTGGTATTGTTTTAATTTTTATGTTATTAATTATTATAAATATTAATTGAAATAAAAGTAAAAATAATATCTTTTAATATTTATGTCTATTATAGTAATTTTATACTTTGAAAGCACTTGTAAAATGTACTTACCAAACTCACACTCATGACTTCTGCTTATTGAGAGCAAATTTTGAACTATTTTACCAAACGGTCATAGTGTGGCTCCTTGAGAGCAGCTTTTTGAGAGCTCAAAGAGCTCAGCAGCTTTTTGAGAGCCACAACATTACCAAAACCGAGCCTTAGTGTTAGCTCCAAAGTCCTTCAGATATGTTTTGAGTGATAGAAAATCATTTTAAGAGATAAACTTTTTGTTTGAAGTTTGTGATGTTTAATTATTGCATATTTAATTACTCAGAAGCTAAGGTTGTTTACATTGGCTAAGTCACAGAGTCTAAATAATGATATCATAATTGGCTTAGGAAATGCGTTCAGAAGCACAATAATAACATGAGAAGCATAGTTTACTAGTTCAGAAGCTAAAACTATTAAGTTTCATATGTTCATAAGATAATTTGTTATGTCTGCGAACATCAGAGCCCTATACATGCATTCGTTATTATCCTTAAGGTTCAGAAGCATAGTTCATATACCATATAAGTTCAGAAGCATAAGTATCATGTTTATTAAAACCCTTTAATGCTTCAGAAGCTAGTTTATGTATATAAATCAGAACATGTCTAGAAGTTGTGTTTTAAATTATTCATTATCACTTGCATGTTCAGAAGCTAAGTTACATCACATTATATTCTTTTTTATTCTGACTCGAAAACATTTATAAAAATCTTTTACAACCAATCCCTTCACTTATATGCTTCGAGAAAACAAAAGATATTATATTTTATTATTAGTCGAGCTCGAATATCATTGTCGAGACATAGGGTAGTACAAACAAAACACTGAGAATATTATCTTGTAATATTATAAGTTTATTAACTCGTTTCTAGCAAAATCAAAACTGCAGAACATTGTAGCATTGCACTCCTCATTTTTGCTCAAGAATGCTCATTGAATCATGGAGATGAGTTTCGAGGAGTTCATTTTAATAAAAATACATTTTAAACCAAAATCATGCAACAAATACTTGAAGAATTCAAATGGCTAGAAGAAACATTTAAGGATATAAATTGAAGCTCAAACACACTTGAAGAAGCAGAACGTACAAGCGAACAATACAAGAACAAATACAAAGCTTCATTCAAAATCTTTGTTTATATTGTATATTTTGTAATTAGATTCATACACTTAAATCCTCTATTATATATCATTATTTAAGTGTCTTAGTCTCTCATATATATATTTGTAAATCTTTCTCTGGAAAGATAAACTCCTCTTTGTACCTGAGTGATATATCCTTGCTCTAGCAAGTCATTCTAGGAGTGTCATTATTTGGGATTAAAGTTTAGTTGCATCTAAACTCTCAAATAATCAAACATGTGAGTCTTTAGACTCTAACCACCACATTTGTGAAAGGAAAAGTCTTTCTCAATTGAGGAAGCAGTTTGAAAAGTCCACCTCTGAAGGAGATAAGTTTCTCAAGCTTGAAAAGACAATTTTTATATTTCAGAGATAAGTTTTAACAGGTTAAGAAGCACGATTCAACCACCCTTCTCGTGCAAAACATTACTTTGAGTTAGGTGCTCAACCCCAAGCCCGAGCTCTGATAACAATTGATGGTTATTGAAACGTGAGAAGGGTTTGAATCATGTTCCAACCTTGAATCTGTTTTCTGAAAATACACTTAAAGATAGATCAAGCCAAAGACTTGTCTTAACCGCGAAAACATTAGTTGGAAATTTTCAGATATATCAAGCCTATAGACAAGGCTTATAGGTCTCTTGAAAATATCTTGATTCTCAAGAGTCTTACGTATGATAAAGGTCAAAGCTTTAACATTTCACACTTTGTAAAATGATATAGTATATGGCGCAATCAATAAGGTGATGGTGTGTGCAACGTTAAATTGTAAACAATCAAAATAAAAGATTAGAGAAGAGAGAGAATCACACACAGAGATTTTTATACTAGTTCGGAAATGTGCCTACTCCAGTCCCCAAGATTCACTTGAGATTTCACTAAACACCACCTTCACACAAGATGAATTTCTTGTCTCTGTACACCACTGGGGACTTTCTCTTGCACCTCCAACCATGGTGTCTGATTGTCTTCTCTTAAGAGATGGACTTCAACCTTTGCCTTCAACACCAAATGACTTTATACCCTTTCCTTAGTCTCACTAAGGTCTTTTGTCTTCAAATCAAAGGATGTTTTACAAATATAATGGTTCTAAAACCCTTTCCTTATTTTCTTTTTAAGAATGCTCCTTGATGATGTGGCCTTAGAAGAATCTTCTAATAAATGCTCTTAATCTAGAACTAGGCGCCACTTTCACAGTTGTAATAAGGCTAAGATCGATGTGTCTTTTAATTAATTATTTAACAATATGACCTGAGAACACACTCAACAAACCATTAGTCCAGTCAATTAAAACATTTATTCAACACTTAGATTTTTATCATTCAAAATCTTCAACCAAGAAGTAAAAGGGTTCTTGGAGCTAACAATGTATGCATGCCCAAGTATGTACGCGTCCGAACCTTGCGTACATTGTTGGGATGTTGGGTAGATATTTGAGCAACCCGAGAATGGATCATTGGGTAGCAGCCAAACGGGTATGACGGTATCTTCATAGAACAAAACATTACATGCTCACATATAAGAAGTCAGATAAATTGGAGATCATTGGCTATTCGGATTCTGATTTTGATGGATGTCAAGACAGTCGTAGATCCACTTCAGGTTGTAGTTTTATTCTTGCTGGAGGAGCAATTTCTTGGAAGAATGCCAACCATGTTGTATGGTTGCGGAATTTTGTCACATGACTGCAAATTTTGGACGGAATTGAAAAACTACTTAAGTTATTTTGTGACAATAAGTCTGCAATTCTTTATTCCAACAACTACAGGAGCTCGTCAAAGTCGAAGTACATAGACATCAAGTTCCTGATTGTTAAGAAAAAAGTACAAAGTGATCAGTTGTCTATAGAGCACATTGGCACAAACTTCATGATTCTGGATCCACTTACTAAAAGACTATCACCCAAGGTCTTTCATGAGCACACAACTCACATGGGTGTGATATCATTTGATGATATGTTGTTTTAGTGGGAGTATTGTGCACTTAGGTGCTTAACTATTTAAGGAATATACATTATGCTTATGATTTTTTTTTTTGCATAAATAATAAAGTATTCAGTTTCTTTTGTACTATGTCTTTATTTTACATGATCTCATGAGGAATATAGTTGGACCAGTTGGAAATAGGCATGTGAGATCACATTACGTGCAATTTCCATGATACACATCCATACTGGATCTATATCATTTGATTGTGAAGGTATTTGTGATCATGGATGACTTAGTTATGAAAGATATGACAAAAGTTGTCTTGGTCATGTATCAACATAGTTGATGGACGAAATTTTTTAAAGATATTTTTTACATAATAGCAAATTTAGAGCTCATAGTGTAAGACCCCAAATTTCAATTATATCTTAATTAAGGGTAGTTAGCAATAATTAGTCTTAGTTAGGATATAATTGATTTATATGTGTATTGTATGTGTAACACCCCGCTTTTCAATTACGTCTTAATTAAGGGTAATTAATGATAATTAATCTTGATTAGGGCCTATTTGGTTTATGTGTATATTGTATGCAAGGTGTACTATGTGCATTGTTTGACCTATGTGATTGATGTGAACCATGCATGTTTTATGTATTATAAGTTTTATGAAATGAAAATAAAGTTTTATGTGTTAAGGATGTATGAAGAAAATGATTTTAAAGTGTTAAATAGTTTAATTATGATTTAGAAACATTAGAGCATTTTTAGGATTTAATGAAAATGATTTTGAGCATATCGGGTGATTTAAAAGTAATCATAAAGTATTTATGCCTTAAGATGTGAAAATGTATTTTGGGTGAGAGTGAAAAATATTTATGTTTGAGGGATTAGTAAAAAGAGGATTAGGAGTAAAAGAAATGATTTTGGGGGAAATTTCATAAGTTTTGTAAAATTGCATATAGGTCCCTCCCTCAATGTTGCAATTTGGTCCCTAGACTTTCTAAAATTGCAAAATAGTCCCCCATCACTCTTATAACACTCACCACCCCTCATAACACTCAAACACTCTCCAAAATCCCTAATTTCTAACCCTAACCCGTTGCTCTCTCTCCCTCCCCCATTTCTTCATCAAAATCAACCCAAATCACCACTTTAATCACCAAAACTCACCACCCATACTATATACTATCACCATAGGTTCATTTCCCACAAGTTGCAACCCCAAAACACTCAAGAAACTCATCCATTAACCCCTTCAAAGAGGCTACCCGAGATTGAGAGAGAGTTGAAGAATTTGTTGAAGTTTTGTTCAATCTTGAAGCAATTTGAGGTAGGGGTTTAGATTTTTCTTTTGCATGAAATTTGGGTGTTCTTGAGGGTTTTGAACCCTAAATTGAAGATTTTATGAAATTATAATTTTATGTTATGATTATTGACTGATTGGTATGCTTATGTGAGTGTTTAAGTGATTAAGAATGAGGATTAAGTTGGTTTTGATGATTTAAAGTTATAAGGAGATTATATTACCCAAAACTTTAAGAGAGAACTCGTATAGACAGCTGCTACAAAATAATTCGATTCTTTTTACACATATGGTATTTTTCGTTCATTTCAATTTTATCTGTAAGTTAACTCAATTATGAAGGGTTTCCAAAAGAAATCACTTAATTTGGCTTTATATTTTGGAAGTTATGAATTTTCAAAGTTGACAAACAGAATTAGGCTCCTAGACAGGACAGTCAGTGTTTAAAAATTCATAATTAAAAATATGCTTAATGAAATTTAATGAAATAAAATTTGTTTGAAAGCTAAGAGATGTAGGATGTTGGGTAAAAATTTTCAGAACTTAATTAATTCTAGATTAGTACAGAAAAATATGTAAAGATAAGTTTCAATTTAGACGTGCAGTGCTGAATTCTTTACGGTGTGTGATATTTCGAGATTTATTTCTCTCTCTGTATAATTTATTTTTGAATTTCGTTTGTTTGGAATATTAGAATGATCAGTTTAGTTCATCTCATAAAAATATTATGGTCAGATTCATTATTTTATAATTGTAGTGATTTTATTGGTAAAACATGTTGAATCTGCCTCAAAATTCTGCAATTGATTAGATTGTTGAAGTTGATGATGATTATGTTATGATGTTAATTCTAAAATGAGCTTGTGATTATGATAGTGTATTATGGAATTAAATTATATATTTCAAGTTTGAAATCATGTATATAATAGATGTTTGAAAAGAATATGTATAGACATTTCTACATGCATGCCAAGTACGTAAAGAATAATATGAGATTGTCATGTGAAATGATAAATGAGATTCTTAAGTAGCTTTCTTCGACAAATTGGGTTGGCAAGGGAGGGTTGGCACACCCTCAGTGTCCATCACCAATTTGTGAGTGAAGGTGAATAAACCCCTCTTCCCCACCAGTATCCTAGTATAGACTAGCGAGGTATCAGCTCATAGCCTTGGGGCCGGAGATGCGGAGGTTAGATAGAAAAGAGGGTGGTGCCATTTAAAGTAAAGAGATCATGACACATGACAAATGAGTGAATTTATGTTATTTCATCTTAACTTATGTTTGAATGAAGGATATTGAGCATGTAATTGATGCATCATTTATGCAGTAAATAAGACGCATATAGATTAAGACACTCCGGATTAAAGCTATGCTTGCGAAAACACCAGTAATACGGAAATTGCATGTCTCACTTATTTCATAATAAACCGGAGTGATCCCCCTATTGAGTCCGTGGAGCTCACCCCAATTCCACCACTATTTGTTTTAGATTCAGATCGGGATACAGGTACCTCCACTAGGTGAGCGAACCGAAACTACGGGAATACGGAGACTCGGACATTCTGAAGATTTATGCATTGGAGTCTCGTTCCTATGTTACTCTTTGTATTGTTATGTTATGTATTGTCTGACACTTAGCTGAGTTTATAAGGGAATCATAAGGGATTGTACAAGCTTATGGTTTTCTTAGAAACTTTAATATTCTACTATTGTAATATCTAGTCTATGCTCACACTTATGTGTGTAACATTTGTGTATGTGAAACTATATGTACGTATTGGGCCACTTTTGTGTGTTATTATACTATGAATGGTTGTTTTATTCAGGTTCTCAGATAGGTGTGAAAGATTATACCTCATCACGCACAAGCCACGATTTTAAAATCTGCGTATTTTATCTTGAAAAACTTTGGCCCTATTTTCCGCGTATCTTTATTTTCAAACATGAGTTCTGAAACAGGATGATAAATGCTAATAATTAACTCGATATGACTTAAACATAAAGAGGTAATTATTAGGGTGTTACACATAGAGTCATGGTTTTGTATTTATATATATGCATACGTCCAAGTGGGAGATTGTTAGAATTTTTATGGATTTAGTGTAGAAATAAATATGTGTTATTATAAAGTTTAGCTCAATATTAAAGTGGTAGTAAAGTTTAAATTATTGTTAGTGCTTGTTTGGATGTTATTATTTAGTTAAAATAATATCTTTTTTAATTAAAAAAAGATCTTATTGAATTTTTTGATATGTTCGGGTGTGAATTTTTAGTAAAAGTATAATCTCTAGAAAAAAAATAAAAAGTAAAAAAGATTTTTTTTTCAAAAACTGTAATTTTCATCTTCTAGAAAAAAGACATTCTGTATAACATAAAAAATATGTTTATAATTAATTAAAGATCTTTTTATATTACATCCAAACATACATTAATTTTGTATCCAAACGTAAAATTAGTTATACTTTTTCAAAAAATCTTAATTAAAAAGATCAATTAAAAAAATATCTTTTTATAGAATGATATCCAAACAAGTCCATAGTGTATGTGCATAAACATCTTATTAGTAAATATGAATGTTTATATCTGTAAATACCATTTGGGTCCAGTTACTAATTCTATGATGGACTGAATTATGTTAGAAATTATAGGGTTGTAATATTTATATAAAAGAATTATGGTCCACAAACAGTAAGTGTTGTCTCCTTTTATGTCATCCCATCAGCAGAAAGATAGAATCCTAATTTTCTAAAAAGCACTCATTAATTTGGAATATCAACTTTGTAAACCAATTTCAAAGATATCAAAACTTCAATCAATTTCTATGGCATCAAGTACATTTTCGCATTTGATTTTTATACATTCTCTATAATTTAACATGAATGATTTTTAGTTATTATGGATTTAAAGTTTTTCTAACTATTATTTATTTGAAAATTATTAAACCCGTGTCACATAATTAAAAAATTAATTAAATTTTTAAACTTTTTGTTTTTTACTATAACATTTGTCATCAGTGTGAAAAGTATAGCGCAAAGCACAAACCAAATCCTACTTGAGAGTACAGAGAATAAAAAACACGAAGCCAAAACATAGCGTTATTCACAAGACTATTTAGCTAATTAAAGAAAACAGCGTTGGGGCCAATGCAAAGGCAAAATTTGTTATCTTCTTCTACTTTTATGAAAGCATTTGATTTTAAATTATTCTTTGCTAGCGATGGTTTCGTCTTCTAACATCATCCGAAACCACATAATGTAAAATAACAAAAAAATAAATTCATGGACATATATATCTTTTATTTTCATAACAATCCATTATAATTTATATCACTTGTTCTTGTCCTATAGATCCGACTGAGAATCAAGCTCCACTAAGGAACTTTAGCTCAGATCCAAATTCAGCAAGACAAGTACACAAGAGATTAAAGATGCTCGTTCTATTTTAGTATTCGAGTATTCAGTTCAATCTGCCATAATCGAAAAGCTTGACTTCCATATATAGGCTAGGACGGACACCTTTTCTCTCCCAGTTATTACTCTTTAAGATTGGATCCATTCGTTACTATTCTCTAAGATCGGTCGTATCCTAACGTCTCTATCAGACTCATTATTTTTGTTGATTGCTCGCTTACTCGATCATTGGAGTCGTGATGTTCGGTCGGTATGTTATGGGTAACACCTGATGAGTTTAATTTGATAGGCTTGACTATTTTCGGCCTCTTTTATTTGGTCGGTTGTTTATATGGACCGAGATCTCTTATGTGGGCCGAGATCGTGGACCTAGTCCACTACATAGTCCCCGAGTTTGGTCTTAAATAAGTTTTAAGGCCGAGATCTATAAATTTGGTAGAAATTCTGAGTGTTTTTAGATGGTTGTTATGCGAACCGAGGTCTTATATGAGCGGAGATCGCGTACCTAATCCACTACATCACTCAATAGTGCTTGTAAAAGATACTATCTTTTTTAGTAAAATTACATTAGCTTAAGTTATTATACCATATTATATTAAAAAAAAAGATTACAAATATATTTTGTATTAAATAATTAGGCATTATAATTCAACAAATGTACGGAAAGTCGGAAATACGTTAAACAAACTTTGATTATTCTACATTCGATGCCACCTAAGAGGTGGAAAAACACGGAGTTGAAGAAAAAGACCAACACAGAGAAAAATTTTATAGGTGGTCAGCGAGTAAAAATAATTATGTATTCTGAGAGGGAAATTAAATTAGAGCTATAGGTATAAAATAGTTATACTTATATTCAATTTATGTATTAAAAATGAGTGGTATAAAATAAATTAAATTTTTTATCCTTATTAATGTATTCAAGAATATAATGTGAGTAAGACCTACGAAAACTTCATAGTTCATAAGTAGCACATTGACCGGGAAGGTAGACCTAGCACTCACAAGAAAATGAGTTTCTTTTTTAATTTGGCTAACTAGAACTCTAAAATGTTAAGGTTATAAAAATGATTTTTTATGCATGAGTTAATAGTATATGTTAATAGTAGATTAAATTGAGTGATTGTTATAATAAGTAAATAAATGAGAGTGATCGATCTGATATTGAATTTTAGTTTGTTGAATGAATAATAAATTCAAATCTGATTGTCCTTAATATATATACATATTTACTTATCTACTACTCGTGAATTTAATCCTTAGCAAATTAAACAATGTCTTTAACAATTACTAGCGACGATAGTGTCTGTAAAGTTGTTTTATTTTTATTTTTTGGTGAACGTTTTATAAAATGGTATTATTTAATTTAATTTTATTGATAAATTTGTTATAAAATAATATTATTTAATATAATTAAAATCTCTATTTAATTTATTAAAATATTTGTATAAAAATGAATATATAGAAAGAAAAATAAAGAGAATTTGGATAGTAGAAATCACAAATGGTAATTATTTTTTAATTTTTTTAATCAACTTTATAGAAATTATCTTTGTAAATAACTAACGCCTTCCAGGCATTTTGTGCCCATCAAGTCACTTTTTTTTTTATTTTTCTGTTAATTAATATTAAATAAATATAAATAAAAAATTAAATAGATAGTAAAAAAAATAATATGAAAAATCTATAGGTGAAAAGAGAAAAAAATAAAGAATTAGAGTGATTTGAATTATGAGATGGTTATTTTTGTATTTATTTATTTTTATAATTTTTATATTTTATTTTTAGAATTCAAAAAATATCTAAAGTTGGATATCAAAAAGATAATTATTTTTTTAATCCTCTATAGATAATAGATACATGCAGTTCCTTGATTAATCATTTATTCTACATTACTTTAAGCACTTGTAGTAGTGCATGCTATAAATTAATGGAAGCTTTTTTACTTAGATATAAAAAGAAAACGTGACAAAATGAAGTCCCATAATAATAAAATTATCTTCATGTTCCAATCAAACCATTTTACGACTTTTCATAACTATGGAGATATAAATTTAACAAACATGATAATACATTAATAATACATATATATTAAACTTAAAATGCAAATATTAAAAATAATACTCTTTAATAAATTCTTTCACTTAAGGACAAAAGGGAGCTATAGCCGATCCTTTCAAGCTTCAATTCAACCTAATTGCAATAACACAGAAAAGGAGCGGCAGTATTGCAGCAACTTTGCAAAATGCAAACACAATATCTTATCATCTCTCTCTCTCTCTCTCTCTCTCTCTCTAAATTGATGATGCTCAATTGTTGATGGCCAGCACTCAGCCACTCACCGACCTCTTTATTTATAGATAGCCAGAATGTTATGCTTAGTAATATTTTTTTTCCATACCAAGCACTACACAAAGGGTTCGTACGAGGAACATCTTTTTCTCTCTTATTATTGGGAAAAATGGGTATTTATAATGAAATAATTTTTTTCTATGTGAGAGCTTTTTGTAAGAGGATAAATTTGTAATCACTATATTACTTTCATATACAATTTAGGAATTGAACTCCTAATTAAATATTTAAGTAATTCAACTAGCTACCAATTGTAATAGATCTTGCTGTTCAATAGAAATGAATAAATATTATACTACATTTTATTATATACAAACTATTTTGTATAATAAACTAATGATGCAATTAAATGTCCCCAACGGGTAGTGTCCCTATACTAATAGCAACAATACTAGCGTACAATGTACTATGTACATGCTAAAAATATCTTAAGTTTTTTATTATAATTATTAACAATAAGATTGATCGTACAATCGAAATACGTCAAACTAGTATACATGCTATAAATGATATGAAATGTGTGTTATACATACGTATGCTATACATATAGCATACATTCCATATCATATATAGGACATGTTGGATATTAGTTGGACGTAATTACGTTGTACGATAACCATTATTGAATTATTAAAGTTTATTCTTGATGTATTGAGAATATAAATAATGTTATTTAATAATTAAAATTTTCTATTTTAAATAAAAATAGGAAAAAAGTTATTATTATAACAGATCTATTTAAAAGACGGATGAAGTATCATTGAGAGGTTGTGTAAAACATTTTCAGGTCATCAGCACATAAAAATTAAATCATCATTATTATTAGTAATAACATTATAAAATGCTAATCATACATATAATCATATGGGAGAGCTAACATTTATGCAAATATAAATCCCAATGATGAAAAACATAAAAGATCATTAGGTCATCGATTATATATAAACTAAAGGAGTATAATTTACATATATACCATATATATAATTAAAAAATAATTCCGTACTAGCTAATTATGTCCTGGACATAAATCAAAATATTAAAACTAGTAAAAGTAGGGAAGGGAAAAAAAAAGGCAAATAAAAAAATATGTTAATTAATTTAGCTGCAAATTATAACCAACCAACCAACACCACTATCATCAACATCATCATCATTATCACTATACCTTAATTCATTGCAGCATGAAATTCTACCATGTAATGATTATGACAAGTTTCTGTTGTACCCGGTTTTTAATCAATCAGAGGAACAAATCCAGGAATCAACGGCACCTTCCCCTCCTCTATTTGTTGAGCTCATGTTATTCTCTAATAAGGCCTTCTCTTGGTTCAATCCTCTTGCTGCTGAAACTGATGATGAACAAACCTTATTATTATTATTATTACTACTACTATTATTATTACCATAGCCTCCATCCAAGGACCTCAAAGGATTATTTCTTCTACTTCTTCCTTCATCTCTGCAACCATCATCATCATCACTAGTAGCATTATTATTATTTCTCAGTGGCATACCCTCAGAAGTTACAAGGCCATGATGATGATGATGATTATGACCACTTCCAACAAGATTAATTTGACCATGGCTAATACCAAGATCCTCAAATGACACTGGCATTATTTGTGATGACTTTGCATTGAACCCTGTTGCAGGAGGGAGATGATAATGGAGAAGAGGTGGTTGTGGCGGAAGTGATGAAGGGTGGAATCCAAGAATTGGGTGATGATGATTCTGCATGCCTAGCATGATGTTGTGTTGTTGTTGTTGCTGATGATGAAAAGGTAAACCCAAATCAGGTGGTAGTTGTTGTTGGTAATTAGATGGAGCGTTGTTGTTATTGTTTGTGGAGGCAGAGGAAGTGTTATTATTGGTAGTGGTGGAAGCCAAAGCAGCATCAACCATGTTACTATGCAACAAAGGAGGTGATGATGACGACGAGGGAGGTATAAGTAACGAATTTTGGTTGTGATGATGAATTTTTTGTGGTGAAGGACGCAAAGGGTAGAAAGAACTAGTACTTGTGTTGTTGTCTAAGTGATGAGAGGCACTGGATCTTAAGGATGATGAACCAGTGAGAAGATCGAGCCTTCTAGAATAGGATGAGCCTGAAAATGGTGGTGCTGGGATCCCAGTGAACTCTTGAACCATTGCTCTGAAATTTGATGTGTCGGTTGTTAGAACCGTTGTTGGTGCTCTCCTTGATGCCCTGGTTCGCTTCTTTGAGTTTCGCACTGCATTGTTGCTGTTGTTATTGCCTTGTACCCTTTCATTGTTGTTGTTGTTGTCATCATGGACTGTGGTAAGACCTTGATGATGATGATGATGAGGAGGAGGAGGAGGAGCCAATGGAAACTGGTCTGATCCTTGTTGTTGTAGGCTTGGAGGGAGTACTAATTCGGTGCAATTATCTTGTGAGGAGCGAGATTCCAAGTTTAGGAAGGAGTTTGGTTGGGATTGATGATGAGGGAGAGTGTGGTGGTGGAGGAAATTTGGAGAAAGATCAAACAAAGATGGATGATAATGAGAGGAAGAGACGAGGGAAGGTTGTTGTTGTTGTGGTGGTGGTGGGTCTGATGGGATGGAACAGAATTGGGTAGTGTGGAGTTGGTGGTGGTGATGATGGTTGAGGAAGGTTGTTGGATGACGGAGTAGTGCTGTCTGATGATCTGCTCGTGATGATGAATCGTATTCTTCGTCACCACTAGAAGAGATACTTCCACTGTTCCCAGAATCCATAGCTTGCAAATTAAGCAAAAGCGTGGGAATTAAGTAGTGGGAAAAGACCCAAAAAAAAAAGTGGTATAAAGGAATTAAAAAGGGGAAAAAGCAAGCTAGTGTGAGGAGGACGAATTAATAAACTGGGTGTGGAAGCTGAAGAGAAGAGAGAAGATCTATCACTGAATTATATTTTACATTAACCCATGAATTGCAATTCTGAAACTAATGGTAGGAACTTTTGAAGAGAGGAAGAAGAAGAAAAGGGAAAAAAAAAAAAGGTACCGTATCTTTGGATCGAATCGCTTGATCTGCAATGGAAGCAAATCTTTTCGTAGCTTGTCTTTCAGTCGGAGAAAAAGGTTGCTATAAAAAGAAGAGATGAAAATCGAATAGGCATGTGTAGATCTCGGTTATGATGATATGATATGTAACTGGCTAGGGAAGGAGGTGGGAGTGGGAAAAAAGGGAAGGGATAGAGAGAAAGCATATATGGATGTGGTAAATTACGAAAAGGCCAAAGTCTAGAGAGAGTAGAGTACTATTATTTGTGGAGTGTGTTAACTAGGGTTTCAAGGAGGGAGAAGAAAAAGAAAAGGGAAAGAAATAAGGGAGATGGAGGAAAGGTTATTTAACCTTTGTGTTTGTGCTAAGAGAAAGAAGGAGAAAAAGAAAGAGGAGTTTGGAAGATAAAGATCCTCTAGAGAGTGCAAGGTGGGGTCGGCATTGGAGTAAGAAAAGAGCTGCCGGTGGCTGGCAACGGGTCAAACTCAAAGTGAATGGTGAGAGGGACAGTGAGAGAGGTTGTGAATGTGAAAGGGGAGAAAAGGATGTGGTGTGGGATGAAACTATGCAGACTTTTACCCAGACAAGGCAAAAAAAAAAATCCATTGAAACAAAATAATATTCAATTGGAACTGCTATTTATACATATAACAGTGTCATTCATCTATTTTTTCATCAATTCAAAAGTTATAACTTTTATAAGTATATTGACAAGTTGTTAACATATTTATAAAAGTTGATAACTTTTTAAATGAGTGAAAAATGAATAGATAAATATATATATTATTGTATATACAAATAATATTTTCCAATTCAATTATATATGACCCAATTAGAATTAGAATTAGAGATAGAACAAAAATGAAAAAGAAAGGAGAACCAAAGAAGTAAGGCCACCTTAGTCAGCAAAATTATACACACACCTAAATATATTAGAATTAGAATTAGAGATAGAACAAAAATGAAAAAGAAAGGAGAACCAAAGAAGTAAGGCCACCTTAGTCAGCAAAATTATACACACACCTAAATATATGAAAAGTGATATTTTGATATAAATTGAAAGATTTGAAGTGGAGAATGAGTTGAAAAAGAAATAAATAATAAAAATGTTGGAATATTTATATGTTTAAAAATATTAAATATTAAATTATATAATATGTTTATAAATATATATAGAGGAGGAATCGAGTAACTATTAGCTGACTTTTTTTATCCACTCAATAGTCTTTTATGAATAGCTTTGTATGATCATAAAATATTATTGATTCAACATTTAAGTATAAATTTTTTATTAAATAGATCAAGTATATTAAATTCATATTTCATCCAAACATATACCTTTACTATCTTTTATGGATAAGATTAAAGTAAACACATTTTTATCTATTTTTTCTAAAATTTGATATACATAATTGAAAATATAATATCACATAATATTCAATAATTAATTAGATGGATTAAATTAGATTTCTATAAAGAGTTACTCTTCAGAGTAAGTGTATATAACTTACTCATGGAGTAATTGGATCCCCACTTATATAACATGCGATGATGTTATATCAAAATGCATTGAAATTTTATATATTTAACCTATGTTGAGAAACTTATAATAACAAGCGAATTAACTAAATTTATAATATAAAATAATGAAATAGTTAAGTATACCAAAGTTTATATCACCACTTTATGTATATATATCCACGCACCCTGTAGATTAGTATTGATTTTGTTTTGAAATTTTAGTTATATTTATAATTTTGTTGTTTTTGACCACCTTTAGTTAGTGTTATCACCACATTTTCTCTATTTAAAATTTTACTTATATTAGTGTTAGAATCTGGTTGTAATTAATCACATTTATTATTACTTTTAAAATTCTTCCCTTACCTAATTAATGCATACAATCAACTATTTATTCATATATAATCAAATCAATTTTTTTCAAAAATTATTTTATATTATTATAATCTAAAAATATATAATATTATTGCTTTAATAATCAATAAATTGAAATAATTATAATAAATAGTTAACTTATACAACTACGTACATATATGTGTTTGTGGATGTTCAAGTTACCTCCATTAAGAAAAATGCATAAACAAGATAAATAGGGATCACATTTTCATTCAATGGTGAAGATAAAAAAATTTAAATATGACATTTGAAATAGATGTTCAAATAATATATATTATTAAGAAAGATATTATTAGAGCCAAAAATACCATCTACCTTACGGTTTCAAATCCTACTAATAAATAATGCAATAATATTTATCGTATAACAGAAATACGTCCAACTAGTATCCAACATGTGTTATATATAACACGTAATGTGTGTTATACGTATGTGTGTTATACATATAGCACATATTACGTCTTATTGTATAGCACACATTGATTAGTTTGACGTACTTTTTTTTTACCTCAAGCATTATTGTAAATAAAGTTTCATGCATAGTAGTTCAATAACTTTTAAGTATTCTGAATGCTTCATGTACTTTTCGTTCATCGATCATTTGCTAGGTATGTGGGTATGTACAACTTGTGATAAAAGAAAATACAATAATGCTAAGTGGACAATGAAAAACCAGCTCATACAGTCAATAGGTCTATTTTGTCTTTAATTTTGATCCAAATAATCATTGAGATTGTAATGGACTTAGTAATTATGGCCCAAAATCTCATTTATTGGCTGGTTGAGCTTGTTATGAGATAATATTGTAAATATATGTATCTTTAACATATTAAGATAGGATTGGATAAGATTTGATTTGATCTTATCTCTTCCTTAGTTTGGTTATAAATAGCACTATGAAGCCTAATGGAAGGGCACACTTTGGAGACTATCAATAATATTGTTTTCTCTTCTCCTCTATTTTCTCTCTGTCATTGTTATTAGTTTCACAACACGTTATCAGCACGAAAAGCTCTCAAGGTAACATTTTTTTGTTTCAATTATGTTAGTATTTCAATTATGTCAAATCTCTTTCATCTTGAATTTGTTGCACTTGAAATTTCGGGAAAGAACTACATGACTTGGGTTCTCGATGCTAGAATCCATATGAAATCATTCGGTCTTGAGGACACCATTGTTCAAGGAATTGCTGCATCCCAGAAGGATTGCACTAAAGCATTAATATTCCTTCGTCGTCATCTCCATGAGGCTTTAAAATATGAATACCTTACTCTGGAAGATCCTGCAGATCTCTAAAATGGCGTGGAAGAAAGATATGATCACCAAAAGTCGGTGATTCTTCCAAAGGCTCATTAATTTGATTGAAAGCTCTGGAAGAGCTATAATTTTGTTGCCTGAAGGAACAAAATTCATCATTAATGATACATTACTGTCTACTAAATTTCAAAGAAACTTATTGAGTTTCTAAGATATTCGCCGAAATGGATATCATATTGAGACAGTAAATGAGGGGAATAATGAGTACCTTCATATCACAAGTTGTGATTCCAACAAGAAAGTTGTACTAGAAAAAATTACCTTCGTTTTCATCTGGTCTTTGTAACACTAAAATTAGTGTAATTGAATCACATGCTATTGTAAACCAGAAGTTTACTAATTCAAATGACTTTATCGTTTGGCATGATCGATTAGGACATCTAGAGAAATAATGATGCGAAGGATCATTGAAAACTCGTATGGACATTCATTGAAGAACCAGAAGTTTTTTCAATGTAATGAGTTTTCATTTGTTACATGTTCTCAATTTAATATATATTTATATATTATATGGTATTCACCAACAAAGATTGAATTTGAACCTCTTGTATTTACAGAAGGAATTCAATATGATATATGTGGATTAATTAATTCAATATATGGACCTTTCAAATAATTATGATTGATGCATCTATGAAATGGTCACATATGTGCTCATTATTATCTCGCGACCTGAAGTTCGTGATATACTTGCGCAAGTTGTTAAGAGCACTAATTTTGATAAATAATCAAAATGTTGATATGGTGAATTTATTTTTCAAGCTTTTGATGCTTGTAAGCCAATATTGTATAGGTTGAACATCCAATTGTGCATGTTCATAGAAAGAATTAGCTAGCATAATAAACTTATGAAAGACAACCAGTTGATTGCTAGACCACTTATTTATGAGAACAATTCTCCATATTCTAGTTTGGAGCAAATTATTTTACAAATGCTTATTTGTATAAGACAAATTGTCGTTATTTCTCTCACCCAGTAATTGTTTTGGCCTGGAACCAAACAATTCTCATTTAAAATGTTGGAAGTGACTCTCGCTTTGCAGTCAAGTATTTTGATATACAAATAGGAGATGTCTTTAAGGCTCAATTTGTTGATTGCCAATTTATTGAAGTAATGTTCCCAACATTAGGGGGAGAATGACAGTTGAAATAAATTGCAATTCATCACTCTACTCTATTTAGATCCTCATAAAAAGGCAATATGAACCAGAAGTTCATAATTTTATTGCAAAGAGTAGTAAATGCATTGCCAGATGTATTTTTTTGATGAAATAGAATGACTAAAATATATATACCAACTGAATATACCCTTATTCGAAATTGATGCCCATTGTTAGGCAATTGGCTAGTGAATAGATTACACGCCAGAAGCGTGATATGCCAGTCGGTTCCAAAATGAAAATTTTCGAAATAAGGGGCAAATAGACAAAAATATTGTTATGGAGGCAAATGATACTATTCATGTTGAAGAGGATAGAGACATGCTAAGGACACATATTGTGGTCCAAAATTTGACATGATTGAAACGTTAGAAGACGTTCAGGAACCTAAAAATTGTTATGATATTGAAAATAATGAGATCTCAATAAAGCATGTCTATACAAGAAACTATGGAACCGGCAAGTAATTATTGTCACGACAATATATTTGCAAATAGTGTAGCGCTACACTTATGCAAGAAAATGAGGATCTTGAGTCAAGAATCATCAACAAATATATCGATATATAAATGATTGGCCAAATTAGAAATAAGCCTTGTAGGCTAAACTTGACTCATTTGTTTATTGGAGTTGTAGTCCAAACACCTAGAAGGTGTGAAACCCATGGGATATAGATGGGTATGTTTGCAAAAGCAAAAATGAAAAAAATAAATTTTTACACTAAGCACAAGGTTTTTTCACAAAAGACCTGATATAGATAATGGTGAAACATATCTCCTGTAATTGATGCAATAATGTTACAATATTTGATTAGCTTATCTACATATAATAAGCTAAATATGCATCTAATTGATGTTGTCAAGCATATCTATATGGTTCATTAGAGAATGATATGTTTATATGAAAGTCCTTGAAGGATTAAAGATATCAACATTGTCTAACGAACATTTTTGTGAAATTTATTCAATCAAACTGTAAAGATCTATTTATGGTCTAAAGCAATCTAGGCACATACGGTACAACCGTTTTAGTGAGTATTTGATTGAGAATATGGATTTCAGGATGATTCTATTTGTCCATGTGTAAATGAATTCATCATATTTGTGTATGTTGATGATTTAAATATCATTGGAACTCCTGAAGAGATTCCTATAGTCATAATAGTCATAAAAGATTTAAAAGATGAATTTGAGATGAAAGATCTTTGAAAGACTAAATTTTGTCCCGACCTACAGTTCGAGCATTTGACTAATGAAATATTCCAGTTCGTCAATCAACTTACATTGAGAAAATCTTGAAGAGATTTAATATGGATAAACCACATCCATTAAGTACCCCAATGGTGGTAAGGTCGTTGGATGTAAAAATAGTTCCTTCCATTTCTCAAGAAAATGAGGAAGAAGCCTACTTGGTCCTGAAGTACCACATCTTACTGTCATTGGAGCACTCATATATCTTACTAAGTATACACAACTAGATATAACATTTGCTATAAATGTATTATCAAGACATAGTTCCTCACCAATTTATTTGATATTCTTCTACCTACACATCTCAATCTTGTGTACTAATTTCTTGAAGGTAGAAGTATATTAAGTGATGTCTTTAAGAAGGGAAGAAAATGTCGTATTTTTTTCCTTGATTAAGGTTTTTATCCCACTGGGTTTTTCCTTAACAAGGTTTTTAACGAGGCAATCAAAAGTCTTACATTATAAGGATATTATACTCTTTTCCTTCACTAAGATTTTTTTCCCAATGAGTTTTTTCTTAGTAAGGTTTTAACGAGACATATTCCAACAACAGATATTCAAGGGGAAGTGTTATGAGATAATATTATGAATATCTGTATCTTTAACAGATTAAGATAGGATTGGATAAGATTTGATTTGATCTTATCTCTTCCTTAGTTTGGTTATAAATAGCACTATGAATCCTAATGGAATGGCACACTTTGGAGACTATCAATAATATTGTTTTCTCTTCTCCTCTATTTTCTCTCTGTTATCGTTATTAGTTTCACAACAGGACTGGTTTTGTATTGTTTATTTAGCATCACCCAAGAAAATATGGTTACAGACACTATATATCAGTTGTTCCAGTATAAGTTAAAACTAGATTATGTGTTGTAATTTTTTTTTTAATTCGTTATATTATATTTTGCAGATTTATATGAATTAAATCAAGTGACATCTATAGTACCCTATAGAACTTTAAGAAAGCTTCGTATTATTCACCAACTTTTCATCATTAGTGTAACTACTTCGAATTAAAAAACTTCTTAATTTAATTTTGATGCACTAGTGTTAAGGATGTAAAACAATTTTAAATATCGTATATATATATATATATATATATATATATATATATATATATTAAAGTATATTATTTGGACTAATTACTAATCTTATGATATACTAGATTAAAAATTAAGGTTGATCGACATAGTTATAAAATGTTATGATCCCTAAGTTATTATGCATATAGCTTTTGAAGGTGTTTCAGTACACCAAAAAGGAGATTAAATTGTGCCTTTTTTTTTTTTTAATTTCTAACTTTATAACATAACCTATCAAGCTAAGAAGTTTGTTGAAAACACAATAGAATTAGTTAAGAAGCTAATTATTTATGAAATAAAGTTGAAAAACTCAGGTTTATGACACTAAAGTTTAGAACCTTAGTTTTTCAATGATTTCAAAAACTTTTCACAATTTAGAAAGCAATAGTGAATTAAAAACAAAATTAAATCAAATGACTTCAAATAAAAGAGATATAGGGATATAGAGATTTCACATTGTGATTTTTATATTGGTTCGACCTTATTGTGTATACATTCAATTTTCAAACAACTTGTTTGAATTTCATTATCTTTCTTCAAAAGATACAAGATTATTCTCTATGCTTTCTTAGGTTATGCTATGTTGTTGATCTTTTCTTCACAGGCAAACTTGTGCTCTTTCAAAATTTGAGAAGACTTATTGCTTGCTCAAACAAAGAAAAGACTTATGCTCTCTCACATAATAAGAAAGACTTAAGCTTTTTCACAGAGAAAGACTTTTTACAATGCGTTTGAATAAAAAAAAAAAAGAGTTTCTATTTTTACAAAGTTTTAATGATTAAGATCTTAGATACAATAAAGATGCTATCTTAATCAACTCCTATTAAATTACTTGTCCAAGCAAGGTTATACAACATATTATATATAGAAGATTTGAAATTTAAAAAAAAAAAAAGAAAATTTTCTTATTTACAACTTTCTCAAGAGGAACTTAAAGAATCTAGATAAAAATTGGCAAATCGAGTTTCAGTACTTTCTTTTCATTGGTTTCTACTTGTGAATTTCTTTGAATGATCTTCTATTTATAGGATTTCAAGTTTTTCAACAAGTTTAACAAACTGTTTTAATATAGAGGAAGTTTCAGATTTAAGTTCCATACAATAAACCCAGGTTTATCTACTCACGTCATCCACTAAAGTAAGGAAATATCAATGACCAGCAGAGGAAGATATAGCAATCGGACCCCATATATCAGCATGGATAATATCAAAAACAGAAATGATAGTATTATTGCTGTTAGGAAAAGGCAAATGCTTATGCATGCTTACCAAAGTGGCATGAGTCACAAGGTTCTTTATTATTATTACAAGATATGAAGGGAAACTGTTTTTGCATTACATTTGTGATATATGTCCTAATCTATTGTGCCATCTAGAGGAATTGACAGTAGTAACAGATTGAACATGAGGCATATGCATAGTAATAGAAGGAATATTGAGTTCTGTATCATTATTCATGATGTAGAGGCCATTGGTACCTTTAACTTTCTCAATAATCTTCAATGTGGCTAGATCATGTATCTCACATAAAAACTTAGTAAAACTAACTTTAAAATGTAAAGCAGTAGTCAGTTTAGAGACAAAGATTAAGTTGAATTTAAATGATGGAATATACAACACATTAGTAAGATAAATTTCAGGATTAAAGAAAACAGATCCTGCAATGGAAGATTGTGCGAATGATCCATCAGGTAACTTAATCAAAACATGTTTGATAAAGTGATACGTGTGATAGGATTTGAATGAATATGCCACATGATCTGTAGCCACACTGTCAATAACCCAAGATTTAGTAGATAAGGTAGTAAAGGACAAAATGTGAGTGATTTTAGTATATTTTGCAAAAGACAGAATGGGAACCAAACTTATTTATCTGAAGGATTGGTCAATTTGTTATTACTAGAGACATGATTGTCTTGTGTTTGAAGAATGGCAAGAAGAGATTGCTTTTGTGCTTGAGACAAAGTTAGAACAATTTGTTATGAGATGACAGAAGAATCTTGTGCTGTATCAACTTTGTTGTCTTCAATATGGATAGAAGATGGTGTAACTTGTCGTGCCTTGATGTGGGGAGGGTAACAATGTTTCTCTCAACAGACATCTACAAGATGTCCTAGCTTTCCACAATGAGTACATTTTTGACCTTCCACGATCACCTTGAGATCTTCCTCCTTAGCCATATCTTCCACATCTGCCTTTACCACGACCACACGAAGAAGAAGCAAAGAGCAATTGAGATTCAGTAGTATCAGACTACAGGTGGCGTTCTTGTTGAGTAAGCATGGAGAAAGTGGTGTCAAGTGTGGGAAGGGACTTTAATAGCATGATTTGAGACTTCACCGTGATATAACTTTCATTAAGGTTGCGAAAAAATCGAACAACTTGATCTTCTTGTTTATATTCTCTGATTTTGTTTAATCCATATATGCAAGAATCAATGCATGCAATGTAGGCTGGAATTGGGCGAAAGTTATCTAATTCTTCCCATATGGATTTCAATTTGGTAAAATATGATGTGATGGAAGATTCTCCTTGTTTGAAAGAATGAAGCTCCTCAATAAGCTCAGCTACACGGAATATGTCCCCTTGATGATACCTATGTTAAAAGGAGGTCCATAACTCACAATCATTATTAACCCAAAAGAACACTTTGGTAGATCTCAGGTGATAAAGAATTGGTGATCCAAGAAACAAAATATGTATTGCAACGATCCCATGCTTCAAAGAGAGGATCTTGAGGATCCGGCTCTGGTAAAGATCCAGTGATGAATGAAAGTTTGTTTTTGCCTTTGAGTGCCAAAGACATAGCTTTTGACCATGAATGATAGTTTTGAGGTGTAAAGAGGGTAGGAATGAGAGGTGTACCCGGATTCTCACTGGGATGAAGAAAATATGGACTGTTGGGATCTTGTTGGAGGTGGATCTTAGGCTAAGATATGTGAGCTTGTAGAGACGACAATTGGCTCAAAAGGGTAGCCAAATTGTGGGCAAAAATTGTCAGCTTGTAGGAAGCGTGTACAAAACTGATCATCTTCTTATTTAGCTCCTGATACCATGTAAGAAGGTATCGTGGTTAAACAACTAGAGAAAGCTGTAAGAAGAACGAAGGAAAAATAATGTTTATTCTTTATTTATCTCTTATGTAAACTAGTGTTACAGAGTATTTTCTCTATATCCACCAATATGCTATCAACAGACTTATATACAGATTAAAAAACAAGAAAGATGAAGAATAGAGACCCTAACCAAAAGCTAAAAAGATAACAGACTAGACTAACAGAATAAACTGAAGCGAAAAAAACTCTATGTTATTTAACAGGTAGTTCCATCATTTTCATAATGTTGATACCTTTGATCTTGTCGCTAGCAATGGGTAGTACCTATCGCTGTGAATGAGTCGCATGTTGCTCGTTGGTGATGGAGAGTCTTAGATGGCGATATGGACCACATCTGATCTAGAATTTTAATCTTTGTATAATTTTGTGGTTCCTTTCCCATTGCCTTGAAAGCTATCTCTATGATTCATCACTTGTACTTCTTGTGATTTCTACTACATTTTATCTTGCTAATTATTATGGTTATAAACACATACTTATAAATGAATGATGATGATATATAATGATATGATGTATGTGTATCCTGCATTAATGAAGTTCTTGTATGAGTTGCAATAAAAAAAATATTATGAGTTCATAACCCCTCTACCTTATCTCAATGTTCTAGTGATGACTAGTAGGTATGAGTTTATATCCTAGAAGTTTGGTGATACGTATGAAAAGTTAAGGAAGAGTGATACGTCGAAATAATTGAAGTAATTAAAGAAATGAAAAGGTTGTTCACCATGTAATAAAAAGTAAAGAAAATAATTGAATGTCATCACAATTTGTGTAAAGTAATTACACGAATTTTAATGAATAATGATGACATCCAAGTTACACACTCTTATGCATGTAGGTTCTTAAGGATTCACTTGTTATGAATGATTTGTTATGAGGTACCTGAAATACAATTGGGACCACCCAATGATAACTCTTTTTATGTTAATTCATTTTTATATATAGAACTTGAATAACTGATTATTAAAAGAAAATTGAGCATTTATCACTTTAACCGATGATGGTAATTTTTAATGGATTTAATTTTTATCCACGGACAGTGTATCATTTTTTTACACAGTCATTCAATTATGTATTGTCACGTCAGTCATGATTATGTTTTCTTTCTCCTATTACCTAAAAAGTCATTGGACATACTTTCAGTGTATCAAAATTAAACTCATTTTTAATTTTATGCTAACAAAGTAAAATCTTTTTGAAGATTATTCGAACTAAGAGGGGAATCACATTTGGAGCCAAAAAGAAGTGTTCCAATTAGATGAGAGCAGGGAATTATAGTAATCAGAAAGTGGAACACAATCAATTACTATATCACACTATTTTTAATTATAGCTCAGCAAAACCCGAAAAAGAAATATTTATGAAAAACGATATTAGAGAATGATGATTATGATGATGATGATAAGAAAGGGATTATAATTAGGCCCAGGGAATATCAAAGAAGAGGACACACTGAGAGGATGTGGTGACATGTGAGTCTTTCCCTATTGGAATCATGGTGGCCCCTGCCAGAGAATAATCTTGGTGTCTAGCAATGATGATCCCCCCCTCTCCCCTCCCTCCAACTTTCTCACACCCAATTTTTCCCATAAAAATACTATTTATACATAAACTAAATATCTATTTTAATCCTCCAAAAAATATATTAAGGATAAATTAGTTTCTCATAATTTAGAAGTTCAATATTTATCCTTCATATTTTTAAAAAATAAAACAAATTTGTCATTTTGTACATGTTCGTACAATTATTTTTACTTGTACGAACATGTATAAAAGGGCGAATTTGTCCTCTTTTTTGAAATATGAAGATCCAATATTGGACTTTCAAATTCTAAGAGACTAATTAGTTTCTGCAAAACTTTTTATCGGACAAAGTAGTCCCTCGAGAATAAAAAATTCAAAATACATTCCTTCAAAATTAAAATGCCGGACAAATTGGTCCTTCAAGAAAAAATTAGACAAATTAGTCCCTCAAGATTCATGGAAATGGTCAAATTAGTCCCTACTAATTAAAGATTTTGGACAAATTAATCCTCCTATTATAGGGAACAATTTGATCATTTTCATAAATATTGAGGGACTAATTTGTCTAATTTTTTCTTGAGGGACCAATTTGTCCGACATTTTAATTTTGGAGGCATGTATTTTGAATTTTTTATTCTTGAGGAACTACTTTGTCCGATAAGAAGTTTTGCAAGGACTAATTTGAGTGTTTTGTCTTTTCTCAAAAATCATTTTAGGTATTTAGTCTTATACATATATAGTTTTATACACGATATTGATATCTAATCTTTTATTATTAATTTATGATGTGGTCCTTACTTGAAATTTCTAATTATTCTTAATAATTATTAGACTAAATACTCATTTTAGTCCTTCAGAAATATTATCGCGGGACAAATTGGTTCCTCACAATTGGAAAGTCCAACTTGATCCTTCACATTTCAAAAATGTGGACAAATTCGTCCTTCCGTACACCAAAGAAATCATTGTACGAACACGTACGGAAGGACGAATTTGTCCCATTTTTTAAAATGTGATGGATCAATATTGGACTTTCAAATTCTGAGGGACTAATTTGTCTCGCAATGTTTTTTTGAGGACCATTTTAAGTATTTAGTCTAATTATTAATTTTGATAGATATTTGATAAACATCTAGCATTTTATGAGAGTATATATAGGATTACCTTTTCTTCTATAATGCAGTACCCTGTTTTTCTCAGTTTTCAGTGTCATTTTCTGATAGAGTGAGTGACACTGCAATCAACACATGCTGAAAAAATGTTGCTACTAATTGGCATTTCCATGATGATCTCTTTCCCCTTCCTTTTGCACCCCTCCTCTGTGCTCTATTCTCTCATTTGGAGAATACGCACAAGGGGGCAATAAGTAGGCATGTATGACCCATACTTTTTCATTTTGTCTTATATCTTTTCTTTCTTTCTAGTATGCAATTAGAATATCCATCAGAGCAAATTTAGGATGGGTTTGGTATTGCAATGACTCTTAAAAATCTACTATTAGAGAACTGCTTTAAAAAAGTAGTTTCTAAAAAATTATAGTAAAAATATATAAGTACAATAGAAATATTATCTAATAACTACTATTAAACGTGTGCTATGTATAATATATATTATATGTAATGTGTATTATATATGTGTGAAATTTATTGAATAAAAATAAGAAATAACATACAAAATATATACTATACGCGTGTGTTATTACTAAAATAGGTAATACATATTATTTCTTTATTTATAACGTATGATATATGTTCGATATTAATTGGATATATTATGGGTGTATAACAAATTTTTAAAAAAAAATATAATGATGTAATAATTTGGTAAAACAATAAGAAATAGCTCTAAATAAATAGAAGTCATTGTAATATTTTTTTAATAAATTTATTAAAAAGTTATTCTAAACATGTAAAATGAAAATAACAGGCATAATTTTGTACTGATAATAGAGAAGGAATATTTATAATTAATGCAAAAATTATATTAAATCTTTTAATTAAATTTAAGAGTGACATTAATCTTTTAATTATAAAAAAACATCACAATTTTTCAATTTATTAACCACATTAAATTAATTTCTTAATTTCTGCTATAAAATGCAACGTCAAATCAAACGTTAGACCCTAAAATTTTGAATATTTTAGAGACTCATTTCGTGATGAACATGCCAACATAAAATTTTTAATTGACAACTCTAGAATTCGAACTGGAGATTTTTTTAAGAAATCTAACATCTCATTTCAGCATCTCATAGTTGGTATTTTGTCTTGTATCTATTTAATTTTTAATTTTAAAACCGGTTGGTTTCAAATTCTTCCTTGCTTCCTTTTCTATTTTCTATACTGCTCGCATGTTGTGATTCGATATATTATTGTCTTTTCGGGTCAGTAGTACACAGTCTACAGTGAAAAGTAGTTTGGGAATTGGCTCGCATTTTTTTTTCACATTAAGTAATTATTACCTCTAGCTACATTTGCAAAGATTTTTCTATTATTTTCGTGATGAAAACAATTTAATAATTCTTACTTCAAATAAAAAACCTGTACCGAAAATAATTGAACAACGTCTCACTTTAACACTGTCAATTGTTCTGTGAGAAATATATATATATATATATATATATTTTTTTTTTTTTAAATTTGTGTAGTAAAAATTAAAAGGTGGCTTTTTAAGGTCACCCGTTAAACTTTAAATTGATAATCTATTTTATATATACAAGTCAATTTAAGGATTTTTTACCCATATAAAATCATTAAATTCAATATCTTCATAATTAAATATATGATATCAATATATACATAAATATCCTGATTTTGCCATTTGTTTCTAATTTTCGCCCCATTGGCGAAAATGATAAGCCCCTATTTTTGCCTAGGGGCGAATCCCTGATCCCTAGACAAAAATGGGACTTCATAATCACCCCACCTGAAAGAAAATGGGAGGGCCATAATCACCCCCGAGTATATACCCCATTTTCGCCCCCATTCATACCCGCCCCTCACTCCCCTTCTCTCTAAAAATTTCTCTAAAATTTGTCTGATATTGTGCTTGTTGTGTTGTCCAAGTTTTGGAAATGCAAGTGAGTTTTATATTTCAAGAAAATTTGATATTGTGGTAAGTTAAAAATTTTATAATATTTAAAATATGACTTTATTTTATTTTTAGATATATAAATTTAAATATTCATGTTTGTATGGCTAGGATATAGACTTGCATATATGGTTAGGACATAGACTTGAAAATTAGAATTTAGAGTGATAAGTAATTATAGTTATATGTAATTATTTTTTTTAATAGAATATGAGTTGAATTTAATTTTTGAAAATATTTTAGAATTGTAGGTAATTATTTTTTAATAGAATATTAGTTGAACTTAGTTTTGGTAACCAGATTTGACAGATGTAGGTAATTATTTTTATTAATAGAATATTTGTTGAATTTAGTTTTGGTAATTAGATTTTATCGTTGTAGGTAATTATTTTTTTTAATAGAATATTAGTTGAACTTAGTTTTGGTAATTAGATTACAGTTGTTCTAGGTAATTATATTTGTTAATAGAATATTTGTTGAATTTATTTTTGGTAATTAGATTTTATAGTTGTAGGTAATTATTATTTTTAATAGAATATTAGTTGAATTTAGTTTTGGAAATTAGATTTTGTAGTTGTAGGTAATTATTTTTTTAATAGAACATTTATTGAATTTAGTTTTGGTAATTAGATTACAGTTGTAGGTAATTATTTTTTTAATAGAATTTTACTTGAATTTAGTTTCAGTCATTAGATTTTACAGTTGTAGGTAATTATTTTTTTAATAGAATATTTGTTGAATTTAGTTTCGGTAATTAGATTTTATAGTTGTAGGTAATTATTTTTTTTAATAGAATATTTGTTGAATTTAGTTTTGGAAATAAGATTTTGTAGTTGTAGTTAATTGTTCTTTTAATAGAATATTAGTTGAATTTAGTGTTAGAAATTAGATTTTGTAGTTGTAGGTAATTATTTTTGTTAATAAAATATTTGTTGAATTTAGTTTTAGTAATTAGAATTTAGTTTTTAATAGAATATTAGTTTTGTTGAAATTAGATTTCTTAAATTATTAATTTTCAATGAATTATAATAAAAAAACTTTTTTTAAAGGCGGACTGGGTCCTTATCTCCAGACGATGGAATCCACCTGCGCCACATCCATGTATGGAGTATTTGTTGTGCACTGCTGTGTTGTGGGAGGCGTCATAGTTGACTAGAGTATTGTGGGACTACAACACTGCACTCATTAGTGCATTAATAGAGCGGTGACATCCAGAGACGCATATGTTCCATATGCCGTATGGGGAGGCCACCATCACACTTGAGGATGTGGCGTACAAGCTTGGTTTATGCATTGATGGTGCGGCCATTTCAAGGTGCATCGGTAGCTGGATGCAGCACTATGGAGCGGACATCAAAGACATGTCCCTTGAGTTCTTAGGGGATGTTCCCCCTTTTTAGCCTCGTACTGGATCTTTTGTGAGCCTAACTTGGTTTGATGCCACATTCCCCCATGAGAGCTTAGATCATCGAGATTCTGATCAGCAGAGGTTGGAGAGTGTTACCCGTGTTTACATCATGCAGTTATTCGGGGGATTCTTATTTCCCGATAAGTCTAGTTCACGGGTTCACATGAAGTGGATACCTTTGATACGAGACTTCGGGTATGCCGGGACTCTGTGTTGGGGATCAGCTGTGCTTGCTTGCCTATATAGGAATCTGTGCAAGGCTGTGAAGTATTCAGTCACAGATATTGCCGGATGCGAAGCACTACTCTTATCATGGGCATACTGGTGGATCCCGTCAGTACGTAGTGGATTATGCCCAGACATTACATGGTCGTTGGCTCGGAGGTAATGTTAGCCGTTTCATTTGTAATTTTTTTTTCTTTTGTATCTCGTAGGCATAACATATGTACATGCTTTTACAATTCAGGAGGTGTGGGATGTCCATTCCGAACATGTAGGACAAGCAACGATTGCTGAGGTGGAGGAGGATGTTGGATACATTACAGATTGACGATGTAATTGAGCTACATTATTTCTTTTTGCAAAAAAATAATTATTTATATTATAATAACTTTTTGTCTAACAGAAAATTGTTATACCTTTGGACTATGTTTTGGTTGTTATTTCGGACTATGCCCTGCAACAGAGTTACATATTTCGTTATGTGACTGCTCTTATTGTGTTCGAGACGATTGAGTGGCACCAAGTAGATAGAGTGTTGAGACAACTTGGGTTGATGCAGCATATCCCTCAACCGCCCTTAGATATTGAGAGGTTGTACACAGTGAGCGGGCAGGGGTACTATACACTTTGGTTGCCTGATCATTATGCACAGTTGCATGTCAGATGAGCATCTAGGGAAAAGGCATAGAATATTGTCTACACTATGCCTGTAGTGGACTTGAGGCCTTCTACTAAGTATATGGAGTGGTGGTCCACGACCCGATTCAGATTCATAGATGGTGGAGGAGCAGTATACCCTGACATGCTAGATGATCTTCCAGCCAGTCAGGTGGAAGGCGATGCTGGTTTTGTACCACAGCCAGAAGGAGTCCCAGACAGGCGACATACTCAATGTCGTGCTAGGGCCGGGACTAGGACGAGCCAGAGGACGTACCCCATTGGGTATGATGATACTGGAGATCATACCCAGACAGGCGACATACTCAACGTTGAGATAATGACTTATGATGAGATAATGACTTTCAATGTTGAGGTATACAACAACAAATTAGACGATATCGACTACGATTTAGCCAACTATCCGGTGACCCGCCTAGGGGACCCCTAAATGAATAGAATATCTATGTTGCCATGGTTAGTTCCTTATCAATAATGTTTGTCGTACAACAGGAATACGTCCAACTAGTATCCAACGTGTATTATACATAATATATAATGTGTCATATGTATAAAACACATACCTATAGCACACATTCTGTATTATGTATAGCACACGTTGAATAATAGTTGGACGTATTTCTGTTGTACGGCAAATATTATTAATTACTAGAGTACTTGGTTGATCATATAAAGCAAATTATTGTATTTTAATTTTGAGTTATTCTTTGGTGATCATGTGTGATTAAGATTGATGGAATATTTGTGTATTTCTTTCTACCAATAATAATTATATTTGTTTATGTGATTTATTGTGTTATTAGTCGACTTGACTCCAATATCAATCATGAGAATTACAATTTAATAATGAAGCAGATAAGATTTGTGGAAATTGAAAAGCATAAAATTGATTCGATAATTCTAAAGTGGAGGACCAAATTGAGTTATTGACTTTACTGAGTACACGTCATCTGCTGCCGTGACACTGAAGAGACACCTCAGCAGCCATGTAACAGAGTTAAGATGAAGTATGGACAGAAGGACTAACTTAAGTCACGGAATGCAAAATGGATGACTATTTTGAGCAAAAATTAAAGTGAATGACCAAATTGAGTCACATGTGAAAAGTGGAGGACCAAATTGAGTATTAACTCAATAAAAATATTACAAATATTAATCATATCTTACAAATATTAATCATATCACTTCGCTGCTGGCTCTTAACCTTCATTGAGAACTGATATCTTTGAACCTCTCTAAATTTCAGGGAATTGTGGAATCATCAGACAGCAATATCAAAGACATTATCTTTGTCTGCCCCCAATCAATCTGGAATGGTTTCCGGAACCCCACTTGTTCCCCACTTCACTTACTACCTACTACACCTATATTTTATGCCTTTTCCTTAAAGTTTGTTAGTTACGTGAAATTATTATAAGCTCAATTATATACAATGGTAGCTTTTATAGTTCCTTTTCTTTGTTTTCACTTAGTATGTAGTTATTACTTGATTTGTTTTTTCGATTAATACCCAAATTAATCCCTAATATGACATATGTTTATTCCAGGATAGTTTTAACTTTTAATTTTGTTCAAATTAGTACTTGATATTACATTATGTCAATCAATTTAATCGAACTGTTATAAAAATATTTTAATAGAGCTAACTCTTGTTGACAAGTACATACTATTATCCTCCAGTGTGACAAGGTAACGTGGAGACTTTAAAATAAATATTTCATTCTAGTCCCTCATTTTCACATTTTTAATTCAATTTAGTCATTCTCTTATCTATAAAAAAAAAGAGTTAACCATCACTTTAGTCCCTCACATTGCACTTTTGTTTCATTTTGGTCCCCCACTTTACTTTTTGTTCGATTTAGTCCCTCACATTGCATTCCGTGAGTCACTTTAGTCCTCCGTCAATGTTTCGTCCATAACTTCGTTACTCCTTGCTGATGTGTACCGTTATCTGCCAAGTTGGCTGATGACGTGTACAAACAATGTGAGGAGTTCAATTTAGTCCTCCATATTGCACAAATTATATCAAATTAGTCCTTCATCTCACTATTCAATTTTACAACATTTTTATTTTCTCCTCAATTCTTCCTTTTCTTCATTCTTCTTCTTCTAATTCTTTTCCTTCTTTGCATATAACATATTTCTCATTCAAAATTAAAATCGGTATTCGCAGTCAAAATTTGGATGTCTTCTTTTGCATGTCTAATGTAATATATTTCCCATTCAAAATGAAAACTTGTATTCGCATTATATATTTCTAATGAAACCTGCTTTCATTTTATCCAGCATACAAAATATTGAAGGGTCAATTGTCCTATAAACTTGCCAATATTTGTATTTATAAGCTGTCATATAAACCTGTCAATATCCGTAATAGTTCTACAAAATATAAGCTGTCATATATATTTGTATTTATAAACCTGCCAATTCATAAGTACATGTGCAACAAAAAGGGTCCATTGCCCTTGTCATTAAGCTATCAGATTCAAGGTAAAATCTAAACAAAGTCAAATGGGCAATAAAAACATAAAAAGGACAATATATTATGAATGCGAATATATGTTTTCATTTTGAATGAGAAATATATTACATGCAAAGAAGAAGAAGAAGAAGAATGAAGAAAAGAAAGAGAGGACGAGGAAATATAAAGGTTACAAAATTGAATGGTGAGATGAAGGACTAATTTGATATAATTTGTGCAATGTGGAGGACTAAATTGAACTCCTGTTTGTACACGTCATCTGCCAACTTGGCACATAATGATACACGTCAGCAAGGAGTAACGGAGTTAAGGACGGAACATTGACAGAGAACTAAAATGACTCACGAAATACAATGTGAGGGACTAAATCGAACAAAAAGTAAAGTGGAGGACTAAAATGAAACAAAAATACAATGTGAGGGACTAAAATGGTGGTTAACTCATCAAATTTGAGTGCAAAGGTACTTCTTCCTCTACTTTTTCTATTCTTCTTCGTCTTTTGCTATAGCTCGTGTAATAAAAATTCATTATGTTTTTCGTCTTTTATTTATAATCTAGAGAGACTATTAATGACATTTCTTTTCTTGAGAAACTAATTTGTCTTGGATTATGTTCATGGAGGACCAAATTAGGTATCTACTTTAAACTATATATATTTATCCACATGCTATAACAAATAAAATATAATTAAAATATTAATCAAAACTTAAATATGAAGTAATTATTAGATTTAATATTTCTTAATTTAAGTAGTTAGTGTCTATTTATATTATATTTTACGGTAAAAAATTATTAAATATAAAAATTTAAAAGAGTTGGGTATATGTCATACACCTAAGGAGTCTTTTGTTGGTGGTTGACTTCATACACCAACAAAAGTTATTTAAAATATAATTAAATATTTTATATGTCATACAAGGCTTAGGTTTAGGTCAAGTGTTGGCTATAAATAACACACCTAAGGAGCCTTTTGTTGGTGGTTGACTTCATACACTTTAGCCTCCCTCTCTAGAAATCCTTATTTCTCTGTTTCTCGCTACTAGCATAGTGAGTTTCAAAAAAGCATCAAGGTGAGTGTTTGACACTCACAACTACTGTGTGGATATCTCTAGGCCGTTGCTACACTTGCAACGGAAGAGTTTGACATAGCTCTTTGTGAAGATTCAAGAATTCAAGAATTGAAGAGTTCAAGATTTGAAGAGTTCAAGAGTTTAAGATTTGAAGAGTTCAAGATTTGAAGACTTCAAGAATCGAAGAGTTCAAGAATTCAAGATTTCAAGAGTTGAAGAATTCAAGAACAAGAACTTTTGAAGAACTCAAGAACAAGTGTTGTTCGCAAATTGTATTGCGATAACGCTTCAACAGGTAATTCATAGATGAATCATGTTCATTCACATGGGTCCTTGGGTGGGAATTGCATAAAAATTTTTGTTTTCCGTTGCACCTTTATGCGTGATTTCCCAACAGTGGTATCCATATTTAATTAGGACTTTAATTAAATATTGCTCCCACTATTTTACTCAAATCAACGACCCTCTACATTGATTCGTAAAATTTTCCTTTGGAATATTTTATAGTGGGCCAAGATCCATATTTCATCTAGCTTTAAGTCAACTTTGGTTGATCGCTTAAAGTTTCGACTGTTTAGGTAGGAAACTCTTTCCAATTGTATCTTATACAATTCTTGGATAGTTGGGTGAATAACACCTTATTCTAATTCATCTTATGAATTAAAGCCCAACTGTCGTTGCCTCTAAGCCTCTCAATCCTATTGAATCTCACTTAGTTAAGTCAAACCCAATGGTTAGCAGTCGGACATTACTTGCTTGTCCTATCGCGCCTTACTGTCATAGATAAGAGTGCCCTGCTTTGGCAGACCCACACTACATCGATAACAGTCTTGACGAGTGCTATGCATCGGAAGGCTATCATGACTTAATATTTTATAATGAGGGTTTTTTCATAAATTGATCTCACCATGTAGTGTTAAACCATTTAACACATAACATCCATATATGTATCTCATACATATATGTATAACATGTAAATGCAACATGATAGAATAAAATGAATAAAGCATATGAGGACTTATAAACATGCATCCCATGACATGTTAAAAGAAATACTTTAAATCATTTTATCCAATTAAAAGCGAATACTTTATATTTAAAACGACTTTATTGCTTTAAGCACAAAACGTTTTCGGAATATAAAACAATTTATTGAAACGAATCTTGAATCCGTGACAGATAAACCATATGTATACAATTCGATTTAATCAATCACATTAATTAAAACGATTTTCAAATTTGAAACACATATATATCTCATATATATGTATGCGATTTTAATTAACCATTAATTAAAAAGATTTCAAAATTTGAAATATAGATATGGCATGTATATATATATGCGAATTTAATTAATCATATTAATTAAAGATTTCCAAATTTGAAAAAGATATGATACATATATCTCTTTTAATTAATCTCATTAATTAAAAGATTTCCAAATTTGAAAAAGATATGATGCACATATCCCTTCTAACCAATCTCATTAATTAAAAGATTTCCAAATTTGAAAAAGATATGTTATCAAATATCTCTATTAATTAATCTCATTAATTAAAAGATTTCCAAATTTGAAAAAGATATGACACACATATCCCTTTTAATCAATCTCATTAATTAAAAGATTTTCAAATTTGAAAAAGATATGATATCAAATATCTCTATTAATTAATCTCATTAATTAAAATATTTCCAAATTTGAAAAATATATCCCATATTAATATATATATATTCGAATTTTAATTAATCAAATTAATTAAAAATTCTCAAATTTGAAAAAGATATGATATACATATTCCCTCTTAATTAATCTCATTAATTAAAAGATTTCCAAATTTAAAAAAGATATGATATCAACATATCATGTCTATTTGTCACTCAAAAAGGAATCAAGATCAAATCAAATAAATCCTAGCCATCCATCATGTAATTTTCGAAAATAAACAAGGAAACAATAAGCAATTTTCGAAAACAAAGATCAAACGCCAAACTTTTCGAAAACAATGATGAACTTTGAAAATAAGGATTAGTTTCGAAATCAAGAATTTCGAAAACAAAGATTTCAAAAAACAAGGATTCAACTCTTGAATTTTTTTTGCAAATCCTTATCGGCAAGAATTCAACAAGGATTCAACTCTTGAACCTTTTCGTGAATCCTTATCGGCAAAGAAACAAAACAATGTTATCTCATAACATATATATTGCGCAAATCACATCACCATGTGATCAAAATCGCTTCTTTCATAAAAACAAAAAAAAAACGTGTTTATCATATAAACAACAGATAGTTCTTTCAAGAGAACCATGTTTTCACAAGAGGCTCTGATACCACTGTTGGGAAATCACGCATAAAGGTGCAGCGGAAAACAAATTTTTTTATGCAATTCCCACCCAAGGACCCATGTGAATGAACATGATTCATTTATGAATTACCTGTTGAAGCGTTATCGCAATACAATTTGCGAACAACACTTGTTCTTGAGTTCTTCAAAAGTTCTTGTTCTTGAATTCTTCAACTCTTGAAATCTTGAATTCTTGAACTCTTCGATTCTTGAAGTCTTCAAATCTTGAACTCTTCAAATCTTGAACTCTTGAACTCTTCAAATCTTGAACTCTTCAATTCTTGAATTCTTGAATCTTCACAAAGAGCTATGTCAAACTCTTTCGTTGCAAGTGTAGCAACGGCCTAGAGATATCCACACAGCAGTTGTGAGTGTCAAACACTCACCTTGATGCTTTTCTGAAACTCACTATGCTAGTAGCGAGAAACAGAGAAATAAAGATTTCTAGAGAGGGAGGCTAAAGTGTATGAAGTCAACCACCAACAAAAGGCTCCTTAGGTGTGTTATTTATAGCCAACACTTGACCTAAACCTAAGCCTTGTTGGGCCCATCTCATGGAAGCCCAATTAGTCACACTAACTTCTCTTAATCCTTATTAGGCCCATCTTATGAAAGCCCAATTAAATTAGTCACACTAATTTAATCTTATATTTTATTAGGTCCATCTCATGAAGCCCAATTAAATTAGTCACACTAATTTATTCTAATTTAGCATCAATATAAAAACTGCTTTAGTGTGCGACCCTATAGGTTCTTACAACGTTGGCAATATTATTAAATCTCATTTAAATAATATAAACAGTGAGCGGTATCTAGCAACACATCACTGCTACCCAAGTTATAAGAAAGTCAACGGTTTGACATAACCTTTCCGTGATTGACGTTACTGTACACTTCAGTCCCTTTGTCCAAATATCCAGATTTAACACAAGCATGGAATTAGTCATCTTGTATAGTTAAATCATTAGTTTCTTGATCTCCGAGTAGACTGATAAAATAAATGACATTAATGTCACACATTAATTCATTTCAGCATGGCCATGCATTTACCAAGTCCTACTCATCAAGGGGCCCACGGATATATCTCTCGTAATGTGAAAGGGACAAATTCTATCTACGTTACTCGCACCACCCACATGATTCGTGATATGCCTAATGACCGACTTTATAATTACCCTGTTACGGATAACGTTTGACGGTATCAAAGCACACGACTCCCCATGCAGCGGATCGTAGTAACTTCAAGTCAAAGGACTACATGTACCATCATCACTAGGAGAATCACCTATGACATTCACATTACTATCCATGTGGTGTACTCATGGCGGGTCAGTCCAATATATATCACCATATATACCTATGTGCAGACTTGATATCACATATTCATAACCTGTGAGAAAAGGTTATCAATCCATACACATACTAGTCTCAACGTATTACTATTGTCCTGTTGTTTACAGTAATACTTGACTAGGGACATTTAAGAATGAAGTCTCACTATTAGGTTATGTACCTAATCTTTATTTCATTCTAAGGACATCATAATGTTTATTAAAATAAATAAACAATTAATGAAAACAATGTCTCATGTATATATATATATATATAAAAAAAATAAAATGTCATAATATCATAATAAAAAATGCAACTATGATTGGCCCTCTAGGGCATATACCAACAACTAGATCACTCCTAAGTCATGCTAGTGTTGCTTTCTTGCTATCAATCAACTTCCTAAATCATCCAAAATTTCATCCACAACACAACACATTGAATTTCATTTAAAATTTCAGCACACACAATATAGCCTAAAAAAATAGCAAATTTTTCAGCAAAGCACTATGCAATATAGCACTCAAATTTGAATTAAAAAAAATGACTAAATTGAATTAAAGTTGCGAAAGTAAGAGATTAAATTGAAACGTTTACTTTGGAGTTTCTACGTCACCATGTCAAATTGGAGGTTAATAGTATATGTCAGCAAAAGTTAACTCTATTATACAGTTCATTTAACAGAAGGACTAAATTGATTCACAGAATGCAATGTCATGAACTAATTTAAACAAAATTAAAAGTTAAAGACTAAACTTAAATAAACATACAGTATGAGGGACTAATTTGGGTATTAACTCTTTTTTTTTTCCTTTCAAGAGAGTTAAGACCGTTTTAATTAAATTGTAACTGATTCTCATTAATCGATTCTAACACCAGTGTTACAATATATATAGACAGTGTTTGTTTTCATTAATTTTGAGGATAAATTCAAGTTAGTCATAGAGTTAGTGTCACAGGAGTCAGAGACATAATAACTCCAAAATTGACTCCAAACACACTATCAAATATATGTGTTTCCCTTCCAACACATAGTGACTCCAAAATTGGAGTGAACGAATAACTGACATTTTTGTTCATTTAGCCATTGCGACTTTGTTCCCATGTCCATTGTGACCTCTCTTCCAAATACTTAACAGAGTCATTTTTTCACTGACTCATTGACTTTGCCACCAGAGTTAATGAAAACAAACACTATTATAATGTATGATACAAACTTGCTTTCCAAGCTACAGTTCTAACTATGGTTAGCTATATATGGTTAACTAGATAACGATGGTTACCTCTAACAACTTCTTTCTTCCTCATTTTTAAGCTTAATTTTACAATATCACCATAATGCATCACCATAACTACACCGCCTTACCACCAAGCTTTTGTCTCTCGCTCTCATCAAATTTAACCTCTACAACTATAACCTCAAACCATAACACCTTCACAATAAATTCCTAAAACTTCACTAACTCATCACATTCAAAAACACCTTCACACTATATCGATTCCTAAAACCCCAAATAATTGCAAAGGCACCACCTCAATGACCGTCCTCCATCATTTGTGACTTCCATCTTCTCTGCTTTCATCTCTCGCGACCTCCATCAGCGACATCAAATTGCAGAGTTACCTCCTCAAGTCCTCAACAGCCTTCACGACCTCCATCATTTGTGACCCCCAACAGTGCAACTTTATCCTCGCAACCTCCACCATCGCGACCTTATTAGGAGCATCACCATAAGTTGTTGGACGAGATTGAGAGTTTAGCTGACGACTCACCCCACAACCTCTAATCCTCACGACTCTCTTGTTGATATTGTTGCTTCTATTGTGGTATAAGTTTTCTTCTCTTTGTCTTCTTAGAATTCTTATTGATCGCTTCCATATGATCGATTTGCACAATCTTATGGTTTTCTTCTTCTTCTCCAAATTATCTTATGGTTTTCTCCCTTTTAAAACCCTAATATTTTTTGTTCTATGGATTGTTGCGCCTAACCCAGCACTAAGAGATGATGTTGCAAGGCTAAAGCAACGATTGTAATCCTAATGAAAATCATCCGAGAGAGAGGAATGGAAGTGAAGGAGATGGTGGCCGTGGAAGTGTGAATACCTAAATCTGAACCGTGAAAAACACTTCCAACACAATAACAAAATAACAGTGTTCATCATTTCTTGAAATAAGGGGTTGGGATAAACTTAAAACCCTCAGTACATTCATCACTCGTGCCTCCTTCATCCATTTTGTCTGCAAATTTACTTGAAGATATTCCTGGAAGTGGTGGCCTCACTATAGGTATCTTAGGCCTGAAGTGTTTGGGTTGCACAACATCAGTTGGTAGTGGGGAAGAGACAGATTAGCCCCTAAGTAAATTAAAATGGAACAAATATGTCCCTAAATAATTTAAAAAGAGTCAAATCAATCCCTAAACTACTTCATCTCGGAACAAAATGAACTCAAGCAAACCAAAATAACCTTAACAGATTAACAACATCAACACAATTAAATAAGAGCATAATGACCGAGACCTACATTCACAAAGTATAATCAAATCAACATACAAAAAATCTAATCTAATTCTACTATCTCATAGTACAATCAAATCAACACACACATATAATTTAATACCACTACCTGTGATTGGGGTGCTGATTGAGGGATTTGCACCTCCTCTTAGTTGTTACTTGTTTTCTTTTGTTTTCCTCTTGTATTTACTTGTAAGTTTTTCTTTTGACTTTTCCCTTGCATGTTTAATGATGTGGGAGGATTGATGAGTTGGGATGGAAGAAGTTTGTGATATAACTATAACGGAAGAGATTCACTTAGAAGAAAATAGCACTGTTCTGAAAACCGGACCGAACCGGCCGGTCCGACCGGTTGAACCGGGAATCGGTCTCCTGTCCGGTCCGAGTTGGCCTTAAAAACCGGTCAAAAACCGGAAAAATCGGTAAAAAACCGGTAAAAAACCGGTTGAACCGGTCAACTTATATAAAAATAAAAACTTTAATTTTTTAAAATTTAATAACTATTTTATAATAAATTTTAATATATAATACACTTCAATTATTAAAATTAAAGACTATTAAACCTCTAAATTTATCAAATGCTATAAATTTCCACTTTTATTAATTTTTTTCATGCACTCTATTAATTTTTCTATAGTGTATAATTCATCATATATGTATATATTTATAGATAAATATATATTTTATACATATTTTATTATATCCGGTCGAACCGGTTAAACCTCTAAACCCCTCCCTCGTCCGGTTCAATGTCCGGTCCAGTTTTCAGAATCTTGGAAAATAGGAACTCAGATGGAGGAGAAAGAAGAAATAAAGGGCACATCTCATAGTCTAAATGACGTAGTTTTGTATCTATGGTTAGGGACTGATATGTCCCTTTTTAATTTTTCACTTATGACGTGGCATATAACAATAACATGTTAAATTTAACTGTCCACGTAGGACTACTCCGTTAGTCATTAACGGAAGAAGTTAACATAGGGATTGATGTGTCTCACAAAATACAAGTTTAGGAACAGCGAGACGAATTAATTTTTTTCAGGAACGAATGTGAGTTGTTATAAAAAGTCCAGAAATGAATTTAGATATTTACTAAAAAAAATAATATGGAATGTAATATAGTGTACAACTCTTTCACGGTGAAATAACCTACATAGAAGGTATTTATAGGAACAAATGACCATGTACAAATTCACGTAAAGCCGCCATTATACTTCTGCTGCATAGAACCCCTAACTATGCGTTAATTACATTGTAAAAAACGAACCATAGCCTATTTGGTTTACACTTGATTTGGCAAGGTAATATTGTGGCATTCCAATGCAACTGAGAAGGAAGAAAAACTTTCGTTGGTCAAAATCAATTCTGAAACTTAAATAAACAGACTACCAATCTGCAATGGGTATATGAAGTTGAAGTAAATATTATGAGGCTAACTATTCTTTGTTTGAGCACCAATTAACCTGTATAGCCAACACCCACATAAATAATTGATAGTAAAGTTGTGTCATTTGGCAAAAATATTTTCCCGCGCAGCCTCTGGAATGATTTATCCTTTATGTTGAGCTAATTGACCTTTTATGTAAGAGCATTGCTAGAGACACAACAAAAAACCAGTTAAAACAGCCAACAAATAGGAATTTGGGTCATAATCACCGGCCCATTAAAGATATACTCATGATTAAAAGTGTTATTTGGGTCATAAAGTGTTAAATGAGGTTTGTTGACTGTTTTGGCTGATTTTTTGTTGTGCCCCAAACATTTGTGTTTAAGTATTAATAGATTTTATTACTCAAAATGCCATATACTAAATAAAAATTACCGTAATATTCTCGAATTTATTATATTTTATTTAAATTAAATCGAAGTCTGGTGGGGGCAGAGGACAACTTAACGGTCTACCCCAACGGCCTAAGCTGACGCACAGGCACAGTATAAATACCGCGTTCACATGGCGCGCAACTACAATTCAAAGCACACTCAATCGTCACTCACTGACACAGTCGCAGAGTAGCGTCAGGTAAGAAAGGAAACCTCTGCGTAGCCCAAACACCTTCTTCACTCCGATTTCTAGGGTTCCATTTAGCTATCGGATACGATTTTCCGATCTTCGCAATGCAGAGGCTAGCGTTCCCAATCACCAAGAGCCTCGACCAGTTCAAATCCTTGTACGGTTCAGTTTCGGGAACCGCGAAGCCACCATCGCTCTCTTCGCGTCCTTCCTCAGATTCCATTTCATCGGGAAGTTTCGCGAATCTCAAGCTCACCGCAGGTTTTTTTTTTTCGAACCGAAACTCCAATTTCATGATCTTTCTTGATTTTTTGAACTTCTCAGAAATTTTGATCGTAATGTGTGCGTGCACCGTTGATTTCTTACTGCCGCAGAGAAATTGGTGAAGGAACAAGCTTCGGTGAAGACCGATCTTGAAATTGCGGTATGATAAATTTTTTGTTTGTGATTTTTGGTTGCATAGTGAGGAGAGGAACACGCGCGATTAAGTGCATGTTTCCTAGGGTTTCGTTTTGCTGTTCTAGAGCTTTATTGTTTACTTCATTGTCGTTCGATTGGTTCCTTTCCAGAATGCTAAGCTTAAGAAATCGTCGGATCAAGTCCATGCACTGGAAGAGAAATTGCAGAATGCGTTCAACGAAAATGCAAAGCTCAAGGTGAAGCAGAAGGAAGATGAGAAACTATGGAAAGGATTGGAGTCTAAGTTCTCGTCGACTAAGACTTTGTGTGATCAACTTACTGATACTTTACAGCAGTTAGCTGGTCTAGTTCAGGATGGTATGAACATTAATGTTCAATTTCCACGTGTTTTCTCATTTTTTTCTCTCTTTTTAATCAGTCATTTTTTCCTTTCTTGCTCATATAGCGGAGAAAGATAAGGAAGGTTTGGAAAATAAACTGTCACTTGGTTTGGAATCGCTTGATTGCTTGAATAAACAGATGGAAGGCTTGTCTTTGAAGCTGGACTCTGCAGAGGAAACAATTAGAACTCGTAAGTTCTTTTTTGTTTGTTTAAAACTTGGTCTGGTTTTATACATATGTGATATTTCATGATATAATATCCTCCTGTCATTATTATAGGTGATAGTGAGCTAGAGAAGCTCAAATTTGCAGAAGAAGAGAGGGAGAAGTTTCACAGAGATGAACAGGGCAGAATTGCAAATCTTATACATGAGAAAGGTAAGAATTAAGTTGCAAAATACAATTTCTGAGAATTTATATGGCATGTGCTAAATTTTTTATCGCAAGAAATGTAAGAATGAGTGATAGTGTTAAACTGTTTCAGATTAAGGTCGTCATAAAGGAACATTCTTCTTGGTTCTTCTCTTGGGTCATATGTTCATTGTAATTACATTTTTTTCGGTTCAGATTGTGTTTTGAAAGTGGAAAAGTGCATACATTTTTAGAGTTTTTATTTTATAACTATATTTATAGTTTTCATTTTGTATTTTTATTGTTGGTGATCTATCCTTAGGAAATATAGCAGTATTTGTATGAGGCTTTCTTGTATAGTGACTTTCAATTCTTGGTATATTTACTGTCATTTAAGTTGCTAATCTAAGGTTCCATCATGGGACTCCAGGATCTTTTGCTATTGTCGAGGAGTTAAGGATTTGCTTGGATCCTACTCCTCGATGTTGTTATCCATGCTTTCTCAAGCATGAAACAAAGAAATCTAGGAAACAGTAAGGTTTCGATTTCCTTACAGTTCTCAAGTCTGAACCACAAGAACATCCTTAGGTCCTTACTTAACATTATCAACCTTTGCATCATCAAATGACCATTTCAAATTATATTAATTAGAGTGTGGCAGACATCTAATTGTAACTTACATTTTTATTCTGGATCCTCGTCATGATGAGTATGTGAATTATTTTCCTAAAGACATAAATAGGAGGTTCAGGTTCCTAATTACTTAATACCATGTTATATTCCTTAACATTAGAAATGTAAAGGTAACTTTTATTTCAGTTTGACTGCCAAGACACTGATAAATATGTCTAAGATAACATTATTTTGATTTGTTTTGGAAGATTGTCCAAGAAGACACTGAATGGCTTTCTTATCATGACCCAGTCACTGGCCCCAGAGCTTAATTACAAATATTTGCCCAATTATCCAGTATCTGCAACTTACTACTAATTTGAATAGTTTTCTGAAACATATATTTGTCTGCAGATTCTACAATAAAGAATTTTGAAGAATTGTTAACAACTAGTAGATTGTCTACAGAAAGTTTGAACTTGAAGTTGGGAGAGGTTAACCTTCAGTTAAAAGTCAAAGATGACGAAATTATGCACCACTTAACCATTCAAGATAAACTGGATAAAGAAAAGAGTGATCTTCAATTGTGTAATGCTGAGCTTGCCAAAAAACTTGACATTTCACTCAAGGAAATGAAAGACCTTGAAGGATTACTTCAGACCTTGGCTGAATATTTGTTGAATGTAGATAAGCAAAGCTTGAACCTTTTGAGCAAGTTTGATGAAATGAACTCGGTCTATGCTTCTTGCTTCAAGTTGGTCCAAGAGGAGAGAGATGTTTTCTCTAAGCATGCTCAAAACCAGTATGACCAGCTTAATAATAAATTCTTGATTTTGGCATCAGAAAAGGATGCAATCCAAATGATAAATCATGAATTAAGCAATAGAGTCACTGAACTTCAGAAAGTCCTAGAGTCTACTGTATCCCAGCATACAGAGGAAAGTCGATTAGCTGCAGAGAGAATTCAAAATTTGGAGTCAGAAGCTGAAACTTTAGTCTCCAAAAGGAAAGAATCAGAGCTCTTAATTTCCAAATTAGAGGAGAAAGTGGGAGTTCTGTTGGAAAGTTCTAGATCATCTGAGAACCAAATGGTATGATAACTAATCTGCTACAGTTAATTGGCCATACACATTATCTCATTCCTTATCCGCATTATTAATGCTTTGCAGGAAGGTTTATTGCTGAAAATCTCTGCATTAGAGACTGAAAGCAAGGAAACTACAGAAAGACTGCAGGCAGAGGTATTGAAGAAATCAGAAGAAATAGAGATTTTGCAGGAGGAGAGAATGAAACTAGAGCAGCATGCAGATTCTCTTCATAAAGAAGTCAGCCAGCTTAAAACTGTCTTACAGGAAAAAGAACAGCATGTTTTGCAGAATACAGAACTGGAAAAGAAGCTGGAAGATCAGATCACGGAGGTTTGGGAAGCAAGCATTTATCACATATTGCATTTTCCTAACTGGTTTTTGTGTACTATTTAAGTTTTGGTATTCCTTTGCAGAACCAGTCATTACTGACTGCTGCTGAAAATAAACTTTCAGAAGCTAGAAAGCAATATGATCTAATGGTAGAGAATAAGCAGCTGGAATTATCAAGGCATTTGAAAGAAATATCTCATAGAAATGATCAGGTGTTATAAATAGCTGGTTACCTACTGTAGGTATGCATTGTGCAGTAACTTCTCATTAACAATTGCAGTATTTGAGCAGGCTATTAATGACATTAGAAGGAAATATGAGCTGGAGAAGATGGAAATTGTCAACATGGAAAAAGAAAAGGTTTGATATGATTTGTCAGCCATTGTAATACATTACTTCCACAAAAACATTTCTGATCAATTTGATCCTTCAGGCTGAAAAGGCTATTGCTGAAATTGAGAAAAAGTGTGACCAGAAACTGGCAGAGTGCAAAGAAGAATCCAGGCAGCAATTGATGCGCATTCAGGAGGAACACACTGGCCTTGTATGCATAAAGAGGACATGAATTTAAAATTACTGATTAATTATAGTTTTTTCGGGATTGCTCCTTTATGTCATGAGATTATAAAAGGTCTTATTTGTCTATTAGTGGTATTTTCAATTACTTTATGCACCATTTTCTTCAAACAATCTATGCTTCTTTTAAAATTTTCAGTTGCTTTGCGATAACTTATAATTCCATTCAATCAGTAATCATATAAGTACCATAAAATTTTTTAATTTACAGTTTGAAACAATCCAGCTAGTACATTGAAGTTATGTTTTCCAGTTATATTCTTGTACTCTTTTTTCTGGGTGATTATCTATCTCTAGTTAGAATGTTATCGTCACTAGTTTTCTTTCTTTGAAATTTACTAACATTAAATTGGAAAATCATCAGGTCAGCTGATTTCTTGCTCAATTTATAGGTTACTCAAATACGACAGGAGCATGACAAGAAACAACTAACCATGATAGCTGAGCACAGTGACCAGCTAAAGCGTACCCAACTGCAGGCAGAAAATGAACTGAGAGAGGTGTAATACATACACACACCCTCTCTCACTCTCTCTTAGGTCTAAGCTATGACCTATATATGGCATTATTTTAGCTGTTGATTCCATGATTATATGTAGAAAACAATGTTTTTGAGGAGTGAACACGAGGCTCAGATAAAAGCATTGAGATGTGAACTTGAAGATGAGTGTCAGAAGCTCGAAGCGGAGTTGCATCTCCAGAAATCCAAAGTAAGGAATACTTAATATAATAATATATTACATCAGATAAATTTAAAATTGCTGTGGAATATATTGCAGGAAGAGAGACAAAGAGCATTGTTGCAGTTGCAGTGGAAAGTGATGAGTGACAAGCCAAAAGAGGACCCAGAAGTGAACTCAAAACAGGTTGCCTAGTGTATATAACAATCACCTTTTCTGTTTGTCTTCAGTGTCGTATATCTCATACTGGTTAATTTTACTTCTAGGGAATGTTGAGTTGCAAAAATAGTATGTTTGTCAGATTGTTGGTACTATGCACTTCAATTGTTTTTGTGAGTTTACTCGTACATTTTGATATTAATTGCTATCAACTATATTTGTGTGACTAACTGGTATATATTTTTATTATGGTCACATTGGGACGTGCTGCTTTCAGCAAGTTATGTATTACTTCAGAATGTTCTCAAGCATAGTAGGAATATGTTTTGCTAACATATTAGATTAATCTTTCAGTAGGAAGCACTGCAAAAATGAGAAGATTTTTCTTGACTAATTTGCACAAAACAGAGGAAAGGTTGCACAAATAAATCAGAGCACCAAGGGCTTCAGTTGGTGCAAAAATATTGACATTTATTTGGTTTTCACCTCCAAAAGATAATAGATATTGGCTTGACTGTAATTTGTGACTTTCAGTTTTTAAGATGCTGTATTGGTAGCTGTAGTCATCTGTTGTTTAGAGTTCGTAAGTATTTTTGATTTTTTTTTTTTTTTGATAAAAGAAGAATTTCTTTAACAAGATGAGAAGAATATTACAAATGACAAAGAGGACAAGAGATCCTCAAACCTCAATATAAAAAAGAATAAACATAAAAAATCAATTGATCAAACCAATCTCTTAGCATATTCATAAGTATATTCAGGATAAATGTTGTTGAATGTAAATAACTCTGACTACTTAGTGGTTTTATATGCTTGAGGTTATAGCAATTTTCTTTTTTTAAATTTTATATTCTTATTTTGATAATCTTAAATATTCCTGAAAAGATGGGCTGTGAATCATTATGAGATCTAAGCAATTTCTGTCAACGGCAACTGTGCTGAACTGAACATATATGAGTATCATGACAATCTGAGAGATTGGTGTTGGAATATATTAGCCAGAATTCAGTTTGCGCAGCTTAATCTACTTTTTAACTGTGTTTCATACTCTTTTTCATGTGATAGGATTACTCCATTTCATCAATGAAGCGGAGGAGTTCTTGTGGTGGCAAAAGAAATCAGCAAGACCTAGTAAGAATGGAAATCAAAAGAAATAAATTTCATTTAGTCATTCCTTCATAGCATGTTAATATTATGTTATCACCAATTCATCTTATCTTTTTTTGTCTTTTCCTCTTCATAGGACTCTCCTTACTTTGAAGCAACACAATCACCGCTACCAAAGTTGTTGAAGAAAGTAGAGAATGTTAAAACAGGAAATGCGATGAACATCCCTAAGCATCATAGAAAGGTGACTTACTTATGAACTTATGGCCAATAAGAAGCACCTTACATTGCAGCAGTTATATATGAAAAAAAAAAAAAATACTCAAGGGCTTTTAATTAGTGATCTGGATTGATAATACAATTAAATGACTCAAGATATTTGCTAAATTGCCCAAGCTCCTTAAATCAATGAGCAGGTAACTCACCATGAGTATGAAGTTGAGACTTCCAATGGAAGAACAATCACAAAGAAAAGGAAAACAAGACGCACTGTCATGTTTGAGGTATGTATCTGTCCTTCAATAAAAGCTGTGAACCCTTTAGATATGGTCAGGAACTACACTGCTACATCAGATGGCTTGGGCTTGGCTGCCACATGCAGAGGTTTCTTACATGCTTGTGAATTTGAATTTATTCTTTTTATTAGGACCCAAGGAAACGTAAGACAAATACACCAAAAACAAATACCCCAGGAAGAGGTGTCAAGGTAACCAATTCAACTTAAATTTTCCTTTTCCAGTATGTGACATATAGCATGTTCCTAGCATTATTTATTGAATAATATCAAGGCGCAAAGCTCATATATTTGGGTGAACTATTAGAGTATAATTTAAGTCTTTCAAACTCCAGCATTTTCACCTTCATTGTTATACTGGGCTGATGCTACCAAAATGACAATGCTTAGGAGCTAGTATGATCTTTATAGTTTAAAGGCGATTTTGATTAAACGTTTTTAATTTAATCCGATTACTCTTAGTCCTTTCCTTGTTGATTATCTGGAAAATGTTTATATATTCTCAGGACATGCAAGCATTGTAAGTTGTAACAATTTCTTACAAGAGTTCTATGCTTTCAATGATTGTTAGGTTCAACTATTGGTGCAATATTTATTTACTTTATCTAGTGTTATTGCTATGCTATAATGATAAAAACTAAAAGCAAAAAGGGTTTATGCTTTTTTTTTTCCTAAATGAATTTTCGATAAACAAATCTGAAGGAATACTAATCATTGTACATATTATGTATACGATCAATACTTGGTTTATAATTGTTTTTGTCATTTGCATATCATTGATACAGAGCATGAAAGAAGGAGGCCATCCTCGCCCCTCAACTATTGGTGATTTGTTCTCAGAAGGGTCTCTTAATCCATATGCTGAGGATCCCTATGCATTTGATTAATGGTATTTAGAAATAGATTGGAGATTTAAAGCATCAAAGCTGGAAGAAATTTCTGTTGGTCTTGGATCTACAGCTCGTAACGTGAGGGATTTGACTGGACTTTTGTTCCCTGTGTCATTTGTTAAAACATAGAATTACATCACAGATGTTTGCTGGGTTGGTATGGCTTTTAGATGGTTGTGTAAATAAATTGTCATATGACGATTAGTTTAAACTACGATGCAAGAAAGGCAGATTATTGAAGTGATGTTTTTTTCTCATATTCCTGTTCCATTGTTGACAGGTGCTTTTGTTTCATATGCTTTTTGTCTTTTTGATGGAAAGGTAGTACACAGTTATTAAGAAAATTATTAATACACACAAACTCCACTATTAACTAAACAATAATGTTAGATGCATAATGAAAAATCAGCCAATATAAATAATGGGCTCATTTTGGTTTTGGTTTGAGCCTAAATAATCATTAAAAATGTAATGGGCTGAGTAATTGTGGCCCAAAATTACATTTATGGACTGGTTTGACTGGTTTTTTAATTGTGCATTTAGCATCACTCTTAACTAAAGGACCATAAAATCAATCACCATCAACCACCAAGTATAATAATCTAACATTTTGAAACTAGTAATCCAACTTTTAAAAATGTTGGATTAATGTATAATAATAGAAGTTAGATTACTAATTTCAAAATGTTGGATTATTATACTTAATGGTTGATGGTGACTGATTTTATGATATACACGTAGCATTACTCTAAAATTAAGTGTGTGCTAGTGTTGTTCAAATGTCCAAAAATATATAAAATAATTATAGTGAGTACTCCAACATGTAATAAGGTGTACTAGTAATATTAATTTGTAATATTATTTTCATTAATAAATCATTATTTTCACCTCCTTATTCAATGATATGCTAGTCCATTATTATTATTATTATTATTATTATTATTATTATTATTATATCCATTATTTTAAAATATAGTTATTCAATTGAAAACTTTAAAATTATAAAGATCTTACTAAAATTTTGGTTAAACTACTTAGATATGCAAATTAATCAACTTTTTCTTATTTTCATAACTATTTTATGTTAATTACAAAATAGACACAAACAGTCAAATTAAGCTTAATAAATTTTAATAGGCTCTTTCCCATTTTAAGTACTTCTGTACTTATATATTTGTTTTCAATTGCCATCATCCCCAGCCGACGAAGCATTTCATAAATGCAGCTGGCTTGGTAGTTCCAGCAACCAAAAGGAGTTTACTACTAATTGTATAACCAACAATGTTTGTTGTACAGAAGAAATAGGTCCAACTATTATCCAATGTATGTTATACATAATACGTAATGTGTATCATTTGTATAGTATACATATGTATAACACACATTATATAATATATATAGTACATGTTAAATACTAATTGAACGTATTTTTATTGTACAACTTGTATAACATGGAAATGGTGGTTATTAAATGTGAAGTGTGTAAGGGTTAACGATTTATAACTTCACAACATTTATGGACAAGGAAACGTAAACGAGCATGAGGCTACAAACATTTACGTCCGATATGTATTTAATGTGAATGTGAATGGAAATGTAGTAGTACTAGTGTAACAGACGTAAGCTAGTTAATGCAATTGCCATATTTCAGATCTTAGTTTGCTCTCATTGATTACAGCCATTTTTCTATTTTTATAGTTAGGAGATATTTTAACAAGACCAGTTCTAAATATTGTTTCTCTAAAGTTTATAGTAGATATATTTTTCATGAGTTCTTCAATTTTTGGAGTCCTCATATTTATCTATCAAAGAAAAAAAAATCTTATTGCTGGGTTTTATGATGAATTGTATTAACATCAAATTTAAAACAATAACACAAACGAGTCCAAATGATATATGAAAGACAAGTTAATCAAAGTGAATAGTTCTTGAGAGAAACTGAGTTATTTTTACAGGGATAGAAAATCACTTCACGATGGTTATCTATTACAAGTTACAACTTAATTTCAATGCTCGAAAGAGTCTACCAAAATTCTAGAACATCCAAATAACACACATAAATTTTAGGACGATCAACAACACCTTTATATACAATAATGTTTGACGTACAACAAAATAAGTCCAACTTATATCCAAATGTGTGTTATCCATGTTACAAAATGTGTGTTATACGTACACATATACGCATAGCACACATCTTGTAACATGGATAGCAAACATTATTGCCTTTATATATATATATATATACACGATCATGCATAGTAGATATGTACTATGTTAGTTTCTCATTACCAATCCATTCACACATTTTCTAGCCGTCCAAATAGATTACACGAAGTCAATTAGAGAAATTTTTAGGTATACCCAAATCAAATTAAGATTTTACTCTTCACCCTTAAAATCTTGACACATAACCCATGTTGCACTTCTCTCTTTAAGTAACTTTCCTCTCTTTCCATTATAGTCAATCATGTGCATTATGTGTAAAAATTTCAGTAGTGCAGAGTCAAATTTTAATTTGCTCTGAATGCAACTAAATATTGATGAGGGATTAAATAGTAATCAAACATTAATGCTTGGGGAACAACATTTTTCCAGTTAAAACAGCCAACAAAACTCATTTTAATACTTTTGGCTCAAATAGTATTATTAACCATGTGTATTTTTTTTAATGAGCTGAGTTATTTAGATCCAATTTCCTATTGTTGACTGTTTTAGCTAGATTTTTTGTTGTAATTCTAGCGATGCTGGTAATCAAATACCACACCCCTGTTTTTTGTTTTGGAACTTATATTATAGATTCAACATATTACATATATAAAGATTGGAGATCAAACCATGCCTTGCCTTGAGCTAGCTAAGAATTCAATTCAGTCCAAACAAGAATTACATGATCTTCACATTACCTTCCTAGCAAATTAATCAACACAAGAGGCTGCACCTTCTCTTCATCAAGAATGAAGGGCTCTGATCAGGTGGGTGCATGAATTTGCAGTTAGGACATGACGGAGAAGACTTGCAAAGCATGACCAACATGTGACACCGCATACAAACCGTTGCAACCATCTCTTTGTCATCATCTCCTCCGGCCTGATCGATCGACAGCCACGGCGGAGATCGAGTAGTAATTAAGCCCCGTGATGATAATGATGAATCCTTCTTATTATTGTTATTGTTATTGCTTGATTCTTTAACTAATAGATCATGTTCACACAATAAACTAATAGCAGGGGACCCGGAATTACTAGTACTCTTCTTCTCATTTATGTCACAACTGTATTCTTCCTTTTTCCTCAGTGACTCACATGATTTCAAGTTCAGCTCAAGGTCTAAGCTCATTTGACCACAAGATGCAGGTTCTGGTTCTGGTGTCTTCATATTCACCCTTGTGTTACACAAATGTATCCCTGACTGAACCAAAATGAACACATTATTTATGAGAATTTTGTTGGCTATCTCCTCAGGAATCAAATGTTGAACAGATCAGAAAAATAATAATGACGAAACGAACCTTCTCTAACTAAGCGAGATCAGCTACATGAATATCAAATAATAGCATAAATCGCTGTATCATATTTTATAATATCAAAAATTGTTGTAAAGGAACCATTTAAACTAAAGTTTATGCAAGTAGGTTGATGAACAACCATTAATAGTTTTATATTTTATTATGGTTCCTCATGCGAAAATCTCTTTTTAACATGGATAAAGCAACTCATCTAGTTTTATGTTTAATTTTTAATTATTTTTATTTCTATTAAAATTAGAGTTTAAACCATATTAAAGAATCATCACACCTAAAAATTTAAAATATTGAGAACTATTAATAATTTTATATTTCATAAATAAAATGCATTTTCTTAACCAATAATGCTAGGTACAACAAAAATACGTCTAACAAATATCCAAAGTATGCTATATATGATATGGGATGTGTGCTATATGTGTGTACTATATCAATAGCACACATCCCTTATCATGTATAGCACACGTTGGATATCTGTTGGACGTATTTCTATTGTACCGATAAGCATTATTGTTTTCTTAACGTTCTTGTTAAGAAAATGAAAATAGAAAATCTTAATAAAAGAAATAAAGTTCTTAATGTGTAAGATATAATCAAAAACTTCCTTTTATTGACTTCTTAACCAGTACCATGGTTACCAAAATCCTTGGATTAAATCATGAAATAAAGACCCAAAAGATAAGCCGTAACCATAGGCGGATTGATATATAGACAATTATGAAAATCTACAGGTTTTTATAGCAAACATGTGTATGTATGTATGTATGTATGAATACCTGAATAGTAAGGTATTGCTGCAATTTATTTGAAGGGAATGGTGTCTCAAGATGAAGCTCTATATCAAAGAAGGATTTCCTTTTGTGAGGATTTGATGACTCAATGATTGTTGAGTGATCCTTGAAGAATTGTTCAGTAATTAGTGGCTCTTCCCACTTTCTCTTCTTTGATGAAACTCCGAGTTCTGTTGTGGGAACTTCACCTCTTGGGCGCTCCGCCAGCACTTGGTGAAAGGAGACCATAGCTAGCTTCATTCAACTTTCAGCCTTTCTTTTCTCTCACTCTCTAGTATATATATTTGTTTGTGGTTTCTGTCTTGGTGAATGAAAAAGTGAAGTGAGTTTGAGATGGTTATATAGTTCGGGGGCATAGGGGACATAACTCCAAGGACGCCTATTTTATGCATATGACGTGTTTTTCAAGTTAGCTTCTCTGTAATTTCACGGTACAAATTAAACACTTCACTTAAAATATATTGTTATATCAATAATTATGATATATTATGACCTTCAATTCATGTTTGTTTAACAATAATATAGCTAGTAGAACAGAAATACGTCCAACTAGTATTCAACGTGTGTTATACATAACATATTATATGTGTTATATGTAATGTGTTATATATATTGCACACATTTCATATTATGTATAGCACACATTGATATTTCTGTTGTATGATAAATATTATTGTTTGTTTAAAAGGTAAAGGTAAGGAGAAAGAGTGTGAGCAAAATATCAAAATTAATTGAATAAAAATAGTAATATCATAACTTAACGTTAATACTCATGCTTCATCCATAATTTTTAACAGTTTTAATATAAAAGTGAGTGTCAGAAATAGATATTGGCTGGAAGTTCTAAAAATTAGTCGTTGTCCAACATTTTTCGAATAAAAAAAAATGCATGTAAAACATATAACACATGTTGGATAGTAGTTGGATGTATTTCTGTTGTACAACAAACATTAATAAAAATATGTGCTTATAAAGAAAAATTCAGATATAATACAAATTTAAAGCTCCATGCATGCCTGCACTTATTCTTAATTTTAGTATATGTGAAATTCCAACCAACACATTATTACCGAAATTCCATAACTATATATTTAGCACATACATACAAATAAAACAGAGCCAACAGCATATATAATTAATTATAGTATAAATTAAAATTGTAAATTTGGGTTGTCCAGGAAGGCGTAGGAGGAAGTTTTAATGTGGTACTTATGAAAGTGGGTGAGAATGGCGGAGAAGGAGATGCATAGGATGGATCATAAATGTTGAGAGTGTGTATACAGTTGAAGGGAAGGGAAGGGAAGGTGTTGAATGCGAATGGTTCTTTAATGTTATGTATAATAACTCCAACTTCCCCGATTAGGTCACTCAAAAAATTGAAGGCATTAAAGCTCTCAACACCCTCTTCACCCATTAAAACGAACCGAACTATTTCCATGCATGGATCACCAATGCTATTTAACGCTCCCGGCCCGAAGGAAGACAAATTTTTATAAAGAAATCATAATGAATAATGTTCGTAGTACATAAATACATCAAACAAGTATCCAACGTGTTCTATATACGATACGAGATGTGTGCTATTTGTATAACATACCTACGTATAGCACACATCTCATATTATGTATACCACACGTTAGATATTTGTTGAACGTATTTCTTTTGTACACGTAGCATTATTAATTAATAAATCAAATGGTTGTCTTCAAATTGGATAATTATCTTTGTTTAAATGGATTTAATGATAGTTCTCACTGATATAGGAGTGGCCGTACAATTTGGAGATAACCATTTGGTGGTTTAAATAACACTTCCCCATTTTATACAGTATTTCCTCTATTTTTTAAAGGTTTTTACCCGATCTGACTCTTTAAATATAAGGGTGTTGACTCGGATTTGACTTTAATATGCCGAAATCAAATAAGAATAAAATGATAAAATAAGATTCGGTCCGGTACTTTTAAAAAAATTAGTATGAGGACCAATATCAAAGAAGAGTATACATATGATATGAATTCCTAAGGGATAAACTGAATATATGTTTTTTTATTGATATTTACATATAGTCATATGGCAAACTGAACCTAGAAATGAAATAAAAATGTAATACATAAACTAAATTACTAAAAATAAAGGAATGTAAATAATGTATGACTACTTCTACTTCTATGGGCGATTGATACATACTCAATGAACTTGATACATACTCAATGAACTCGATGATCCGTAGATGTAGAATGCAAGTTTTGAGTGAATGTTCGATATCTTTCCTTACAAATCAACTTTTCGGATCTTTACACATTATCTCGACAGTTACATTCATCCTATGGTAACGATTAATTATCTTCTTATGCAAATAACTGTCGAGTTGTCCTCTTCTGTCACGTCAAAATATGAACGTTGAAGTTTGATAACACATACCAAATAAAAAATGTAACTACACATAAAGATGATTACACATTTCAAATCAAATAGATTACTTATACCAAATAAAAGATATTACACACATTATTTATATGAGATTACACATACTATTTACAATGGATTATAACCTATATTAAATAAAAACAATTACATATATCAAATAAAAAAGATTACACATATATATCAAACAAAAAGAACTACCAGAGGTTACACGTGCTTATTAAATAAAAGAAATTACACATGCTATTTATAAGGATTACACATATTAAACAAAAATGATTATACATACCAAAAAGATATTATTGAACAAACATCGATATATATATATATATATAGCGTTGATGTCGATATTGTTATTAATATGGTGTGCACTAGACTCTCTTATTTATTATATGAATATTTCACAATAAATGAGTGATGACTGAAGAAAGAAAATTAATAGAATAAATGTATTCTCCGAAATACTGAAATAAAATTTAATTAAAAAAATAAAATAAAATTGCCTCAATACATTTTAATAAATTGTAAAAAAATAAAAACACATATTGCGTGCACTAGATTTTGAATTAATGCAAAACAAAGGTGATGATAAAGCGCCACACATGAAAAAAAACAATATTCAAATGTTGCCAACATTTGAATGAGTGAAAATGGGTGGAGAGGTACTATACTATGAGCATTGCTAGAGGTACAATAAAAAATCAGCCAAAATAGCTAACAATAGGAATTTGGGCCACAATCACTCGAACCATTAAAAATATACTCATGATTAAAGATATTATTTGGGCCATAAATTGTTAAATGAGTTTTGTTGGCAGTTTTAGCTGAAAAAATACACAAATGCTCGGGGCACAACAAACACAACAAAAAACCAGCCAAAACAATTAACAAAGTTCATTTAACACTTTATGACTCAAATAATACTTTTAATCATGAGTGTATTTTTAATGGGCTGGGTAATTATGGCCCAAATTCCTATTTATTGACTGTGTTGGCTGGTTTTTTATTATACCTCTAGCCATGCTCAAAAAAATATTATTCTCCAAATATTTATATTGTAATATACCAATAGCACTTCCCATTAAAAATAGCTTATGTAAAAAAAGTAGCTAAAAAAAAAGAGCATAGCAAATGGAAGAAATCCAAACGAAAGAAAAAAGGGTCCTACCTAGCAGGCCATTAAAGGCATTGAGATAGAGATGGAAAGTTGAGGGTTCAATGTTGAATCCCAAACAAGTTCACCTGCCTTCATTAAAACACTTTGAATTCACTTAAATGCAGACTTGGGTTCAACCTGACCAACTCAAAATACTAAACCAAACCTTATTGCTTTCTTCGTCATTCTCACCAGCAGCTTTCCTCTGTTTAAATGGCCCCAACCCACCTTGCCTTCCCTTCATTTATGTTTCTAAAAGTTCTTGTATATGATCTTATAGTACTATATATATTTAACCGCACACTCATTTTCTTGTAAAATGATAATATAAACTTGAGTTTAGGATAAATTCTATATATGACAATATATCAACTAAAGATTTCATAATATTAGTATAATTATAACTTTCAATTATTCATTGAATGATTAATATATGTTGCCACTTATAATTAAGGTTCACCATGAACTCCAATCTATATTAACATTACTCCAATTTCTTTTACAATGAACTCGTTCCGTTTTTTTTTATTTGATCAATTTGAAAATTTTGATTTTTTCTTTTTTATTGTCCATTTGTAAATTCTAAATAGCATCTATTACTTCATTTATTTTTTATTTATCTAGTTTTAATTGCATAGACATATTAAGAATAAATTATACAATATTTAAATTTATAAAAATTTAAGTTTAATTGAAAATATTATCATTGACACTCATTATATCTCTTCTTAATTATTCATTATATTTATTCTCTTTTTTACATATTTTAATTATGAGTATAATTAAAAATTAATAAAACCATATAAAATTCTATTATGGACAAATAAAAAAGAAAACACACATTTCTTAGATTTGATAAAAAAAAAAAAAACAGAGGAATCAGAGTAGATTTTTACTCATATCCCTTACTATTTGAAGGAAGGGAATAAATATAGGGCTTTACTAATAGAGAAATTTTTAGATGATATTGAATCATATTTAACGCATAATTCATAAATATTTATAATTACGTATTTTGATTTATAACACCAAAACTTATATAAATAATAAAAAAATATGCGATGATAAATATTCCTCAATCATGCATTAAATATAATTCAGAACCACTTAAAAATTTCTCTTACTAATAAGGACTTGTTTAGTAATCAAAAGAGGAAATTATGGTGGTGGACTACTTACATAAAAAATACAAAATTAACTCTTTTTAAGACAAATACTCCTTAAAAGTGTCCTAAAAATACTTGTTAGCAAAACTCATAAATAAATATAACAAAGTAATTAAGATGATAGATAATGGAGAAAATATTAAATACTTCATTCTTCAAACTTTATTTGTCGTTCTAGAATTTTTGTTTTTTGTCAAATATTATTTATTAAGTCAAACTATATATCAATTAACTCCACTAGCTTTTTTTCAAATTCTGATCCACTTCCTTTTAATTTATCAATTTTGGTCCAGTACCTTTCGAAAAATGATAATTTTGGTCCACCTTACTGACGTGGACTTAACGATGCTGATGTGGATTTAACGGTGCTGATATGACTTGACTATGTTGACCTGAACTTTGATTACGCTGACGTAGACTTTGACTATACTGATGTGGACATGGATTTTGCTGACATGGACTTTGACTGTACTGATGTGGTCTTTGACCCTGCTGATGTTGATTTCGACCGTACTGATTTGGACTAAAATAGCTAACCATCTTTTAGATTGTGAACCAAAAGTGATAACATTTTGAAAAAAAATGGACCAAAAGTAATAACTATTTGAAAGGAATTGGATTAAAATTGACAAATTATAAGGAAGTGGACCAAAATCAAAATTTGAGGAAAGCTAGTTAACCAAAATGATAGTTTGACTTTGACCTATTTATTACTTTAATTTAAAGTTTTAAGAAAATATTTATTATCTTTTACCAGTTTTACCTATACATATACTCTCTTATATCTTATACAAATAATTATTACACAAAAAATTATAGAGAACAATTTTATTATTGTATACTACTAATTTTTACATAAATTTATGTGTTTCAATTGTATTCTTAATAAATATATAATTCTTTAAATATTAATTATTTAATTTATTTCTGGAGAGGGAGTATTTTGAGACCGTATGAAAATTTATAGTTATATATGTTTCCCTCTCTATCTCTCTAAGCTACAATCAGTCGTCACATTTTAGAAACTGTCAGGAAAAATTCAGAATCCACTGATTTACTACCTTAGCTTACATCCTCACTCCTTTGCAATTATCCTATCTACCACTACGACAGAGAAATGAAAGCACTTAATTGAAACTTACTTTTGATGGAAGTAACCTATAAATTAAATATGAACTTATTATGAATCTTCAATAAGGACGTTGATAATTTAGCATCACTTTACGTATGAAGTCAAGGCGAAGGTGTTTTCATTAAATATTATTAGAATGTTGTTATTTGCACAATAAAAAATCAGCCCATATAGAGATTTTGGGTCATAAATATTTCAGTCCATTAAAAACTAACTACTTAGAGATGATTTATTTTTTTGCCAAAAATTATCCAATAGACCCATTAGCTGATTTGATCGATTATCTATTGTTCACAAAACATTTCTCCTATTATTAATGATGCCCGTTAATCTATAAGCATTAACTCTTTGATAGCGTATATATAATCAGGTATACGGTTAATGCCACCTGCGCAATGCAGCTCTTGCATTAAAAATTGGAAGGAGGAGGTAGGTTCATATCGTTTTATGCATAATTAATGGCGCTTATTGGAAAAAACATGCACTACAAGAAACTTGCAATGGCCAATATGGATGACATTTTTAGTCGTTAGTAATCACCAACATCTTACTAACGAAAAAAGGTAAAAAAAAAAAAAAAAAAAAATCTATCTATATGTTGTTGGTACTAAACATCAAATATCTTCTCACAGTATTTTTTTAGAGATGTCAAGACGAGTAATCCATTCCGCTTAGACTCGTCTCGTCAAAAGTTCACCAAAAGCAAGGACAGGCAACCCGATTTGACGAAGTGGCAATCCGAAAAATTAGACCAAAAACTACATTAAGACGGGCTTGCGGACTAGCACGTTTACTTAAATAAATTTATATATAAATTTAATTTTTGAATAAAATTTACTTTTTAGGGGTGTGTGTGAGTGCCCGAGTGGGGTTGGATTGGACCAATTGGGACTAAAAAAAAATGGGATGTGGGTGGATGGAGTTGGGTTGAGCCTATTGGGATTAAAAAAATAGGATAAATTACACTTATCTTTCCTGACATTTGGTAAAATTATATCTGACTCCCCTATATTTTCAAAATCTCTTACACACATATCCCTGAACTTATAAAAATTTTACTGACCTCCTCTGACAATGATTAATTGTTAGTAAAACTAACTGTTCTTATGATATATGAGATATACATTACTTTTAACGACATATTTATAAATAATATACACTCTTTCAAAGTTAAAATGAGCAAATGACCGTGTAACAAGTAATGATACTAAGTATGAAAAGAAATAAGAGAAATAAATTTTAATATATATAATGGAACATTTGATCATTTTGACTTCATAGATGTGTCTATTATTACAAATATGTCGTTAAAAGTCATGTATTATTCATATATCGTAAGTAGTTTGACTAATAATTAATCATTATCAAGGGAGGTCGGTGTAATTTTTATAAGTCCATGGGTCGACAGACAATCATAAATAAAATAAAATAAATGAAAAATGAAAAAGGGGGTTTTACTTCTTTTACTTCAGAGATAAATATTAGTTCGAACAAAGCAAGTTATTATGCTAAAAGATTAGAATTAAAAAAAATTATTTGGGAAATATTAAAAAAAGAAATCCTGCATTAGCCCAAAAATCCAAAAATTCTAAGAAAAATGTTTTAAAGTCCGGTTACTGAGGTCGAAATATTAAATATAAATCATAGTTCTAATAGTTTTTAAAATAGAGGGAAATCAGGTATAATTTCACCGACTGAGGATAATTTACCCATATTGTTTATAAAAAAGTATTTAGAAAAGTAATTTTGATAGTACTAAAAATTGTTCGATGTTTGAATCAAAATTTGTTATAGTTTATTTAAATGTAACTTAGATTATTTGTCTCAATTATAATTTGATTTAGTATATCAAAATTTTTGTTCTTTATAGTCGGTAGTTATTGACAAAATTTTCTTAACATTTATTAACATTTTATTCACTTCCAAACGTGGAGTCACATAGACAATGACTGGTGGATATAAAATCAGGTAATAGTTTAATAAATTTTCGTTCTAATTAAGTCCTTATTCATTTTTTAAAATTCAAGTATTATCATTTTTAACACTAACCATCATTTGTTTTATAAAAATAAATATAATAATCCTAAATGGACCATAAGCTACCAGCCCATCCAGCCAATGACAAAGCTTTTTTTTTGTTTTTGGTTTCTTGTTTACAGGGAAAGTTACATCACGCGCCCTCCCTCGTCTCTTTAAGCTCCATCCCTAGAAAAGTATCACCATTTGTATATGGCATATACAATAACGCTCCCCATTATTGTATATGGCATAAGTATAAAGTCGCCTAAAATACGTCTTCTAATTGCATAGTATAGCACCATTTGTCCTTTGGGAAATAATTTGTATCACCTACATATATAACTTCATGACACAAATCAAGATGCAATGTTTTTATTTTCGAAAAAATGTACAATATTGTAAGCAACCACCTTTTGCTTCATAGTAACAAAAAAAAAGTTAGTTTAATGTTGATGTTCTGATACTATAAGAGTTTTATTTACATCATTAATCAATCAAACCTACCTCTTAATTTTTACGACTTTTTAAACAGTGAGAATTTCTCATATTGTTATGCTAAAGCATTAAAAAAAACTAGTTTCCATATTCCAATAATAAAAGGAAGTAAGAAGAATTTAACAATCTTATTTATATCATGAAATTGGGATGGCAGCAAGAGCTCAGCAAGTCATGTTATCCATGGCACTAGAGAGTTTAGATATAAACACACCATTATCATTAGTCTTTTGCTGCTTGAAATGACATGCAGTTAACAATAAACTTAAAATGAGTGCACAACATAATTTTGAAAAATACACAATTAAATATACATGATCTGCACAACATATTCTTTTGTGTGTACACAACACTTTAAAATAAATAAACAACCAAATAAACATTGATGCACAACCAAATATAAATTATTTGCACAACACTATATACCATAACTGCACAACACATATTTATGTTGGGAAATGAAAAGGGCCTAAAAGTTGCATTCCTTCCTTTCAATCGGGGCTGCTGTTATGAAACTTAGCTGGGCTTTTGGGGCTTGTACATACATAAATATTCCATGCATCTCATTTATTTAGTAGCTAGGTCAGTATATGATATAGTACTATCTAGTATATAATATATAATATTATATTCTATGGAATTGAGGACCCCTTTGATGATGAAAATGTCAGCCCTCGCCCTTTGCTGGAGGAGGTAGGAGTGCCCAGGCCAGTATTTGAAAATTGTGCACTCCAGCAGCACCTTTTTTCACCTCTGGTTTTTACCATAATATGTATACAGAGACGACCAGACATGTATGTATGTATGTTGAGGTTTTCATGAGTTGAGTTTAATTTGCATTGCCTTTAATTAAATGAATGAACAATTAAATAGGCATTGATGCACAACCTAATATGAACTATATTCACGCATCCAAATCGCACCGCCATTGACAGTGAAGGAGCAGCGGCAGCGGAGTCAGGTGGCAGGACAGGGTCCGAGGAAACAGTAGCTTCGGCAAGAATAGAAGGTTATTGACCTCTCAATTTCTAATATCTAGGTTCATCCCTCTCATAAATCATCTCCTTATTTCATGCTCAAACACAAGTGTGAGTTAGGGTTCAAATTTATCTAAACATGCACAACCACACATATAAAAAAACACAACAAATTCTACATAAACATTTGATTTTTCAATAACAAAAGCACAACCATCACGAATCAATTTCAAAAAAAAAAATACTAACACACAAGTACAGAAGAAAAAACAAAAATGAATGACAGAGAAATGCAACACTATAGAAGAAAGGGAATATATTGATTAGATCTCCTTGGTAAAGTACTGTAAAAGATAAATCCCCTTTGTTTGAAATTTTTTTGAAAAAATTGTGTAGATGAAAAAATTTCCTCTGTAGCTGTAACTGAAGATGAAGGTTTGTTTTTAGATGATGAAATATTCACAACAGAAAAGTGATATTTATTTTTAGCTTTTGTGCTCCTCACGCGCTTAATGAGTGCGATTGAGAAAAGAAGTGGCACTTAATCGGTGGACCCTTATCTTTGCATAAAATCTGGCCATTGGTTGTTTAGACGTTGTTCATATAGCACTTCCGAAATAAATATGATATAAGACACTAATAACTCTAGCTTAATGTATTTATTAAATAAAAAATGGAGTCAATGTACTACTGTATCAATGACTCCAATAATACAGTAATACTAACCCTAGTGACTCCACCGACTCTCGGCCACTAGAGTCCGTAAAAAAAATTGCAACCAAAAGGTAGCAAGATAGAACATAACATTTCAATTGTTTGGGTGTGATTTAATAAGAAGGAATCACATAGGGAAGAATGTACTTCTACGTTATACTTAAAATAATAAACAAATTAAATAAAAAAATACAATTATTAATTAATAGTAAAAAGAAAACCATTTAAATGGACTCATTAGTAAAATGAAAATTACAATTCTAAGTTTATAATTTTCTTCATTTTCATTTCCTTACAGAAGAGAGTATTTTTTCTAAGTTCTCTAATTTTTTACCTTTGATGTTCAATGTATGCGTGACTTTCTTCAAGATAATGCTAAGCTAGACTTTATGAAATAATTTTAATTCCATAAAAATAAGCACTCAAGAAATACATCCAAGAAATTGAACTCATATTCATGAATGTATAGTTTTGTGAAAGAAGATAAAAAAAGCTCATAACAAAAAAAAAAATTCTCTTACAAATCATTCAAAATATTTCCATAGTTTATCTTTAGCCTCATAAAAAGCTTCGTGCACATGACACAAAACGTCGAGCCAGAGGGAATCAAACTCATACTAGATGTCTTTCCCATGCTTAAACAAATCATTTTTGTGGTTTATCGTTGCATGAGTATATACATTTCGCGCAAATCGCATGAATTCAAAAGAATTCTTAGCATAATATTTACTTATGTAATATGGATATAGTTTCCTATTGGACTTCACGTTTTGCGTCCAATTCACATGATATGTACAATTATGGCGAGTGTTAGTTAAGATGTAGAATCTGGCAGTTAAGTGATCACACAGTTTGCCCTTGCTATCAGATGATAACAACCTTTTATCCATGATTTTCACATACTCCACAACTTTTATACAAAATTCATTTTTCATCCTTAGTGTAAGGAGGAATGGATGATGTAAAGAAAATCTCTGTATAAAAAATAGAATGAAAAAAAGTATCAAAACCAAAATAATATAAGAGAAATAAATTAGAAAACATAAAAACAAAAGTAAATCATACTTACGTTGTCTTTTCTTTTCGAATAAATCGAAGCAATGATTCAACTTCTTCTTCCAATACCTTGAAGTTATGAACGTAACATTCATCTATATTTTCATCCAGGTAAACAAGATCATCCTCCAAATCCTTATTATTCTTTGGAGAAATGCCCCAAAAAGAAATCTGCTTCCATTCATAACTACCAACTTGGTGTAATGTAAACCTCTGTGAACTTTCTTTTCCTTGTGTGGGTAGCAAAAGGATTCGAAGCACTAAATTTCATGAAACTCATTTCATACTTCTCGTAACATAAATACATTGTATCGTCATTGTCATCGTAGAAGGATAATTTACCTCTGATGAAATGCTTAGGAGGTAGGTAAGTGGTCCTACCTAATCGAGAAACGTAATGATTGAATATAGCTGGTTCCCATATTTCAGAATCTTCTGCGTACAAGATTCTGAAATTTGGGAACCCAGCTATATTCAATCGTATTCTTCTCGATTAAGTAGGTCATAAGCATTTTATCAGAGGTAAATTATTTCTACGATGATGATGATGATAATGATGATACAATGTACTTATGTTACGAGAAGTATGAAATGAGTTTCATGAAATTTATGGATGGTCTACCTTATGAAATTGTGATTAGAAAGGTAGTACGAGGCCTTGTGCTATCTACACAAGAAAATAAAAAAAGTTCACAATGATTTACACTACACCAATTTGATAGTTATGAATGGAAGCGGATTTCTCTATGGAACATTGCTTCAAAGGATAATAAGGATTTGGAGAATGATCTTGTTTACATGACTGAAAATATAAAGGAATGTTATATTCATAACTTCAAGGTATTGGATGAAGAAGTTGAATCATCACTTCGATTTATTCTAAAAGAAAAGACAATGTAAGTATAATTTACTTTTATTTTTATGTTTTCTAATTTATTTCTTTTATATTATTTTGATCTTGATTCTTTTTTTATTCTATTTTTTATAGAGAGATTTTTTTTTACATCATCCATTTCTTCTTACACCAACGATGAAAAAGGAATTTTGTATAAACGTTGTGAAGTTTGTGAAGACCATGGATAAGAAGTTGTTATCAACCGATGACAAGGGCAAACTTCGTGATGACTTATCTGTCATATTCTACATCTTAACCTACATTCACCATAATCGTACATAACATGTGAATTGAATGCAAAACGTGTAGTCCTATAGGAAACTATATCCATATTACATAAATAAATATTATTCTAATAATTCTTTTGAATTATGCGATTTGCACGAAATGTACATGCTCATGCAATGATAAACCACAAAGATGGTTTGTTTAAGTGTGAGAAAGACATCTCGTAAGTGTTAGATTCTCTCTGGCCCGACGCTTTGTGTCATGTGCACAAAGCTTTTTACGAGGCTAAAGATAAACTATGAAAATATTTTGAGTGATTTGTAAGAGTTAGTATTTTTTTATGTTTTTCTGAGTTTTTTTTATCTTCTTTCACAAAACTATGCATTTTTATGAGTATAAATTTAATTCCTTGGATGTAATTGAGTTCTTGTTTTTATGGAATTATAATTAAACTTATTTTACATGGCTTAGCTTAGCATTAGTTGGTAAGCATTCTCATGTCAGGATCTCTAAGAAAGTCCCGCATACACCGATCATCAAAGGTAAATTAGGGAACTTAGCAAAAATACTCTCTCTATAAGGAAATGAAAATAAAGAAAATTATGAACTTAGAAAAATTAGGCATGAAGCTGTCGATCAAGGTGGTCGTAGCCGGAGACGTATGGAATGAACAACAAACGATTCGAATGGAGCTCAACATCTAAGAACTTCCCTTGCTTCCACCCCTCCTCCTGTCGCGCATCATCGAGCAAGGGAATCATCGTCCATGAGAGGGAAAAAACAATCACCCACAGGAATGATCAAGCGTAATCATACCTAGCCCCAGCCACAAGAGCACACACCAGGCCCTTCCCAAGGTCAAGGATCTCCACCTTCAGCGAGATGCCTTCAAGATATAGATCTTCTTGGAATCCCTCGTACAATTTTATTATGTTTTATACTAGGGGATTATACACTTATTCATGTTGAACAAATGACCTCTTAAATATTCAAGATAGGTGAATTTAGTATAAGAACTCTGGTTTTTTTTATGAGAATGAATTAAAAAATATTTTAATGATGAAAATATGTTATTTGAAGATTTTTTATGTGAATAGATTAAATATTTAATTGTATTATTTACGATTCAAATCGTAAACAGCGGGAATGACATTTTGTCCCGGACAAACATTTATGATTTATACCGTAAATATGCACAATGAATACAAAGAGTATGAAATATGAACAATTAGATTAAACTCGAGAATAGGAGCCAGGAGGTGTTCTTTGCCCTTAAATGAAAAATATGAACAGTTTCGAATTTCAAAAGTTATTTAATTCACCATACTTTCCAACTAATCTATACTAAATATAAAGGGAATTGGAAAAAATAACTATCATTTGGGTGTCCAAACTCATTTGAGTAATTATTTTATAAATTTAAAAAATTACAAAAATAAAATAAATGTAAAAGATAACTACCTTCATTTTCATGTTATTTCTTTTACTATTTATTTTCATGTTATTTTTTTTACTATTTATTTTATTTTTTCTCCATTTTATATAAAAAAATTTAAAAATAGACTCATAGCTCATCCTTTTATAAAACATGAATTTGAATTGTTATGTAAAACTAGACTCAGAATCTCATAGCTCATCCTTTAGGTAACTCAAGAAATACATCCAAGAAGTTTACCTCATACTTACATAAATGCATAGTTCAATGAAGAAGATAAGAAAAAAGTTCAACAAATCACTAAAAAAATTCTAACCCTTACCGATCAACTGGTAGGCAGAACAAGTTTTATATATATTGATTTGAAAATGTGGATGTATCCTCATGTTGGAGTTCAAATCCACAAGATACGTACGATCCTGGAAAGTTTGAGTTTGTATTCAGCATTTTTTTTATTAAGTCGGCATAGAGTATGACCTTGCCACAAGATTGACAACATATGTTGATTCATGTTGTATAAAATTATAACATTAACATAGAACTATTTTGTTCAACCTAGGCGTTAGCATAAAGAATGATGTAAAAGAAAATGTTTGTATAAAATTAAATGAAAAAACTATGGTTTTTTTACGTAATCAGGTACTTTAAAATAGTTAAATATGTATATAGGTAGTTGTAGAATTAGTTACGTGAATAGGTAGTGCGTTTTACTGAATAAAAGTCGATTTGAATCGACTATACTCTGCAAAATTGCAACAAATCGACTATAGCACAAAAAAAATTGCAATTTTGCATGCATAGTCGATTTGAATTGACTTTAGTGCAAAAAAATTGCAATTTTTTTTGCAAAGTCGATTTGGTGGAAGAAAAGTATAAAATAGTGGTCCCGGGTGATCATTTGCTACACTTACTCATTTTTTTAAATTTCACTCTCTCACTAAAATTCACTCTCACTTTCTCTCTAAAATTCACTCTCTTTCTCTCTCATTTTTTTTATTATGGAGACTGAACATGTATACCGGCTGACATAGTTGATCACATCGGCGCACGTATTGAAAACAAGGTAATATATTAATTGTTTTATAATAAAATTATAAATTTTATTATAGTTACCATAAATTAAGATGTAGTAAAAAATAGATTTAGGTTGTTAGGCAAATTAGTTATGTAGTTAGAATTATTTAGTGGTAGGTATTTAGTATTACAGTAGATTTATTTATGTATATACTTTGATTATATATTTATACTAAGTTACTAAATGAAATATTAATTAGGTCAACTACTATCATCATGTGACAGTTTTAAGCAGCGTCCCAAAATTTAAACCAATAGTTGTGTAGGTCTTATCAGTAACACCTATTCTTATCATGTCAATGTTTAATTAAGTAATTTTTGGATGAATTAAATGCATGAATAAATTTAAAATTGTTTGTTATTTATGTTTAAAAATTAAGCCTCGGAATTAATTACTGTTTTTTTTTTTTGGTTGTAGCCTGCTCGTGTTTTGGAAACGAGACGAGTCTGTGCCGTACCACTACCACACCCGTTGATGGAGCCATACTTGGACATAGCGAGGTTTCATCATGTCGGGATGCTCGTGTGGACGTTAGATCGCGCATTGATTAGTGCACTGGTCGAGAGATGGAGGCCTGAGACCAGCACATTCCACTTACCTTATGGTGAGGCCACGATCACCCTACAGGATGTGGCATTCCATGTAGGCCTTCGTGTAGATGGAACGCCGGTGAGTGGTTGTGCTACTGACTGGGAGAAACACCACAGGGATGCAGTGACGGACTTTTGTCATGAGCTGCTAGATGTTGTCCCCCCAGTTGAGCGTAAGGGGGGTTTTGTTACGCTTAAGTGGTTGATGAGTCTTCTTGCCGCATTCGACGCGAAGGCCCATCCCACTGACGACATAGAGGTACAGAGAGCGACCAGAGCTTGGATGATGGCCCTTTATGGTGGGTACTTGCTGCCGGATAAGTCCGGGAATAGGGTACATTTGAGGTGGCTCCCACTGCTCGAAGAATGGGATGAAATCGGTAGAAGTAACTGGGGATCAGCCGTGTTGGCCACATTATACAGGGAGATGACCCTAGCTGTAAAGTTTGACGTCACTGATATAGGAGGCTGTCATGTCTTATTACTTGTTGGAGACCAAGTAGAAACAGCTAAAATTGATGCTCAACTTGAGGATTTCAAGAGTCAAGCAAAATGTTTTGGGAGGAATGTTGCCAAGGATGCCCTCAAGATTAAAACTCCATCACAATGGAGGGACTCTTATGGGGATGAGCATCCAAAACTCCAAAAGTTTGAATATCGAGTTGTGAATTTAACTTGTAGTTCATCTCGATGTGAATAAAATTGGAGTGCTTTTGACATGGTAACTTTTAACTTGTCCCTTAATATAATTCATACTTAATTTTAGAATTAGCTTTCCAATTTCTACATGGTTGAATATTTTGTATTTATTTAGGTCCACACGAAGAGAAGAAATTGTTTAAAACAAAAAATGATGAATGACGTGTTTGTGATGACCAATCCTAGATTGGCTAGAGGAAGTAATCTAGAAAACTTGTTGAGTATAACATTGATGATTTGGATTCGGATGAAGAATGGATTGTAGACGAAGAAGATGGATTTGAGGGTTTAAAGGATTTGGCCATCCCATATCTTATTAACTTGGTGCTTGAAGGAGTTAATGATGGACATGGTGGCCCTTCAATTGATTTGGAGCTCCCTAGACTTGGTGTAGATGATGAATATGATCTTCATAACCTTATGGCTTTACTTTAGTTTTTATTTTATTCTATTACTTGGACTATGAAGATGTTTTTTTAATGTTTTGGTTGTAAATTATGTCAAGAATTTATAAAATGTGCCTTTTGACATTAAGTATGTTTCAATTGTAAATTATGTCAAAAATTTATAAAATGTGCCTTTTGACATTATGTTTCGATTGTAAATTATGTCAAGAATTTGTGGATTGTGCCTTTTGACATTAAGTATTTATAATTAAGTGTGTTGGTTATGACTAATGACTATTTTTAATGTTATATGCATATATAAATTTTGTATAAACATATTCTTATATTTTGGTAGGAACTTTCGTTCCATGCTATGCTCCTGTGTTTTATAATCCGGCTACCCCTCCCGCTCCTAAGTAGGAACTCGGTCCTGACAACCTTGACCTTAATGTTATTTAAAAGAAAAATTTAAATATGAAGTTTGAAAAAAGAAAAAGATTGTGAAAGAAAGGAAATTTGTGTTTCTCTAATTGGCATTGTTCTGAAAACCGGACCGGACCGGCCGGTCCGACCGGTTGAACCAGGAACCGGACCCCTGTCCGGTCCGAGTAGGCCTTAAAAACCGGGAATCTGAACACCGGTCAAAAACCGAGAAAACCGGTTGAACCGATCAATTTATATAAAGATAAAATTTTTAATTTTTTAAAATTTAATAACTATTTTATAATAAAATTTAATATATAATACACTTTAATTATTAAAATTAAGGACTATTAAACTTATAAATTTATCAAATGCTATATATTTCCACATTTATTAATATTTTTCATGCACTTTAATTTTTATATAGCATATAATTCATCATATATGTATATATTTATAGATAAATATATATTTTATACATATTTTATTATATCCGGTTAAACCTCCGGTCGAACCGGTTAAACCTCTAAATCTCTGAACCCCTCCCTCGTCCGGTTCAATGTCCGGTCCGGTTTTCAGAACCTCGTAATTGGAATCCATATCCAAATTTTTGTTTGAAAAAAAATCACATCATTAAAAAGCAGCTTAGTAAGCTGAATAAAAATAATTGGAGAATAGGAGATGATGCCAAAATAAAGGATGTAACAACTTTTTGTTCTTTTTCTTTGAAGAAAATAAAAACCAGAAAGTAACCCCAAAATAATAACAAATAAATTGAATAGTAAAAAACTCAGGGAAACAAGAGATCAATTAATATAAATGATCTGAAATTTCATAAGAAATTATAAAAAAGAAGCTAACTTTAATAATAAGCAGAACATATATTGCAGCCAGATTATAACTCAGTTAATAGTATTTTTATTTTCTTGTTTCCTTTTCCCAATTTAGGACTTAGGGTTTTATAATTCTGATACTTTTGTTTGAAAGAGAGAAAGTGGGTTTAATTTAGATAGGTTTGGTTAAATCTGAAATATTTTATTTTGATTTTTTTAACTAATAAAAAAAATAAAAAACAGAATAAAATAAGAAATAACACTCTTGCCTGCCATCCTCATTGCTTGCCATATGGGGGATAGTAATCCTAAAAAATAAACACCTACAAAGGCAGAAAAAAAAAAGAAGTTAGAGCAGAACAGAATAAGCAAAAATAAACACCATCAAAAGCATATCAACAAAACCAGTAAAGGAACAGAACAGAAGCAGCAAAACCAGTAACAGCATCAATACAAAAAGAGGAGGAGAACACAAAGAGCAATAACACCAAACAACAATAATCACCATAGTAGATCTTTAGTTTCACCAAACAACAATAACCAAATCAAATCTCTTAAAAATTAATAACAAATCAGCAATAACCAAACAACACACTGCGACAGAGGCACGCACCGCAAGAGGCCTGAAGCAGCAGTGGAGCTTCACCGCGCGAAATCAAGCCACCCACCGGAGACAGAGGTGACAACGCGAGATCGAGAGGAGAAATGGAGCTCACGAGAGACAGAGAGGTTGAGATCGATGTCGAAGTTTCGAAGAGAGCTTGAGGGGGGAGGTGGGGTAGGCGGCGCCGTGAGTCCACGATAATGGTAGCTCGAGTGAGGGTGTGTGAGGGCGGTGGTGGTAGTAGTCTTAAAAAAATAAAGAATTTAAACAAATCTAAAAATTAAAACAAAATGAAAAACAAAATACCTGGCACTGGCAGAGACCGAGAGTCGAGAGTGGTTGAGGAGTGAGGCGTCGGCGAGTGCGAGGCGCGGGCGAGGCCCGCGCAAGGCGAGGTCCGACGGAGCCGCGAGTGCAGGAGCCACCGAGCGAGGGTCGCGAGCGCGGGACCGCCGGTGAGTGCAGCAAGCCGCGACACGTTCTGTTCTGTCTTCCCTTCTGCAGATCTGTGTCACTGGCGCCGGTGAGATGAGTGACTGAGAGAGTGAGAGTGAGAGATTGAGAGAGAGAGAGGGTCAAGAGAGTAGAGTACAGAACAGAGCCAACAGTCAACAGAGGCGGCCAGAGGGTCGAGGGGGAGAGAGAGAGAGAGAGTATTGTGAGATTTGAATTTTGAGTGTGAAATTTTTAGGGTAAGGGTGATATTTTGGGCTGGGCCTAATGTAAATATTAGGTGGGCTGCAATTTTTAAATATGTTTTATCCTGATAGAATATCTCATCTCTTCCCGTCATGAGTTGGCGGGATGGTGGGATATTCCGATTCATCCTAAATTTAATATTTGGGTTGAAAAATACATCTTGTATGCCACGGGCCAGTGGTATGGCGGAATTGTAACACCCTAATATTTACCTCTTTATGCTTAAGTCATATTGAGTTAGTTATCGGAAATTAACATCTTGTTTCAGAGATTACATCTGAGTAAAATAACAATACGCGGAAAATAGGGCCGATCTGCTTCTTGAAAGGAAACGGAAGTTTGAAAACTCGGCTTGTGCGGTATAACTGATATAAATAATTACATCATTCTAAGAATCTACTCATTACAATTACGTAACAATATGATACATAATGACAGCCCACATATACATAAATAAAGTATTACAATACATGGAGTACACGTAAAGTCATAAATACTATAAGTAATACAAGTATATAGCGGTGGAACTTTTAAGATAATCATAAGCTTGTACAGCCACTTATAACTCCCTTAGAGGTTCCCAAAAAGATGACATAAATCACAAAGTACGAATACATGACATAAACAAAAGAAATGCTAATAATCCTAAGCTCCAGAGATTCCAAACTCAGTCTTCATGTAACTCCGAAGCACTCAACATGTAGATGTATTTGCGTCTCTGTCTGTATCTAAAACAAAAAGTGGTGGAATAGGGTGAGCTCCACGGACTCAGTAGGGGGATCACTCCGGTTTATTATAAAACAATGTAATATGCAAGATTCACATTACTAGGATTTTCATAAACCAATTCGTATCCGGAGTGTCTTACCTATATGCGTCTTAATTAATATGCATGCATCATAATACAATTCTGAAAACATTATTACTTATTTCGTTTCTGGCTGGTGCGTAAAACATTGACTATTTCTTGACATGTGCATAAGATACCTTTTCTATAATTGGCATTAACCCTCTTATCTCTTTCTACCTCCACATCACCAAATCCCAAGACTATGAGTTCATATCTCTCTAGTTTTTCTACTAGACACACGGGGAAAGAGGGGTTTCTCACCTTCCCTTACTAGTGATGTCAGTGACCGAGGTTGCCAACCCTCCCTTACTGACGACACTAGTGACCGAAGGTTACAAATGCTCACTTTAATCTTTCATTGTATTTCTTTCGTATCTAAGATATCATATTTTGACTTGTCATAGCATTTCAATATGTAGGCACATACACAACTGAAGATCTCATTCTAGAATTTAAGTATAAGTCATTCGTAACATGCTTAATTCATAATTCATTTGAAAACATATCACTTTTGCACATAATTGCATTTACATGTCACTTTCTCTTTATTTAGCTAAATTCTCTTTATGAAGGTTCTTTCCTACTCTTTACACATATACAAACATGTTACAGTAGTTCAAAGTTCAAGGAAAAGGATTGGAAGTCATTAGGATGCAAAAATCATAAAAACTCAGCATTTAAGGCAATTCTGCAGAAATTCTGCGAATTGGCCGCTAGCGCCCAAAACAGCACAACCACTCGCTAGCGCCTATGTTATGGTCGCTAGCGCGTGTCCCGACTCTGCATTCATATCAGTTTCAGAACAACAATCATATTCGTGCATATAATGATTTCTAACCGATCTTTATGCATGAAAACATACAAATACATATTATAACATAAATCTAAACCCCTACCTCTTGTAGTTTTGCCCTCTAAAGCTAAGAACCACTATATCCCTCTTTAAGCTACTTGTCTATCAAGTTTTCTTGTTCTTGATGATGGTGGCTGAAGTTTCAAAACTTTCTGATGATTTTTGTTCGGTTGGAATGGAAGGAAATGATGTAGGGATCCTAGATGTGGGTTTAGTTTCGGATTTAGGTGAGTTTTAGTAGCTTGGTGATGAAATTGGTGTGTTTGGTGAGTTTGGAGATTATGGAAGTTATGAGGTTGTGTTTTTGGAGTGTTTTGGCATTGGAGTTAAGTTGTTTCTGATGTAGAGAGGTTACTTCAAGGTTGGGAAAGGTTTTAGGGACGGAGGGAGTGAAAAACAATTATTAAAAGATGAGAGGCTTAAGAAAAATGCAAAATTTTGCAGAAATGTTGTTCTGTCATCGAGCTGGTCGCTAGCGGATGTTTCAGGGTCGCTAGCGACTGTTTTCACCGCATTACCCGCTAGCGCCTTGTTACAATCGCTAGCGAGGGACCTTTGTCGCCTCACCCGCTAGCGAGCTAAAGCTGGTCGCTAGCGAGCAAGTACCGCTACATGACAGCAGCAGCAGTTTTCTTGCATCTTAAACTCCAAAATACACCTAACACCCTCTAAATCATTTCTAATACCCTAATCAATATTTTTACACCTATATAAACTTGTACATAACCATAAATGCTTAAAATCTCTCGTGATTACTTCCTACATTTCTTTCATAAATTCTTGGCCCATTTTATTATGTTTTAACTCATACACATTGCATTTTTCATTATTTCATATACGTAAAACACATAATGCACATAGCACATATCAAACAACATCAAAATGCATCCCAATAACCTACATATTCCAATTACGCCTTAATTAAAGTGGTTATAACTAAATCCCTTTAGTTTAAGGTATAATAAGAATTTCGGGGTCTTACAGGGACATCCCGACGGGATGATCCCATTTTACCACCCTTACATACTGTCATCCCTCACTATTATCATGAAATTGTTAGAGACCAATTTATATAAAAATTAAATTGTAGTTAACAACGTCAATATTTAAATATGTGCATTTATAAGAACATGCATTTATATTATACTTCTAATAATATTTTCATTTAAAATAATAGAATATTAATTATGTTAAATATAATAATATAATAGTTATAAAAAAATAAAATTTAATTATTAAATAACACATTATATATATATATATATATGAGAGAGAGAATATGATATATAATATAGAGGTGAAAAATGAAAATAAAGAGTAAGTATTGTTATTGTATTCACAACACAACTCAAAAGCAACTTTTTGTTGCTTTGGGTTTAACGTGATAGGTTATTTTGGTTATTGGTTATATGTGTAATGATGATTGAGATTCTTTTGTTTATGGGTTCATCTTGTATGTGCACAAAATGATGCAAGAGGCTAATTTCAAAAGGTAATTTTGAGGGGTTAATTAATTTAGTTTGCTTTTATATCAAATTAGTGTTGTATTGTCTTTGTAATCAAGCATTTTCATTGTAATGCCCCTGGTTCAAGTTAAATGAATGATGTTTAGTTCAACTTTTATCCAATAATGTTGATATAGTTCATTTGCACATTTGCCTTATTTCATGAGCAAATTACACCTGATATAAAAAAGGACAAGATATCTAAAGTAGTATGATTAAATAAGATCAAATTATTTTTACACATAATGACCAAATTACATCTGATAACATTTGAATATTTGCAAATTATGATTAAAAATAGACAACTTAGTGGCATTTACAGCATGTCATTACAACATGTCTTTACAATTCAAAATAGACAACCTAGTGTCATTACAACATGTCATTACAACATCATTCAAAATAGACAATCTTGTCTAGGTACTCAAAGGCATACTTGTTTAATATTTTCAGTTTCTCCATACTTGCTTTGAACTCTTGCTCAGTCAGGGCTTTGGCACACTCCCACACAACTCTTCTAGTTTCTTTATTCTTAATTCCAACAGTTGATGAAGTTCTTCCATATATGTATGACACAATTTATGTGAATCACCCCAGGCATGACCTCTTGCATGGCTGGAAGCAACCTCTGCAACATTAAATTGATAACATATATTAGGGACCAATCTGTCCTACGGGAGAAAATTGTTAGGGACCAATATGAGTTATTAATCAATTGTTAAGGACTAAAGTGAGTTATTAATTAAATGTCAATGAACAAAAAAGAAAACGATAAAACAATTAAATAATTGCGCTAAGTCTGATCTGAGATGAAGGTCCAGCCATATGTCTTGTAGTCTCCTAAGTCTTCATGGAGAAGGGTCAAGAATTGGCCTCTCATACTCAATGTCACTATCTTCAAGGGTTGGCCTCTCATCATCAATGAGATCCTCAATCCTTAAGACCTTCTTTGGTTGTCCCTTTTTCCTTCTCACCACTTTTTTCTTCTTTCCCTGATCACCTTCATCAACCAATAAATCATTTCCTTTGTCTTTTTTGCTCTTTCCAGCTTCTTTCTCACAAGTCTCTGAATCTAAATCCGAAAATGAGGAGTACTCCTCTCTAGGATTTGGTTTGTATAAACCATCCTCAGCACTCTCATATGAGTCACTAGTGTCTTCACCATTAACTTCTTCATCTTCCTCAACATCCTCTTCAGTCCCTTCCAGGGGCGGAGCTAGACGAAAATTTCAGGAGGGGCCAATAGAGACAAATCTATTATTTTTTATGGGGGCAAATTTTAAAAGGGAGCAAATTTTAAAGGAATATATATATATATATATATAAAGACGTGACAATAATATAATACTTATTTTTTTACTTTAATTTTATTTTTTTATTTGAGACAATTGTTAAACCAAGTATTACGATGATAATGAGTGTGCAATAGTTATATATTAAATGAGATTTAATAATACATGACATAAAGAAATTAGGACAATAATGCTTGACGTACAACAGAAATACGTCCAACTTGTATTCAATGTGTGCTATCTATGTTACATAATGTGTGCTATATGTATGTGTGCTATACGTATAGCACACATCCTGTAACATAGATAGCACACGTTGGATACAAGCTGGACGTATTTCTGTTGTACGTCAAGCATTATTGAAATTAGGAGGGGCCAAATATATAATTTTTCTTATTTTTACAAACAAAATTAAAAATTTTAGGGGGGGCCGCCGCCCCCGCTGCGGTACAAGAGGCTCCGCCCCTGGTCCCTTCCACATTCTCATCCTTCGTACTCCTTCATCATTCTAATTCTTAACTCCTTCATCACTCTCCTTCTCTACTCCTTCATCATTACCCTTCTCACCACCTTCATCACTCTTTTTCTCACCACATGTATCAGAGATGGAATATTCCGAAGAAAGGGAAAAGAGATTCACCACGTACCTTGAACGTCCTTTTCCTCGTGATTCAGCGAGTTACCCACTGGTCCTACCACGATGAAGTCACGGGCAACCACCACGTCATGGCGTTACACAACGGCGTTAGCCTCTGCACAAGGATGATCGACACTGTTGCTGAACCCTAATAGCAAAATCGCGAGACTAGATGACAACGAGAGAGATGAAAATTGTGGGTGGGTGATGTAGAGTGAAATGATCAATTTTTACAATGGGATTAGGGTTTTTCTCTGAATAATTTGGGGGTAAGTGTAAGTGTTGGGTTTTTCTTTTTCAATGTAATTTGTTTCTTTAATATTACAAAACGCATCGTTTCATGAGTCATCACTATTCCACATCATCTTGCTTAGTCACTGTTCATTAATGCCACGTATGCGTCTTCAAACGGAATCCGTGAAGGGACTAACGTTTGTCCGATTTTTGCATTTGTTAGAGACCAAGTTGTCACTTTCCATTTGTCAGGGACCACCTTGTCCGACATGAAAATTGTCAGGGACCAACTTGGGAGTTTACTCGCTAATTTTTTAAAGATTAAAGCATTAACATTTTAGTGATTAGGAGAATAAAAGTTTAGTTCAGATTCATAATTTTTAGAGTAAATTATGCCAACAAGAAAGCATACAATTTATTTCCCAAAATAGATTTGTTGAATTTAATTATAAAAAAATATTAATAACTAACTCATGCAAATCACATGTATTATTTTTAGTTAAATATTAAATAATATAATCATAATTATAGACTGGTTCTTGAAATATGTAGTAGTAAATTGACTAAATTCACAACACACACCTCAATTATTGCCTTGCAATTCCATTATTTCAATCACTCCATCATCGTCTCCATATCATCATGGAGCCATACTACCTTGGATCTAGAGAATGACTTTTATTTCAAAGGATCATATTTTTAATTTATTTTTATTTTGAATAATTTTTTTATATTTTAAGAAATTATATTATTTATCACGTTAAATTATGAGAAATTATACTCACAAAATATTATAAGAGATTATATTATTATTTCATATTTTTAAAAAATATTTTATCATTTATACTAAACTTGAATGGTCAAATTAAATATTTACTCTTTTATTTATTTACTTCTAATTTTTATATATCTAGTTTAATTGTGCATAATAGTTTAAGATGAGTTTTTCGATATTTTAATATAAATAAATTTAAATTTAAATATATCTTATAATAATATTCTTAATATTTATTATTTTTTAGTTACTCATTATATTTACTTATTTTTTTAATTAAATAAATATATAATTTAAAAATTTAATAAAAGCTATTTAATTTTAGATTAGACAAATTAAAGAAGGGTCCGGTAACAAGTGTTTTAAGGCCACTAATTAAAAGGATACTTAAAATATTAAGTTTAGAAAAACTTTTAAATATAGTGATGAATCCATTACACATAAAATATAAAAATACATATTTTCAAGATAAATATTTCCCTTTTTATTTTCTTATAAATGCCCTAAGAACACTCTTTAACAAAGGACTTGTTTGGATGTTATTCTAGGAAAAAGATATTTTCTAATTAATCTTTTTAATTAAGATCGTTCGAAGAAGCAGGAGTAATTTTATGTTTGGATACAAAATTAATTTATATTTGGATGTAATATAGAAACATATTTATTTAATCATAAATATCTATTTTATGTTATACAAAATATCTTTTTTCTAGAAGATGGAAATTACAACTTCTGAAAAAAAGATATTTTTTTACTTTTTCTAGAGATCATACTTTTACTTAAAATTGACACCCAAATATGTCAAAAAAAATTCAATAAAATCTTTTTTAATTAAAAAATCTTATTTTAACTAAAAATCCATAAAAGAACAGAGAGTATTTATTTATTTATTAAATCTTGAATAAAGATAACCAGGAAATCGTGTTAGGTGTGACGTGGCGAATCGTGAAATGACCATGTGCATGTCGCGTTGTGCGTGTGGGACAGCTACTTTAGACTTTGACTAGACATAAACCCGATCATGCTGTCCCCTTTCTGACGCGCCTCCCATTTTCACGCAATAAACAGAGCAGAGAGACTCAGAGTGAGTGAGTGAAAGAAAGAAAGGAAGAAAGGATCTGATAGAAAGGACTAACAATGTCGACTCTGAAAATTCCTCAGCCTCTTCCCCCCGTTGCCGATGATTGTGACCAGCTCCGCAAAGCCTTCGCAGGTTCTACAATTTTTCTCATCAACCTTCTTATTATCATGTTTTATGCTTTGATCGGTGTAACTAAAAGTAATGTAAATTTGAGGCATAAACGTACTGTTGACTTGAGATCACTTAGTAATTTTTGTTACAAATCTTTCGATCTCTAAAATCCCAAAATCATCCATGTGAAAATCATCCGTAAGTATAACTCGAGGATTTATAATCTGAGTCCAAATGGTATTACACTATACAAATTCATATTTAACAAAATGATCGTAGACTCGTAGTCTACAAAATACAATTATATATATACATAAGTCCATAGATCCATAAAATTCCAACAATTTTAACTTTTAAGGCACAGGATCAGTATACAGTCTTCACTGACAAACTTTTTGGGCTAGAATAAAATCGAAGCTTTTTGAATTTTAAATTGATCTATGGTTTCATGGTGTTCACTTATGAATATGGTTTGAATTTGATTGTTTTGTTACTGGAATGGTATTGTGATTCTTGAAGTGAATCATTGCAATTATTGAGATTTCTTTAGTGTTTCTTGGTAACATGTCGAATTATGTACTTCAATTTATTTAATATTCTTTGTTTTGATCTTTTGGTTTTTATTTTTTTTGGTGAGGATCATGAGTAATATTTAGTTTCATCACTATTCACTCCATGTGTTTTTTTGACTTTGCAATTGATCTGATGTAAGTGCAGGTTGGGGAACTAATGAGGGGCTGATTATATCGATCTTGGGTCATCGAAATGCTGCTCATAGGAAACTTATTAGAGAAACTTATGCAGAGACTTATGGAGAAGATCTCCTCAAGGCCTTGGACAAAGAGCTCTCCAATGATTTTGAGGTCATTACAATATAATCCTTTTTTTTGTGTCCGATTTTGTGCCTCCATCTATGAGTTTTACGCTTTTGGGAGAGATGATTTCATGAAATGGTATAATTAAGAGCCACCGTGATTATGGGTTCAAGTGTTGGATCTTTTATCTTTTTATCCTCTATATTTATAAATTGTTCATGTTTCAAGCTCAAAGAAGCAAGGTATTTGCATGAGAAAGCATGTTAGTATATAAAATCATTTATGTGTCTCTACACATTATTTTATGCTTTTTGAGATAAGCATCATTCAAGAAATGGAAAAATGCATTGGTTTTATCTTTGGTCTGAGTTTGTCAATTGGAATTTAAACTGGGTTTTGAGGCCAAGAAGGTATCAAGCTGATTATGAGAAAATGAAGCAATGTGTTTGGTAACGAAAGCTGATGATACAACTTTTCTTATGAATATCTCTTTTTGTTGTTTGAAACTGATGAGATGCACTTTGAATTTTGTCCTAATCAGAGGGTGGTACTTGTTTGGACACTTGAGCCTGCTGAACGTGATGCATTTTTGGCTAATGAAGCAACTAAAAGATGGACTTCAAGCAATCAGGTTCTGATGGAAATTGCTTGTACCAGATCCTCTGAACAATTGCTTTTTGCAAGAAAGGCTTATCATGCTCGTTATAAGAAGTCTCTTGAGGAGGATGTTGCTCATCACACAACTGGCGACTTCCGTAAAGTAATTATTCTAGATCATAATATTTTTGTTTCACGCTATTTTGCATTCGGTATGGTTAAGTAAAACTCATCTCAATCATGACTTTGCTATTAATTAAAAGTTGAAACAAACACTGTTGACTTCTATTGAATACATGCACTTCTGGCTTATAAATTGAAAGCATAGCATGTAATTGTACGGTGAATTGTGTATTGACATTAACAGTTGATTTCTCTAATCAATAACTCTATCTGATCCTGCACCATTTTCTGATCATTATGTTTGGTGATTCTGTGTAACTTCCTTTGTTAATCATTTACTGTGATTGCTCCATAGGTTCATGTTTGATAGCTATGTACTGATCACAAATTACTCAATGCTACTTGGCAGTACTAATCAGCTTCGATGTAATTGAAACCATATGTTTTCCTTCCATGTCAAATAATTGACTTGAACTCTTTAGGAACATAGCACCAAAAAGATTGACTAATAAATTGAATGAACAAATTTAGTCAGCAGTTACAAGCCAAATTAATTTGGGGCAAAGGCTTGAGAAGAAGTATCACTATTCTTCATTTCATGTTACTACATGCAGGATCATGTTTTGAAGCAGGAACTGAAATTTATTTTGATAATGAATGAATGATAGTTTGTGCTATATTTGTGATAACAAGTTTTTCTATCATTTAGTTCAAAAGGTTAAAACTAATTTAACTTTTGTTTGTCAAGCTCCTGCTACCTCTGGTTAGTTCTTATAGGTACGAAGGAGATGAAGTCAACCTGACTCTGGCAAAAACTGAGGCGAAAATACTGCATGAGAAGATTTCAAAGAAAGCTTACAATGATGATGAACTGATCAGGATTTTGGCCACAAGGAGTAAAGCACAGATTAATGCTACTTTGAATCACTACAAAGATGAATTTGGAAAAGATATCAACAAGGTACATAGTAGTACATCTTACATTGCTTCTAAATAGTTAGATGTTTCCTAATTCGTTTTCTCTAATCACTTCTGTAATTGTTCAACCATATGGAAGAAAAACTATGCTCATCTTTTGAAGTTGCAACCATCACCTATTTTCATTTTAGAGTATTCTCTCATTTTGGTTCCTTATTGACATTTCATGGAAGAAAGTAGTCCAAAAAGACATAAAAATCCGCTTCGGTTCTCTTACAATTCAAAATGCAGGACACTTAGGTTGCTCCACCCTTGTACATTAAGGACATAAAATGTCTCACATGTCAATGGTGAGGGACCTCAAGTGAACTTTTTTAAGTTATGAAGATCACAAGGATTACTTCGTCCTCCATATTTTGATACGAGAGACCAAATTGGAAATTGTTTTCATTTTGCAACTAGATTGAAACTCCATTTTGTCTTCCAATATTGCAGGATTTGAAAGCTGACCCAAAGGATGAATTCCTGGCTTTACTTAGATCCACTGTCAAGTGCTTGATCCGACCAGAGAGGTACTTTGAGAAGGTTATTCGTCTCGCTATCAACAAGCGAGGCACCGATGAAGGAGCCCTTACAAGAGTGGTGGCCACCAGGGCAGAGGTTGATTTGAAAATCATAGCTGAAGAGTATCAAAAGAGGAACAGTGTCCCTCTCGAGCGTGCTGTGGCCAAGGACACCACCGGTGACTATGAGAAAATGCTTTTGGCGCTCTTAGGACATGACGATGCTTAAGATTCTTCATTTTCCTTTGTCTGTCTATGATTATCGTGGTTTTGTTGAGTCCATAGTGTGCTGGTTAATTTGGTGACAAACTTGTTTGTTTGCTGTGTCTTTTGCTATGGCTGTCTCTCTATGTTAAAATAATAAATTGGACAACATTGTAGCTGTTTTGGGTGTGATTTTGAAGGAGGGCCCTAGAATTGATTCTGTCGAAATCTTGCAATTCACAGTGATGGACCCTATGGTCAATTTTCTTATGTTAAATATAGACAATGTTGTTATTTTGGCGTGAGCAGGTGTTTCCTCTTCGGTTTATGAAGGTTTTCATATTGAAATCATATTTGATTTGAGGTTTTAATTCAGATTTGTAATTCAATTTGAATCCTTGAAAGAATTGATGGAAGAATGATGATTCAATGATATGAACCATTCAATATAAATTCTCAAGCTAGTATTCTACCTCTTTGTTAAATTTACTAATATAAAGACTATAATCTTTAAAATAGTGAATCACATAATTTTTTAAACTAAGTAGAAATTGAAGGCTATAGACTTTAAAAAGTGAGATTTCACTATTTTTTGAGAAACATTATAAAAGTAAAGACAATAGTCTTTAAAATAGTGAATTACTTAAATTTTAAAAGTCAGTAGATATTGAAGGCTATAAACTTTAAAAATTGAGATTTCCCTATTTTTCTAAAAGTACTTGAAAAGTAAAGACTATAGTCCTTAAAATAGTGAATTACATAATTTTATAAAAGTTAGCAAAATTGAAGACTATAGAATTTAAAAAGTGAGATTTCACTATTTTTCTAAAAACACTTAAAAAGTAAAGACTATAGCATTTAAAATAGTGAATTGCATAATTTTTTAAACTAAGTAAAAATTGAAAGCTATAGACTTTAAAAAGTGAGATTTCACTATTTTTTGAGAAACACTATAAAAGTAAAGACAATAGTCTTTAAAATACAGAATTACTTAAATTTTTTAAGTCAGTAGAAATTGAAGGCTATAGACTTAAAAAAAATGAGATTTCCCTATTTTTCTAAAAACACTCGAAAAGTAAAGACTATAGTCTTTAAAATAGTGAATTACATAATTTTATAAAAGTTAGTAGAAATTGAAGGCTACAGACTTTAAAAAGTGAGATTTCATTATTTTTCTAAAAACACTCAAAAAGTAAAGACTATAGCCTTTAAAATAGTGAATTGCATAATTTTTTAAACTAAGTCGAAATTGTAGGCTATAGACTTTAAAAAGAGAGATTTCACTGTTTTTCAAGAAACAAAATAAAAGTAAAGACTATAGTCTTTAAAATACTCAATTACATAATTTTTAAAAGTTAGTAGAAATTGAAGACTATAGTCTTTAAAAAGTGATATTTCAATATTCTTCTAAAAACAATCGAAAAGTAAAGACTATAGTCTTTAATTAGTGAATTGCATCATTTTTTAAACTATGTAGAAATCGAAGGCTATAGACTTTAAAAAGTGGGATTTCAATATTTTTCGAGAAACACTATAAAAGTAAAGACTATAGTATTTAAAATATTGAATTACGAAATATTTAAAACTTAGTAGAAATTGTAGACTATAGTCTTTAAAAAGTGAGATTTCACTATTCTTTTAAAAACAGTCGAAAAGTAAAGACTATAGCATCTAAAATAGTGAATTGCATAATTTTTTAAACTACGTAGAAATTGAAGGCTATAGACTTTAAAAAGTGAGATTTCACTATTTTTCGAGAAGCACTATAAAAGTAAAGACAATAGTCTTTAAAATACAGAATTACTTAATTTTTTAAAGTCAGTAGAAATTGAAGGCTATAACTTTAAAATGTGAGATTTCCCTATTTTTCTAAAAACACTAAAAAAGTAAAGACTATAGTCTTTAAAAAAAGTGAATTACATAATTATATAAAAGTTTGTAGAAATTGAAGGCTATAGACTTTAAAAAATGAGATTTTACTATTTTTCTAAAAACACTCGAAAAGTAAAGACTATAGTCTTTAAAATAGTGAATTGCATAATTTTTTAAACTAAGTGGAAATTGAAGGCTAAAACCCTAAACCCTAAATCCTAAACTCTAAACCCTAATTCTTGTTTCATGTTAACTTATGTTAACCTACATTAATTTAAGTTAATGTATGCTTTGATTTGGTTGGACTTGAATTGACTTTGTGTGTTTATGAGTTACAAATTTGTTATGAGCTTGTACCTTTTTTTCAATTCTATGTAATGGATTTATGTTACCTTTCTTTATATTCTATGTTTATAATATAATATTAATCATATTATTAATAGGTAGGTAAACTCGTACGAGTTTACGAGTCAATTTCACGGAGCCTTCACGAGTTTGCTTAGACTTTCGAGTTTGATTACATTGGTAAAGACTATAGCCTTTAAAATAGTGAATTGCATAATTTTTTTACTTTAAAAAGTGAGATTTCACTATTTCACTTTAAAAAGAGCATAGTCTGTTTACAAAAATTGTTAGCCCTTCTTTCACTGCCTTGATTGTGTATGTTGATTAATTGTTTTGGCTGGCAATAATTTAACCGGGATAGAGTCCATCAAAACCACTCTTCATCATCAATTCCGCATCAAAGATCTTGGCCATTTGAAATATTTTCTTGGTCTTGAAGTGTCTCATTCATAACAGGGGATCTCCATTTGTCAAAGAAAATATTGTTTGGATCTCCTTAACGATGCAGGTTTATTGGGTTCAAAACCTGTGTCCACACCTATGGAGAGTTCCACACGCTTGCAACACTCCTCTGGTACTCCTCTCACTTATCCCTTGCCTTTTAGAAGACTTGTTGGTTGGCTACTCTATCTCACAGCCACCCGTCCCGATATTGCCTTTGCCACACAGCAATTAAGTCAATTTATGTCTTGTCCATCTGATGTTCATTTTGATTAAGTAGTAAGAATTCTACGGTATCTTAAAGGATCTTCTGGCCAGGGTCTTTTCGACAACCGCAACTCTCAGATTCAACTTCTTGGATTCGCTGATGCTTATTGGGGACGATGCATTGACACCCTCGGTCTATCACCGGGTATTGTTTCTTCGTTGGTGATTCATTGATCTCTTGGAAGACAAAGAAGCAATCCACTGTATCTCGGTCATCAGCTGAAGCCGAATATCGCGCCCTCGCATCTGCCACTTATGAGCTCCAATGGCTCACCTTTTTACATCAGGATCTTCATATCACAACAGCCAGATAATCCATCATTTATTGTGACAATCGCAGCACATTACACATTGCTGTTAATCCTGTCTTCCATGAACGTACCAAACACTTGGAGATTGATTGCCACATTATAAGGGAGAAAACTCAAACTGGTCTCATGCGTCTCCTTCCAATTTCCTCTCAACATCAGTTGGATGATGTCTTCACTAAAGCATTGTAGCCTCAGCCGTTTAACTTTCTATTATCCAAGCTAGGTTTTCTCAAAATTTTTCAGCCACCAACTTGTGAGGGGGTGTCAAAAGATACAATCCAATCTATGGCCCAACACAACTCAGCCCACTCTGATGATTCAACCCAAAATAATAATACAAATCAGAGCAAGGGTCATGCCATTCTAGAAGAATAAATGAGTTGTACATTTTGTTAAGATTGATAGGATTTCTCTGTTTTCTCTCCATTCTGTTAGGATTGTTTGTTATTCGATCATGTACTCTAGATTATCTAGAATGATCATTTTTCTTGTATATATAGAATGCCTTTTTCATCCTTTTGATCAGATGAATATACAGAAATATTTCAAACTTCTGCTGTCATCATCTTCTTTTTATTTCTATTTTAATCTTCGACAAGGAGCAGCTAACACAAGGAGCAACAACGGTGCAGACGAGGCGGGGCGGTGCAGACACGGTGGGCAATGTGGTGCAGATGAGGAGGGGCGGTGGTTAGGGGGCAGGAGCAGTGGTTGATTCAGAGTGAGTTAATATGTGATATTAGTCGATAGGAGTTGTTAGAGGGGTAATTGTGTGATAAAATAAATTAGAAGATTATCTAAGGGTGATAATTCAGATAGCCACCTGAAATAAGGTAATCCACATTACCAATATCTTTGTCAAACACTCAAACCAAACGAATCATTCTAGATTATCAGGTAATTTAATTGTAAGATTACCGATAAACTATCCAGATTACCTCGTATCAAACATCCCTTAAGAAGTAAAATTAATTTATTTAAAGATTATAAATTCACTAAAATGACATGATTTGTAAATATAATTTGTATAAATTAACGATTTCAAAAATCAATCGATCAATTAATAATAGTTTAGTTTCCTTTTCCTCTATAGATATATATTCATTATGAGTTAAAAATGTAAATTTGATGCAATTAACACCATTTTTTGTTTTAATTTGAACTCAAACTTTAAAACTTTGTAACATAATATTCCTTTATCCTTAGAAACATTTTTATATGGGTTGAAACATTTCTAGCCCAATCCACTAGTTTGGTAGTTTTAAATACCCACAAATTGCAACTTAACATCACAAACATAAAAAACAAAACATGCAAACCATGTGGGTGTGATCTAGTGGTAAAATTCACTGAATTTCTTAACCGTGGGTTCAAATTCCACATTTGAATATGGAAAACATGTCATGATCACCATTCTAATCCCGAAAAAGGGAGCTAAGTCAAAAAGAGGAGATTAATGGTACGATAGGTTGACATCCATATAGGATGTATAAGATAGACATCCATAATAATTTGGTATTAGAGGTTATTATTTTGGCACCACTATATCATTATTTGGCATCAATTATGGATGTTCATCCCATACATCCTATATGGATGTCAATCTATCATTTTCCGGAGATTAATCACTGCTTGCTGTGGTGAATACTCTAATTTCACCCTAGATAAAAAAAAATTAAAAAAAAAAGAAAGTAAAACTTCCCTTTTGGAACTTTTAGCGGATCACATGGGAATATGGGACAAAGATGCTAGTTGCAAACATCTCTCCATCAGATTAGGCTCTAAATCATCAAACGTAAATTTATATAACATAGTAGCTAAGCCAGACAAAAAACAAAGGTTAAGAAGGGTTTAACTACGAGAATACTATACCAAGTTAATCAAGTGAGAACAAAACATGTTGTTTGGCTGTTAGGAGAAGTTCTTACATTACCCAAGAGCCAAGACATATTTAATGTGTCTTTTACTTGCATTCATAAACCTACAATGACGGGTTATAAGTGCAAATGGAGGACGCATTAAATGTAGTCATGGACCACCTAGCATGAATTTCTCGACTATTAGACATCATTTCCTAAGGAGGTTTCCAGAGAAAATCTTCTTGCAATAAAGGCTGTTCCGAAAGATTTGGTGAGATCGAACTGCTGCAACCAAAGATGCATGAAGGGATCCCTGTATTGAGAGACAAGAATGCATCATAATCCTGAAATGAGTAGCAAAGCAACTAACACCACAACTAGATAATGTTTGTTGTTTGTATGGGCGTATTAAAAATACAGAAAATCATCATGTCCACCTAAATATACTTCCACTTCTACATCCACCTCTACTGCAATTTCAGTAGAGTGCGTGTGGTAATGGGGACGCTTACTATTTTCAATAGGTGGATGATATATGTGGACATATAGTGGGTGTACGTGTAATTATTTTGAAATAAATATATCTTCTATTTAAAAAGTGTCCTTTTATATTTTTTGATATGTTTGAATATAATATTTTAGTTAAAACAGAATTATTAAAAAAAATTGATTTGGAGCCAAGTCTTTTAGCCAACCTCTGGTCAACCCTATGATCTCACTCATTCAAATGCAAATGCAAAAGTTGGCTCTAAATAATTTTTCTTTTACATTTTGTGCATAAAATAACTTTATTTTTTTAAAAGATTTTATTGATCAAAAGAAATAAATAAAAGTTTCTTTTCTAAACCAACTCAAGCCTATAAATATGAAGGTTCAAACCTTGGTCACTGCAAGAGCACTTTGAACGACATAGTTGGCATATGGATCTTGCAGCAAGTGCTCAAAGTGGGGAGCAGACAACAATTCTTTGACTATAATGGACCTGCTCTCTACGACATGCTTGAGGCATTTTTCAACGACGTGGCTGCTAAATTTCTGCATGGAGAGGTTTATATAGTTCCCTTTGAACTGGGAAACTAGATTGTTTGAGGCACTTGGGATCCCTGTCTCTATGATATGCTGAATAACATAATTTCTGTGACATAACAAGTTGAATCCGTTACTTAAGAGGAACTTCTAGCTTACAAGATTAGAATCTGTAAGCTAAAATGTAAAATGACCTCCACACTGTATGTTAAGATGTTGCACATTTTAGTTTTATTTTGCAGAGAAGCATTTTTTTGCTTATTCAGTATGACAGAAGCTTTGGTCAATCAAGTTTGTAGGATTTGTGCAATGTAGATGATGTGAGGAATCAAAACCAATTTTGATTGTTCAGAATCATGAAGAACTCTCTAGAATTACAACTTGCATCAAGAAGAGTCTAAAGTGAATTTGTCTTCATCATTAGATAAAGAAGAGTTCGAATTAAATTTGAATTGTCAGAAGAGAAGTCAAAGATGATCTTCTTGGATAATTTTGAACAATCTAGAATGTATGAACCTAAAAACATCAAGTTGATCCTTTGCTTAACTGTTAAGTAAGGTCACCTACATGAACAATTATAAATAGGGGGTGTTGGTTCATTTGTAAGGATCAACAATCACCAATCACCAATCACCAAAAGATTAGAAGGCATAGAGAGCACAAAGTGTGTGTCTTAGAGAGAGTAAAAGATTAGGTGTCTCCTAGCATATGTTCCTAATGTGTTTGTAATTTTCATATATAAGAGAGAGTGTTGTTGTTCTCTCCTTATATTTTGACAGATTGTAATTATCTCACTTAGTCAAGCTATTCCCATTATTGCCAAAGTATGTGTTCAGCTCCATAATTCTCATATCTAAATTTTAATTGTGTTACTTCGTTCCTTAACTCTGACCTCCTAACAAACGATAGACTATGTAACTCTTTTGGGCTAGTAACTTAGGTAAGTACACTATTACAAGCATTCGAGTCCTTCCAGGTATATCTACCACTGTCATACGAGCATAACAACAAAAGTGTATTCCAGATCCATTAATGGATACCAAGTAACAAGAATTCTCCAGTCCTAATTCTGCACAGTATGGTTAAACTGTTCAGACTTGATCACGTTCTAATCTACTCAAATACTTTGATCAAGAATAATAAACTACCTTCTATTAACCTTGATACTTTTTACTACATAAAAATATTTTGAAATCTCTAATAATATCCAATCATGCATCCTATCCCAATAATTAATAAAAAGAGTAAATACCCTATTTAGTCTCTCAAGAGTAACTTTGAGGACAATTTAATCCCTCAGGATTTGAAAGTGACAAAATAGTCCTTCAAGATTAATTTTATAGGACACATTAAATGAGAATTTAGTCCCTCCGTTAAGTTTCTGTTAATTGAGTTGCAGTGATGTGTATGACACATTGTATGACATATCACCTAAGTTACGTCATTTTTGTAACTTAGTTAATATAAACTTAACATAAGGACTAAATTGTCACTTAAAATGTCCTATAAAATTAATCTTGGAGGACTATTTTGTCACTTTCAAATCATGAGGGACTAAATTGTCCTCAAAATTAATCATGAGGGACTAAATAGAGTATTCACTCTAATAAAAAATAAGTATTCTAGTTTAAGGAACAATTTAGCAGTTAAGGACCTAACAATAGTTCAAAATCACTCTCATTCATTTTGCTTTGAAGTACCTTAAATTTCCATAAATTTGAAGAAACTCTGCATGCAAGGACAGTTTATAATTTGTTGAGTTTTCAACAAATTAATACATCAAAGTTATATTCATCCTTGAAAGTGGCCACAGAAGAAAACCATATCTCTTACTTGATCTATACGGTAAATAATAATACTGCAAAGTTCTGATCTTTGCAAGTGACAAAGGAAGATTATTATGAATAATTTCAACGAACATTGAGAATAACATAAAAAATATCAACTTGAGATACGAAGAATATCTTAAACTGTGAGGAATATAAATAAAGCAAACAAATGATTAGGAGAACAAGATCAAAGGCAAATTACCCAAATGGATCTTGAGCAAGAAGAAGCCCATATTTGCATATTTCTTTGACAAGCTTATTTTGATACTTCCCCATGGAATAAGCAATGCAACGTTGCAATACACAACATCCGTATCGATGAGTGGCTATTTCAACACAGAACTTTGCAGCAGCTTCAAAAATTAACTGCCGCAAATGAAAGATAAACACAAGAATGAAGAAACCTCATAATTAATTTAATTAAAATGAGAATGTCCAAGAGAATAAATAGGTATCAAGGAGGATTAAAGTAATGGGCTAAACTCAAACATGACTCATGACGGGGCACAATAGTATCGTTTGATATATGTAGCTGACCCCACATAGTGGGATAAGACTTGTTGTTGTTTGTGTTTGAGCATGTCCAAGAGAAGGGAGACAATGAATTAGAATGCACTTGCACGAGCTATAAAAATTTTGAATTCCACCTCAAAATGGTAAAATTCTAGAGAACTCTAAATTAAAATAGGATGTCCAATATCATGAAAAATAGTGGAGCAAATATTGAGGGTAGTCTTAACACCCCAACAATTTAACTCCGAGGACAAAGTCTCAGAAGTTATTGTACTTCCCATAATCATAATAGTTTAAAATACACTACTCAATTGAATTATCAATTACCTACCATCACCAGAAGACTTGAATGACTTTTTTTAATCTAGCTGCTTTTAAACATATAATTTAAATTCATTTGCAAATAGATTCTTAAACCTCATTTCAGATGCTCCTAACAAATTTGTTACCCATACTACAGACATCTACCAAATTCGAAAATCTTCTAGTATGTAATCACATGCATTGTGACAAGAGATAGTCATGGGCTCATAGCCTCATATGATTATTAAATGCAGATCTCAGAAACAAAATATTGATCAGATAGGAATGTACAGGATGGTAATGAAATTAAGTTTGTAAATTAACATAATTATGAGATCAATGGTATGTGATAAGATCAAAGTTCCTAAAGTCTAATCCAGGCATTTTGAAATACAATGTATAAAGTATAAACTTAGATCAGGAGATTATCACTAGGTTCAACAAAGTGAAAAAAATTAATCTGATTTTCCAAGAAACAATTGAAGTATGAGGCAGGAGAGCTCATACTGTAAGAAGCTAACATTTTTCAAAACTGTAATTGAAACAAGTTTGTACAAGTTGCATTAAGTGTTATGATAAGGATGCTCTGTGGTGTGAATTAAGGAATAAAAGACGATTTTTATTTTGTACAAAAAGTAAGGACCATTTGGTGCTAGGATTATGAAGCTAATGATGATTTCTAATGATAACTCATGCAGCATAAAAAAATAATAGTTGTACTAAGAAGCACTGACACTGACACGGACACGGGACACGACACGGACACAGAGACACATCAAACTAAAAAAATACAGGACACAGACACGACATGTATATGTAACTAACATTTTTTAATAAAATTTCTCTTATTTTGGGTCAAGAATACATATTTAAATTTGAATTATTTTTGTCTAGTAAATTTGGGTTTGATTTGATTTTAAGTTTCTTCATAAAAATGAAAAATTCAAAAAAGAAGAAAAGATGTCCATGGTGTATCTGGCTTATGTCCATGGTGTGTCAAGACGTGTCCGGTGTGTGCAAAACATTATCCACCGTGTGTCCAATGTGTGTCCAACCTCAAAAAATTATTATTTTTCGGACGCGTGTCAGACACGTGTCCACCGGGTGTCGGTGTCCCCCGCATGTCGAACACATGGACACGCCTATACTAAGACGTGCTGTGCTTCCTAGATAGTTGAGATAAGTTTGAAATCTTAATTGCTTTACTATTTGACTTATTTAAGGTTTGCGGTTTCAGTCCAAAAGGTTGTCACCTTGTGACATTTTTGTGCAGAAGCCACTAAAAGAAAAGATGAATATACCTAGTTATCATGCAAGCCAATGTTTGAAGCGGATGAAGGAGAGATAAGGAAAATTGGGAGATAGAATTAGAGAATGAGAGAACAATACTTTGGATTTCTTGGCTTGGTTTGATCAACACAAGCACATGGGGATTTATAGGTGACAAAGATTCATCTAAAATCAAAATTGGACCACAACTAAACACATGCACAAAGTGCACATAGGATAGGACCTACAATATATTGAAAAACACAAAATAGTAGTACTAGACGAAAAACACATGTTCCATGTTCTTGTACATAGAGATTCATGCACATAGTAAATAGAATCAAGTTCATTTTTTTATTTTTCCAACAATGTTAGCTTGAGGCTGCCATTGTGACTGCAAATCTTGAGCATAACATATCTGAAAAATGTTGCTATAAACTTGACAAGAAATATATACTATCTCCATTCTCTAAGTGTTTATTTATACTATTTCAAATTTATACTATTATTTGTCCATTTAAGAATTCTAGACAATGTTAATTATTTTTTCCCTTTGATACCCTTATGTGAGAGAGAAAATTAAGAGCAAAATTAAATAAGAGAGAGTATTAAAAAGGGTAATGCTGTAAAATACGCAAAACTTTATCTATCTCCAAGTTCATTCAATCATTATCTTAATATGTGTACATAAGTGAAAATAGACAATTATTAAATAATCAAGTAATAATAAGGAATCATAGAAAAAGGCAGTTTGTCTTCCCTTTAATGAGCAGAACAATAGTACATTGCCCTATAGTTAAATCATATTGTTCAATTAAGTGTAAAAGAACCACAAATATCTATAAAACAAGACTGGCTGTAGAAACTTATAAAGGGGGGTAAAGGTAAAGTGTTATACCTCATTATCCTGACAGCTAAAGCAATGCAAGCAACTTTGTATAACATGATTTCCATTGATATCCTTAGTAAGATCAATAAAACCTGATAGAATGGCAGACCTCACTAATAACATTTGCGACCTAGAGCTGAGGGTCTCAATCAGCTTCTGAACCACACGTGTGCTGATACAGTGAATGCAGTATTATTGATTCAGTGGCAAAAAGAATATAATATGAACTTGATACTACTTATGAAAGGAACAATTCTATAATTGAAACAGGGGTATATAGTACATACCCATGTGTGTTCAAAGAGGTTTCGATAAACAGCCTAGGTTCTTTAGTCAACATTAGCACAATATTCAGTATTTGATCTTCTCTGCATACATGCAGCAACTTCTGCACAAGGTAATTCCCAAAAGGGTCCATCATGAGTTCCACAACATTATCTATGACTCCCTCAAACACTATCATCATATCTTCTGATGTGCCCTCATCAATGATCCTCTGCAGGAATCGGCAACCATGCTGATCCTTCGCGAGGCGATATATGTAACCATGGTCCTCATCCAAAGAATCAAGATTGAGCAACAATGGCTGTGGGACATTACTTTCATTGATGCAACCCCTCAAACTATTGCATATGCACACATTGTCAAAACAAGATTCTACATGTTTCAATTGTGAAGCATAACTATTATCACAATTAAACACTACAGGGTCACAATGTGATGCAGTGTTCGGATTGAAAGCAAGGTTGGATTGCATTGGTTGAGAGAATATGAAGGGACTCTTCGCTTCCCAGCTTGAATCAAAATCCATTGCAGAAGGCACAAAATGATCATAAGGGGAAGTGGTGGCAAAAGATGGCTTCTGATGCTGAACTAGTGCATAACATGAAGTGCTACCTTGCTTCTTCCCATGGTTGAGATTGAGAAAAGACTCATTTGGGGTGCCAAAATGCGAGGTACCTGTTTCATCAGAAAAGAAAGGAACATGTGCATCCGAAGAACAAGGTAAAGTGTACGATGATTCCACAATATCAAAACCCCTGGTTTTGGTACCGCCAAAACCACCATTCCCTTGTTCATCAAAAATGCTCATTCCGGAGAGAACCTTAGACAAACCAACAACATTATCGTCATCATCATCCACACGATTGTAATCGCTGATACCAATGGAAGACTCGGAGCAATGACGGTTCAGTTTCTGAAATGAATCGCCATAAGAACAAAACAAATCGGAGAAAGGACCGAAACGATGAGATTCTAAGGTGAGGGAGTTCATGTGATCATCATTATGACGATTGAGATAGTGTGATGGTGTTTTCCACCTTGTTCCTACCTCTTGGTTACTCATCACGTTCTCTGCGTTTTCGTTGGGTATTTTGAACATAGAAGAAAAAAGAAGAAAGGGTTAAATTTTGAAAAGAGAAGAATAGAAATAGAAAGGTCTGAAAATGTTTGTCACAACTCAAAACCAGTGTTGTCAGGTGTGGTTTGTTTTTAGCTTTTGGTTATTGTTTATTTATTTAATTTTGGAGAAAAGGAGGAAGAAAGAATGAAATTTATTGTATCAGAGCATAACAGAGGGGTTTTTGAGTTTGATACCTGAAGTGGCCAGTGGTGTATTTGTACGAGATTAAGATGGAGACTTGGAGAGCAAGCAGCTTACTCAGTAAGGCAAAAAGCCAATTGATCGGAACGGATTCTCGTTTACATTGATTTGAATTAGGGGTATTCTAGGTATTGTTTGTTTCCACTTTGTGAGGATAAAATTAAGGAGAAGTGAAAAAAATATTATGTAAGGTTTTGTTAGGATAATTAATGGTAGATGGAGTGAGATGAAATGCAATAGGAAGGAATAATAGGGTATTGGATGGAATAAGATATAAATTTTAGAATTTTGATTCGGTACCCAGATAAATATAGGATATCGATACCCAACACATATACGTGTATGATTTATAGATAAAATTAATTTAGATTTTTTAAATTTATATAACTGGTAACATGTTAGGTAAGTAATCTTCAAAAAATAATTTAATTAATATTAATATTCTTTAATTTTATCAATTTATGAAAAAAAAAGGCAATCCATAACCTGTCGCTCGAGAGAGAATTATGCAAGAGAGAGATGAAGGAGAGGTGTGATTGGGAATGAGACGCGTCTAGGAAGGCTGTGACCGCGACCACCGTGCTTCGTTGGTACCAAATTATATTTACTTTAGCATATATTAATAGGTTAAACATACAATTGAGTATCGGTACCCAACAAAAATATTGGGTAACGAATAAATCCCCTAAATTTTATATAATCGTTTGGATATTTAATAAAAGACAAAAATATCAATTTGGTCCTACATCTTTTATCCGTTTTTTATTTTGGTCTGATCCCTTTTTTTTATTTTGGTCTGACATATTTTGGTTCTGCATCTTTTATCCGTTGTTTTTTTTGCAGAAAATCGCCCCTGGTACTGTTGGTAATCGATTACCAAGAGTAAATTCACAAAAATCACATATTTAAAGGTTGTAATTGATTACCCGCTGTAATCGATTACACGAATTGGTAATCAATTACAGGGTTGAAAATTTTGCGAAAATCATCTTCCCAGAGCAAATTTAGCCTCTTTTAATCGATTACAACAAGTCTGTAATTGATTACACAAGGCCAAAACTCAATTTTTATGATTTTTAACTCATACCTTCATGTGTTTAATTTATACCCCCATCTCCCCTTGTTCACCACTACCCGAAACTTGAGTGTTTATGATGATAAATTGGTATTGGATGAGATTCAATGTGTGGGAGTTTAGGACTTATTATGTTTATGTATGGTATTAATGTACCATGTGATAATGCAAAGATAATAATTAAAACTTGAGCAAAGATTGGTGACTCGGCCTGAGAAGGGGCGGGACTCCCGGGGTCGGAGATTATAAAACCTGAGGAGGGGTGGGGCTCCCGGAATTTCTAAAACCATAAGTCCGAGGAGGGGCGAGGCTCCCGGGATATAAATAAGATCTAAGGAGGAGCAGGGCTTCCGGAATCCATAAATAAACATATGCAAACACTAAGAGTACGCGAGACGACTTGTGGAATGGATCCTTGGGTTTGGTTTGTATTACATGGAGTGATGCTCATGTGGGGCATTATCTATACCGACATGTGTGATTGTGTGTTTTATATAAACTGTTTATAATCTGTTATTCACTGAGCGTATGACTCATATATTTATACAAATCATTTCAAATTCAGGTGCTGATCAACGGGCGAATTCTTCCGTTCCTCCAAACTCTTAGCTGTGGTGAGCCTCATTGTTTAGAGGCGTATGTAATAGTTTGTTGTCTAGGTAGTGTGCTCCATAATGTTACAAACAAATTAAGTATTTTATATGTGTATATGATGTAGTCTAATTAAGACTTATTGTAATCCTCTATGTATTGTTGTGACTTCTGAGTTTAGTAGGATGTTATGTCAGGATTGTATGTGTGATGAAAGTAGCGATACGACGATAAGAACCCTATTTTACTTATGGATTTATATGTGATGTGTGTTGTTGATGTTTTGTGGTTGTGGTTGTGTGGTTTAGCTGTTGTATAGAAACATGTTAAGGTTGACATGGGGCTTGGTGTCCCAAGTGTCGGTCACGTATCCGAATTGGGTCGTGACAAGCCATGTGGCGATCAAACTCGCCATTAGCGAGATTCTCCTGCACGCCTCCAGAACTCGTCAATCGCAAGATTCTGCTACTGCATGCGTTGTGATGTCGCGTCACTCAGTGCAGCAACAACTTTCTCTCTCTCTCTCTAGTCTCGAATTTGACGAGTTTAAAAAATCACATTTCCCGCATTATTCACTTTAACTCATATTTTAGGGTTTTAATAATACAAAACTCATATTAAAATTGATTTCCCATAAATTTGTAATAATTATATTATTTCATGATATTAGAGGATACGAGGATATATCATATCAATGATTGATATGGTATGATCTACGTTAATTTAGAAGAAGATCATATAGTATCATTGATTGATTTACAATGATATTATATAATCTTCTTTTAAATTAATGTAGATCATACCATATCAATCACTGATATGATATGTCTATGAGTTTATAGAACTCTTCTATATTTTATACACAGCTAAGGGCCAGTTTGGATAAAGAGCTTAATTAAGTCCTTATACAAAAAGAATTTCTTAATAAGGACTTTAATAATAAGTAACTTTTGAAAACGTTATTTTGTGTTTGGAATTAAAATAATTTAAGTGCTTATTTTGGTTTGTAGTAGTAATTTTTAGAAAGTTGTGTAAAGACTTTTTGAAGAAGTTAAATATTTTAACTTCTCCAATAAGCACTTAAAATAACTTTTTAAAAAGTTAAAAGTTACATAAAAATTAATCCAAACATCCATACACTAACTTATAACTTATAAAAAGTTTAAAAAAGTCATAAGTTTGCTATCCAAACTGACCCTAAATATTACTCTATTTTATATTTTGTTTTTTTCCAAAAAATAAAAATAAATAAATTCCTTTACCTTAACCTCTTAAAACTATGCAAATAGCCATCTTTGCACAACCTTCATGCCAGTTTCATTCCATAAGTTGTCGATTGACAAATGAGTTTGCAACTTTATACATAAAAATTGTAATGAATAAGAGTTTGTAACTTTGTCCATAAAAGTTGCACTGAAAATTGGGTTATCAACTTTGTCCATAAAAGTTGCATCGAAAAATAGGTTTGTAGATTTCTTCATAAAAGTTGCATTGAAAGGGACTTGTAGTTTTTTCCACAAAAGTTGCACAAAAAATGGATTTGCGACTTTCATCATAAAAGTTGCACGAAAATGTGTTTGCAACTTTCTCAAAAAAAAAAAAAATGCATAGACGACGTGATTATATATGGTGATCAAATAAGTTATGAAGTTATATGAATATTGATTATTGTAGTGGATATTGCAATTTTTTTTAAGTTGATTATATTGCATTAATGATTTCAAGTTGGAGATGATCAAATTTGCAACTTCCAATTTGCAGGAGAGTATTAGAAAATATGATGATATATCATATCAGTGATTGATATTGTATGATCCATATTGATTTAGAAGAAGATTATATAGTATTATTGATTTATTTATAATGATATGTTTGAATTTCAAGTTTATCTGTAAATAGACATTGATCATTTGTACTTGACCAAGATGAATAATAAGAATATTTCATATTACTATATAATTTTATTTAATATAATTTTTCAATATACTCTCTCACATGAATTGTGACACATAGTAAAAGCAAGGATTCTCAATCCCAAATCTCAAAAATGCGAATTCAGTAAGATAAAATGCAAATTTATATATATATTTTTTGATAAATAAATGTTTAGATTTGGGGAGCACACTCCATGCAGGGTCAGGACATACCACCAACCTCAACGAGGATTTACGATGGAATTTACAGATCGTTCACCAAAGAAGATTCCCAAAATTCGAACCCAAGTCACGCATAACGTAGGCAGAAGGCTGAACCAGACGTGCCAACCCTCATTGTCCCCAATTCATATTTCCTTGACACAAACTGCAAAAAGATTCCATGAACACAAGATGAATGAAATTTGGCAGCATTCTGAGTTATAAATAGTTATGAGTTGGAAAATATATGATTTTAATCTATCATTTTCTGATTCTCACCCATGTCACTGGTATAGAAAATAGAGGAAACTAGAGCCGTGGATGTGATTTTGTTTTGTTGTATAGAATAATAGAATAAAATAAAAATAAATCCAACAGAAACATTAAAAACAAAAATAAAAAAAGAAAAGTTGTGGCTGCAGTTTGTCTATCAATTCATTGAATCCCCACTCAGTTAACCAATCCTCTTCACTTTCTCTTCCTTCCATCTCATCTCTCTCTCATCGTCTCTTGTTGCAAGTTGGGGTAAAAGGACCAAAATAAGAATTTGCTTACAAAGAATTTCTCCCCCAAAAAGAAATGCCAAAGTATGGGAGAAACATGTAAAAGAAGATTAGTGTCAAAGCTCAAAGTTGTCAACTCAGATATCAAACCCTGCTTTTTACCTCTTTATGGCCTAAAATCTCCCTCACAAAGAAAACCCAAATAAATATAAAAAAGAGGGGAATAAAAGAAAGTGTGAGAGAAGTATAGAACAGAACAGGAAAAAGAGAGAGAGAGAGTAATTGGGAATTGGCAATTCTTGGTGTGTGCTCACCGTGCAAAACTCAGAAGAAAAGAAGGAAAATAGGGAAGAGATCTGGTATATGGTTAAGGAAACTCGAAAGATAACTCTGTATTGTATTTTCTGTCTTGTACGGTCCAAACCAAATCAACGCTACCATAGGGAACATTATTTTTTGTGGAGAAGATTATTATTACTACTATTATTATTAGTATGTCAGGTGGTGGTGGTGGTGGATGCAGTATAGTGTGGTTCAGGAGAGATCTGAGGGTAGAGGATAACCCAGCACTGGCAGCAGGAGTGAGAGCAGGAGCAGTAATTGCTGTGTTTGTATGGGCACCTGAGGAAGAAGGACAGTATTACCCTGGAAGAGTGTCAAGATGGTGGCTCAAGAACAGTTTGGCTCATCTTGATTCTTCCTTGAGAAGCCTTGGAACACCTCTCATCACTAAAAGGTCCACTGATAGTGTTTCTTCTCTTCTTGAAGTTGTTAAGTCCACTGGAGCCACCCAACTCTTCTTTAACCACTTATATGGTCAGTCAGATAGATTGTGCTTTTTCTTCTTGTTCTTCTTCTTATTATTATTCTTCTCTCTATTAAGTTGTTTGAAATGTTTTAATGGGATAGAATTGAATTCAATTCTTTGGAATGAAGAGTAGTTTGTGTATTGAGTATTATAAATTTCAAGTGAAAATAATTTCAAAATTAAATCACACTTATTTGGGTCTGATTTATTTTGTATGTTTTCAAGCGATTTAGAATTCAATTCTATTACTCATTTTTTATACTAAAGATTGGAATTCAATTCTATTTTATCTATGATTTTAATTTTTAAACCTTTTAAACAAAAAATTAATATCAAATTAATGAATTGAATTCAATTCCATGAAAGAATTCAATTCCTTTTCTTTCCATTCCAAACACCCTGTATGTATAGTTAATGTTAGTTAACTATTTTCTTTTCTGACTCTTTGGAATCATAAAAAAGGAAATAAATTGATTTTTAAATGGGAGGTAGATAGAAGGAAAATGAATTTGTAATTCTCGGAATTGATAATTGTGTGTGTGTTTTTAAAGTTCTATGATTTTAAGATGTATTTTAATGAAAATATTTATAATTCAATTAATTTCTTTTTCGTATTTTAATAATTCCAAATACTGATTTAGTCTCTGTGCTTGGGAGTTATTCTAATGCATTCTCAGTTTAATAATTTTTTTTTCTTTCTTGTCTATTATTAATTTATTACAATTATTGTATTATACTGGTTTGTTTTGATTTTAACAATTCACCTGTTGATGTCGTCAATTATGATGCGAGGAATTTTGGTAGGTTCATTCCTTAGTAATGAAACAACATAATTGTAAATTATAGGATGCTTAATTGTCTGAATTCGATTTGTTTCTTTATCTTTTAGTGAATTTTGTTTGTTTAGTTAGGAAGCAATTTAAGGAACAGGACATCATCGATGTTTGATTTGTCATGTTTTTCCTTATGAGTTCTTCAAGTGTGTTGCTTTATCATTTGTCATCATCATCCCCATTCATCTTTTCGGATACATTTTTCACAATCTCATAAGAAAATTGGTGGTATTTTGCTGACAACATCAAGCTTTATCCTACTTCTCTGAATATGACCATATTATCTAAGGCGGGATTCCACCATCTTTTCGAGTCTACTCCGACCATCTTCTAGTATGGCCGCTCATCCACCGAAACATCCTCATCTCTGCTATGCTAATCTTGTGTTTATGTTGGCCGTTTGCTGCCCAACACTTCGTCATGTAAAACATAGCTGGTCTGATAACCGTGCGATAAAATTTACCTTCAATTAATCAATTACTGGCTGCAAAATCTTGGAGGAAAAACTGTATCTGGATATTTTATATTGACTCTTAATTTTTTGTTTTGCAGATCCTTTGTCACTTATCAGGGATCACCGAGCAAAGGAGGTTCTGACTGCACAAGGCATAACTGTTTCTTCGTTCAACTCAGATTTGTTGTATGAACCGTGGGAAGTCAATGATGCTAATGGCCAACCATTCACAACTTTTGATGCTTTTTGGGAAAGATGCCTTAGCATGCCTTATGATCCACAAGCACCTCTTCTCCCACCTAAAAGGATTATTCCAGGTCTACTTTTTGTGTCTGTTCTTTCCTTACCCTAACATTTCATTAAATTTTATTCATATTGTTGGTTCAACTGCATAAGCCATTGAATTCTTGTGGGTCCTGTTTGAATTAGGAATTACAGAACAAATTGTCCCAGTTGGGAATGAAACTCATATGGTTGAAAAGTTGCTATCTAAGAATAAAACTGGGCTAAATTAAAACCATATCATTTAGTTTAGTTTTGATACATGGTAAGTATATGTATATATATATGTTGATATTTAATCATACTATTGCCACAAAGCAAACATGTTCGACTCAATCATCACCTTACTATCTGTAATAGCCTTTGTAACGGTAGTGTTGCCTTCGGTGTAAGAAATTGGATTCCTGAAAGTGTTGTGATTACCCCTATTTATACTACTTTGTGGTGGTATTCAATTATTTCCCCTTATTTGGATATTTTTCCTTTATTTAATCAAGTTAGTTCATCTCAAAACACAGCATCAGCTTGCAGACCTTCTAACTAAGGCTCTTTCTCCTTCCAAGTTTCACTCTTTAGTGTCCAAGTTGGGGTTACTTGATTTGTACCTCCCAACTTGAGGGGGAGTATTACAATAATATTTAATTACTCAATTAATTAAGCTTGTTTAGATTAGTTAGAAGTCTGTTTTGCTTAACTAGAGGTAGTTATTTTCTGTTTGAGTGGCTGCTGACTCAGCTCTTGTACATCTCATGTATAAATATTTTTTTTCAATGAATCAGAGGCAACTTCACCATCATTTTCACATTTCTGATTTCTGTAATAAATTTAGATATTTTTCCTTTGCGCTTTAGATAGATACTCTCTTTTATTTATAGATTCCTTGTATTTACAATTATGAACAATATCTTAGAAGATATTATCTGAATATGCTCGGCTTGAGGGTCAAGTTGGTGGGCCCTCCCATGCCTAAGGATCCAAAAATAGAAATTCAACATATATTCTTTTGAATTGCTGAGTTCTGGATTCTGATATCAAAATTGGCAGAGTCTGCAATTTTTGTAATCTTTTATGTAATTACTGCTTCAATACTTGATACATGCTTATCATTTGCGGTATTACCATTAGTCATGACTCATGAACCATTAGTTGGGATTTTGATATGCATATGCTAACAACTATTGCTCTCTTTCAGGAGATGTATCAAGGTGTCCTTCTGATACACTGGTATTTGAAGATGAATTAGAGAAGGCAAGCAATGCACTTCTTGCTCGAGCATGGTCACCTGGATGGAGCAATGCTGACAAAGCTTTGACTGCGTTTATAAATGGTCCACTGATTGAGTACTCGAAAAATCGCAGGAAGGCTGACAGTGCCACAACCTCATTCCTCTCCCCGCATCTGCATTTTGGTGAGGTAAGTGTCAAGAAAGTTTTCCATCTTGTCCGCATTAAGCAAGTCCTATGGGCCAATGAAGGAAACCAGGCTGGTGAAGAAAGTGTGAATTTGTTTCTTAAGTCGATTGGTCTTAGAGAATATTCAAGGTATATCACTTTCAACCACCCTTATAGTCATGAAAGGCCTCTTCTAGCCCACCTTAAGTTTTTCCCTTGGGTGGTAAACGAAAACCATTTTAAGGCGTGGAGACAAGGCAGAACTGGTTACCCTTTGGTGGATGCTGGCATGAGAGAGTTGTGGGCCACTGGTTGGCTGCATGATCGGATACGTGTTGTGGTTTCAAGTTTCTTTGTGAAGGTTCTTCAGCTTCCATGGAGATGGGGAATGAAATATTTCTGGGATACACTCTTGGATGCTGATCTTGAAAGTGATGCTCTTGGTTGGCAGTACATAACTGGTACTCTACCTGATGGCCGTGAATTTGATCGAATAGATAATCCGCAGGTGCAGTTCCATGCTTTATATTGGTCATTTTTTATGTATTCCAATGTGATTTCATAGACTTTCTTTTATTTCTTGAGTCCATAAAGGGAAAACCATATCTTGTGTTGTACAATCCTGTATATTTTATTTCAGTGTCGTAGCCTCGTGGGCTTGAAACTCTCAGGATAGACTAGATAAGACTCTGGCTTCTTTTCCCTTCTTTGGACTTTCCCCTTTGAGAATTTGAAGTAATCATTCATTCCAATGATCTGTGAATATTGTTATATGTATGATCAGTCAAAACTTGGTGAATTGAAGTTTTCTTGTTCTTGGTTTTTGCAAACTTAACTTTGGCCACATTGATTTCTTTGACCCTTTAATTTAAGGGGCAAGTGGATTGAATATTGATATTGTGATTATGAACTTTGATATTGACTTGATATTTTGAGTTGTATTATACTGTCAACTATTTTAATGGTTGAAGTTGATAGATTTTTATGTGATAGATGCACTTATTTCAATTATTCTATTTTCCAGTTTGAGGGATACAAATGTGATCCAAATGGAGAATATGTTCGGCGCTGGCTTCCTGAACTTTCTAGATTGCCAACTGAATGGATACATCATCCATGGAATGCACCGGAAACCGTTCTTCAAGCTGCTGGAATTGAACTTGGGTCTAACTACCCTCTTCCAATTGTGGGGATAGATGCAGCAAAAGTAAGATTGCAAGAAGCACTTATACAAATGTGGCAACTAGAAGCAGCTTCAAGAGCAGCAACTGAGAATGGAGTCGAGGAAGGGCTTGGAGATTCCTCTGAAACAGCCCCTATTGCTTTTCCTGAAGACATACTAATGGAGGAAAGACCTGAACCTGTTAGGAACAATCCTCCGGTTGGTACTAGGCGTTACGAGGATCAGATGGTCCCAAGTATCACCTCCTCGTTGGTGAGGGTGGAAGAGGAAGAAACTACTTCGGCTCTTCGAAACTCAGCAGCAGAAGACAGCAGAGCTGAAGTGCCAATTAATGTTAATGCACAAGAAAATGCAAGAGAGACACAAAACCAAGGAGTGTTGCAGAATGTGAATAGAAATGCTCAACTACAGTATAATACTAGAGTGTGGCTGAGAAATGCTCCTGAAGATTCCACAGCAGAATCCTCAAGTACTACTAGGCGAGAAAGGGATGGAGGAGTAGTTCCGGTATGGTCTCCCCCGTCAAGTTATGCCGAGCCATTTGTAGATGAAGAAAATGGCATAGGAGCTGCCAGCTCATCTTACTTGCAGAACCATCCTCAGTCTCACCAATTGATGAATTGGACACGGCTACCTCAAACTGGGTGAGATTTCTCAAAACACCATAGTGTTAACAAAAATAATCTATGCTGTATACTTCCTGCTAAATATTTGCACTGCTACATCCTATTTTCCAACCAGTTGAGGATTTTGGAAACCAATAATGCTTGTCGTACATCAGAAATACGTCCATCAAGTATCCAACGTGTGCTCGACATGATATGTGATTTGTGCTATACGTGCATGTGCTATACAAATAGCACACTTCCCATATCATGTATAGCACACGTTGGATGCTTGATGAACGTATTTCTAATGTACGACAAGCATTATTGTTTTGGAAACCTCTGCCTGGTCGAAGAAGACTTAGTTTTTGTCATTGCCGAATGGTTAAAATGGTTCTTTTCAAATTTACTAGTCTTCTTTGAGATCCATAAAACTCTTATTCCACATGCTTCTTTGCTTTTAGGTTTAGTATTCAATTTTTCTTCTCTCTTTCCTAGCAAGCCGGCTTTCTGCTTCAATTTCTTCTAATGTTTTTTTTTTTTTCTTTACTCTTCTTGTTCTTCTCTTTATGTGAAGAGTGAACTGAAGTATATGTTCTAGTATTCTCATTTATAGGGAAAATCATCGAAAAATGATTCCAATTTTCTGAATGATAGTGTTTCTTATTTTTCATAATTTTATTACAGGTAATTTAAATCTAAAGCAATCAGATTAGAAGCAGGCAGGTTGGACAAATGCACTCTCACCTCTACTTTTAGGAAAGTGGGACGATTAATTGTGTTCATTTCCTACACTTTAAACCGGTCTTGACATATGATTCATGGCGGACCTTTCAATTCGCACGAAAACTACAAAATTTACACAAGCAGATTCATCTGCAGTCCCTCCCTTTTGTTTTCTTGTAAAATATGTGTAGGCCTACTGTATAGTATATTTTGTGCAGTGAGGGAGAAAGAGCCATATAGGATCTTTGGTCCTCTAATAATCTCAGGTTTTGTGCTTATCATACAAGGAAGATATATTACTTTATAATCCCTGCTTTATTTACATTTTCTGGTCTGTATATCTGTTTTGATCACTGTAAAGTTTACTGATGTTGGGTGTTCACATCTCTGAAACTTCTCTATTAGGCATATCAAAATACACTGCTAAACAGTCTTAATTTTTCTTCTCTTACAGGTTCCATTTGGTTTAGATTATAGTAAAATTACTTTTAAAATAATTAATGTTGAAAGAAGTGTTTTTAAAATAATTGATGTAAAAAAAAATTGTCTTTTATTTTGGAAAGTTGTTAAAAAAGTGAATCTGAGAGAGTTTGTGTGATATTGTTATAGTGAGATAATAAAAATAAAAAATTAATATTTTCAAGTTATATATAAAACTTGAAAATATTAAATGAGTATTTTCAACACTAAATGTGTCAATAAAAGTAATATTGACAATTAGTGTCCGTCGAAAATACTCAAAATTAGTTTATGAGTATTTTTTACGGTCATTAATTGTCAAAGAAAAATTTATGACTATTTTCAATGACCAATACATGTATATATCTTTTTTGACTTTTATGAACACTTTTTGACAATTACATGATAAAAATATCATTATTGTTGTAGTCTATTAGAATCAATTAATTATAAAATTAGTCATTTATTTGAAAAGTAAAAATATAAAACAAACTTTACTTTTTTTTTAAAGTAATTATTTTTAACTCAGCTGAAAAAATTCCATCAACCAAACAAGCACGTGGGCTTGGTTTGGTAATGCTTGTAGCTCTCAAAAAGTTGTTTAGTTCTTTGAGCTCTCAAAAAGTTAATCTTCATGGCTCTTAGGAGCATTCTTGACTCTTAAAAGCTATGAGTAAAAATTAATTGACTTCTTGAGTTACCAAATATAAAAAGAGAACTTATACTTTTTTAGAAAGGAGTAGCATTTATTCAATAAACTTGAGCACAGTCACACTTGTTCCAATTCGAGACTTTACCTATGATTGAGTGAAAAATACAAATACTTGCAATAATTTAAGTTTTGTGTCAGCCATCATAATTGCCATGATGCACGGACGATTCAAAGTATCCGTACTATATGAGATATGATATTTGTAAATACTTTTTTGTATGTACAATAAACATACATGTAAATTTAAGGGTGGAGAATAAAAGTTGAAGTGTTGGAGTGATGTCACATCAAAATCCAATGATAATAAAGTGGATAGAGAAGATATATAAGAGAAAATATATGTACGAATATCATTATTGGTACTATATGTATCCTATTGAATAATGTTACCTTTTAGATATTTCTAATACGTTTTAAATGTTTTTAATTTGATCTGTAGCATTCTCTATGCCGTACTTATATTGGATACTCATATCGGTCCATGCTATAGAAATTTGGGTAGTATCCATGCCATAGAAATTTGGGTACTTCGTAGCTTCTATATTTTACAAGCACGTGTGATGTTTTGACATACATTAGTAGAGGAATGACCGAAGCAGAATGGTCCCTAAACTTGTAAATAAGAGGTCAAAACTCAAAAGTGAAACAAAAACCAATCTGATATATCAAAGCATGATCAGATTATATTTGTTTATTTCTAGAATAACTTCAGAATATGGATCCTCAAAGAGCAAAATCATGGTCAATATCGTTAGATGATTTTTGTTTTAAGAAAGATGCCAGTAAGTGGAGGCACTCCTATTACCAGCGGGCAGGGCGCCAGTGCCCCGATCCAGGGATCCAACCAGATAGGGTGATGGGACTTACGACACTTAATCCATGCCAGACACATTCACCTCTCCAAACTGGACCGGTCGAGACTACTTAGAGGACTCATTGACGTTGCCTCTCGGTAGGAGATCTCCCTACGAAGAGATGTCCACCAATTGAGGATTTTGGATGTCCACCTTGAAAGGCTATGGGGTTGATTGGTTTGCTCATTTTCTCTTTTCATTTTCACTGAATAGAAAACAAAGATAAAAATATGTTTGGTTGATGTTTTATGAAATATTTTATGAAAATATTTTCTAGAATGAGGGAAAATATGAAAACATCATTTTCTCATTTTCAATTTTTCCTTTGAAAATGTAGAAAATGTTTTCAGAATGAAAACGCGGTGGCATGAGTGTAATATTAAAGAAGTTATTATTTACTTTCCATCTTTCATAGTGTGGCAGTCTAGTGTACCTTGTTCGAACCTCCTGGAACATATTATGATAGGTTATTTTCAATTATCAACACTCATAACAAAGTTATGGGTAAATATATGGATCCTACTCAATATCATTCAAATTTTTTTATTAACTAAAAATAATACCATCAACTTGGTGTTCACTTGTGTTATTTTTATATTTATCCCAATCTTTTAATTATCAATATTTTAAATAGTTTAATATTTTTTTGACAAAAAAAAAATAAGGGATATTCCAACACAAATAATGAGTGGATTTTTAAAATTTTAAATTTAAATTTGATTTACACTAAAATAAAAAAATTACTTTTTTTATAATTTCAATATCAATATAACTTTGAAAATTTCAAAGAGAAAATAGACATAATAAACATGTTTTTTGCATTTTCTTAATTTGAAAACAAAATTTATTTTTACAAACCAAACACGTTTTCTAAAAAGTGAAAATTGAAAATAAAATTCATTTCCAGAAAATAAAAATAAAAATATTTTCACAAATCAAACGCTACCTATACTTTTCAAACCATGACTTTCACCATTTGTGCCAACCTCGACATCGTTAGATGATTTCTGAATGTCACATATGTGACATGGTTCTGGTGCGGTCCCTGAGGAAAATGTAAAGCACACTTGGTAAGCCTGCTCCCAGAATAGGGCCTATGATATAAACCTAGATGTGTTTTGTATACACTGGACACAATGGCAGGGCCTCGTAGATGCTCCTGTAGTTGGTCCGATTTCTTGAATAACGGTTCTGCTATTTGTACAGTGGATCACCCTATCAATCCTGCCAACACACTATTTTGGATTAGATTTTGTGCAGTCCACCAAAGAGAAAAAATTAAAATGGTATTGGACCACAAATTAGAAATGGACCATTGGATGGTGTTGAATGATTTTCTATTGAACATTAATATCAATAACTCATATGAGAAAGCCAATGAATATTAGCTCAAATGGCATCTTTCTTGGTCCAAGTGACTAAGAGGTTTGTTGCTCTAGGGTCAAGGGTTCTATCCCTATATGCCCATCCCTTTCCCAATTTCCCCTAACTCCACTAGAAGCCCCTTGTAAGCCAAAAAAAAAAAAACTCATATAAGAAATGTTTTATATAAATTAAAATTGACACCAAATTAGCCACTAATATCTTTATACGTATTTTTATTTATTTTTTAAAAATACACACGTTCTCTTTCCCTTCCCTCCGTGCACATGCTCCTTCTTCCCCTTTTCCTCCTCTTTATCCTTTCTTGCATTCAACTATTTTTTAGTTTTTATTTTTTATTTATTATTTATTTTTATTTTTATTTTTGTGTGTATAAACAATGTTAGATTGTGTACGCAAGGGCGGATTCAGAAGAATTATATAAGAGGGACCGAACTAATAAAAAAAGTTACAAAGTAAAAAAATTAATAATATTTACATGATATTTTTTTTTAAACTAATACAATGATGTTCTATTAATTTAAACCATAAAAATTTATCAATAATAGAATTAATGTTAAATTATTCAACTATTCTTCTCTCAATTAAAGTGATAAGATAATAAGCGAGAAATTCATCTTTTGATATAATTTTTGAGTCTATTCTTTTAGTACTCATATATTAGAGGTAATTACATTATAAACTTTCACTAACCATGTCATATATTTTTAAATTATTCAACTTGCTTGTCTTATATTGTAAAGTGTAAAGTAAAAAGATAAACTAAAAAATAACTAATTATTTTGGGAACATATCTCTAATATTATGTGTGTCCTAACACAAAATTATTAATCTTTTGTTAAGACAATGGTCAACTACAAAATAAATTAGATAAAAGAAAAAATATATATAGTATATTATATACTTTTAAAAATATATATATTAGATACATTTTAAGAAATTGTGAAAAGTTATTTAGTATTTAAATAAATATATATATATTATGCTATCTTTTCAATTTTTTAAAGAAGTAGTAGGTTAGAAAATATAACTAGCAATAGAATAATGAGAAAATATTTAAAATGATAAGTTGAAAAATAATTGTTAGAAATAGATCAAAATTTGAAGTAGAGGGGAGTTGAACTCTTCTACCATCATACAACATATCTTTAAATATAAAGCACAACCATATATACTACATTTTTCTTTTAATTTTTACAATACCTATATATATAAAATTCTTCTAGCTAGTATGATTTTTTTTTTGGGGGGGGGGGAAGGCCCCTACTTTTAATTGTATTAGTATAAAAGTCGAATTGAGTAAGTGCAAATATTATATTGCGTCAGTATAAAAATTGATATTGTCTCAATATAAAAGTTGGAGTGAGTAGATGTTGGATTAAGTAGTTGTAAATGTTGGGTTGTGTCATAGTTGAATTGAATAACTCTAAAAAAATATTAGATTATATTGGTATAAAAGTTGAATTGTATCAGTATAAAAATTGGATTGAGTAGTTATAAATGTTGGATTATATAAAAGTTGGATTTAGTGTGCAAAAAAGTTGGATTGAGCTATCGGTATAAAAGTTAGATTGTATCAATATAAAAATTGGATTGAGTAATTATAAATGTTGGATTGTATACAAGTTGAATTCAGTGTATTAAAAAGTTGAATTGAGCTACCGGTATAAAAGTTGGATTGTAGTAGTATAAAGGTTGGATTGAATAGTTATAAATGTTGGATTGTATAAAAGTTGGATTTAATATATTAAAAAAGTTGGATTGAGCGTGTGAGTAGGCAGTCCATATATGAGAGTGAAATTCAAAAAGTTGGATTTCATAGAAAAATATGTTATACTGATGGTAGTTGATTAGATGGCTAATTTTGACGCACACGTAGTTGGGCCAAATAATTATTCCAAAATTTGAAAAAGAAGGTAATTGATATCAATATGGAATAAAGAAGACACATACCCCACAATAGTGGAATTTGGGTGATTATACGCAAATATTGTAAATCAGAAAAGCAGTCATGGGCGGTGTTTGAGAGGCCAGAGTAGGAGGTGCCACATGGAAAACTCGACTGCAGCGCCCAAAAACAACTCGGGGCGATTTTTTTATCACAAAGTCAAGTCAAGTCACAGAGCACCACATGCAACCAGGAAGAGACATGTGGACAACTAGGAAAAAATAGCCTAGGGCGATTTTTGGTACAAGGAGACAGAACCTGACGCGCCAACCAGAGGTCACCACTTGACGACAGCTTCTGCAAATTATGAAAAACACCCTTGGGAGGTGTTTGAGTGGCCTTGGTTCACTTGAATATGCGTCACACATTCGTGTCTTAGGGAGATTTTGGTCTATAAATTCAGACCTCCATGCCTTTGTGAAGCAATGTGAACCGAGAAAGGAGCAACCAAGGAAGTAGGAAAAAACTATCTTAGGCATTGTTTCATCACTAGATTTTTAAACTTTTGATATCTTCTTCTTTGAGAGTGTTTTTGTGAACAAAAAATGACGGTAGATATAACAATTGATCATTCCAAGCATGTATATGAAGTTATTTGTAACGATAATGTAAGTATTATTTAGTTTTTTAAAATTATATATTTATTTATTGATATTACTATAAAATTTATTTTTTAGTTATTTATAATTATTTATTTATTAACATTAATATTAACTAAATTTTATAAGAGACATTACGGGTAATGAAACCCCGACATACTACAATGTGGGCACCTGAATAAGTAGGGTGGGATCACATAATGCATGTTGGCCTTTTTCTGTACGTCTCAAGATTGCAATTGTTATATAAATTGGGCTGATAAGTGCCCTTGTTGAAAGGTGGAGGCTCGAGACTCATACGTTTCATTTTCCAATTGAGGAATGTGCGGTTACTCTTGAAGATACTGTCGTTTTAATGAGACTTCCCATTCACAGGTTTCCTGATATTGGAGTAACGAATTCCGACCACAATGTAATTTTACATTTATATGAAGAACTACTTGGCGATGTTCCCCAAACTGCAAATTTTAAATTTGGTGAATTATCTCTTAACTGACTATGACAAATTTTAAATTGAAATCAGCTAAATTCTGATGAGGATGTGGAACATTATGTTCGTACATATATTATGATTTTGTTGTGAAGTAACATACTACTAGGTAAAAGTAGTAGCCTATGTTGTGTTGTGGGGTATGTGTCTTCAAAATTTGAATAAGATTGGAGAATATAGTTGGGACTCTTCTTGCCTTGCTATGTTGTGTTGTGGACTCGATCGTGCATCTCAAGTAGATATAGATGATATTTATGGTTGTGTCAAACTGTTACAAATGTGAGCGTGACAACACATTCCAATGATAGCTCATGTACCTCACATTTTGCATTGATTTCTTGTTGCTCGCCGAAATTTTTTTTTTGTTAAAGAGAAATTTAATTTAATCTTCATTTTAAATTAGTATTTTAATGTTATTTTATGCAAATGGTTGAGGGCTTCATATCCGTACAACTACCAATTTAAAGATACAAGGAATGTGAGGAGAGCTTTCGATCGTATGCAACACAAAGAGAGGTATATGAATATTATTATTATTATTATTTTTATATTAATTACCTAAAAAATTTCAAATTATTAACAATTAATATTTAAAAAATAATAATAACAATGATAATAAAATAAATAATATGTTAATAATATATTAATACTTATAATATAATCATAATAATGAAATAATATTAACAATCTCAACATAAACGAGTCGTGTTAATAATAATAAGACTAAATAGTAAATACCCAAACTGGTCCTCCAGAAATACATTGCGGGACAAATTAGTCCTCGGAATTTGAAAGCCCAATATTGGTCCTTCACATTTCAAAAGAGGGGACAAATTCGTCCTTCCGTACATGTTCGTACAATGGTTTTTTATTGTACGGACATGTACGAAAGGATGAATTTGTCCTCCTTTTTTAAATGTGAAGGATCAAATTGAATTTTCCAATTCCGAGAAATCAATTTGTCCCGCAATAATATTTCTAGATGACTAAAATGAATATTTAGTCTAATAATAATAACCACGTGATTTCTATCCAACCAAATTAGAGTTTCCCTTTAATCTATCGAAGAATAACAGATAATAAGAACCACGTGATTTCTATCTAACCAAACCCTTTAGAGAACATCAAAATAATAATGATATTTTTTTACATTCAAATTTGAATATTTCGTTTAAGCATCTATTTATTCATATTAATATATGACTTTATTTATTTGAATATTCATTTTTAAATATTACTACTATTTATATAACAATAATACTAAGTGGACAATGAAAAACCAGCTCATACAGTCAATGAGGCTATTTTGGTTTTGGTTTTAGCCCAAATAATCATTGAGATTGTAATGGGCTGAGTAATTATGGCTCAAAATCTCATTTATTAGCTGATTGGACTAGTTTTGTATTGTTCATTTAGCATCATCATTTAGAAAAAGACAACTTTAAAGTCCTGATGAAAAATGAACATTAATTCATCTGCGCAAATCACAAGTGAACACATGCTTACATGCCATGAAAGCATGAACATGTGATTCATATTGCATCCCAATTTCTTAATTAAACATCTCATTCTTTTCCCCAATCATTTTATGTTTTCCTCTTTTTCAACTTTCCCTTATCATCATCATCACCCGATACTCCTCACAACATCAGCTTTCGTTGAAATGACAAGATAAACACAAAATCTCTCTTCAAACACACCCTAATTAGAAATTAATAATGCTTGACGTACAATAAAAATACGTCCAACTTATATTTAACGTGTGTTATCTATATTACATGATGTGTACTATGCGTATAACACACATCATTAATTAGAAACAAGAGCACTAATCGTACCCGAAAAATAATATTTATACATTAAAGAGGAAGTTAACGTTCACAAAAACAAAATAATAAAGAGAGAATAAATTAAGAAAATGATTAAATTAGTGATAAAATTGTAGAATCTATGTATTCCCTTCATATATATAGTAACATGCATGTTGATTATTATTTGTTCTAAATAACTGTAATATTCATATCACAACACATCATTATTGTGCATAACATCATGTCACTAGATGTTTATACATATGGATTTGATTTCCACCAACACCAAACATTGTGCAACCTTTTTATACAGTCATTCAGTCATTTAATCATGTGCTGTTATATTAGTCATTATTGTGTTTTTTCTCTCTCACTACTTAAAAAGTCATATAAACAAAGTATTTTGATTGAATGACACTGTAAAATACATTTATACTGTCAATGCATCAAAATTAAACTCTCTATATATTTGTTTATATATTTTTTATTAGAGTTTAATTATGACGTATTGACAATTTTATACTGTCAGCTAATCACATCCATTTATTTGTTTGATTTTTTAGTTAATGTGTGGTTGAGTTAAAAATTTTTACTGATATGTCAATTCATGATTGAATATCAGTATAAAAATTACTTTACACTTAAATTAAACTTATTTTATTAACTATATTGACTCAAACTTTAGGATTTAATTGTCATGCACTCACTGACAATGTAAAATATTTTATACTGTCAGTCAATAAAAGATTATCATATCTTCTATTTTATTACCAACTACCCATAAATTCTAGGAAACTACTCTCTTTATCCTTACGTGTCAAATTTCAATTGGATAACTTCATAGTACATAAACTTTATTACATATTATATTATAATATTAATATTTATTGTAAATAAAATGTACGTATAAATATTATAATGCAATCTAATCCAGTTATCCTAAACAATTTTTATTTTATTTTTCCTTTTTATGTCACATTCTAATCATGCACATCAATTAATTGACGAAGCACCTCCACCTTCCATTTGCTGTTCTATATTCTTCTTCTTTTGTATTTTTTCATTTTTACTTTCTGCAAGTTTCTACAAACTTCTCCGATCATGACACAGTGTTTGCTCTTCAGCTTAACCGAAACCAGAAACCGGTGCTACCGGTCAACCTTCACAGGTTCGGGTCTCCGATCAACGATAACGGACCTAAGGGACGGAACCATAATGCACTGCTGGGTCCCCAAAACCCGAACCGAGTCAAAACCGAACCTCCTCCTGATCCACGGGCTCGGAGCCAACGCTCTGTGGCAATGGGGTGACGTCATCCGAAACCTAACCCCATTCTTCAACGTCTACGTCCCAGACCTCGTCTTCTTCGGCGGGTCATACACGACCCGACCCGACCGTACGGAGCGGTTTCAGGCGGAGTGCGTTATGCGGGTCATGGAGGCGAACCGGGTCGGGCGGGTTAGTGTGGTGGGGCTGAGCTACGGCGGGTTTGTGGGGTATAGTATGGCGGCGATTTATGAGGAAGTGGTGGAGAGGGTAGTGGTGTGTTGCTCTGGGGTGTGTATGGAAGAGAAGGACATAAAAGAAGGGTTGTTTCCTGTAACGGATTTGGAGGAAGCTGCGAGCATTTTGGTGCCTGAGAGTCCTGAGAGGCTTAAGGAGCTTGTAGGGTATACCTTCTTTAGGCCACCTCCTTTGGGGTGGTTGCCCTCTTGCTTCCTCAATGATTTCATCGATGTAAGATTGTAAGAGTTGTTTTCCCTCTCCTACTACTGTTTCCTTTTTTCCTTTTATCTTTTAATTTTGACTCATTACATGATATAAAACATTAAACAAGAAGAGAAATGTTTAATCCACAGCTAAATTGCGAGGAGTGTGGTTGTTTGGTTGAAACTCATAATTCTTGAACTAAGTGTTGAGGATTCCAATGTTCTCTTGAATATATGATCCGTTTGAATTGCAGTGCTTCTGATATATTTTAATTTCTGACTTATCAGAAGGACTATATAACTTATGACTTCTTTAGAAGTTATTTCAGTATTTTTTCTAAGTTAGAATATTTGACTTCTCTAGAAGTATTTTATAAAATAATTACAATAAAAACTTTTTATTATATTATATTCACATACAAAATAACTTATTTATAAATTATTCTTCAAAAGTTTACTTTATTCAAAGATAGACTTCAATAAATTATTTACCCATATCAATAGAAAAATTTTAAAATTTTAGACCAGCTATCTTACCATTTGAGAAATCAGTGATTATGATTGATAGTGGATATTCCAATTATAAATCGAAATAGAAAACTTTTATTATTGGATTTTAAAAGTTTGAGAGTTAAGAATTAGGTTTATATTAGAATATAGCCCTCTTGGTTCACTTTTGTCCCTTGTCCTCTAAATTTTTGTGTATTAAAAAGATCCAATTCTTAAACTAGACAAGATGAGCCTGTGGTTGGTCAGCTTTTAACTGTAACAAATCGACTAGATTCTTCTCTCATTGAAGGTTTTCTTAATTTTTCTGGAAATGCATTAAAGGTTAATTTCGACTTAAATGTTGCTTGGCCTTTCATGGAACAAAAGAATTAGTCTAGCATAGTAGTTGAGTGGTGACGGCAAACAGACTAGTATGAGGGGAAAAAAAGAGACTAAGTGTGTATGTAATTAATGGCATGGAATGATAGAATTAGATGATGTTTCTGCTGCCATTTAACTAACAAGACCTACAATATTATTAAATTGTACAACAAAAATATGTCCAATTAATATTTAATGTGTGCTATACATAATACGTAATGTGTATCATACGTACGTGTGTTATATATATGATACACATTACATTTATGTATAGCACATATTAGATATACTAGCTAGTTGGATGTATTTCTGTTGCATAATAAACATTACTGATATTATTATGGTGTATATATATGTTGGATAAATATTCGATTTACAATTAAAAATTAGTTAATTTTCATTTTTACTATAAAATTTTAAGAGGATTTTAAAAATTTTAATGTAAAAGTGAATTATATTCCAAACATTATGTGTGACTATAAAAGAGGTGGAGTGTGCTAAAATTGGTGAATTTTGGTAGACAATGTGCAGGGACTACGTAGAAGAAAGAAGAGAATTGATCCGAGCCATTGCAAAGGACCGAAAACTTTCTGACATCCCAAAAATTTCTCAGGTTCATTAGTCATTTCTACCTCCATCTTAATTATACTTAGTTGTTTACCTTATCTTTTAAATATTATATTTTATCCAGAGTAATGTTATACATCCGGATAATTTTTTTTAAAAAAATTTATAATAGTTTTTGAATGAAATAAAATAGTATAACCAACTAATTCATTTCACGTCTAACAATTAGGTTGCTTTTGGTTATCTCAATACATTAAGTACGGAGACAGTGAGGATAAAGATACAAAATTGTTGTATCTTTGAATTGTGATTGATAACTGTGGACATAATATAGACACAAATAGGTGTAAAAATGTCTAAAATCATCCTTTTTTTATTAGAAAATTAAAAAAAATGTATGTAAGATTGGATTGTAAATTAAAGTTTATTATATTTTCAATATAATTTTTTTTCTCATGTATAATTTTTTCCCATATAATTTTAATATATATATATACATATTCATTATAGTTTAATTTTAATTTGACGTTTTTAGCTTGCTTTTTAATTATTTATGTTATGGTAGAATATATAAGTCCATATAATTGAGGTGGATATAAATTAGATGACCTGATTGAAAAATATAAAAGATTTATAGTGCATGCACTATTAAAAATTTGAGAAACTAGCTAATTCCTTAATTATTTGATCCAATTCTCGAACTATGCATTTGTTTATGGTGACCACCGATCCAAGTGTATGCGAATAGAATGGACAATGCAGAGATACAAGTAAAAGTTAATTTGATAGATTTGGAATTAGTGTATATTATTGAGGGTCATTAAAGAATTCAGTCATTGTCTCTATTTTTAAGTCCTATATATAAATGGACACCTATTTGAGTTCTTTAGGTTGGGTTTGGATGGTGTTCATGACACACATTGATAGACACAGTAGTAGGATATGAAAAATAATAGAAAGAATAATGTTTATTGTATAATAAAAATATGTTCAACTAATATCCAATATATGTTATATATATATATATCATACATAATGTGTGTCATATGTATGTATGCTATATTTATATGACATACATTACATATTATTACATATTATGTATAATACATGTTGGATACTAGTCTAATATATTTCTGTTGTACGACAAACATTATTAAATAATGAACATGGACACTATATATAGTGTGATGTCTAGTGTTTAAATTAATAGGATGAAACTAAAAATGATACAAATGACATTCTTACCCCTAAATCATAATTATTATCATCATTATTATAATAATTACTATTATTATAATAACAACTATTACAATTATTATTACTATTACTATTATTATTATTATTACCACTATGGCTATTATCATTATAATTATTATTATAAAATTTATTATAATCTTTATTATTGTAACTATTATTAATATAATGAGAATTTATAATTATAGTAAATGATTTTTATAATAATAATTATTATAATAATAGTAATTATTACATTAATTATTATTATTGATACTAGCGACTCGACATGCACTTTCGTGTCTGTCAAGTCGCTTTTTTATTTTTTGATGAATACTTTATAAAATAATATTATTTAGTTTAATTTTATGGACAAATTTTTTATAAAATAATACTATTTAAATTAATTAAAGCTCTCAAATTTCATTTTAATTCATTAAAATATTAGTATAAAACATGAATAGAATAGAAAGAGAAAAAAAATTAAATAATAGAAGTTACAAATGGTAGTCACTTTTAAATTTTTTTTATTTTGGTTTAATTTATTTTGAGAGACCAAAAAGTAACCAACTTTTTGGATATTCTCTTTATAAGTAGAATAGATAATTATGATTATGATTATTATTATTATTATAATTATAAATATTTTTATATAACTATAATAATAGTAATTATTATTATAATTATGATTTTAATAATTATTATTGTAAATATTATCATAATAATTATTAATATTGTATTAATTGTTACATACTAACAATTATTATTAAATATTACAAATTAGTTTGATTGTAATTTTAGAAATTTTAAAATGGTGTTTTCGTCATTTACATTTGTGTTCACCAAACACAATTCTTTGTGTCACCTTTTTAAGTGGACAACATTGTCCTGTAATATAAAGACACGTGTCCATTCATTTTGTGTTTCCCTATCCTAGTTTTTTTTGTGTCTTACAGTCTATTACAGTATAAACGGTGGACACTACCCATCTATCTACCGTGTCCACTCATTTGTGTCAATGGACACAATCTAAACACTGCCTTATATAGATGGACCTTTTCTTTTTACCCATTGTAAAAGCTACATTAAAATTTAAAAGGCCTAACTTCAACTTCCTCCGCAGCCTACATTAATTATATGGGGAGAACATGATCAAGTGTTCCCTTTAGAACTTGGTTACAGATTGAAAAGGTTAGTGACACTTTAATTCTACTTGTTAATTACAATCACTTTTGAATCAATAACTCACAATTGGATTTGGTAAACAGGCATTTGGGAGACAATGCTCAAATGGTAATCATTAAGAATGCAGGGCATGCCTTCAATACAGAGAAGACAAAAGAGTTCTACAGAACCTTGAAGTCCTTTCTGGTGGATTTTCAATTACCTGAAGAGAGCCCAAATCTTAAGTGTCACTGTCAAAACAACAATTCAGTGAGCTGAGTTCAAATCCGGGAAGAAAGGAAATATATACATGTATGAGTATGACAAGAAGAAATTAACAGCCAATACGTACCTTGAATTTGGTGCATATATAAGGCTCACTTGTGTAAACACTAATCACTCAATATACATTTTTATTCATTATTCTCTTTGTTTATTCTTTAACCATTGCGTCTTATACCATAAATTCCAACCGCTCCCAAGCAAGAGTCTAGTTTTTTTTTTTTTGGGTACGCGACCAACGGTATCCCCCAGCCCGATTGGCCAAGGACTAATCCGTCACAGTGTGGAGCTCCATTTAAGGGTTTAATTGCTGGCTAACGGATTGCTGCATACACAAGGCGGGGATCGAACCCCTGACCCTTGCTTAAGTGGACAAGTGAGCTAACTACTTTACCAACTCAAGTTGGTTAAGCAAGAGTCTAGTTATTGCAGCTTGAATACAGAGCAGTTCAGCGGCTTGTTTGATAAGGAGAAAGTTCTGTCTTTATGTATGAATAGAAGAAGCATCTTGAATATGCTGTAGTTGATAGTGGTGATTACAGAAAGAGGAGAATAAAAATTGTTTGGCCCATTGAGTACGAAAGTTTTTGAAAAATTATATTCTCAAAAATATTATTAGACAACTCAAACATCATATTTTATATTTTCAAAAAAGTTATTTCTGTGAATAACTTTTCTAGAAATAATATATTTAGAAATAAAATCTCATTCTGTGAATTAAACACCCTTCATAGAACTACTAAACATGTCCTAATTCATAGTTCATGAGTTTGTCTTAATATATATATATATATATATATACTATTCTTATAATAATACTGCACAAAATATTAGACATAATCTAGCTTTTTTTAAGTATGTGTACATTTTAAATGATTTCCTAATCTGAGGCCATACATTTAGAACGTACTATTGTGGAGAGGACTCAAATTTCAATCTGAAACCTCTAGCCTTTTATATTGAAAGAAAATATTATATTTTCAGTAAGATTATAGGCATCTAATTAACATTAGAACTCAAAATAATCAAGCATCCGGTACATAAACATGAAATCCCAAGCTAAAACATGACTGCACAAGATTTATATTCATTTCATTCGGAAGAAGAATTAATTTATGGACTAGTGGTCAAGGATTGATTCTCAAGTAAACCTACAACACAATGAATTAAATATTTCAGGCCGAGTTTGCTACATTCATACTATACACATTTAAGTATCAATTCTCTAGAAAGCTGAATAAAGTCTCCTTAATCATATCAACAAACGGGGATTGATGACTTCATTCAGTAACATAATTGACCTTCACTAGGCGTAAAGCGCTGCCAAACCCATCAAGGGTGTGAAAATGATCCTGACACGCATCGATATGGCACACGTTGCGGCCCAGCCATCGATCAGGTAATATGAAACACCCAATCTCATGATGAAAAAATGGTCAACACAATCCTCTTACTGGTGCATCCCCCGGCTAGTGCTTGCCTCCCCAATTGAAACTGTTGCAAGAGACTTGGAAGCCCATGATTTGGCATTCATTGCTCCTTCCTGCAGATTACTTCTCTTGCATGGCTCTTTTAGACAATTAAAAGACTGCATTATTCGCTTCAGATAGACCGACGGATGTTCATGCAAGCTCCCTAATCTGAAATTTTGGATAACCCTTCGCCAAGCACACTGAAAGCATATCAAAAGCATAGGGAAGACAAAGTAGAGGAGTCTCAAAAGAACAAATGTAGTTGCCAAGGCCAAATATGTTTCCTGCCGCAAAAGATTCTCCGGAGATCTAGCCCATGAAAATGGGCAACTTTCTGGATCCGTGTTACCATGCTTCTCATGAACAGATTGACGCCCAATTTTCTGGAGGGATAGTTGATCAAGTGAAGCAATCCTAATCCCTACATTAACAAAGAAATTATGGCCTGAATTCAAAAATACAAGAAGCAATGATAGATTTCCCTAAATGGTATTAAGAAACAAGAAATCATCACATATATATGCTTATGTGTTGAATAAATCCATCCATGACTCATTTTTTCCAAGGAATCATGTCTGGGGATTAGATTTTAAACCAATCCCATGTTTATGCTTATGGTGACTATAGGCAGTCAAGAATAACTTCAAAGATGAATTGCCCTATCTAATTCCCCATTCTAGTGTTAACAACAACAAATAAGTTTTGTCCCACTAAGTGGAATTGACTACATGGATCATGCTATGCCATAGACTCCCATCATTTTTTCCTTTCTAGTTGGTTTCCTTAAAACTTCTAATCATCTAGAGTAAGCTACATAGAGAATCTCCAGAGTGTGAAATGATTCATAGTTCATACAGACAAAATATCAAGTAAACAAAATCTAAATCCCAACATATGGTGCACAAGAATGGCCATTACCAGTTATATCATTGTAGAAACCTACGAGAGAGCCAATGGTCCGAGAGCCACGATAACGAACACGCATGGTAGAATTTAAAATGAATAGTGTAGGGAAACTGTGAACACCATACTTTGATAGTGTACTGCAAAAGGAATTCATATTAACTTTGACAATACAAAAAAATAAAAAATCAGAATAGCCCATCAACAGAAGTGTCAAGCAGAAATCAAACCTCGGCCTGACCAATGATTCTTCAATAGCAAAATGTGGGATGGAAGGATAAAGGGAGGACAAGATGAAGAAAATTGGCCTAAAGATCTGTGAGAAAGGGCACCATGATGCATAGAAGAGTACACCTACATATTCATGGTTATTCTTGTGAACCATATTCAGCGCCTTTTGTAGAGACATCTCATCCCCCTGCATATTATAAATATCCAGTTCCCATAAGAATCATAAACTCAATCATATGCCATCCATTTTCTACTTAAACTTATAAGCCACAAAAAATAACTATATGGCGGATGTTATTGCTATTGATAATTGATACCAATATCTCAATGGTAAGTGGTAGCATAGAGCAGCTAAAATACTTGAAACAAAGCAACATTAGTGATTTGTACCACTCCAGGTTTCCACAAGTGTGCAGCACTAAATATATTAACCAAAAATGATCCAATTTTCTTGTTGGGTCCTATAAACAGCAAACTCTGGTATTAACTTTTAAGTTATTTTAAAAAACAAAAAAACAAAAAAATGTTCAACAAGTTTGACAGGATCAGCTACATTGTTTCTACAACAATAAATTTGTAAATACATTTTGACTCCAACACTTAAACTTTTATTCTCTATTATTGGACATAAACATATCACTACTTTTTCTTTTTTTAATAAAGATTCATTTTGGCCCCTAGAATTGTATGCTTGTCTCACTTAGCTCTTGTAATTAGAAAAATATCAATTTAATCCCAGAAATTGCAAAAGAGTAATTTAAATTAGTCCTTTTAGTGATTCAAGTTAATCCCTATTAAGCACCAAAATGAACCTTTACTCAAAATTTTCAGGATTGAAAGGTGTTCAAACCAGCTCATAACCATCATTTCAAAGAGACCGTAAATTTCCAGTCCCCAAATCCAAAAACACGAAGAACAGAGCTTTACAATTACAAAGAACAAATAAACACAATACCAGAAAATTATATTTACAAAGCAGGAAGAAAAAAAAAACAATAATAAACAGGACAAAGGGGAAATTAATAACAAAAAAATAAAAAATGGTTACCTCGGTGACAGGAATATAATCTATTGATCCAAGAGAATCGGTGGGGGAACAGGTGAGTTGTCGAAACCCTAGGGTTAAATCAGAGAGGGAGTCCTTGGGGCAGAGGGGTACCCTAGAATTTAGGGCCGCAGCGAAGGAGCATGAGAGGCTCCCCCAAAGCAATATCGCCACCACGATTTCCGATCCCCGAACCCTCATCCCCCACGATTCCATCGAAAAATTGAGACTCTGAACCAAAACCAAAAAAATTAAAAAAACAAAAAGAAAAATAGATGAAATAGGGGGAAATTTCAGCAAAATTGAGAATATGGGTGCCCTAAAAGCTGGAAAGATTAAGAAATGATGAACGAAGGAAGAGCGGCGGTTGCGAAGAACTTGTGCTGGAGGCACATATTATTAAGTTTTATGAGTTTGGATGGTCGTGTTGTAGATTACTAGATTAGATGAAGTAGTTTATGTGTCTATAACTTACTGCATGGTTGTTTAATAATTTTTTTTTATTTAATTTTGGGTAAATTAAGTAGCTATGGCAAAATTGATTTTTTATTTCTAAGTTATAAATGTGAATTTATCCACACTAATCTATATAATTTAAGAGTTTAATTTTGATGCACTGACAGTGTAAAGATATTTTACATTGTCGTCCAATCCAAAATACTCTGTTTGTATGACTTTTCAGGTAAAGAGATAGAAAAAATATGGTTGACGTGACAATACATGATTGGATGACTGTGTAAAAAAATTTTATACTCTAAGTGGATGAAAATTAAATCCATAATTTAATTATGATGCACTGATAGTCAATCAATTATATCTATTGGTTTGTCAAACTTTTTATTTAGTATGTGGTTAAGTTGAAGATTTTTGTTGATATATCAATCTATAATTGAATATCTATGTAAAATTATTTTACACTGATAGTGAATTGAAATTAAACTTATATATATATATAGTTTAATTTTGATGCACAAACAGTATAAATGTATTTTATACTGGTATCCAATCAAAACATTTTATTTGTATAATTTTTTAGATAGTGGGAGAGAGTAAACACAATCATAGTTAACGCAATACATGATTGAATGATTGTGTAAAAAAATTGTACATTGTCAGGACATAATTCTAAAAAATATTTGTCTAAATTACAAACCAAATATGAAAAACATAATTTCCATGAAATATTCCCATAAATCCTTAAAGATTACCCGATCAAACCCCTCATAGACTTATATATAAATATTGATAACATCTTCGAGATTTAAATTACTTACTTACCTTCTCCATTTTTATCTCTTTCTAGGAACAAATCAAACCCCCCATAAAAATACCACACTTAAACATCCGATGCAATGCATGGTATAAAACTTTGATTAAAGTATAAAATCATTTATATACCTTTATCCATTAATTTAAAATTTTGGAATAGATAGTTTCATAATATAGTACTAAAACCATCATAACTAAAAAATAGGAGCTCGACCTATTCATCCCTCATTAATTAAAAAAAAAAATCACACTCAAATAAAAAAAAGAGGCATTCACAATCAGAGTAAATTGTAAAAGAATAGTAATGATTCTATAACTTATTCTATCATCATCTTCTTCCCAATCATAGTATTGTGATTTGGTAACTCTACTCAGACACATCTCTACCATAAAATACTTTGTGATCTTTCTCTGCAGCTCCTTTGGTAATTACATGGTCCCATGTACACCTTACGGCTACATAGGTTTGGCTTTTCTTTTCTGTCTAAAACTTTCAATGCCCACTTTAATTTCTTGGTGGAACTTTATGATAAATAAATGAACATCATGGGAATGAATATATATATATATATATATATATGTATGTGAATATTATTGTCTAAATTTGTTTTGGGACTTCAAACTCATAAGCTTGCTTGTCTCTTAGAGAATGGTTTCTGGCAGATAAGCAATCTCTGATCACTGTCACTTTCAATTTCTATCACTCGTGCTTCCCACTTCAGCTGTGATGTTAGAGCTCTTGCTGATTCTATTAAAGGGACTGTGTCTCGAATTATAACCCAACCCTGCATCATGGTCAATGTCAATAAAATCAAAAGTCCTTGAACATAACAACTCAAATGAGTGATATACTCCTTTGGATGTCACTTTATAGTTAAAAGCTTTTCAGAAGTTGTAATTTACATCTTTTGGAAAAAGACATTTTTTATAACACAGAAAATATATTTACCATTAAGTAAAGATCTTTTTATATTACATCCAAGTATAAATTAATTTTGTATCCAAACATTAAATTTCTTCTTGAAAAAAAAAATTAATTGATCATTTTAATTAAGGTCTTGTGAGAAAGCAGGAGCCAATTTACGTTTGGATACAAAATTTATTAATTTGGATGTAACATCAAAATACCTTTATTTAATTGTAAAAATCTTATATGTTATAAAAAAAATCTTTTTTCAAAAGATAAAAACTACATCTGAAAAAACAATCTGTTTTTTTTTATTTTTTTCATGTAATTATGCTTTTACTTAAAATTCATACTCAAACATACCAAAAAACTAAATAAGATCTTATTTTAACAAAATAATGACATCCAAACAAGCACATAAAAATAGAATTGAAGGGCTTCCTAGTTCATATTTTCATATTAAAAGAACAAACTACATGACAGTTTAATACACAGGTTTATTAGAAAATAGATAAAATTGTCATGAACAAGTTTGTTAGGGTATGTAAGTATTTTCATTTTATTTCTGCAAGATTCTTTAGCCTCTATAAGTCTATATAGAGAGGTCTATAAGTCTATATAAAAAGATGGTGATCCAAAATCATATCACATTTTAACATCTTTAGTAAATCTCTAATTTGCATTTTCTCTACATTCTATCCATTTTTTCTTCTTTGTTATGCTCTACCATGAATTCTAATGATGAGCAAATCCTGTAGCAATATTGGTTCTACACCAAATTAGAGAGTAATGCTGGGACATCCACTTTTGGATGATCATCTAGCATTTTTCCAAATTAAATGTTCAAAAGGTAATTTTAAAATATGGTTTTGAAAACCTTCATAAAATTGGACGGCATAAAATTTCCAGGCCTAAAATTGATCACGTTTTCTCTATTTTCAGTATTTCCTTCACAAAATTTTGAAAACAGAGAAAATAGGAAATGAAAACAGAAAATGAAAATGGAAATGGAAACCAAACAACACCTAAAAATCCATTGACGCTCAACCTGTTTTTTCACTACGGCGCCTCATGAAAACATAATCGCATAAAAAATCACTTAACTGGCGTATATAGTTTACATACCTCGGGCCGGAGTAATCTGTCGATTTCAATGAAAATATCAAGCATAGTGCATCTACGCTGTTGTGCAGTTTCAAGAGATAAGAGTCCTGCTGCATGCACCAAGTCATAGGTTCTAGGGTATGATGGAAATGCCTCGCACCTACAAGCCACCCGAAAATCATACTTGTAAGGAAACTACAATTTGTGTAGGACTTGGAAACTATATATTCTTTGCAAAACCTTATCAAGATTCTTAGCCAGACGTAATTGAAAAAATTAAACATTTAATTTGATGCACTATGAAATAAGAGTAGTAGTAAGGAGATTAAAATACCAATCATGCAGAACACCAACAAAACCTCTGTCCTGGATTAATGGAAGATAGTTCGGCCCACTTATCGGAACCACATTCATGACCCACACAGACTTTCTAGCTTGTAACAATGCGGAATTAAAACCACCGAACTGAGCGTTCATGTCTAGCACATTTCTGAACATGTTGTAAGGTGGTGTAGGGTCCTCTTCACCAGGCCTCTTAGGATGATCAGAAAATATTAAAGGTGATAGGAGCGACCAATAATTATTGACTATCGTTTTCCAGCTAGCATTGTCCTCAGCAAATTCATCAGATTGCAAACCTAGCACATTAGATATTGACACAATAAGTCTATGAAAAAAAAGTGAAGAGGATATATTCAGTAAGATAGTATAACACAATCACTTGTGTAGAGAGAGCAAGAGATACGTGTCGAGGAGCTCAATAGATATGCATCGAAATGTAACAATTACCATGGATTGCAAGCTCGTTCTCGTTCAAGTTAGCTCGAGAAGGCCATGTTTCTCTTTTTTCGATTGAAATCCATCGGCTGTTCTGTGTTCCTCCTATGCAATTTTGCAGATCTCGATAATATGGAGTCTCTATATCGTGGCCTTTATCGCACAAAAAAGGGAGGGCAGAACCAGGCTTTCTGGCAAAAAAAAACAGGTAATGCTACGAATCAGGACCATCTTGAAGTGGTAAACAAAATGTTTATTGTCCACATACATGGTATAGATTGTATCTACTAGAAATCTGTTTCCAAGGGAATACAAAGTGATAATTTTCCATAAAAACGTGTACCACACTGAATCATTACCTTGAACGATAGCAACTCTTTTTACTAGTTTTCTTCCATACGACAGTTTCATCTTGCTGGGACAACATCTCCCAGCAAATACTTTCAGCAAAGTCGTGTACAAACTTCCATCTTTTCTGATTCTCTTTGTTACGAGCATTTGCAAGCGGTGATGTCCAGACAAAGTACCCACCCGGTCTTAAAAGTCTATCGGCTTCAATCAAGAAAATGCCATCTGTCCCAAGCAATATGAATATCAATAAGATTGCAAGGTGCTAGAATATATAAAAGCCTACATTAATCAAAGTTATGGTTCTGAGGCCAAACAACTAATTTTTCAGATTCCAAGTTCAAACTTAAAAAGGGGATAACAAATGGTTTAAAAGGAGTTTGAAGGATTAGCATCAATGACTTTTAAGTAAAAATCAGAAGGAAAACATTCAAAACTTAACCTCGGTTGATTGGTACTTCACCCAGAATGGCAAACAATAACAATAACAACAAGTCTTATCCCACTATGTGAGTCGGCTACATGGATCAAACTACGTCATTGCGCTCTACCATCATCCCACTATGTGGGATAGGCTACATGGATCAAACGATATCATTGCGCTCTATCATGAATAATGTTAGGATGGCAAAGAAACAAGAAAAAGCTATCTACTTATTTTGCTTTAAGGATATTTGCATTAACAACTAGAAAATGGATGCACTATGTTATATTAGTAGGTCGTGTAAATCTCAAGATATTCAGATGAACAAAAGGAAACCCCATACGACCCCTGATTGGCAATTTTCTCAATGGATGTTCAGTTGGCTTCAACATCATATGTTATTAGAAGGATAAAAATTACAATCTTAGCTTGACTTTGGCAGCAAGAGAATCAAAATGCTAGTCAAAGTTGAAAGGCTAATGAAAGAAAAGGATCAATAAGTATAAGTTTGGGAAAATCCCCAACAAGAAGGGCTAAATATTATAGAATTTTAACAAGCACACACCGGATATAATTTTTACTCAATTCTGCATAGTAAAAATAGGTTCATATCGGAAATCAATAATAAAGAACGCAACATGCTTAGTAGCTATTCTAAATAGAAGATTTTTAATGAAGGACCATATAGAAGTCCAGCCAATTTTTCCTTCATTTAAGAATCAAAGAATGGCTTTATTTCAAACATGATATAATCTAATTTCTTCTGATGATGACATGAGTAATGTATCAAATGGTTGTATCAAATCAAAGTAACTATATACTATGAAATAAGCATCTAGACCCAATAGAAAGTGGTATGGATTGAAATATGAAAAGTTACCTTTCTTGTCCCAATCAATGCCACATCTTGCACAATGTAACATATCAAAGGAGAGAGATGGAAACGGCAACTGTTTTGAAGCGAAAGAAGCGATCATAGCAGGAAGACCTCTCTCAAGAGTAAGCTGAACTTGACTCCCTGAAGGCTCATAGTTCGCAATGCACAAAGTCAAAAGTTGACTCTGAAAGAGATGGGCTCCTAAGCTACCATAGCCACAACCTATGTCCAGTATGGTTCGAACCTGCAAATTTTAGGATACCAATATGCTTAGTGAAATAAAATTTCAATCAAGGAATATCACTATATAACTTTAAAAACTCGGTTCAAATTCAATATGACCATGACCAATCAGAAAATCGAACACGATTCCCACCAGGAGGAACTTCAGAACAAACAATTCTATAAGGTAAAATGCTACTTTTAGTAGCAGGGTAACAGCAGTTGCATCGCGATGTGAAAACTGTGGGAAAGTGCTGGAGATGTGATTGTGGGCCGCAATTTAAAACCATGGATAGTAGAATGAGCTCAAAGTCGATCAAATACCGACAATTTAACACAACTTGAAATGTAAATCAGAAATTCTACAATACTTATATACCAAACCAGTGATACATAAATGTAATGGATGGGACCACCACAAAATTTCAGGCAACAAAACACTCAATGCACCAAATTTAATGGATAGCACAAATGAATTTACCCCAGCTTGAATGAAGTTAGATTCATTTCTTAGTCCAATCATTTCCGCGATCTGATGCGAGTAATCTTCAACACCATCAAACATAAGAGAAGCCGATCGAAAGGAAATCTGCTCTTCATCCAGCATCATCATCCTGCAAACACAAATCAAAACATTATTTCAAAATCAAATCACAACAACAACAGCAAGTCCCAGAGATGCATTTATCAGTCAGACAGTCACCTCTTAGTTAAGCTTCCAGAAGAAAGAACCTCCTGTGCAGTGATTTTCACATTAGCAACCCATATAACATCTCTTCCGGTAGGCCACCGCAGCGGAATCTTGTAATTCTCCGGCTGAACAACCAAACAATCTTGCTTGAATTCATGATCACACAGCCTCTCAAACTCATTGCTATCAGAATTACCAAGAGCTTCACTATTCTCAGTAAAATTATAGCAAGGCACATAGTTCTCAAACTCTGGCAGACAGAATTCCAACTCCTTCCCCCTCAATGGACCGCGAGTGAACTCGCCGATATCCAACAGGTCTGATACAAGCTTCTCTTGAAGCCTCCTATAACCATGGTAAATGTGACCCCTCGATGAGGTCGAAATCGACAGTGTCCACCAAAAGGACACAGTGAGAGCAAGAACAACTATAAACACCAAACTAAACCTCAAGAAATGCAACAACTTGATTCTACTTCGTGGGGATCCCACAATGAATTGATCAGATGCAAAACCATTCTCAGCAATGACATATTTAGAATTCGAGTTATCTGCAAAAAGAAGGTTCAAAGGGAACCTCAGAGGTAAAGGGCTGTGATCTGAGGAACCCCTTTTATCCAAATCTTCCTTTTGTGTTGTTTTGTCTTTGGAATTAGAATCAGGGATCCGAATCCCAGAAACAACACCTCTCTGAAGAGGCCTTGACATTTATGTTTATTAACCAACCAAAATAGTCGCAGAAAGAAGCTTCAACTATAGATGCTAATAATAATAAGTAATAATTCAGAAACCAAACTTAGAGTGTCTTGTTAACACCAGGATAATCCACCTCCACTTGAGCAAGCAAATCTATAATCCAAAAAGAAAAATAAATAAATAAATAGAAACCGTGTCAAGCTTTTGATGCTGTGCATTTAAAAAAAAAAAAAGAAAAAGAAAATTGTTTCTTCTCTTAATTAAAGACAGGGGAATGAGAACATGGCAGAGCATTAATTAATTCACCGCGTCAGATCCATTGCGGACCCAATGTTGAAAACGGATAGAAGAAGAAAAATTAAGAATTAAAAAAAAAATAGTGGTAATTGTAAATGTCAAGTCAAGTAAAACGAGTTAGTTTTAGTTTTAGTTTAACTAACTAAAGTTGAAGTTCTTTTTTATGACAAAGAAAGAAAGTTGAGCTTTCTTTGGGAAAATCCGAATCGAGTCACAGAAAGAGGAAACGAAAACCCATTTGCTGTGACATCAGATCAAACCCAGAAAACGAAAGAGAAGGCAAAATAAAAGGATTATAGTAGCACTAGGACCAGACACAACCTCGTTGTTTGAGGTGAAGAAGAAGAAGAAGAAGAATAATGTCTCGTGACCTGTGATGAGTGTTTTCTTCTTTTGTTGCTTGTAACGCAAAATTTACAAAAACTGAAGCTCACGCGGTTGCTTCTTGGTTTTGTCTGTGGAAACAGTGATTCTTTTTCATGTGATGCTCTTTCTCTTTCTTTCTTTCTTTCAGTACCCTCTCTTTCTGTCACACACACACACTTACTTCGTCGAATGATTATAGTGCGTAGGAAATTAAAGAGAGAGAGAAATAGAGAGCTGAGACAGAGAGTCAGAGACAGTGTGCCTACGAGCATAAGCAAAGCAAGCAGGTTTTTGTACTCATCAGAATCAGATCGTGAACACAGACACAGCTTTAATTTCTCTGCACAATATATAATAAAAAAATGTTAAATGTATATAATATGGTATCTTCCACCTTTTTCATCTTATTTAAATATTATAATTTTAATAAATATATTTACAACTTATCAACATATTCATTACATATATCAACGTTTGAATAAGTAAAAATATACTTTATTATATACAAATATCACTCCCTTATATAATATTTATATTGAGTCAGAGCTCTTGTGAATAAACTTAAATTAACAATTTATTTATGTGATATTGTTGAATTGATTTTCATGTGATGCTTGTTATTAAAAAATAGAAAATTACGAATCTTTATCAATATTATTATTCTGTCTGACAATTTCAATTTTTTAATATTTAATTTCAACATACAATTATTGCAACATATATATATATATATTAATTATATATTTCCTATCAATAAAATATTTATTTTTATTATAAATTATATAAAATTTATTTTACAGCAATTTATTATTATATAAAAGGTTTTATGTTAAAAATGTATATTTTGGGGGCACAAGTCACCTTTTTCAACTTAAAATTTATAATTAAAAATTTATAATTGATTCCTTAAATTTATATAAAAAAATATTTTAATAGATAACAATTTTATATTATCTATTAATCATGTATTATCATGTTAGTAAAAGAGTTTGGTTTAATTATTTACTAACATAAAATTATATATAATTAGTTGATAATATTATTATATCACAATTAAGTTCAATTTATAAAAACTTTGCAAATAGGTCTCTGGATACTTTTAATTTGATATTATACTACCTTTGTTAATGTTTAATGATTTATGGTGATATCTTGATACGACTATTTAATTCAATTATTATATAATATTTTGAATAGTATTTTAGATTATTTATTCCATATATCTACTAATATAATTTAATTATAAATATTAATTATTTTTTTAATTTAAAGACCTAATCATATTTAATTAAAGACATAATTTTCAATATGAAATTTTCTTTTCCTCTTCAAAATGTATTTTTTTATTTTTAATTTTGACTAATAAAAAGCAATCATAAATAACAGTACTACAGTAATTGATTAGTGTCGGTCGGCTGTGTTAGAAAAAGAGCAATACTATTTATAAAATAAGAAGTAGAATGATACTTAATTATATAATGTTTATTTTTATAATTTATTTTAACATTGACTACTCTGATATTTAAATTTTTAAAATTTTATGATAGAAATAAATATTAAAACTATTTTAAAAAAAATTATTATATATTAATCATTTTACATATAAAAATGTCATTATTAAAATTAATAAGTGAACGAGCATCACTTCAATGACATAGGTCCAATCTAACCCAATGTGATTCACCACTATCTTGTTTTGAAAAAGGAAAATGCTAAGTATACTGTAGAACTCCTCCACTCATTTTTCAACTCATTCAAAAATTGACAATTTTGATAAATATGTTTATTATATTTGAATAATGTGAAAAATAGGTAGAAGAATATTGTGCATTTATGTTATGTATCAATAGCACTCCTCTTTAAAAAATATTAGAAGTAATTTAAATTTCTAAAAGTAAATGATCTATTAAAATATTTATTTGATGAGTAACATTGTTATATATATGTATAATAAAAAATCAGTCAAAATTAAATAGTCAATTATGTTATACATATATAATATAATATGTACAACATATTTCATATATTGTACATATCATATATCCTATAATGCGCATAACATATATCACATGTTGCAAAGAATAATGATGTTGCAACGTGTATATATCAAGCGATACATATGCGATGTATAATATGTGATACACATTTGCATATTATATATTATACATGTTGTATATAATATATTGGTTGTTTGAGATGATTATTTTTGTTATAACCCAAATATTTACCTTAATTACTCTCGACTATTTTAGTGATCTTTATTCATTTTATTATTATTAATGATTCAATTTCAACTATTTTCTCTCATATTGGCAATATGATCGAAAATAAAAAAGAAAAAGAATAGTCAAAGTGATATTTCTCTATTTCTAATCATTCACAATTATCTGGACACATAGCGATCGATGAGGCATGATTAGAAACTGTAGAAAGCAACCTAAGAAGACAACCCTCAATTAAATGAGCCACATGATAAAAGGTTGCCCATTACTATGGACGTATCTTGATCAAAATGCCACATGACCTTTTTCCTTGCATGGGTCTGTTCATGCTTTATAAGGTATATAGCCAGCTTGTCAAGCTAACAGTAACAAGGCATAAAAAGATAAGTAGTGTAAAGTAGTGAAGACTATTTTAAAAGGAAAATAAACATTGCAAGGTAAAGGAAATTAATCGTAGATCTGAGAGGAGAAGTGGCACAACTTGATATAGTCATATGCTATTTTTAGCCTCAACCCAATGAAAATGTTGGCTAAAATGATCAAAGGCTACCTTTTTTTTTTTTGTCAAAGACATAATTTTTAGAGTAAACCCCCAAACTGGTCCATGACAATTTTCGCGTCGGACAAGTTGGTCCCTAACAATTAGAAATACCCTACTCAGTCCCTCACAATGTCAAACCTCGGACACGCTAAGATCTCTAGATGGATTCCGTAACGTTTGTCCTACGTGTCAGTCCAGAATAGTGCATCTGTGCTGACTTGGCCATTTAATGCTTGAAACGACGTCGTTTCGTTAGAAATAATTGATATTAAACATGTTTGTTGTTGAATTTGAGTCACAAATCACCCCATCCTCAGTAGTAAAAGATGTTTAATGTTAACTATTTCTAACGAAACAACGTCGTTTCAAGCATTAAACGGCCAAGTCAGCACGGGTGCACTGTGCTGGTACGTAAGACAAACGTTACATTGAAGATGAGAACATATTCAATAAATAAAATTATTAATTTTTATTTACTCCAATTTTAAAATTATTATGCATTAAAAGGAAAACACTAATAAATAAAAATGTATTTGGACCTAATTTTAAAGTTATTGTATCTTTAGTGACCTCCTATATTGACTATGCCCTCAAAAAGTTGATAAAAACAAACAAATTCCTAAATGTATAATCCACAACCTTACAAAATATTTTCATTGAATTGTGCCTAAAATGGTGGAAACTGACCCACCGCTTATAAGATTAGCTGCTACTGTCATTTAATTTAATTTAATAAATAAATGAAAAAATTGGGGCACATTCACACTCAAATTCAACATACATACACAATGTCGTCGATTGCATTAGGTCTCGTCGGCTTGGCTTATTAATGATTTTTCCAACACTGACGACCGTTTGGCACTAACCCATATTGTGCTGCGTTGGGAACATTACCTAATTTCATTCGGTGCTCATAACTTGGGCTTAAAACTCACTATGCAAGGAATGAAAAGCTTTGACGTCATGTGTCATGTGTCTTTATCCCGAGTTATGGTTGAGATATGTTGGTGGTCAATAGGCACATGGTTCCAGAAATTACTGTTTTCAACGTGCTAACGAGGAAATTACAGTTGAAAGTATGATTCTCCCTCCGTTTTTTTTTTTAATTGTCCAAGATGCGTGTATTTTTTTTAATTGTTCATTTTAAATTTTGAAACAAAATTTATTATTTTTTCTTACTTTTACCCATATTTAATATCACTCACTAATCTCTTTTACGCTTTTACCCTTTTACCAAGTAAAGTAATAAAGGATAATTTAGTAAAGTAGGTATACATTTTGTTAATTTTTATAAAACACCAATCATTTCCTAAATACCCGCGCACATTTAAAACTGGACAATTAAAAAAAAACGGAGGGAGTAACACTTTTTCAGTAAAAAAAAATCCAATTTAATATTTTTGACCTAAATATCATCTAGGACTTTGAACTGTAATTTCCTCATTAATTTTTGTTAATTTACTGAATAATTTAAACACAAACTTTTATTTTTTACCTGTTTTAACGGATATTATTTTATATCTCTAACAAAATTCAAATTACAATTATATTGAGGCGTATAATTTTATACTTCCAGCAAAGTTCAAATAACAATCATATTGAGACTTCTAAAATCGATAATATTTTACGGTTTGCTAGGGATATAATACTAGACATGTCAAAACAACTAAAATAAAAAATAAATTACACTTAGATGAAATTATGTTTGACTCTTTTTCTTTTTAAAATTTGTAGAATAAACTCTTCAAATTATAAAAAGAGTAAATCCTCAAGGATCACCTTAAGGATCACCTTATAATGTCTGACTTTTAATACTTTTAATATTATCAGGAACTAGTTAGAATATTTTTTATTATCAAATATCACCTTGTTTGATGCTGAAATTATTGAGAATCAGTTTGAAGATTTACTATTCTTATAAAAATTATACTAACATCCTCTAAAAATATTTGATTATAAGACAAATCAATCACGGCATGTGATGAACTTTTAAATTTTAATGACATATTTATGTATAATTTATATTTTTATGAAGTTAAAATGATCAATATATTCATTACAATAATGCTTGACGTACAACAAAAATACGTCCAACTTGTATCCAACGTGTGTTATCCATGTTACAGGATGTGTGCTATACGTATATCACATATACGTATAGCATACATCCTGTAACATGGATAGCACACGTTGAATACAAATTGGACGTATTTCTGTTGTACGTCAAACATTACTGATTCATTAGATGTATCAAAGTAATTCACTTCTCTTATTTCTACTCATATTTGATTTTATCACTTGTTACATAGTTATTTGGTCATTTTAACTTTAAGAGAGTGTACATTATTTACAAATATGTTACTAAATGTCATGTGCTCCTAACATGCCATGTGAATCATTATTAGTTTTTAACTAACAATCAAACATTTCGAGAGCAGACCTGTGTAAATTTTATAAGTTGAATGACTTGTGTTACATGTGAAAATAAAGGGAGTCGAGTGTAAATTTGCAAACCTCATGAGATGATTGTAATTTAGCCAAAGATAAATTATTATTGTTAGTCAAACTAATGATTCTCATGATCATACAAAGGACACATGACTATTAATATATAACATATTTGTAATAATAGGCACTATTTTGAAGTTAAAATAACTAAATGATTCATTAGATATATTAAAACGTATTTCTCTCATTTATTTTAATCACGGTTCTGAAAACCGGACCGGACCGGCCGGTCGGACCGCGAACCGGTGGTTAGTTCGGTTCGTTTCGAACCAAAAAACCGTGATTGAGAGAACTGGGGAGGAACCGCTCATAACCGCCGGTTAACCGGCGAACCGGTCTGAAACCGACCGTCCGCGACTTAAGCTGCGATTTGATTTTTTTTTTTTTTCCAAAAATGGCGTTCATTCCGGTGAGGGGTTCTTCACCTCTCTTCCTTTTTGAGCCACAAAACCCACCCCTCAACCCCACACCACTCTTCAGCCTTCCTTCTCAGTTTTGTATCTCTTTCAGTCCGTCACCCGCCGGCGGCCAGCGGCAGGAGCAACCTCACCGTCGCCGCAGCATCTCGCTCTCTCTCTCTCTGTTGCATCGCGACTCTCTCTCCTCAACAGCGCTCGACAGCACATCAACTCCTTCCAGCATCGCTCGCCACCGCCGCATCCCGCTCGCCGCCGTCGTCGCTGCATCCCGCATCCAGCCTCGCTGTCGCCGCCGCCGTCTTGCCTGGGGTCCTGCACATCAAAGGTAAGAGTCGATGTTCTGTTTCTTTTATATTTGTATTTTCTGTTTTTTACTTTTTTTTAATTTCTATTTTTTTAGTTTCTGTTTGCTTTAATTTATGTTTGTTTTAATTTATGTTTTTGTTTTTTAATTTCTATTTTTGTTTTTTATTTTTTATTTTTATTTCAATCATTTTAATTTTTCTCTTTTATGATGGTTTATTAATTGGTTTGCTATATTTGATTTTGTTTTGTTGGATTAATAGATTTGACTAATTTGGTGACTAGGATTAATAGATTATGTATGCATTTGATTATGTTTTATGAATCTTATATTTTTTTAATGTCACGACCCCCGATTTTCAACCTCCGGTTAAACCGATTCAACCTCTGAACCTTTTCCTCGACCGGTTCGATGTCCAGTCCGGTTCTTAGAACATTGATTTTAATACATAGTTTTATCATTCATTACATGATCTTTTGATCATTTTAATTTTGAGAGTGTTTAATATTTACAAATATGTTATTAAAAGTAATGTGTTCTCACATACTGTGAAAATGGGTTAGTAGACCAGTGGGTCAGTAATTCAACCGGTTGATAATCAAACTGATCTGCTAAATATAATTTAATAATTATATATACATTAAAAAATAAAATATATATATAAACTCATATAAAAAACATAGATTACTTGCTAGTGTATAATTATTTATTGTAGTTTTGTACTGTTATTTTGTAGTTTCTTATTTTTTAAATGTTTGTGGCGGTCGACTTTGGTGCATATAAAGGCATTACTCATCATCCTATATTATATTGTGAAAATTTTTAATAAGTATTATAAATACAATATGTTTTGGGCTAGATTGAGGTAGACCTATTCCATTTTCTTTCTTCTTAAGTGTTAACTCTAGCTAAGACATTGAATCATGTTATTCTTATCTTCACATTGCCGCCAATCTTCTTTCTCCTATGCTATATATCTCTCTGTTTTTCCCCTTACCTTTGATTTGTTTTCTTCACACATTGACTGCAACGAGCGTGGGGACGAGGAGAGGCCACTGACATTCAGGGCAACGAGGGGTTTTAGGCCGCCGATGTAGGTGCCGCCCATGAAGGCTGTCGGGCGGAAGAATGAGGGAGGAAGGCAATCTCATGGTCTTTGAGTTCGATGACAGCGATAACGGTGGGGTGGAATGGAACCTGAACTTTTTTTTTCAACCAGTCTAGGTTCTAAAACCCGGGCGAGTCACTGATTTCATGAAAATTGGTCGAGTCACACCGATTTTTATGCTTTCCCGAACCAATTAGAGACTCGACCCGCTCATATGTCCGGTTTGCGATCAAACCGGACGAACCGTACTCACGCGCACACACACACACACCCACGCACGCACGCACACACGCACTGAGGACATATCAAGTGAGAAGGATGAGAGTGAGAGGAATAAATTTGGATCATTGGATCTTATTTGAATGATCATGATTTAAAAAGCCTTTTATGTTCTAATCTTGACCATTCAAGTAAGATCCAATGATCCAGTTTTATTCCTCTCACTTGATACATCTCCTATTGGATCTTATTTGAATGGTCATGATTTAAAAAGTCACATAATTTTATGTTCTAATCTTGACCATTCAAGTAAGATCCAATAGTCCAGTTTTATTCCTCTCACTCTCATCCATCTCACTTGTTACATCCCCTATATACAGGAGGCATATCAAGTGAGAGGGGTGAGAGTAAGAGAAATATATATATATACACGAAGTACTTCATACATTGTAGTGTTAAAAAGAACTTTTCTATGTTGAAACCCTAGCACACGAATATCCTTGTTGTGAGCATTTCAATATGCTCTGTTTTTAATATAATGTTTAATGTCTATTGAAAAAATTATTTTTTATAAGGACTAATGGGGTGGATCTAGTGACTCAATTAAATAAGTTTCATTTGTTAGTATGAATAGATCTAATATGTAATTATAATTAATCATTATAACAATTATAAGATTTTTTTTTCTCTTTCCTTAATTAAGATTTTCCTATAATGTTCCATATCTCTACAAATTTTATTCGTTACTAATTATTTTAAGAAGAAGACTTTGAAAAGTTGGTGATGACCACTCTGAACTTTTCGATTTGATTTATCCCTCCCTACTCACTCTGTATATGCGGAATATGTGGAACCTCCAATGCACCACAAATAAATTCCATAGTGCAGTAGTGGAAGACTACCCTACAAATTGTAGTTGTTTACCAACCGCGCCACTTTTGAATGTTATAATTTCTTCATCATGGTCATGCTTGTTGCCTAAAATTTTAGGAGTAATGCTATATTTATATTATAAAATTAGCTACTATCAGTTATTATATGTAATAATTCAACATTTTAAAATCAGTAATTCAACTTTTATTATTACACATTAAACCAACATTTTTAAAAGTTAAATTATTACACATGAATCGTGATGACTGATTATATGGTGTACACAAATCATCATTTCTCAAGTTTTATATACGAAAATTCCCTTGCAGGGTACGTATGTACTTCTTGATATTACAATCAAATTTCTCCTAATTTCTCTTTTCATTTTCCAGTTTAAACCACAATTTTAACTTTATTTTCACATTAGATAAATTAGTCTTTACATAAATAAATTGTTTTTAACAGAAAAATAAAAAAATAAATCTATAAATTTTAAATGTTATACAAATCATCATTCTCTGTAAAATATTTTAAATTAATTCCAAAAATCATGAAAAAGATTGAATTATCCTTATATGAGAGAGACTAATTTATCTTTTTAATTAACATTTACTAGTTTAACCTTATTACAAGTCTTGAATATTTGTCCATTTTTTTAAGATGAGCCAATTTGTGTGATATGTAATATTTATAGAGATTAATTTCAATAATAATATTTCTATATACATAATAGCTTTTACATATTTTGTTCATATATTTTTTTATTAATTTTGGATTTTAGTGTTATATCATTCTAATATTTAAATTTTTATTCTTTATCATTCATTATAAATATATGTATATTGTAAATATTATATGATATTTTATTCGACTAATTAATTTTTCTCATTTTATTTTAAAAAATAATATATGCGTGGAACCTAAAATTATAAGAACTAAAATAAATATTGTATGCATTTTCTACAACATTTGTACGACATTAATTTTGAGAGAGCAGAAAGTCAAAGTCTAAGATTTTAGTATAGAAAACTTTAAATAATGACAGGTTTTTGCATCAATATGAATGTAGTCAACTGTCTCAATAGTTTCTTAAATTTTAATAATCTGCGTACACTCAGAAACTGTTCAGATCTGCGATTGAAAATGTAGCAATAGAAAACTATAAGTCTATAACATCTCAACCATGTACGTCGTACAACAGAAATACGTCCAACTGAGTCCATTAACCACTCGAAGGACAAGCATCCTTGAGTCCACATAAGTTCCACACACAATGACAAATCAAACATTTCTGGAGGGATTTATTTGTGTTCTTAGTTCTTGAAGTACATTTCTTTCCATATCAATGTCTCTATTTAATGGATCATCAAGATTCATTGTCACTTCAATATCACTTGATGCAAGCTTTGCTGCAGGAAGCGACGGAGAAGGAGCTCCGCTGCTGAAGTGGTCTCGCCGGAGAAGGCTGCAGGTCAAGACAAAGGAGATTCGATCCGCTGCTGCAGAGGTATGGACGGAGAAGAGACTAGCTAGGTCTAAATGTGCCTGCAAAACGTCAAATGAGATGAAATTAGGTGAAATTTCCTTGAATATAATTGGAATTATCTAAAATAATGAATGGTATAGCAGTCATAGAATTTCATTAAAGAGTTTTGTCTATGTCAATCAATCACAATATGAGTACGCAGACACAAAAATTTTGAGTTTTTTTGTCCATGAACTAAAATTCCAGTTCCTTAGGCTGACGTTTGGACTGTGTCCATGGACATAAATAAATGGACACGGTGGGTAGTGTCCACCGTTTGGATTGCAAGACACTAAAATAACAAGACACGGAGACACAAAATGGATGGACATTGTGTCGTATTATTGTAGGACAGTGTTTTCCACTTGAGAATGTGACACATTATATATAATATCTCTCATAGACACAAATGCAAAATGATAAAAACATCCTCCTAAAACTTCTAAAATTACAATCTAACCATATAATAATAATAATAATAATAATAATAATAATAATAATATAATATTTATAATAATAATTATTAAAATAATAATTACTATAATATTAATTATAATAATAATAATTATACTAACTATAATAATTATATCAATAATAATTATTATTTTAATATTTAATATATAATTAATTATAATTATAAATGTAATAATTATTATAATACTAATTATTATTAATATAATTATACCACTAACAATAATTATTTTTATAATTATTATAATAATAACTATTATTATTATTCTAATTATTATTATATTTTGTTATTATAATATATATTATTTAATATAATAATAAATTATAATAGTAATAGTAATAATAATTACTAATAATTATAACTATTATTATTTTAATAGTAAAATAATAATAATAATGATAATTTTAATAGTTATATATTATTGTAATAATAGTAATAATTATTATAATAATGATAATAATAATTATAATATAAAGGTAAAATTATCTTTTGCACTATTTTTTAGTTCTATCTCACTAATTTAAACACTAGACAACATACTATATCCTACTTGGTGAGGTAATAACAATAATATATGTTTTTTTTTTCAATTTTTTTTGGGGCCATGGCCCCAATTGTTATCCTTAAGTTATTGAATAAATAAATGATTTAATTTTTATATTTTGATAGTGTAATTTTTTTTACAAACTTGTCCAATAATATGTATTATCATATTAGTCTTAATAATTGATTCAATTATATATTACTACTTAAAAAGTCGTACAAATTAAAATTAAAGATTTTAATTACATGATCATGTAAAATACTTTATACTTTCAGTGTATCAAAATTGAACTCTCAAATAAATCCTTTAAAATATTACTATTTATTTTGTAAAATTGCTATTTGAACAGCTAAAAAATGATGTCCATGGACATTCATTATAATCTAAAGGTTGGTAAAAATCAATGTAAAAAGTTAGTGGGACTATAAAAAAGAATAAATGGTAATAGATTGAATATTTATATGGACTATGATACAATAAATATTAAAATAATATTTCTCATTAAATAATGTTTTAGAGCATATGTCCTTAATGTTGGGGCTTTAGAAGAATATGACCGACAGAGAGAGAGGTGGCTAGCTATTATTGTTGTGGTCTCCATCTTTTGGATCAAAGATTCATATATGCTGTTGCATGTCATAATCCCATAACAAAGCAGTATTAAATTGCCCATTTAGAAAGGGGATATGAATGGGGACTAGTTCCACCTACGCCAAGATTTTCTGATGGAAGAATGGGTCAATAAATCGAGGATCATCACCGAGTATGGAAAACCATGATGTCTTGAATGTAACCAAAGTATATATGAACAATGAAAAAATAGTCAATTTATTATATATAATAAATATTATTTAATGTGTATAATATATATTATATATTGCACATAATATATATTACATATTATGTATAACATTATTACATGTTGTAAAAAAAGATTATATTATAATATGTGTTATATATTGTATATAACATGTTATATATGGTATGCTTAATATGAAATATATGTATGTATATTATATATTATATGTTGTGTATAGTCTATTGACTATTTAGACTAATTGTTTATTGCACATCAATATTTTTCCATAAAATAAAATGGAAAATGGCTATTGCTACATTGCTAATAGTTGAACTATTTCTAAAATGCCTTTAAACCTATTTTCATAGTTAACACTTCTATTTTTAAAATTAAATTAAGAATTTCTTATTAGAATCTCAATTATAAATATTGTCACTCCTTGTTTATTATTTTTATTTTAAATTTATAAATTCATTTTATTAAAAAGTTATTTTAGTTATAATATATTACTAACATAGTATTTTAAACTTGTATTTAATTAATAATCATGATAATTATTGTTAAGCATAAATCGAAACTAAAAATTATTTTCAATTTAATTTAGTTTTGAAAATAAAAAGATTACAAGGATAGTTTAGGAAAATAGTAATAAAAGCAATAAATATGGTATATTAATAGACAAATGGGTGTGATAATAGTCATTTCCAATAAAATGATGTCTTGAAATTCTTACATACCCTAAGATATATTTAATGTGTATTTTTTTTTTAAAATGAGATTTTCTATAAAAATATTTTATGTACATTTATACTCATTATATCACAACCCATTAAGAAGCGGCCTCCATTCTCACACACTTCGCGCCCCCAATGTCATCTCACCATATGATATGCATTGCTTGGAATTGTCAGTTCGAACAACAATATTAATGTGTTATACCATTCATGAGTGTTTGACAATGTTCTGAATAATTGTGTTCCGTTAAGTTATATTATTAATGGTAACAATTATACTATGAAATATTATTATTATTATTATTTTTTGTTTCCCACGGTATTTCCCAGCCCGGAAAGTCAAGAACTAATCCGTCGCGCATCTATACTCAGGTTTGTTAAAAGGATGTTAAAATGGGCTTAATCTACTGCGTCGATGAGCTGGGCTGAGATTTTAGAATTGTCTAAAATTTATTTCATTCGTCCTGCTTAACTTGCAGATGGAATGGGGCCGAAATAGTTAACTTAGCCCAATTTATTTTAATCCAAAAAGCTATTGAGCTAAATTTTCTTCGAAAGCCCAAACCCATTGAAATTCCTAAAATAATGGCTCCATTCTCTTCCTGGAACTGCGCCTCCAGACCTCCATCCCTCATTCACGCGCGCTTGGTAAAATTTAACAAGCAGTGCTAATGTATTATGCTGGAAGAAAGAAAATGGTCATCATTAATTTTGACTAAATGAAATGATCATCATTCTTCTGCTTTTCTGTTAATTTGGTTGAACTTTGGTGCAGTTGAAATATTGATACTGATAATGTTGAAACTTGTTTTTTTTTATATATTTTTATATCTTATGAATTTAAAAAACGTAAATTATAAAAAACTAAGCCATCTGCTCATCATAAAATGGGTTGAGCTCGAATTTTAAGATCACTAGATTTGACGAGCAAAACCGTCTTACTTTTTACGGGTTTTTAGCGGGATGGGTCAAAATTAAAAGCAGTGACCCGCTTTGACATCCCTAATCTTGAGTGGACAATATTTGTTAAAACAATCTCTTGACCACTAGAAGAAAAATGAGAATTATTTGCATAATATCAAGATTCACAATGCGCGATTGTGTAGCATGCATACATAGTGCTACAAGCTAGCTTTGTAATTTTATGTTGCCCGTCACATTTTTGAAAGATGAAGAAGAAGCATGCAAACATAAAGAGCTTGTATCATATTGCATAATATGATTGTTGAAAATTAGAAAGACACTTATACAAGAAGCTTTGTTCATGCTCATGAGTACGACTATATGGAAAATGACTTATCACAGCCACATCTATGAGAGGAAAACTTTTTAGTACGAGTGCTTTATTCAAAGAAATATCCAAATTTGTATTAAGCAGGAACATCGACAACTAAAAGAAGAGTTGGTAGAATATATTTGACAAAATTACAATGCACGTTGCCAAGTGTAGTGTTTAATCATATTAATATTCTCTCTGTTTTTTTTTTATTTGTCCACTTGGCATTCTAAGCTTGTTTTTTTTTATTTATCCAGTTAGCAATTCTATGAAATATTTAATATGTTTTTCCTGTTTTACCCTTATTTAATTCATCTTCTACCAAAATAAGTTATACTACCTAAAATAATGTGTTCACTTTAATTAAGGATAATATAGTAAAATACATTAGTCTTTGGTTAATTTTTAGATAAAATCAATCATTACCTAAAATACCTTGGCAATGCTACCTTGTCAGACACAAGGCCTGAATGCTTCTGGAATACCACATTGCATGATCATAAGACACGAGCGATTTGAACTATTCTACATCTCAAAGTTCAATTTTTGTTTTGTGGAACTTTCGTCCATAAGAGGGGCATGTAGAAACTTATGATATCTAGAGAATAGAGAAAATAGAAACGAGAAATATGAAATGAATAGAACAGTAAAAGTGTATATGAAATATAAAGTAATAAAGCCTTATATATACTAATGATAGTAACAAACTCTAAAATCTAATGCCTAATATACCCTTTAACACCCCCCGCAAGCCGGAGCGTGCGAACACTAGCATTTCCAGCTTGGAATGAGAGTGTGATACAATGATTAAAATCAAATGAAATACAAAAGAATACAATCATAGTGAAAATACAATGTAATGATTATGGATTGAGTCGGCTCGTCGAAATAATATCATCGATCAAAAGCCGCTCCTCAGAGAAGATGAATGTCTTAGGAATCATATCATCATATAGAACATCGGTCAAAAAACGCTCCGAAATGGGATCAATGACTCCAAATATGAGATGTTCCTGTTCGGAATTGAGCAACGATAGTGGTTCGTAGATCGAGAAGTCTTCGACTTTCTTTTGGCCTCGTCGATCTATCCATTGACGTCTCCACAACACTAGTTGCAAAGAAAAGTTAATGTGATATGACGTGCAACTATTACTCAACAGAAGCAAATACAATGCCAACTTAAAGCAATCCGAAGAAAACAAGCTCTGAACAAATTGAATAGAAACTATGTGTACAACACTTGGTGCCTAATATCAAAACCAACCAAGGGGCAACAATCCACTAATCAAATCTTGAACCATATAACTCTTGAAAAATAAATCTCTATACTCGAAGTGGAAATAAACTCCAAGTAACCAGAAGTGAAAACCAAGAATAGTAAAACAAATTTCATGTAAATAGAGACCTCCAAAACAATTATTGATGTCATGACACTATAATTGCATAAAAAATGCATCTAAAGAACCAAAATAAGATGTAGTTCCATTAACTAACGAATCAGATCCAAATGCTAGAAGTAGATCAGAACTTGAAGAAGATGAAAGGAAGATAAAAAACTTGTTGGGATCTTGGTTTGATTCTTTAAGTAGCATGGATGTAGTTAAGCCATGATTGTTGCTGCAGTGGTGTTAGGACTTAGTGTGGTATCCAGCAGCTTCCAGGGAAAGTGTGTTGCACGAGGAAATTAATTAAGCTTAAACGTGCAACATGCTTTGTATTAAAAAATTGATTAATGACACTTTCTCTGCCATTATAAATAGAGGCCAAATTGCCTCTGATGGAGCATCGAAGCAACAAGCTTCAAAAAGAAAAAAAGAAAAAATACATTTGAGTGTTTTTTGGTAAGTGAGATTTGTATTAATAGAGAGTGTGAGTAAATCCTAAAGAGTGTGGGGTGTGTGTATACACTTCGGGAATATTTTTGGGTATCATCTCTATTACTCCTTGGTACTATAGAAGGGTAGTATTTGAATAAGAGGGATCTCACTGGGATACACTATATTTACCTCTTGGGTGTGAGAGTGTGGAAAGGATATCTTGTAATTATCCTGAATATAGTGCATATTTTTCGGAGATTGTCCCGTGGTTTTTCCCTTAGCATTTAAGGGTTTTCCACGTTAAAATTCGGTGTCCTATTTTTCTCAGCTTTACATTTATTTAGTGCTTCCGAGCTGCACTATTAATAGACTTAATTCTATCAATTTTATTTGGTGCTCATTGTCACGTCGTTGCGTCATTAATTTACACTTGTGAATCAATCTCAGAGCCCAACAAGTGGTATCAGAGCTCTAGTTGAGCTCTGAGTTGTGCTGTGTAAATTAATGGAAGAAAATACGAGTACCATGATCAAGTTGACAACTGAAAATTACTCCATTTGGAGGCCAAAGATGGAGGACATTCTTTTCTATAAGGATTTGTATGATCCTGTAGAAAAGGGGGACACAAAGCTAGTCGACTTGGATGATGAAGGCTGGAAAAAGCTGCACCGAAAGGCCGTCAGTATAATCAGGCAGTGGGTGGATATCACTATATTCCACCATGTGTCCACAGAGACTAATGCCCATACTCTCTGGAAGAAATTAGAAAGTTTATGTGACAGAAAGACTGCACAGAACAAAGCTTTCACAATTCGGAAGCTGGTGAATCTCAAATATAAAGATGGGAGATCCGTTGCTGAGCACTTGAGTGAATTCTAAGATTTGATAAATCAATTAAGCACCATGAGCTTGGTATTGGATGATGAATTACAAGCTCTGTTACTTTTGAGTTCTTTACCGGGAAGTTGGGAGACCGTAGTGGTGTCACTAAGCAACTTTACTTCAACAACCAAAATGACTTTATCCCAAGTCAAGGACAACATGTTAAATGAAGAAACCAGACGTAGGAACTTGGGAGGAATAGATAATTCTCAAGACCTTGTCACGGAGAATAGGGGGAGAAGCAAAAGTAGAAGGCGATTCAAAAAATCAAAAGATCGTTCACAATCTCAGTCTAGGAGAAAATTCAAATGCTATCATTGCGGTGAAGAAGGGCACATCAAAAGGAATTGCAAATCTTGGAAGGGCAAAGAAAAGAAAAATCAGAGGAATCATGATATGGCTGATGATGCAAATACTACAACCCCTATAACATCTGGGGAAGTGGTGTTACTTTCTTTTGTAAAAGAAGAGTGCAATGTTGCAGATTTAAGTGTTGAATGGATTGTTGATGCAGCAGCATCCTACCATGCCACTCCTAACAGGGAATTATTTACTACGTACAAAGCGAGAGATTTTGGAAAAGTACTGATGGGGAATACCAGTGCTTCTGAAATAGTTGGGATTGGTGATGTGTGCATTCAAAATAATGTTGAATGTACACTAACACTTAAAGACGTGCGGCATGTGCCAGATTTACGCCTGAATCTGATTTCCGTACATGTTCTGGATCAAGCTGGATACGATAGTTACTTTGGTGGTGGCAAATGGAAGCTTACCAAAGGCTCGATGGTAATTGCTAGAGGAGCAGAACACAACACATTATACAGGACTCAAGTCAAGCATATTGGAGGGCTGAATGCAGTCGAAGATGATGCTTCGCCAAATCTGTGGCACAAAAGGCTGGCTCACATGAGTGAAAAAGGATTGCAAATATTGGCCAGGAAATCCCTCATTCCTTGCGCCAAAGAGACAAAATTGAATCCTTGTGACTATTGCTTATTTGGCAAGCATCATAGGTGTCTTTCAGCAAAACTTCAAAGCTGAAAAAGAATGTTTTGGATATGGTCTACTTTGAGTGGTAGCAGATACTTTGTAACGTTCATTGATGATGCTTCACGAAAATTGTGGGTGTATTTCCTGAAAAGCAAAGACCAGGTACTACAACACTTCAAAAAATTTCATGCTATGGTGCAAAGAGAAATCGGGAAACATTTGAAGTGTCTTCGCACTAACAATGGGGGAGAGTACACCTCCCATGAATTTAAGAACTATTGCTCTGAGCATGGCATCAGACATGAGAAGACGGTTCCTGGTACCCCACAACATAATGGTGTAGCTGAGCGTATCAATAGAACCATTATGGAGAAAGTTAGATGTATGTTGCGAATGGCTAAGCTGCCTAAGCCATTCTGGGGTGAAGCTGTTCTAACGGCATGCTACCTGATTAACAGATCTCCGTCTGTTCCCTTGGGCTTTGACATTCCTGAGAGAGTATGGTCCGGACATGATGTCAGTTACTCTCATTTGAAGGTGTTCGGTTGCAAAGCCTTTGCTCATATCAGTAAGGAACAAAGACAAAAGCTTGATGATAGAGCCATTCCTTGCATATTTTTGGGCTATGGTGACGAGGAATTCGACTACAGGCTATGGGATCCTGTGAAGAAGAAGATTATCAGAAGCAGAGACGTAGTGTTCCATGAACAAGAAACCATGTCAGATTCTGCTGTTCCGGAAAAGACAAATGAATCTGAAGGTAAAGTTGATTTAACACCAGTCTCTCTTCCTAGAGAAAATGCCACAGAAGGGGGAGAGCTTCAGGAACATGGGGTGGACGATGAGCCAGAAGTTGATGATGCTGGAGATGACGGAGGTGCTGAGCAGGGGGAGCAAGCTGTAGCACCACAACTCAGAAGATCTGATCGAGAGCGACGTCCGTCCAGCAAGTACCCCAGTTCAGAGTATATTCTTCTCACCGATGAAGGTGAGCCAGAAACCTTTGATGAAGTTCAGACTCATAAGGATAGAGTTCAATGGAACAAAGCCATGCAAGAAGAGATGAATTCCTTGCAGAAAAACGGCACTTATGAGCTCGTGGAACTTCCGGAAGGCAAGAAAGCCTTGAAAAATAAATGGGTGTTCAAGCTCAAGAAAGATAGAGACAAGCTTGTCAAGTACAAAGCTCGCTTGGTTGTAAAAGGCTTTGGACAAAAGCAAGGAATTGATTTTGACGAGATATTCTCTCCGGTTATCAAAATGAGTTCAATTCGAATTATACTTAGATTGACTGCTAGCTTGAATTTGGAGCTTGAACAATTAGACGTCAAGACTGCGTTTCTCCATGGTGATTTGGAGGAAGAAATCTACATGGATCAACCAGAAGGGTTTAAGGAAATTGGGAAGGAGCACATGGTTTGTAGATTGAAAAAGAGTCTGTATGGATTGAAACAGGCTCCAAGACAATGGTACAAGAAGTTTGACTCATTCATGATGGATCATGAGTATGCTAGGACTGATGCAGATCATTGTGTATATGTCAAAACATTCCCAGGTAACACGTTCCTTATTCTTTTGTTATACGTGGATGATATGTTGATAGTGGGACATGATGCAAATGTGATTGGTGATCTGAAGAAGGAGTTGTCAAAGTCTTTTGACATGAGAGATCTAGGCCCTGCAAAGCAAATTCTAGGTATGCAGATTTTGCGGGATCGAAAAGCTAGAAAGCTTTGGTTGTCACAAGAAAAATATGTGGAATGGATTCTATACAGGTTCAACATGAAGAATGCTAAAGCGGTTGGCACCCCATTAGCCAATCATTTCAAACTCAGTAAAAGGAGTTGCCCCACTAGTGATGAAGAAAAGAAAGCTATGGCTGAAATACCTTATTCCTCTGTAGTCGGGAGTTTGATGTATGCTATGGTTTGTACTCGGCCTGATATTGCTCATGCAGTTGGTGTTGTCAGCAGGTTTATGTCTAATCCTGGAAAGGATCATTGGGAAGCTGTGAAGTGGATCTTGAGATATCTGAAGGGAAGTTCACGAATGTGCCTGTGTTTTGGAGGATCTGAGCCAGTATTGGAAGGGTATACCGATGCTGATATAGCAGGTGATCTAGATGGTAGAAAATCTACTTCTGGATTTGTGTTTACTTTTGCAGGTGGAGCTGTATCATGGCAGTCAAAGTTGCAGAAGTGTGTTGCCCTATCCACTACTGAAGCAGAATATGTTGCTATGACCGAAGCTGGGAAAGAAATGGTTTGATTGACGAGATTCCTTGAACAATTGGGAATCAAGCAAAACAGGTCTGTTATCCATTGCGACAGTCAAAGTGCATTGGATTTGAGCAAAAATGCAATGTATCATTCGAGAACGAAGCATATTGATGTCAGATATCATTGGTTGCGTCAAGCGGTGGAAGAACAACAACTCGTGTTGGAGAAGATTCACACAAACAAAAATCCTGCTGATATGATGACAAAAGTTGTATCACGAGACAAGCTTCAACTTTGTGCCGAATTGATCGGCATGGATCCTAAATAATTGCTCTCTGATTATTTCCCCATCTGCTGGAGGGGGAGAATTGTGGTATCCAGCAGCTTCCAGGGAAAGTGTGTTGCACGAGGAAATTAATTAAGCTTAAACGTGCAACATGCTTTGTATTAAAAAGTTGATTAATGGCACTTCCTTTGCCATTATAAATAGAGGCCAAATTGCCTCTGATGGAGCATCGAAGCAACAAGCTTCAGAAAGAAAAATAAAATAAAATACATTTGAGTGTTTTTTGGTGAGTGAGATTTGTATTAATAGAGAGTGTGAGTAAATCCTAAAGAGTGTGGGGTGTGTGTATACACTTCGGGAATATTTTTGGGTATCACCTCTATTACTCCTTGGTACTATAAAAGGGTAGTATTTGAATAGGAGGGATCTCACTGGGATACACTATATTTACCTCTTAGGTGTGAGAGTGTGGAAAAGATATCTTGTAATTATCCTGAATATAGTGCATATTTTTCGGAGATTGTCCCGTGGTTTTTCCCTTAGCATTTAAGGGTTTTCCACGTTAAAATTCGGTATCCTATTTTTCTCAGCTTTACATTTATTTATTGCTTCCGAGCTGCACTATTGATAGACTTAATTCTATCAATTTTATTTGGTGCTCATTGTCACGCCGTTGCGTCATTAATTTACACTTGTGAATCAATCTCAGAACCCAACACTTAGGACCACAAATCCAAATACACATACCTCAAGAACTTCCATGAACACCATGATTGGAACCCCATTCATCAATAATTGCGAAGAAAACATTTTGAACAAAGGGGAAAGACATTGCCCTGAGGATGCACCTACTTGCCTCTTGTGCCAGCTGAAAGTGTGATTTTCTTTAACACTGTTTAGGATGAATTGGTTAAAAAGGTGAAGCAGTTGAAAATTGGGAATTTTGCTGTTTGAATGAAAAGAAAATGCATGGAAAAATACAAGATGAGTTCTTGGAACTCATGGATATTGCCGTAGAATGAATAATTTTGGAGGATTATATGCTCTGATACATACCATGTAGAAACTCATGATATCTAGAGAATAGAGAAAATAAAGATGAGAAGTATATAAGGAATAGAATAATAAAAGTGTATATGAATTATAAAGTAATTGTACCCAGAAAAGAATTACAAAATAATAAAGTTTTATATAGACTAATGAGAATAAATGTCAATGAACCATCTCACCTAAAAGCTTAAGCTGTTAGCAGTGGCGGATCTATGTACAAGGTTGTGGGGGCTTATGCCCCCACTACATTTTTAACTTTTTAGTTAAATTATATATAAATGTATATATTTTGCTCCCATTGTATTATTAAATTTGCCCCCACATTATAAAAAATTCAAAAAATATCATCTTATATTTATATATATTGGTGATGTAATATTTTTGCCCCCATTGTTAAAATTTTCTGGATCCGCCACTAACTGTTAGGTTGAGGCTCATTAATGATTTTATATTCTATCACACCCCTCACAGGAATGTCTCTTTTGGGCTTGAAGCGTGAATAATGCACGATCAATCTAGTCTTGTGCTTAGTTTTTCATTATTTTGATTTCTATCAGAGTTGGGGTTTGAACCCCTGACCACTTGGTCAGAAGGCTCTGATACCATGTCAAGGAACCATCTCACCTAAAAGCTTAAGCTGTTAGATTGAGGCTCATTAATGATTTTATATTCTATCAGTAACAAACTTAAAATCTAATTGATAATATACCTTTTTAACCGGGCAGGTTTAATTTTTAAATCCTTAGTGTGTTTATGTCCAAATAACTAAGAAGAATCATATTATTTTCTTTCCAATTGTTAAAGGTACTCTCATTAATTAAAATGAGAAAAGAGTTGATATTGGTAGATATCATATAAGCATAATACTGTAAAACAAAATCAGAACAACACAGTATTTATAAAGTTACATTGAACAATAGTAGGACCCATCACAAGATACCTAACATAACTTTAATATTTAATCTTTGAATTGAAATATCAATTTGTAAGTGGTACTCTCGACCTAGTAATCAAATATTGACGATAAATTATGTCAAACAATAAGTCTATCTTTGGATGATAGACTTATCATTTACATGGAATCTAATAATCGTCACATTTATTGCCACAAGTGAGTATATGTAATTTACCAAATATAGATCTTCTTTTAGGCCTATCTATATCGGTCTAAATAATTACATCCTCACAATCATCCAAATGTTTAAGAAAATTTCCAAAACATCTACATATGATTATTTTCTCAATAATTTAATTATGAATGACTCAGATACATACCACTCGTTGAGCAAACTTTAAATCTTTATTAACCCCAAAACAATACATATTAAATCAAAAAAAAAAATATGAAAAATCGAATGTAAAAACATACCTAACTCCATGAGAATCGGTTGATATTCGGGTCTTTGATATTTGATCTACAAAGTGTGTGCGTACAATTTTGGGACCATATATAAATCTCTTATATAATCATTATATCCATAATTTCTAATTGAACTCGTTATAAAATTAGTAACTAGATAACCTGCGCGAAACATGAAAGTAATAAGCTCATATGTAATGATAAGATGATTAATCCAAATAACTCTAATTTTACTAGATCATTTTAATATGGGTGATGCTAAATGAACAATAAAAAATCAGTCAAACCAGCCAATAAATGAGATTTTGAGCCATAATTATTCAGCCCATTACAATCTTAATGATTATTTGGGCCAAAACTAAAGCTAAAATAGGCCCATTAGCTGTATTGGCTGGTTTTTTATTGTACACTTAGCATTATTGTTTTAATATTTCACCACATTTTATAATAGCTTACATTTATTGTTGCACAAGTTTATATAAATCCAAAGATCAGATACTCGATTGGTATCTTGATTTTATAAGAATGATAAAAACCAAAGAGCATTGAATTGTGAAGAACTCAACATAGCACGAGTACCACGATTGAATATAATGCTTCTGAATGACGGAATTGCTGACATAACGAGTTTTAATTTGGGTTGCAATCTAAAGACTAGTGGATTTATGGGCAGCGACACGTGAAAGAGACAGCGCAGATATTTTTTGCCGTCCCTCCTTTATTGCAGCAATATTTTATAAGTCTTTGGATATGTTTTAAAATTGGCAAGAAGAGACCAACAATGATTGGCACAAGTGGTAAGCGACTTGTTGTCCCTTAAGCAAGGTTTCGGGTTCTAGCTTTGTGGATGAAAAAAGTTCTTGTCCGGACACCGTGTGCAACCAAAAAGAATTGACAAGAAGAGAGAATACCATACAATATGGACAAGTCAAATTTGAGTAAATTGCGGCGTCTGAGGATAATTAGAAAGAGAGCTTTGCTAACACTACTCAAATTGCGGCGTCCGAGATATTTAAAATAACAATAATGCTTAATTACAATGAAAAATCAGGTTTAATTATAGGACCTCCACGAATTTACTTAAACACTCAGATTTAATTACCTAACTCACTACAATTAGTAACAATCTCCTTAATACATATATTTCTTTCTTTCCAATTTAAAATAATGAAATTAATCAACATTTTTCAGTGTTGACATCATATTGAATCGAAATATATATACCATTGTCAAATTACTTGTTACTTACCATTATATCGATTTGAAATACTTGCAAAATGTTTCGATAAGAAACAAAGTTTAGAGACTAAATTCAACGAAAAATAAATTGCCAAGATAACTTTAGTTTGACTAAAGAAATTAAACTCTCCAATTGAATTCTTATATATAATCATTAATTTGACATTTATTAGGGAGTAGTGATGGCCGGTGGTGATGGTTTTGCACGCAGTATTGTTTCCGTCTTGAGCTTAATATATATATATACTAGTATTTTTTTACCCATACATTGCACGGAAATTATTTTTTGAAATAATAAAATATAGAAATCAAACTATTAAATATTAAATTAAGATAAATATATTATATAATAATTAATTATTAATGATAAATAATTTTATATTAAAATATTCAAACAAATCTATTGAAATAAAACGTTTGTTATACATTTATTTCAATCAAATTAAATTTCACCTATAACAACTAAATACTTCACTTATAATTTTTAAATTATGTTAAGGTATAATTCTTATTTATTATCATTAATGTTGTAGATAAATTTCAAAATTTTTAATTAATATTCATTATTTTAAAAAAATCACAAAATTACAATTGATTAAAATAGAAAAAAATCTAAACTGATAGCAGCTACTTATAAATCAAAGATTTGAATGATTAAATGTTTGTTATACATTTTTTTTTTAATTTTTAATTTTTATTTTATTATAATCATATCATATATTTTTAATAACTAAAAATTTAGATATAAAAATTTAGATCTAAAAATTTATTAATAATTAATAGGGAAATTGTTATAAATGGATGTAATAAATTTTATTGATACATTATTTTGATATTATTTGGTTGAAATATATTTATGGGAGACAAATGATATCATTATTAGACTTCATTTTCAAATTGAAATTTTAAAATGATCGAATCACATAAATTATATATATATTTTTTAGTAAAGTTGCATTAATGTGCATTCTAATTGATTACTCTATTAGTTAGGCATTTAATTAAAATATTGTTAATATAAATTATCAACTGAAAGTAGATTTAAATTATAATTTTCATTGATTGATATAATTTACAAATAATTATTTATTTATTTAAAAAATTTTAAATCATATATATTTAATTTAAAATAAAAATCAAATAGCACTAAATAGAAATGAAAGGAATGATGAAAGATAAATAAAATTATTCAATTTTTTTATCCTTATATACACATAACCATATAAAATTGAATTAGAAGAATATACTCATTTGGACTTGTTTCATCATATTATTTTTAAAGTTAGTTCAGCGTGGGAAATTAAAAAATTATCCCGTCATCATCATCATTGTTTGGCCTATTCAAACCTAACTAAGAAATGAAAATCAACATGATTGAACCTTTAAAATTAAGAGAAATAATATATTTATGACAAACGATACAAAATGGTCTGACCAACTTATAATATATAGTGAAGACGAAAAATAGTCTTAATAAAAATTAAAATTAACGTCTTATAAATCACTCCAATAAAAAATTTTCCATTATGATCCTTAATTTGTAAAATTAAATTCAACTTCGATGTAGAATTCCACAAAATGAGCAGAATCAATTATGTTTTATTTTTTCAATTTACATTTAATATACATACATTCAATCTAATCAATTACATCTTATAATACTTAAAAAAATTTCTCTCCATATGATATGATCAATAATTTTCAAATAATACTAAATCAATATTTTTCAATTAATTAAACACATATCAATAACAATATAATATTATATTGAATCAATTACGTATTCAATCATTTACTTACAAATCACAATAATATTGAATCATCTAAGTACAATTAATAAGGTAACTTAATTATATATAGGGTAAATTTTATTCATACAATTATTGAATCAATTAATATAATTATTGATATTAATGAGAATCAATCATATTAAATCAAATTAAATCATATTAACGCACATTAAAATACATCAAATCATGTTTCATAGTAAATTAAATTATTTTCTAAAATAAAAGGTTAATTGCAGGGTTGTTCTAGGAGTGATTAATAACATTTTTTTTAATTAACCCTAACTGAAAATTTTAATATATGCAATGAATATTCATTCTTAACCAATTTAAATAAATGCAATCTTATAAAAAAAATCATTTATATCTGATTTTACTCTATAATATATATACTTTTTAATGATAGAAATTTATTAGTTATAATATACTTAAATAACCTTAATTAATTTAGGTAATTTTCATTTCCTTGATTATTTCCTTTTATAAATATTTTTTAATGATTTATTGGTCAACTATTTTCATTCTTACCAAAAAGTATTCTACGATAATATTCAAATCTTATTAATTGATTAAAATTTACTATAATGATTTGTGATTTATCATTTTCGTTACTTGATTCATTCTTCTAGTAAATATTTTTTAATGATACACTATTAAATTTGTTTGTTTTTTATAAACAAATTGATTTTATAATAAATGAAATTATAGAGAGGAGAGGGAACAAATTACAAATGAAATATGAATAAAATATTTAAAAAAGATTAGATAATGTTGGGTTGTGAATCTTGTCACTCTCTCAGTTGCGAACAATGATCATATATTAAAAGTTTAGACGATATTCATGTCTTGTAGTCCGAAAAGAACCATCATTTGATATTACATCAAAATAAGACATAATATATACACTCCTCTCAGACATTAGGGGTTTAAACTTGTATATCAAATGTCTTTCTAATTGTTATATGGATTGCAATACCTTATTTTTCACATGTTAAAATTTTAGAAAATTACATGCATGAAGCATAATAATAAAAATCAACATACAGAAGAAGCTCTAGGATATCACATGTACATATACTCACAAATTCATGCGCTAACACCATTTCAATGGTATTAGTTGACTCAGATATGTTAAAAGATGAGACATACCAAAGTTACAAAACACACTCTAACATTTCTATTATGTCTTTAAACTAAGATCAATGCAACATATTTTTTCTTTTTCATATAAGTCACAAAATTTATTTGATAATACCTCAATTTTACCTTGAATGAAGTTTTTGATTGATAATATTTTTTCTTTCTAACCTTGCATCTTTTGCTTGAGGTGGAGAAAAGTAGAGTTGATTATTCATTTTTGACACATAGAAGAGAGAAAATAAAAAGTTGTAGAGAATGTTTGGAGTAGAATTAGCTTTTAACCTATTTTTATTTATATAATCTCAGGTGATCTCAATAATAATATGAATAAAAAAATATAATGATAAAAATATCTTTTTTAATTATCAAAGATAAAAAAAATTAAATCAATTAATATTATTTTACATTATGACTATTATATTCTAACATATATTTCCTTTTTTAATTAACATGCTTAATCTCCAAAAAAAATTTCAAATCAATTCTCATTAATTAATTTCTTAAAATAGAATCATTTAAAGTTAGTTCATTGAGGCTGCGCTACTTGTCAGCACCTCATGAAGCTAACTCTGTTATATTATATATATAGATATATATGATGTGTGAAATGTTTATTGTACAATAATAATACATCCAATAAGTATTCAACATATATATAACATACATTACAAACATAGAAGTGATATATATTACATATTTTAGCAATGACATACATGTATGATATATTTTTATGTCTTATTTTCTATTTTTGCTTAACAAGTTTCACACGTATATAACTATATATCACACATTACGTATGATATACATTAAGTATAGCACACATTAGATAGCTGTTGGATGTTATTTCTCTATTGTATAAATATTTCTCTTAAACAGTAATGTTTGACGTATAACAGAAATACGTACAACTTGTATCCAACATGTGCTATCCCTGTTACAAGATGCGTGCTATACGTATATGTGATATACGTATAGCCCGCATCCTGTAACATGGATAACACACGTTGGATACAATTAGTTGGACGTATTTCTGTTATACGTCAAACATTATTGTATATTATGAATTACCGGATATGATATTACACACAATTTTTTTTTATATATAATGCATATATTTATGCATGCAAAACATGTGGTTGAAATAAATAATGAGGTTGTGGTGAGATTAAATAAGACTTTTCAATAAGGAAATTTTAATAAAGATTACGCACATATTTTAATAAGAATTAAACATATATATTCAGTACAATTACACACACAAGCTAAGTACTTCATAGTTATTTTCATACATGTTATTTTTTCGTGTGTTCTATCTAGATCCATAATTTTCATTCCATTCTTTTTGGATTTTGGTCTGTATTTTTTTTTTTCAAATTTAAATAACTTTGAAAAAATGGTTTTAATAATGTGATATTGGAATTTGGAATGTTGATTTGATGTATTTTACATGCACAATGAGTGAGTATTGGGAGGTTATAAGTATTATAGTTAGTGGTAAGTAGTTTTACAGGCCTCATATATACCTTGTTTAATGGTACATTATTTCTATTGAACATCAAATATTTTTTAAAAAAATATTACTATTAATTCAAAGAGAACCTTACACTTTTTCTTTTTATCTTGATTTTTTTTTTCTTTTTTGGGTTTCCCACGGTATCCCCAGTCCGGAAGGCCAATGACTAATCTGTCGCGGATCTGAGCTCCATTTATTAAGGGTTTGCCTCTGACCAATGGGTTGATGCATACACAAAGCGAGGATCGAATCCCTGACCCTTGTTTAATCGGACAAGTGAGCTAACCACTTGACCAACATGCAGGGTTTAATTTTGAACAATTTCTTATATTATTTATTAATATGTTTAAAATTGTGTTTCTCTATGTTGCTCCGAAAAATTCATGGGAGGTAAATCCTTGCCTGCTAGGACAAAGGATAGCAAGTCACAAACTCTGCCTTTTTTTAGGACATGTATTTCTATTACTCAATCATTTTACTACTATTAAATTTAATGAAGTTAAGTATTTAACCGTGGTTGTATTCTTAGCCTCTTTGGGGTGATGATGAATCTTCTAAAAAAACAATTGGTGTACAGTAAATAGCCAATCAAAATGGTTAACATATTGTGTATATTATATATAATATAATATGCATATCATATATTACATGTTATATATGTACATCAATCATATATTATATATTGTACGCATTTTATATTTTATTTTCTATATATCATACATCATATACATGTTGTAAAAAAAATAATATGCAAAATTTTTGTTCTCTTTTTGTAGAGGATAAAAATGAAGTTTGAAAAAGAATAAATTTTGCATTAATTTATAATTATGAATGCGTATTTGAACATGTAATTTTTATTGAATTTTGAATCATTTATCAATTTTACCAGTTTTGACTAATTTTTATTATACATACCGAATATTATTTGTATTCCTAAAAGAGGAATTTGTCCATTTCAAAGGGCTTCGAAGATGCCATGGAAACACAAGATAATAATTCTTGAATGGAACTAGAAAAATAGATGTGTCTACTTTAGTTACTCCGAAAATTTTAAGATCTTTGATGCAATACCGCAATAATTTGCATTATTCTTCTAATTTAAATAGTAGTTAACTATATTTATAAATATAATAATATATGATATAATTATATATTACTTTTAAATGTTTTGAATTCATTAAAATTAAATTATTTATTTAATTACTACAAAAAATAGAAATAAAAAATATGGGCACTTAGCTTCCACCACGGCAACAATGCTTTAGCAAAGATACTAATTTATTTGATCGATGATATAAAACTAAAGTACAAACAACATTTCACAAAACTTGAAGTTGATAAGCACAATTAAAACAAACAAATGATAAGTAGGGCCACTACCCCATTCACTAGAATTATTATCCAAAAGCGACCACATCCTCCTAACCCAAATCCTATCCTATCAACAATCGGCGAGATTGACACGAGTGATAAGTAGTTTGTTGTTATTTAAATAAAGCTTCAAATTCAAGCTTATTAAACAGTAAATATCCCCCTTATAATCTCGTCTTTCCGTCGAACTAAGTCGAACTTTTTAAATTACTTCTTAACAGATTCACTCAAAAGAATATGATTGATCAGATTATCAAGATTCTGAAACGATGATCCCTTATAGCTAGAAGCAGAATTCATTGCCAAATTCTTCCACTCCAAAGCCTTCTCCTTCAACTTTTTACCCTTTTCACCATCCATCAACTCTTTAACAAGACATTCAATTTTCTCCCTCCTAACATCTTCAATCTCCAACCCAATCCCCCACTCCTTGCAAGAGAATCTACAATTTGTTTGTTGCTCAGCAAAAAATGGCCAACAAATCATAGCCACACCTCCACAAATACTCTCCAATGTTGAGTTCCAACCACTATGTGTCAAGAACCCACCAATTGAAGGGTGAGCCAAAACTTGCTCTTGTGGACACCAACTTGACAATAAGCCTCTGTTTTTGGTCTCTTCAACAAACTCAAAGGGTAAAACAGCATTTTCACCTGCTACAAGATCAGGCCTAATGACCCACAAGAATTTTTTTTTACTATTTGCAAGTCCCCAAGCAAACTCTATCAATTGGTCATTAGTCATAACAGTTATGCTTCCAAAATTAACATAAACCACTGAATTTGGTTCTTGTTTATCAAGCCAATCAAGACACTCTGGCTCCTCCTTCCAAAGGTTGGATCCAATTGTTTTCAAGTCCTTGTCGGTAACATGATTGAGTAGAAAGTTCAAGGGACCAATGGAAAAAACAGGTGGCAAATTTATTGTTGAAAATGCTTCCAAAACTTGGTTTTCTAAGGCATCGAATGTGTTTAATATGATTGCTGATGATCTTTGAGCTCTTTCACATTCCCCCAATATGAAATCAATCATAAGGTCATTTGGATCTGTGGTTCTGATGAAACTTGGGACATCCTTCAATCGGATTTCTTTGATTCCTGGTACCCAATCGAGGGTAGTCTCCAAATACCCATTTGTGATGTAACTAATATCTGCATGTCAAAAACAATTTATTACCTTACTTGAACTAATAATAAAACAATGCTCAAATTACTCCTTTTAGGTATATTTATGTACATATTCTATATTTAGAATAGTCTACAAAAAAAATATATTAAAGAAGTCTTAGGTAAAAGATTCAGTTGTGTTTTCAGTTTGCATATCTAACATAAAACAACTTTTCAAACTATTTTATTTAAACTTGAATCAAAGACCAAAATTTACACTAATATATACTTGATATATAATTTTATCAAATATATTATTAAACTAAAATTCAAGTTGCATCATTTATTAATCCATGATATGGGTGTACAATAATAATATGATAAAAATCAATAAGATTTATACTACAACAACATAAATACCTCCAACTAGGTTCTAACATGTGCTATACATAAGATAATATGTTATATGTATAACACACATTACGTCTTATATATAAGACACGTTAAATACTAGTTTGACGTATTTCTGTTTACAATAAACATTATTAGAAGTAGTACCATAATCAATTAACACAAAGTCTTGGGTAACAACAATTTTTTCGCCAAAACAACCAGAAAAAGATCCATTTTATATTATTTGGTCCAAATAAAATTTTTAATCCTGTGTGATTTTTTATTAGACCTAATGATTTAAGCTCAAACTTCGACTGTTTTGACCGATTTTGTTCTCCTAACAGAGTTTTGATTACTTATCAAGGTATAAAATAGAAAGTAAATTGAATACCTTTGAGGGGTGTTATTCCCTTTTCAATGTAGTGACGATACTGCGTGTAACACATGAACCCACAAGCACTTGTTGTCCAGAACAGAACCTCTGGAATCCCAAGTTCCTCAGCAGCATCCACAGTGAAACTCATCACACCATCAGAGACTATGCAACTAACTGGCGGCACATCAGGTGAATCATCATTGAGCTTCGAAACGAGCTTCTTAAAATGCGGCAAACAAGTCTTTCTTGTGGACTCACACAGGGTAGGGATATCCTGTGTGGCGTCCACATCAGACTCTGGAAGACCATCTGGGATGGTCTCGAAACGGAACGAGGGTAGGCCGTTGAGCGAATCACGGCCTCTCGATTTGAGAAGCCGTTTGTGATTATATTCAGTGTTGACAAATGTTATATGGAAGCCTCTAAAATGAAGGAGCTTTGCTAGTTTCAACATTGGGTTTATGTGCCCTTGTGCAGGATATGGTATGCACACAGCATGTGGTTGATTCTCTATTGTGCCTAAAGAACCCATTTTTTATTTTTTATTTTTTATTTTTTCTTGTTCCTTGTTCTTGCTACTAGTTGGGAAATAGCAAGTGGTTACAAGGAAACGAATTTGAGATTTGATATGGTTTCTTGGATTGGAATGGTGTTTATGGCACGAGGTTTTATAGAGGAGCAGAGAAGGTATAGAGGCGGTGTTTCTGTCCAAATTGACGATGTATTTTGTATTTTGACTTTGCTTCCAATATAATGGCAGCGTGCATGATATGAGTTTTAATATTTAAATAAGTAATACTACTATTAGTAAGGAGCATTTTTAGCTATTTAAATAATAGCATAACTCCTTCTACTCCAACAATATATATATATTAGTCTTACTCCTATTAAAAGAGGAAGGAGGAAAAGAAGTAAAAAAAAGAAGAATATTTAATTAGTTAGTTAATTAGTTATATTACCCATATATATATAGAATACATGGAAGTAAGTATTTCTAGTGTAATGAGGAATTATTGTTTAAATATATTTGGAAATAACATTTTTTCAGCTAAAACATTTAAAAAGTTCAATTTAACATTTTTGGCTCAAATAATATTATTAATTATATATATATTTTTAATGAATTGAGTGATTTGGATCCAATTTCCTTTTTTTACTAATACAATTTTATATCTTTAGTAAAACTCCTATTTAAATATTAAATATGTTAATAAAAATAATATTGATAATTATTGATTAATGAAAATATTTAAAATAATTTATAATTATTTTAATAATTATTAATTATTAAAGAATATTTTATAATTATTTTTAATGATAAATAATTTTTTTAACAATATTTTTATCGAATTTTTTAATAATTAATTATGTCGGTAAGAATAATTATTATTTGGTGTAGCGATAATAAGAGAAAATACTTTTTTATTCTTTAACGGACATAGGCTCATGATCACGAAGTTGAAATTTGTGAGAAAAATAATAATTTTTTAATCGAAGAAGATATTTATTAAGATTTAATAGTATTTAATTTTGATATGTGATGATAAGTATAAAGATTTTTTACTTATACATTCAATTAAAACTTTTCATTATCATTACTTAATAGTAGAAGAGATAATCCACTATTATGATTAATAATATGATACTATCTTCATTTTTTATTATTAAGTATCCAATTTTTACTTTAATTTTTTATACTTCTATTAATATCTATGGATTTAAAGAATTCAAAATAATATTAATTATATATTTAATACTGTTATAAGAGAGAGCTGTCTGTTATTAATTATATATAAATTAAGTAAAAGAGATAATATTAATAAAAATATAAAATATATTGAATATTACAAAATTTCAAAATATTTAATTATTATTTTAATAGGTGTGAAAAGTAAAATGTAAACACTATTAAAGAACACAGAGAGTAATACATTTATTAATTAACAATATAAAATTTTTTACATTATACATACAAATTAAATTTGTTTTAATCACCTCAAATCCAATGATTAAATTTCTATCAATGTTTGTAAAGATATCCGGTAATTTATAATTCAGAATAGAAGATAAGATCTGTGCCACTTTCATAGATTCTACATTAGCTTGATATTAATAATAATTTTTTAATTGCACTTAATTTTCAATTTTCACGTTGATAATCTACTGATCGACAAAGTATAGTTCACATTTGCATAAAGTTCACATTATATTTTTTTGGTAATAATAAAGTTCACATTATATCCTGTAGCAAATGGAGTTTTTGATGATGTGGAGGTTGAGAAATTTTTTTACAAATAACATTACTCGTTTAATATATAAGAGATATTTTATATATTAATATTTAAAATTAAATAATTATAAAATATTTATTAAAAGAGTCAAATCAATGATAAATAAATTAAAAGAACTTAACTATTAAAGGAAGAATTATATTAAAATTTAAAAATAAATAATTAAATAAATATTAACACAAACAAGGAGATGTTATCTCCTCCAACCTCCTCACTTCCCTTCCCCTATCTTTCCCTTCAAAATCTTCTCCTCTCCTCCCCTCAAAACTTCCAAACAAAGCCTAAATTAACACAATCTTATTAATTAAAAGTTTTCTACATGAGAAAAAAGAGTGTCACACGACTCACACTAATCAAGTTATAGCAAAATATACATATCATATTTAAATACTACTCCCTCCTTCTACAAATAATTGTCTTTTTAGAAAATTCTTTTGTCCAATATTATTTGTCATTTTAGAATTTTAAGAAAGTATTTATTATTTTTTTTCCAATTTTATTCTCATATGTATTCTCTCTCGTATCTCTTATACTATATGGATCCATATGTTAGAAGATTATAATTCATGATTCCCATAACACAATCATCTAAGGTGGCCCAACCTCTTTTCCAACAAAAAGAGAAGAATTAATGCGCAATCTAATTGTGTGGTTTGTGTTAATTATTATCATTATTGGTTTGGTTATATCTTATACTCCCTCCATCCACAAATAATTGTCTTTTTAGAAAATTCTCTTGTCCAATATTATTTGTCATATTAGAATTTTAATAAAGTATTTATTATTCTTTTTCCAATTTTATGCTCACATGCATTCTCTCTCATATCTCTTATAATAATTATTACACAAAAAACTAAAAGGACAATTTAGTCATTATATATCATTTTTACATATAAAGTTGTGTACTTTAATTACATTCTTAATATCCGTGAAAAGTCTAAAACGTCATTTATTGATGGACGGAGGGAGTAATAATTATTACACAAAAAATTAAAAAGACAATTTAGTCATTATATATCATTTTTACATATAAAGTTGTGTGTTTTAATTATATTCTTAATATCCGTGAAAAGTCTAAAACGTCATTTATTGATGGACGGATTGAGTAATAATGTTTGTCATGCAATAAAAATATCTCAAACTAATATCCAATGTGTATTATATATATAACATACGTATAACACACATTCTATAAATATTATGTATAAGTATAACACATATTTAATATTAATTGGATATATTTCTATTTTACTGTCATTATTATTGATTTAAATACAATATCAGTACATTAGAAGTCCCTCACTATCTAGGCCAAATTGCCTTTCCTTTTTCTGACCTATGCAGAAGGATTTGTTCACATCATAATTAATATAAGATTTGGCTAAGATTTGTCTCATTCATTTTATATAAAACCATTAATTCATTTGTATTCAAAATAAATTTTTATATTTTATATTTTTAAATAATTTTTTACAAGTATAAAATTATATTAATCTATCTGATGAATTCAAAATTTTTATCAGATAAATTAATTCTGTCAAATTTAATACAATTTAAAACAAATATAATATTTTATCATGTCATTTTATTTTAACAAGTCATATGTTTAAACGTGTTTATTTATTATATTATTTTTCTGAATTTTAACGATTGAATCGCTTAAATTTAATTTTAAATTATTAAAAAGTGTAAGTGTACAGGCCTTAACACTTTATATACAGTAAATTTAACATCTGACCATTAATTATAAGTTTCCACCAAATAGATCAAGTTAAAATGTTTAATTTCATAAATTGATTTAAAATAATTTAATACTTTATCATCTCATTATTTTATTTAAATGTGTAATACAGTTTTAATTCATCTATGTAAAATTTTATAAACATTTTAATATTAATAACCATTATTATCATCATGTAATTTTAATTCATGTGTATATCTTAAATATATATGTTTTGCATACTTGATTATTTTATCTGTATAAAAATTAGGACAAATTATATTAATAATAGTTATCGAAATCTTAAGTTAACTCCTAAATTGATTAGGAGTTTTAGGTTTAATTTATCCTCTAAGAAAAAATTTATAAATTAGTCCCTCGATTAGTAAAAATGATTAGATTAGTCTTTACCAATTAAATATTTTGGACAAATTATTCCTCCCATTATAGGGACTAATTTGACAATTTTCATAAATCTTGAGGGACTAATTTGTCTAATTTTTTCTTAGAGGACCAATTTGCCCGACATTTTAATTTAAAAGAGATATATTTTGAATTTTCTATCCTGGAGAGATTACTTTATTCAATAAAAAATTTCGCAAAGACTAATTTAAATGTTCTGTCTAAAATTTTTTATGAAGTACCTTTGACTTGTTAGAAAAAAAACGAAAGGATCGGAGTATCCATATTAGTCGGTATATATTGATCTGAGAAAAATTCTCCTACAAATATCTAGAACGATTTAAAGTTGAGTTTACCAGTTAGACCTTATTATGGTTATTGTTCATTTATTATTCAACGACCACAATGGACAGTTGAATATATTGATGGCTAACAGATTGCAATTACACCCATCACTCCCATAGTGGGGAATCGGACTAACTCATTTATGGTTCAGATTCGAAAGTTTGATTTGCGAAACCAAGGGATGGGAAAGCATTACTTAGCTTAGAGGAAGAAGATATGGAATATAAATGGTTAAAATTATTTTATTTTACGAATATTAAATTCTTCTTACTCTAAATAATTTTAGCTATTAAATATAAGAATTTAATTTTAATATAATGTTAATATAAAATAATTTTGTATGTTCAGTGAATCTTAATACAACATTATGATTACTTTTCAAATAATTGAAGAAAGAATAAACTATTATTGTGAATGTGTTGTATCTTAGCTTTAAAAAACTTGTTCCTAAAAAGTTGCTAAAAAGGACTTTAAAGAAATAAAAAAACCCAATTATGCATGATGCACCTCAACTTTTTTATTTATAAAACATGATAAATTGACTTATGCTATAAGGGTTGCGTTTGTTTGCGGGGATATTTGGCACATTGAGACAATGACACTAGTGTCTAGGACATTATGTCTTATGTCTCAGTAATGTGTTTGACATTGATGCACAAGAAATCAATCTAGTTTTTGTACCATATTTGGAGTAACATGCACAAGAAATAGTGTCACTATACAAAAGAAATTGGAGGGGCAATGAATGAAATTTTGAATTGTTTACAAGGATATTATTGGAAGCAATTTTTATTAAACTTGATCTATGTTCCATTAAAATATTTGTCTCGGTTTTGTGTCCCAGTGTGCTTATAATAAAGAGCACACTGAAAAATCATTTTGTGTGTCTCTTTAATGTGTTTTTGTTCTTAATTTTTCTGTGCTCTTTGATCAATTGTCGAAATTGATTCAAATTAAAACTAGGTAACTTGTAGTGTAATGGTTAACCTAGGTCATTCTCCCAAGGAATTAAATGATTGAAAAGTGATCATGTGGAGTTAGGTCAGATCTAGGGATTTTAACATTCAATTAAAAAGAAAATTCAAATAGGATTTTAATCAAATAGGTAGAAGGCACTAGCTCAAGGAATTCGAATTATAAAATCTATATCATTGATTCATTATCCTTTCAATGATCCTTTCAAGAATTAAATTGAATTTCAAATCCAAATTTAAATATGAACTCAGATCCAAGTTCTTATGAAAATCTTCAAACATTCATCTTAATACACTTGAATTAGATCTGAAATCTCAAAACCTAACTCAAGGTATCAAGATCGAAGCTCAATAATTCAATTACCTAGATCAGAGATCTCTAGATCTAAGCATTCTCTCAACTAAAAGTTATTGATCAATAATTCAGAAATATCTAGAATTATCAATCAATTGGATCCACAATTCAAGAATTAGAAAATCTTCATAATTCTTGAATCATGAATCAAGAAAAGGTGAAATGAGAGAATTTGAATTCTTCAAAGAATCATGAAAGAAATACCTCAAAATCACATTGCAAATCTCAATATCTTTTACAATCCTCCATCCTCAAGCTAGCTATGAGCTTAGTTCTCCATGATCATGGAGAACTCAGCAACTAAGGAGAAGGGAGAATAGAAAAACCTAGAGAGAATTCTAATTCTAAAATCTGAAATGTAAAAAATGAATTAAAGTTGTTCCCTCCAATTCTGAACTAGGCTATTTATAGACATAAAAGTAAGGTAAAATGTCTAAAAAGCCCATGGACTAAACAATTACAACATATAAGGCAAGGATAGAATGGAACTTGCACAAAATTATGACACTTAAGGCAACACATCAAAACTAAGTTTCTGCCTGAAATCTTGCAGACAATTTCTGAAGCCTCTAATGGATCCTTTTGCTCTGGAGCCCTGAAGCAAAAGTTGTGGCTCTATTTCTCAGCTTTCCATACCCACCAAGATCATCCAATTCTAGTAAGTATAGCTCGAGATATAGTCAAAACACTGAGTGCTACTCCAGATTGCTGTCACAATTACTTCATCAACTTTGAGTCAACTTTTGAGCTTTTTATAGACTTCAATTGCTTTTGATCTCTGAATATGAAATGAAGCCTTGTGTCTTAGCTTTACAATGCAACTGAAATGAAGTGATTTCAACATCTGTAGCTCCGGCTATAGCTTCTGCAACACTAGCTGCTCAGGATTGCTATTCCAGAATTCTGCAGCAAGCTTGACTCAACTTGAAGCTCCAATTTGGAATCCTTATGGTCTGATTCAGCTTTCGAGTTCTTCATCAAAGTTGTAGACCTGTGTCTAAGCTTTCCAACAAGACAAAGACACACAAAATTCCAATTTCTAGAACTCAAGTTATAAGCAAATTACAGAATAGTGTCACAAAGCACAAAATGCTGAAAAAATGCACAAAGTTCCAATTAAGTACCAAATGCCTAATATGATATAAAAGTAGTTCACTAATCTCAAAAGTGGTCAAATTACACGCATACAAAAGGGAATTAATCAATACAAATTATGTTATATCACTCTTACAATCTAGATGACACATTGATTGTATCAATATCTTAATGCTTGTATCTAATGTCTCTACAAACAAACACAACAACAGGCTATGCTTGGATTTTGTTTTTAGAATATAAATATGGAGACAAAGAGATCAAAAGAAAGTAGAAACAGGAAAAATAAGGTGATAATTGATTTATTTTCTGTTTTTATTTTCTATTTTTTATTTTTCAATGAAATAAAATTAAATATTTTCACTTGTGTTTTCTATTTATAATGAAAATGAAATTGAAAATAAGAAAATAATGTCAAATTATTATTTTCTATATTTTCAGGCAAAAGTGTGAAAACAGAAAATGAGTTGGATGAAAATATTATGATTATTATCCACTAGCTAAAACAAGTAAACAACCTCTATACCTATATAAAAGTATAAAATTATAAAATGAAAACAGGAAACATTTTTACAAATCAAACACCACATAATTTTCTTTATATCTTGTTTGGTAATAGGGATGGACACACTCTTTTTTAGTAAAGTTGAAAACATTATTGTCCCTAAGGTTATGTTTGTTTTTACAGACTCTAAGGGTAGAGTTATTGGAGTCACTGTAGTCATTGACACCGGAGGCAGATAAAATATGGAGATGATGGAGAGGGAGAACGACGGGGCCCAAACTAAAATTAGGTTAAAGAAGATTGAACAATTTGGGAATAGTAAAAAATTATTAAGGATAAAAATGATAGAAATTATTATAAATCTACAATGACTCTGTCTTGTGACTCTGTGACTCCACTTTTACAGTGGATAAAAATTGAGTAAATTTGTTTATTGGATCAAAATGACTTCGTGTCTCTGCATATTGTGACCCCAAAATCAAACAGTGAACAAAGTCACTTTTTCACTAACTTTGTGACTTTGCCTCTAGAGTCGGTGGAAACAAGTGCAACCTAAGGTCACAGTGACTCTGAAATTGGACTGAATAAAAAAATTGATGACAAGTTTGTTCACTGAGTCACTGTGACTCTATTCTCATACGTACTATAATCCTATACAAAACACTTGACAAAGTAATTTTTTCACTGACTCTTTTACTCTGTCACCAGAGTCAATGAAAACAAACACTATCTAAATGTACCATTGTCTGGCTGCCATCGTCAAACTATCGTTCTCTAATGTGTATATCACTGTTCTGAAAACCGGACCGGACCGGCCGGTCCGACTGGTTGAACCGGGAACCGGACCCCTGTCCGGTCCGAGTTGGCCTTAAAAATCGGGATCCTGAGAACCGGTCAAAAACCGGAAAAAATCGGTCAAAAACCGGTAAAAACCGGTCAACTTATATAAAAATAAAAATTTTAATTTTTTTAAATTTAATAACTATTTATAATAAAATTTAATATATAATACACTTTAATTATTAAAAATAAGGACTATTAAACTTCTAAATTTACCAAATGCTATAAATTTCCACTTTTATTAATATTTTTTATGCACTTTAATTTTTCTATAGCATATAATTCAGCATACATGTATATATTTATAGATAAATATATATTTTATATATATTTTATTATATCCGGTTGAACCTCCGGTCAAACCCGTTAAACCTCTAAACCTCTGAACCCCTCGCTCGTCCGGTTCAATGTCCGGTCCAGTTTTCAGAACCTTGGTGTATATATATATACATGTGTGTGTAAATAGGTAATAATATTACATAAGTCTCTTAAATCCACCGTCTCCCACTACTAAAATCCTGCATATAACTGAAGAATTTTGACAATTGACATTTATCACAAATTTATTGATGGATTTATACATTTAATTTCTTAAAAAAATGTTACTAATAGCAAATATGTTTGGTCAAATCAATTAGTAACTTTGCCCCATTTTCATGCAAAATTTCCCACATATTTACTTATAATTAATTATATTGAAAAATATTTTTTGATGAATTTATTGCATTAAAATTCGTCAATAAGGAAAAGAATTTTATTAAATATGGTATTGGTTTTTACCCATGAATTTTTTTCTGGACAAATTTGTTGATAATATATAGGGAAAAAATCACATTCCTTTTTGAACATATTAAATAAAAAAGTGTGTATATTTTCAGTTCCGATGGATTTTACCGACAAAGTTTTAGAAACAATGTCACTAATTCATTTATACTCAATCTTCTCATCTCTTTGTCTCTCAATGTTTGTGCCACAACAACCATTTTGTCATTTTGCCTTTATTTTTCTTTTAGAGACGCTCATTTAGCCTATCTTTCTTCTATCTCTTTGTTTAATTATATTTTGTTTTTGTTAAATTTTCGCTAACTCTCTTCTCTCTCTCATGGGATGACCGTGATGTTGCCACTTCGAGCACTCTCACCGTTCGATCTTCTCTTCATCTCACGTCATTGTTGTGGTTGCCTCTTCCTCCTCCTCCTCCTTGCTTCGCTATTGCTGCCATTTGGTTAGAAGCTGTTCCTCGTCTTACCCTCCTCATCTCCTCATCACTATTTGTCGACATTGAAGGTATGCATTTTTAAAATTCATTTATATCCTCTGTACTTTGAATTTTTGTTTATGTTAATGGGAGATACTCGAGATCATTTGTGCACATTGCACCTTACAAGTATGTATTTATACTACCGAGGCACGCGGACGCGGATCGCGGTTCTTGAGGACGCTCTGGGTGGCGAGCAGGAGAAGGGAAGGAGAGCCGGAGAAGGGAGGGAGAGCCGGAGAGGGAGGTTGCCGGCGAGGGAATCGGTGAAGTGCCGATGCTGAGAATGAGAGGAGGGTCGGAGGGAGTCGGAGAGGGAGACAAAGAGAGTCGTGTTTGTGTTTGTGTGTGTGAAGAGAGTAATAATGGCTGCGGAACTGCGAAGAGAGTGAGAGGCTGCTGAGTGACTAGTTGTCACGACCCGAACTCGAGGACGTGACCGACACACGGGTTAAACAAATCTATTTAACCCGGCAAGCCTAGAAGCATAGTTTCACATATGACATATTACTTAAACATCATGGCTATCGAAAATTCGGCAGAACCTCCCCTAAAACTCGGATATACCGTACATAACATAAACCTATTTAATTATAATATTCAATCCAATAACAACACACATATATCCAGAATTCAGATTTTTGACACAATTAGTACTCGATACACAAAAGACATAATCTGGGTTATAGCCACAAACATACTTCCAAGAATTTAAGACCTATATCCTATGGCTGTAAAATATTGAAGTCTACAATACCAAAAGCCTCTATCAACCGTTGAGGCATACCAAAAAGAGATATTCCTAGGTAGGCAGCAAGTCCCAGTACCCTGTTACTCAGAACCTGCAAAATCTGAAGAGTGTGGGGGTGAGTCACAGACTCAGTGAGGACAAATACATAGTGAACAGGAAGGAGAAACCAATATAGCACGAGTTTTGAATCAAAATGGAGAAATTTAATAATCAATCACATTATCTAATTAACACGTAAGTATGTATATGTATATGTTTATCTCTATTACTCATCTTTTCCAAATGCTTCACGAGGGTGCTCTAAGAGAAACAATCAATCAAAGTGTCCCAAAACTTGGGCCTTAAAATCATTTTTATCTCAATAAGTTCTATGTGCACATAGATCGATAATTCTGTTCGCTTCGGCAAGCGGTATATGTATAACTGATAATTCTCTTCGCTTCGGCAAGCGGTATAACCGATAATTCTCTTCGCTTCAGTGAGCGGTATTTAACTTAGGCCTCATTATGATTTTTCTCAAACAATATATGTATCCAAACAATTGCTACAACTTCACTTAGTTTCATTTTCAAAACAAGATATTCTCCTTACTACTAAAACAATACTTGAAAACATTATGATATTATATATACGTTGTAAGGAATACGTTGTAAGGAATATTTGTTGTACGGGTAGCTTTTTTGATTATATATATATTAATCATGCTTCATAATCATCATCAAAACAATTATTTAAGTAAAATCACAGTTAAAATGTCATACTTCATAATCACTATCAAAATCATAACTTATATCAAATCATAACAAAAAGTATCACATTTCATACTCATCATCAAAGTTCAAACTTAGTTCTATTCTCAATATAAAGTATCATATTTCATAATATCATCATCAAAATCATTATGTAATTGAGTAAAGTCGCAATTTAAAATACTCTTTAGTTAAATAAACAACCAAATAATTCCAATAATGCAAATTAGGGGTTAATATGCATAAATAATTTTAGTTTCTCCCATAAAAATAAATTTAAAACATTGTCACTAAGTAGATAACCACTCACAACACATGGAAGTCAAAAGGGCTACTCCCTAATAGCTCTGGAGGGCGTAACCGGCTCCGCACCAACAGAATCTTAACAATAGCAAGCATTTGAACATGTTTAGATAAAATATTTAGAGACAATTTATCAACTAGAGAGCCTATTAAGTAAAACCTCCAAATTGGTAACTTACTGTGGTTTCTATAGATTAAAGAAAATCTAAATTGTTAACTTACCCACTACTCATTTAGTTATATTAGAGCTTCTAACTCACTAAATCCATACTTAATAACTCCAAAAATCTACTCATAAATCCTATTATTAAAATTTCTAGAATCTTGGAACATATTAGAGGAACAAAATAAATAAATATAACAAGAGTTTAAAACTCACCTCAAGGTTTGGAAAAGAAAGACACAAGAATAATAATAAAATGAGGTATGAAGTGGGGGTAGAGTTATGTGATTAAGAGGAAGGAAGAAAAAGAAAGAAAGCAAGAAGAAGGAGAATCAGAGGGGGTGTCGAGAAAGAGAAAGAGAAAAAGAAAGAAGAAAGAGAATGAGAGTGTTGTGTGTGTTGTGTTTTCACTTCTTCTTCTTCTTTTTTTTTAATAAAAGGAGGGTGGGCCCTACCACTTATTATTATTATTATTATTAGGGTTTTGCTAACAAGTGCCCTTAAGTTAAGGAATTAAAATGAAAATATTCATCTTGAAAATATACATTTTTATGTTTTCTATGCAAGGGACCCACCATTATATTTTAAATTTGTTCTAAAATTACTATTTTAAGTATCCTTAACAAGTGTCCTTAGGGTACTTGTTAACAAAACCCTATATATGTTACACTAGTGAGAGTGATGATGGCTGCGGGATTGGATTTGAGGGTAGGGAAAAAATTAGGGTTAGGGACTTTAGGTTGGGCCAATCTTGGGTTTGAGGATTTAAAAAAAAAATTGGCAGGTTAGGCGGGCTAGCCCGTCCCGCTTAGTCCGCATATAATTATTTACTATATATAATCCTTCTTTTATATTAATTATGGATATAATTAAAAAATGAGTTTTGCTAACAAGTTTCTTAGGGAACTTGTTAAGAAATTAAAAATAGAAATATTCATCTTAAAAACATGTTCATATTTTTATATTTTTTATGTAATAGACCCACTATTATATCTTAAATTTTTTCTAAAGTTACTATTTTAAGTATTTTTAACAAGTGCCCTTAAGACATTTGTTAACAAAATCCTTAAAAAATTAATAAAAATTATTTAGGATGTATAAATGTAAAATAAAAATGAAAAAACAAAATTTTTAAATTGAACAAATAAAAAAATAGTATTTTTTTAAGCCTAGAAAATGAAATTTGTGAAATATACAAATGGATCCAGCACATATTCCGTGAGTAATAAAAGGTTGCCCTGTACTTGAGTAATTTGTCTTTATTATCCCATCCCTATGTATGTTCAATTTGAATTTGTTGTTATCCATCTCTACGCTCACCTTAGCTGGCCATAACCTGTTCCCGTGTGTCCTCCTTAACAGTCATATGACAGCTTGGCTTCAAATGCAATAAATTAATTTATTAATGAGTATTGTTATATAGATTTAATTTTATCCCGAATAGCATAAAATATTTTTATACAGTCATTCAATTATGTATTGTTATATCAGTTATAATTGTATTTTTTCTCTTTCGTTACCTGAAAAGTCATACAAACAGAGTGTTTTGATTGGACGACCGTGTAAAATATTTTTACATTATCAATACATCAAAATTAAACTATTGTTATATTAATATTCATAAAATTGATATTTATGAACGTCTATTCGAATTCAATGGTAAAGAATAAAATAAGAGCATTTTAAATATAAAATAAAAAATTAGTCAAAACAGTCTATAAAATATACATAATATATATAATATAAATTGTACAATGAATATTATATGGTGTGTACATCATATATCATATTTTGTAAAGAAAGATAATGCTGTAATATGTGATACATGTTGTGCACAATAAGTGATATATGTTGTGCACTGCATGTGATATACGTTGTGCACTGCATGTGATATACGTTGTGCACTGCATGTGATATACGTTGTGCACAAAGTATTTTCCTAAAATAAATAATATGTAAGTGAAAATTTCATATAAATTAAAGATGATAAATTGAATGTATATACAATGAATATTAAAATAGATTTATTGTTTATAAATCCCGCCGAAACTATGACAACGCGCCGCACAAACCCATTGAATTAGGTTCATTTTCATTACACAACATTTTAACAGCATAAACGCGTTATATCAAGCTGGCTAGCACCCCTAACACACACCCACAATAATTTTTACTTCACCAATACTCCCTCTACCTTCATTCTTTGATCCAAATCCCCTTTTTCCACTATCCCTATATATACCCTCTTTTCCTTCATCACTTCACCTTACACATAAACCTCTAACTCTCTCACTATTTTCTTTGATCTCTCTACACAACGTTTTTAAAACCCAAACAAAAATGGCCTCTTTTGCGTCCTCAAGTGTCCTCTTGACACTATTTCTCACCATTTCCCTTCTCCATCTAAGTTCAACAGCTAGAAAACTCTCCGAATCAGACCAAGATCTCAAATTCCAATACCACAAGGGTCCTCTCCTTAACGGCAAAATCTCAATCAACCTCATATGGTACGGAAAATTCAATCCATCCCAAAGAGCCATAATCTCAGACTTAATAACCTCAATTTCTTCTCCTTCTCCCACTTCCAAAACAACATCACAACCATCCGTCGCCACATGGTGGAAATCCACAGAGAAATTCTACAAGCACTCATCACCAAAACTAACCCTCTCCTTAGGGACCCAAATCCTCGACGAGACTTACTCTCTCGGAAAATCCCTAACCACAAGCCAAATCGTGAAGCTCGCATCAAAGGGTCCACAAAGAAACTCCATCAACGTGGTTCTAACCTCTGCTGACGTGGCAGTAGAAGGGTTCTGTTCAAGCCGGTGTGGGACCCATGGATCTTCATCCGGAGCACGAATCAACGGCAAGAGATACAAATTCGCTTACATTTGGGTGGGAAACTCAGAATCACAGTGTCCAGGACAATGTGCGTGGCCATTTCACCAACCAATTTATGGTCCCCAAAACACACCATTGGTTGCACCGAATAACGATGTGGGACTAGATGGAATGGTAATAAACGTGGCTAGTCTTTTGGCTGGGACTATAACTAACCCTTTTGGAAATGGGTATTTTCAAGGGCCAAAAGAGGCGCCTCTAGAAGCTGCTTCTGCTTGTACTGGTGTGTATGGTAAAGGTGCTTATCCTGGTTATGCTGGGCAACTTTTGGTCGATTCTACAACTGGTGCTAGCTATAATGCTAATGGGGTTAATGGTAGGAAATACCTGTTGCCAGCTCTTTTTGACCCTAAGACCTCAAGTTGTGCTACGCTCGTATAGACCCAGGAGAAGAGTCCATAGCGTGGAAGCGCGTCACACGAGATTAATTCTTTTATTTGTTTATTCGTTTTGTGATAACCTATTATTAACCTGAATAAAGCTATGAAATTATTACGATATTCATTCAATCAATTAGATTGTTTTTCTTTATTTATTTTTGTCGTCTGAAATCTAAATACTTCTTCACCTTCACCTTCATGATTAAAAAATAGAAATATAAAGAAAATAATAAAGTAAATAAGATATTATATTATTATTTTTTAGTGAAATATTTGGTGTATAATGAAAAAATAGTTAAATTAATTAATAGGATCATTTAACAATTTTTGGCTAATGAGAATTTTTATTTTTTAAAAGTTAGTTTTCGATGAGTTGAGTAATTATAATTCAAAATCTCTTCTATATTGACTAATTGTTTTATTGTGGACACTTAATTTTTTATATTTGTATGTGTAGAAGAAAAACTAACGTTTGTTTACAAGTCGAAAGTAAAAAAAAGAAAAATTAAAACATGTTTACAAGTAAAGAGAATGAGAGTGAGTGCCACTGAGTGTGAGAGATTGAGAGGTTGCAGGTAGGTGGGGTGGGGAGTCCGGGGGACAATGGGAAAGATAAAATATTAGGGTTATGTTAGGTTGGGTTGGGCCAATCAAATGAGTATTGGGTTGGACACATTAATTTAGAAAAAAAAAATTGGCAGGTTAGGTGGGCTTGCCCGCTCCCGTCCCGCTTAGCCCATGGGTAAAGCGGGTTAGGCTAAGCAGTCTTTTATAAATTGGTGGTCCTAAAGTTGAGTCCAGCCCGCCAATTTAAGCGGGTCGGCCTGGCGGGCTGAGCTCCGTTTTGACATCCCTAGTCATATTATCAATTCTATGTGTTAATTAACGGTCTATGTCATCACTGTTATAATATAACAATGACAAAAAATGTGAGAGAGACCAACTTGACTCACAGTTTATAAAATGGATAACTAATTTGCTAATTTTAAAGAGAGATCAATTTAACTCTCATATATAAAGTGGAGCACTAAATAGATACTTCACTTAATTAAATTTTGTCGAAAAAATACTAGGTGTTATTGGAACATTTGAATGTATGTTATATGTATACTAATTGTACCTGCAGTAATATTGCCTAAATAGTCTCCAACTTACTTAGCTTTTATCCTAGGCTGCCACCAAAAATTTAAAAAAAAAAAAACTATTGTTTATGACCCTGATTACTCCTAATCATCACATAACATATTACAATTAAAACAAACAAAATGAAATAATTAAAAACTCATGAACTACTGCTATGTACATTACATATAATGTAATTGAGATGTTATATATGAATAATAATAGAATATTTTATACAATAATGCTAAGTGGACAATGAAAAACCAGCTCATACAGCCAATGAGTCTATTTTAGCTTTGGTTTTGGTCCAAATAATCATTGATATTGTAATGAGCTGAGTAATTATGACCCAAAATCTCATTTATTGACTGATTGTGCTGGTTTTGTATTGTTCATTTAGCATCACCCTATTTTATATTTATCTTCTATGAAGTAAAACTTTTTACACTAAAATAAGACTAAGAGATAGATATTATGGTGGAAAGAAATGTCAAAATTCATATAACTCCTCTCACCCCAATATTCTTCACTCCTTTATTCATTTTTGGAAGTTTTTGGGCTCTAGTCATTGGCCCACCCAATCTTTGTATGTTTCGCCCAAGCTCTTGCCCAATGATGTTGTCCTTGTTGTGCCCTCTTGGTTATGTCCTCATCACTTGGCAGGCGAGCCTGATTGGGGAGGCAACCCATTTCACCTTTTTTATGGAAGACTTCTTAAATTTTTTCTTTTATGTTATGCATTAGTACAAGTATCACCAAGACTTTTGAGCTATTTGGGTATGATTTAATTTTCATATATTAATAGTGTAAAATTATTTTATATTTTCAATTAATATAAATACAATAAAATGATAAATTATTATTAAAAATTACTCATTACAATAATTATATATCATAATTTGATATTTTTTTTAATTTTAATTAATTGACGGTGTAAAAATTTTTATATTACATAAAAATTAATTTATCTAGGAAAATAATGAGATGAAGTGAAGTATTATATTTTTATTTATGAACATTGAATATCTAAAGAATGAAGTGACATAATACTCCATTCCACAACCGAAGTACCCACACAAAAGAGTGAAATAATTAGGTCATTTAATCACTTTTGTTTCAATATTATTCAAGTATACTTTAATTCATTATTTTCCACCAATTCAAATATAATCCTTATATTTTGTTGTATAAGTAATTAAGATTGCAGAAAATTAAAACATTTGATGCAATAAATATATTAAAAGCTCGTAAACTTATCTTTCTAACGCAAACTTCCTTTTTTGTTATTAAAAAATATATATTTAGAGTAAGAGTGACACGTTCCCATGCATGACTAGGGTAGATCATCAATTTCAATAAGTGTTCACGATGAGATTTATAAATTTTTTATTAGAAAAGATTTCACTCAAAATTTGAACTCAAATCATAAATAGTTCATTGGTCTAATATAAACTTTCTATTTTTGAAAGTTGACTCACCAATTGGGTAGATAAACCATGCATTAGAAGATGTTTGTTATGAGGTAATGTGGATAGATTATCAGTAATCCTGTAATTAAATTATCTGGTAATCCAGATTGATTCGTTTATTTTGACAAAGATATTAGTAATGCGGATTATTCCATAGGTAATCCTCTAATTTATTTTATTACACAATTGCCCCTCTAATAAATTACATTGTTATTTCTAATTTTATATTTTTCTAACAAATCGTGACAAATAGTAATATCTGTAACACAAATCCTATTCTCTGCAAGAATAATATAATTGTTTTATTGGATTTTTATTTTTATTAAATAATTATATTAATGTCAAAATTGAAAATATTTATATTAAATTCAAAATATAAAGACTAAAGTAATTATTCACTCAATAATTTACTATCAAAATAAAAAAAATTATAAATTTATATATAACATGTTATTTATTATAGTATATAAATAATTAATTTTATATTAAATTGTTAAAATTTTACTTAATAAAAAATATTTAGAGAGTGAAACTAAAAATTAGAGGGCATTATAGCCATATGTGTATTTTAGAATTTATTTTAATAATATATGTAACATATATAATTATATTTGATTAATTTATTTTATAATTATTTAGAGAATATTATAGTAATATACATACATTACCTTGTAATCTTTTTAATATATCAAACAAGATAATGTGCATTACTATTAATATTATTTGTATATAACAAACAAAATAATATAAATTATCGATCATTTAATTAGAGATAACTCATCTACAAATAAATCTAAATTATCGATAATCTTCCATGATAATATGTTGAACTCCCTTACTCTAATTAAAAAGTAGAGTAAATACCCAAATCCGTCCCTGAACTTTTCTTCAGTGCCTACTTCCGTCCCTGATCAAATTTTATTAGGTCCGAAGTCTCTGAACTTGGATTCCGTGAAACATATCCGTCCCTCCGTCAACTCCCCCGTTAATGATTGACGGGGTAGTCCTACGTGAACCGTAAACTTTGTCCTACGTGGACGTTAAGTGACACGTGTGCAATGGAGTTTTTAACAGGGGACAAATCAGTCCTCGAAGTTTCTAATAGAGGACAAATCAGTCCCTACCCTTGAACCAAAACGATGTCGTTTTGCAAATCTTCTATCACCTTCTTTTTTCTTTCCCATTTAAAACCCTAAACTCTCATTGCAAACCCCACAGCCGCCCCTCCATCCTCTTCTTTGTCCTTGGTTCTTCTCCCTCAACCTCCATTGAAACACCTCTTTAAACCTTCATCATCACAATAGCACCGCCACTTCCTCTCTTATGTCCTCTATTTTCTTGTCTCCCCCTTGTAACCTCCATTGAAACACCTCTTTCAACCTCAAGATTCCATTGTTACACCATTATAGCAGCCACCCAACCTCAAGATTCCATATTAAGGAGGTGTTTCAATAGAGGTTGAAAGAGAAGATCCAAGGAGGAAGAAGAGGATGGAGGCACAGTTGTGGGGGTCTGCAATGGAGTTTAGGGTTTCAAATGGGAAAGAAAGAATAAGATAATTGAAGATTTGCAAAACGATACCGTTTTGGTTCAAGGGTTAGGGACTGATTTGTCCCTATTAGAAACTCCGGGAACTGATTTGTCCCTATTAGAAAACTAGTCTATTAGAAACTCAGGGGACTGATTTGTCCCCTATTAGAAACTCAGGGGACTGATTTGTCCCCTATTAGAAAGTTCAGAGACTGCGAGACTAATAAAATTTGATCAGAGACGAAAGTGGGCACCGAAAAAAATTCAGGGACGGAGTTGGGTATTTAGTCTAAAAAGTATACTAAACCAGTGTCACGATAACACATAGATGAAAATAGATAGGGTGAAATAAAGCAGCGATAGACAAGCCCAAATACAGCTATCACACATACCCATAGGCTAGACTTTTTAGTCAAAGGGTCAGGTCAAGCCACATTGAATCTCCGATGCGGCCTTTTAGTCACACTGCTTCTGTTCTAAGCCAACCTTCTTCCATTGCTCCTCTTAGTTAACAACTCGTGTCGGTGCCTTAATTCAAACATATCTTGTGAAACTACTCTACTCACTTCCCTTTTCTCTCACCGTATTTACTGTCTGTCATCTCAAAATTCACACGCCAATACCTTATACATATCATCTCAATAAGAAACTCATTAATACTCGCCTTATTTTTTCATTTAAAAAAATACTACTGTTTAATAAAATATTTTAATAAAACATTCACTTTGTTTTGAACCTGAATAATGAATATTTACTCATTGGACTCGTTTATTAATAATAATCTTATATATATATATAAAGAAGACTTTTCTAGAAAAAAAAAATTCTCCTTCCTGTCCGTTTTAATTGTCTCTTTTGAGTTATGCACAACAATTAAGATAATTATTAAATTTTAATTAAATTTAAATATTAAAATTAAAACAACAACGTTATTTTATTATTATCAATTAATGTAATTTCTCTTTCCTCTCAATATATAAAGATATAAAATGATATAATAAAAAAAAGAAAATAAATACTTCTTAAAATTGTAAAAAGAGAAATAAAAGAGACCAAATAAAAAAAATGAAAAAAATATTTTAAAAGAGATCAGAAGAAATATTAGTCCATTCCTTAAAAATTGTACATTCTTATCTATTAATTTCAATTTTCTTAATTTCTCTAGAATCATTTTTATTTTTTTATTCCTACCATAACTATTAAATGATCACTTTTTTAAATTATTAATTTTGTCATGTTTTCTATGAATATATCTTTGCCATTGATTCATATTATTTTTATCTATATGATAAATTATCATCTCCCATTGATTTTTTTTTTCCCAAATTCATTTATTTAATTGTTTAAAAATTTTTATAAGCAAGATTTTTTTTCTATTTTTTTACTATAATTTTTTTATATGTGAATAACTATTGATAAAAAATTGATTAATTTCTTTGCTTATTCATATACATGTACATATCAATATTTTTTCAACTCAATTTTAATTTAACTTAATTTACATGTTAATCCTCATATATTTCAGTTTTCTTAATTTCTCGAGAATCAATTTTATTTTTCTATTCATACCATAGCTATTGAATAACCCATTTTTTTAATCATCGGCTTCATTTTTTCCTATTCATTATACTTTTTGTCATTGATTCATATTTTTATATATGATAACTTATCATCTGCTATTAATTTCTTTTCAAATTAATTCATTTTATTGTTTAAAATATTTTAGAGATTTTAATATTTTTAGATATATCATTTTTATATGTAAATAATTATTTATTAAGTAAATTGATTATTTTTTTATTACTCATATTCATTTATCTTTTTTTAAAAGCAACTCAATTTTAATTCAACTTTGCTTTACATATCAACTCTCATCTACTAATTAATTCCAATTTTTTCTATAGAATCACTTTTTTTTTTAGTATTATTATAATTATAATTTTTAATTATGTTTTGAATGATTGATATGTTGTCGCGTGTATGATTTATCGTGAACCCGAGTCTATATTAACACTACTCTATTATAAATGATGACTAATTTTATGATGTATATGTAACATTACTCTTTAACTATTAAATAAAATTTTTTTATATAATTCTATAACATATTTAGTACGTAATTTAAAAATATCTACAACAGTTAAGTTATAATCTTCAAAATTGTTACAAAATGAATGTTTCAAAAGGTAAAATTTTATACCACAGATTTTCTCTTTAGCAAAATCTAAGTTTCAAAAGGCAAAAATTTAATGTCTCTCTCATTTGTTTTTATTTTTTTTTATTTCTACCTGAATTAAATATTTTCTTCCAAGTCAATTAACTCTAATTTTAGGCAATTTAAGTATCTGAACAAAAGAAAAGATTTTTTTCTGCTTTTGTCACTGGTCCTCCTCCTCCTCTCATTCTTTCTCCATACTACAAATAATCTACCCAGTTTGTTTCAAAGGGCAAATCTTTGTTCAGTTTCTTTTCTTCTTTTTAATTTTTGAGTCAGTTTTCTTCTTTTTCCGGTTTTTCTGCCCTTCTTTTTGTTCTACTCTGTACACGTAGCTACAGTGTACCTAGTCTTGTTCTTGGTGCCGGTGGTTGCATTGAAGATTTGGGTTTTCTTGGTGTTGGTGGGTGAATGGGTCTTGTTTTTTAGTTCTTCCCTCTTTAATCTTTCGGTTTCTTTTTCTACCATCTTTTTCCCCTTTGCATGTGGCGGATTAGCCGCTGAATGCCTTGCATAATTCAGGTTCTGGCCCAAAGATTGAGCCGGTACATCTCTTTTTTTCATTTATTTATTTATATATATAGCTAATTATCTTCTTTCTTGTTCTTGGTTTTCTGTAAGTGATTCGTACTTTATCTATCTCTTTCTCTCTCTTTCTGTTCTGGGTTCTTCTTTTTTCTCTCTCTCTCTACAACCCTTGTAATTTGTTTCTTCAGGGGACTGAGAAAAGGAGAAAAGGTAAAAAGAAATTTGTAATCTGGGAAATGTTTATGTGATCTGGATTTTGCTATCTTAAAGCTTGAAGGTTCGATTTTTCATTTTTTTTAATTAGGAAAATGCCCTGAATTGTTGGTTCTGTTTATTATTCTATCAATTTTCTAGTAGCTCTGTCTGGGAAATTTGTTCTGGAGTATCTGATTTTTTTGTACATCATTTAGAATTGTGTCTTTGTAAAGCTCGAAAATTTTAATTGTTATCTTGCATTTGCTGTGTTTGGTTTCGTGCTCTGCCCAAAAGTTGATAGAATTTTACAAGTTCAATTTTCGTTTTGCCCTTTTTTCAAAGATGTTCCTTTACCAATTGTTTGAACTATTCATTCTTATGCTTGTGACTGATCTTTTTTTGTGTCTCTGGTTATTCAATTTGCATTTTGCTGTTGGGTTTTTTTCCTATGAGAAGCTCCATTTTTTAACATTGTTCTGAGTATCGAAAATTCGCCTCTTTTGCAGAGATTATGGCAGAAGCAGCTGATTTTGGTAGCTGGGATGAATTGATGCCTGACACTCTAGGGGTAATCTTTTCCCATCTTTCCCTCCAGGAAAGATTGACTGTGATTCCTGGGGTGTGTAAATCTTGGAATAAGGCAATAAATGGGCCTTACTCTTGGCAAGAGATTGATATCGAGGAGTGGAGCAACGATTGCGAGCCGGACCAGCTTGACAGGATGGTTGAGATGCTGATCACAAGGAGCTCTGGTTCCCTCCGCAAGCTCTGCGTTTCTGGTCTCCAATCTGAGAGGATTTTCACTTTCATTGCTGAGAAGTAAGCAGAATTTTGCAGTTTCAATATACATGACATGTTATTTGGTATTTGCCAATGTTTTAGATTGTGGTTTTGGTAGCACTAGTGTTGATTGTGGCTTCATCATGTGATAGGGTTCGCGATTTAAAACCTTGGTATATACTGCAGTTTTGAGTTAGTCTTATGGTTTAGTACTTCGCTAATTAATGTGGGCATTGCTTTAAATACAAGATAAATTTGACATTTGCTATGATGTTTTAATTCTGCTGCCTCGCATTAAAATTGAATAACTAGCGTCTTTATTCGTATAGATTGATATTTTTAGTGTTGCATATCTTGTGTACAAAACTAAATTCATGCTGCACTAGAACTAATTAAGGTGGTAATAGCTGCATTTATATCCAATGAGCTATCTTTCTTATGTGGTATCATTTTATTCTTTTGCAAGTGCTGGCTCGCTCCGAACTTTGCGAATGCCAAGGAGTACTATCAGTGATTCCATTGTGAAACAAATTATTGGAAGGCTTTCCATGATCACTTTCTTAGATGTGAGCTATTGTATGAAAATCGGCGCCAGCGCACTGGAGATCATCGGCAAGAACTGCAAACTGCTAGATGGTTTGTGTCGGAATATGCACCCGGTAGATACTGCAGGCAGGCCCGTAGATGATGATGAGGCGATTGCAATTGCCTCCTCTATGCCTAAGCTCAAGCACCTTGAGATGGCTTATAGTCGTGTCAGCACCGCAGGTGTTCTCAAAATTCATTTGAGCTGTCCTAAGCTCGAGTTCTTGGATCTGAGGGGGTGTTGGGGTGTCAAACTTGAAAGCCTTCTTGTAAATCAGAATTTTCCGTGTGTGAAGGTTTTGGGTCCCCCTTGTGTAGGCTACTATGAGACGGTTGGTGATTGGGACGACAGCTCGGACACCGACACCGAGGTTGAGCATCTAGGTTGGGGGTTTGTGGTTGGTGGTGACATGGATGAATACTATGATTATGATAGCGACAATTATGATGGAATTTGGGACGACGAAGGACAGCTTGAGGAGCTCGAGTTCAGGTTTTATCAGGGAGATGAAGATGCTTCCATTTATTGGCCTCCATCGCCATGAAAAAGTCCAATCTGTTTTTAAACTTGTCTCTGTAATGCTTTGACTCTTTAGAGATTTTCTATGCTTTGGTTATGATGTGTATGAAGTCCTTTGCCCTTGCAAGAACAAATCTTTGCGTACTTAGATCGATGATAGTATGTTTGGAAAACCATTTGGAGGCTCTAGAGTTGATTTTGGATTTCCAAAATCGATTATACTAAATTTCAGTGATATTTGGTTTTGAGAGGGCATAATTGATTATTCTGACCTCTAGAATTGAGTGAAACGTTGAGGAGTGCTTTTGGGTTCGAATATTTTGGATGAAAATCACATTTTTCTTTTCATACAAAAGATCCTTTTTTTTTTGTATATTTGGATAATTTTTTTATAATAATTAAAATCTTGAACAAATGTTTTTCAGTTTATTTTTTATAATAGTTGATGAATAAAAAAATTAGTTTTCAGCTTTTCAATTATAAATTTGAGTTTTATAATTCCTTATTTTTTAATCTTAAATAAATGCACCTATACTTTATGTTAGATTTGAAAATGGGGGTTCAATCTAAGTTGAATCAACCAAAATCAATGAAATCTAGTTATTTATGTTTGGACTCTTTGTCTCTCGATCAAAATTACTTTTAGTTTAGATGTGAAAGTTCGTTTGGTTTAAATTTGAGTAGAATTGCTTTTAAAATAATTGATTTTGAGAGAATTGATTTTAAAATAATTGAATTGTGCTTGGGTGTTAGAGTAATATTCCTATATTTCAAAAGTTAGTATGAGGAACTTTAAGAAAAAATGATTTTAACTAACACTAACAAAATCAAATGGAATTTGGTGAACGCAACGGCAAAATTGTAACAAGCCAAACAAGCACGAAATTGCCGAAATGAGGTTTAGATTAAACTTTTAGTATTATATTTTTAGCTCATTATGTTCAAGAAGTTTGAACATAATATATTAATATTATTATGAAATATTGTCTTAAGTATTATATGCATATTATAATGAATTTACAATACTAAGAGGAATATATATATATATATATATATATATATATATATATATATATATGGGAATGCTTTCCTTTACACATTCATGATATTTTTTGTTATAGTGTATTTAACAATTTTCTTTTTACTGACCTTTTGACTTCATTACCAACAATACTCGTGAATATTTTGATGTTTTTTTTTTTTCTATGGTGCTTGGATAATTGTAGAAGGTTAGAATGTTCACATTTTATTTTGGACATAAAACTCCCTATTCTCTTTTCATTCAAGTTAAAATTTTAGATAGTATGGTAATTTTAATTTCAATCATATTTATTATTATCTTTTCAATTTCTTTCTCCTAATTAATATCTATTATTCACTATTAGTTAAAATATAAAATATTAATTATTTTTCAAATTATATGATACTATCAAATTCTTATATTCTTTAATAATTAAAAATTTTACAAATTATTAACTAAGTAATAAATTGTCTAGCCAATAGAATTTTCGAACAATGATTTTTCTAAAAAAAGTCTTCTGTTTTAAAATTTTAAAACAACATCAACACAATATATTTTAATAAATTCTAAAATATTTTTCGGATGAAATTCTAAATTAATTATATATATATATATAAATTAATATATAGTGGTTGGCACCATATTACTTAGTTAATAATTTGTGAATTTTTTAATTATTAAAAAATATAAGAATTTGATAGTATCATATAATTTTTTTTGGTAAGTTAGTATCATATAATTTGAAAAATAATTAATATTTTATATTTTAAATAATAGTGAATAATTGATATTAATTAGGAGAGAGAAATTGAAAAGATAATAATAAATATGATTGAAATTAAAATTACCATACTGTCTAAAATTTTAACTTTAATAAAGAGAGAGAATATGAAATTTTATGTCCAAAATAAAATGTGGACATTGCTAACCTCCTCATGAATGTGTGGAGGATAACATTCTCCATATATATATATATATATATATATATATGTTGGATTCAAACGACATCAATGTCACTTTTAAGTAATGTTGAAAGTTCACATCATATAAATCATATCTATAAATTTTTAAAATAATTTAAAATTATTTGATATAGTTTTGATGAATATAAAAATTAATGTACGTAATACATTTGTTCAAAAAAAATAAGGATAAGAGATATATGAAATACATTCTTAATAATATTCGTTTTTTTTATGAAATTTGGCACGAATGATTTTCATAACTAGTTATTATAATTTAACAGTTAGATCAACAAAAAAATATTTTTTACAAAGTTATAAGCAGTGTAATTTTGTTTAAAATTATGTAGGTGTTATTTGAACCCAATTTATATATATATAATATTATGAATAAAAATTTTCCAATTAATGATCCTAAACTTTAATAAAAAGGCAAATGGGTTTATAAAACTAAAGTGAAAAATAGCATTAAAGTGCATAAAATGCAAAAGTACTACAAATTCAAAACATAAATACAACACTAATTAAATTCCACATGTTCTATAATTTGATCTCAAATAGAGTCTCAAACAAGGTTTATTTGTGATGAAGAGGCAACAAATAAATTTGGGGACTGACACTCACCAACAATTTGATTATCATCTTTAATTCAAAAATATTTTCATCTTCATAGCTGTTATTGAAGTGTTGAACTCACAATTTGTTTCAGAATTTTGTCGAATGGAATTATAAATGGTCATTGTTACACTAACTATTTGAACTTGGGTTTTCATTTTAAACTTTGACATATGATTCTTCCACTCACCAAAGTCCTTTCTAGCATTCATATCTATAAGGATCAACATATCCAATTGGTGTTGGATATCTCGAATCTATCAAATAATACTGCACGATAAAAAATGGATATTTTGTGATATCAATCATATGTCTAGAAAATATAAATTTTTTCGATACTTTGTAATTATATTGTGAGAAAAAAATTATACATGGATGATGTGTTGTGAGTTTATAAAAAATACAGGGCATCATGATGAGTTGATGTTTATGAATGTTAATGGTTTTTTTTATGAATGTTAATGGTTTTTTTATGAATGATGTGCTATTAGTTAATAATGTGTTTATTTTTATGTTACAAACTGTATGGGACCATTTTAATAATTTAGAGGTCATTTGGTTCGCGGATGTTTTTTTTTTGGGAATATGCACATTCCTGGGATTCTATTTCCGGGAATCACTTTATTAGGAATATAATGAAGTTTTCCGGTGTTTTGTTTTGTCCGGGAATATTATTGAACTTTCCCGGGAATGAATCACATCATGCATTTGGTTCACAATGACATTCCTGGAAATGTTTGTAAATTTTACAAATATACCCCTAACTATTTAAAGTGAAGAAAATTAATAATTAAAAAACTAAACAAATAAATAAATAAATAAACTAAACAAATAAAAAAAACTAATAATTAACTAACAGTTATCAAGAATTAATAAAAATTCTTGTCTCAAATAGATAAATTCTTTCATCAATATTATTTATATCAAAATATCTCAAACAAAATAGTTTAATTAAATGAAACATTCAAATAGTATTTATATAATGTATTGATCATCTTCCTAAATAAATGTAGATATTACTGTAAGAACATTTTTTATTAAAAAGTAGCAGCACCCAAGATAGGTTTCTGTGTGAGGGAAGGGGGTACGATAGAAAGGGAAATACTTGAGGTAGGTAGATTAATGGTGGGTAAAAAAGTAAAATAACACCCCCTAAACATTCTTATGGGATGAGAATATGAGATTCCCATGGAGGAGGCGGGTTTCAAATTGTGGAAATATGAGATTCCAGAGAATGCAATATTCCCAAGAATGTTGATGCAAAAAATCGAACTAAATGTGGGAATGTAAGTTTCCCATCCCATGAAACATTTCCAGAAATCTTGAAAACATTCCCCCAACCAAACCAAACGTACCCTTAGTGATATTTATTTATTTTTTGGTAGCAAAGTGTTGGACCAAAGCTCTCAACATTCTCACATCAATCAGCGGTTCACATAGGGAACTCAAATTTTCCATTCATTCTTATTAGTCCCATATTCTTTATAATTTAGACTTATTATTATTATTATTAGTATTAGTATTACTATTATTAATGAGTACTTTTACAATTTTGTTCTTTTCTTCTTCATCTTCTTCTTCTAGTCTCTAATTCTCTTTCTTATTTCTGGTTCTATTTATTTTACTCTTGACTTTACCCATTATGAGAACCCATAAGAGGAGTCGCTTCCACTCCCGGAATTGAGATTGTGAAGCAATGTTATCAACTTTATTTGTTGGTCGATGCAAAAATTTGGTTAAACATTAAGTCGATTGGAGCTCCTCTAGCTTGACCAACAATTGGTGAGAGCAAGTTTGATGTTGCATATTGTGTTCAGTAACAATTTGTGTTGGGTTTGTTTCAATGGCCTCATGATGCATACTGATGTTCTTGCATGGTTGAATTATGAGGATTGAGAACTCATTTATGTAGTGGAGATCTTCAATGAGTTTCAGGTCCCTTCTAGGCACAGGAGGTGTGGGTAGATAAAAAGACTTTGATTGTACAATGTCTTAGTAAGTATGAATGAAGCAATTAAATGATTTATTGTGTTTGGGATGCATGTTGAGTCCCTCGTATAAAGGTTAGCATCTTCCACCTTATTAATGACTCGACATATTAGTGGAGTTAAGCTTTTGTAGAAGATGAAGCTAAGGAGTGGTCGGAACCTGACTCTGATACCATGTGACAATATTGTAAAAGAAGAAGAAAGAAATCCTTATTAGTTCTTGAGAGAACTCGAGAGAATGAGCTAAAAATGAATTTCTTTTTTTTTTTATCCCTTCAGGATATCTATTAGAGCAATTCCAGTGACTAGTCCCTCGTCAGTTTGTGCGTGCACCTCAAGGGTGGGATGGCTAACCAATGTCCTCTCTGCATACACACCGTCTCTGAGATCGAACCCGGGACTAGATGCTTAGGCAGCCCAAGCCACTGCCACTTGTGCTAGGGCATTGTTTCTATTGAAATAATATCATGTTTTTCACAAACTTATAATGAAGTGGGCTTGGTTATATTATAGCCCAAACCAAACCAAAAATTACAACAGAAAAATAACAGAAATCAAAATAATAGAACGAAAATATAAGATAAAATATAAGACCCATTATGTAGGTTTGACTTCCCTAATATGAGGGGAGTTCCTTGATCGACTTTTCATGTATCATATTTGATCGAGCTTGTGTTCTATGTGCCGAATATCCTTCTTTGGGGTCGACGGATAGCATATTATTATGGACCATGGGCCACACCACTACACATTGTTTATAAAATTTTAATTTTCTTCTTTTGTATATACTCTCGGACGTTTTAGACTTTTTACGATTATTAAGAATGTAATTAAAGCACATAACTTTATATATAAAAATGATATATAATGACTAAATTGTCCTTTTACTTTTTTATGTAATAATTAATATAAGAGATATGAGAGAGAATGCATGTGAGGATAAAATTGGAAAAAGAATAATAAATGCTTTCTTAAAATTCTAAAGTGACAAATAATATTGGACAAGAGGATTTTCTAGAAAGACAATTATTTGTGGACGGAGGGAGTATACTTTTTGAATTTTTAAGTTGGATAGTTTTTTAATTTTACTTTATTTTTGGTGAGCTAGATCAATTAAGCCACCATGGCCAGTTCAGTTCGGGTTGTTTCCTCATAATTTGAGAGTTGACTAGAGTCCCAAGCCTCCTTCAATTTCATTTTTTAAACAAAAATTTGATATGATATCCATTTTAGTCTCTGAAATTTCAAGTTTTCTCAAATTGATCGCTGCAAAAGTAAAATAGCCAAATTGTTCTCTAGTAATTTGAAACATCAAACAAATTGGTTAAAAAAATAGATAAATTAGTATCTTCTAAAATCATAAAAAAATTAAAATAATCATTACTAATTAAAAATATTCGATAAATTAATTATTTTTTCACATATATGGATTAATTTCTATCTTTTCATGAATTTTAAGAAGAAATTAATTTGTTTGAATTTTTTTTAGAGAGACCAATTTATGTGATATTTTAAATCAGGAATACTTGTTGTACATCGAAATTACATCCAACGAGTATCCAACGTGTGTTATATGTCATACGTAATGTGTGCTATACGTAATGTGTTATACTTATAGCACACATTACATATAACATATAACACACGTTGAATATTCGATAAATATATTTATAATGTACAACAATCATTACTGATTTTAAGTTTAAGACTTAAAAAGGGTGTATAGACAAAAACGAAAAAGGAAGACATGAAATGATAAAACAACTGAGAGTGGAAGTGGGTAGGTGAGTTCATGGGATAGTTGGAGCCTCTGAGGTAGAAATCTTGTGCTTTAAAAATACGGTATATTCGTAGGCCGAAGACATAATATATTATATACGAGGGTATATTAGTAAATAAAGTCGAAGCTCAATACTAAATTAAATAGCACACCTACACAAAGTTGCACGTGGATTAGCTAGGAACTGAACTGCATAGTCGCCTCTGGATCTGGTTACTGGTTTTGTCCATTTAATTTTGGAATTTCTTGAGTTTAACCACCTTTGAATTTTTACGAGTCAGTCTGGTCTTCAATAATTCTTGTCTTGCGTGGGGCTGCCTATTATGGACCACTATTTTGGTCTTTTAAGATGTATATTCTACTTCCTCCATTTATTTTTTAATTATTCAATTTTAAATACACACTGAAATTTAAGTAATGATAAATATAATCTTAAAGTTAACAAAAAAAAATATATTTATTTTACTAAATTATTCTTTATCAACAATTAAATATGTATTTATTATATTACTTGGTAAAAAAAATAGTGAGTATTAAATAAAAATAAAATAGGAATAAAAAAATGTTTGTCTTAAATTTTAAAATGGACAAATAAATGAAAAAACACGCATCTCTAAATTGGACAGTTAAAAAAACGGAGAGAGTATATATAATATGAAAAAACTATCAACATATTTATAACTTATTTATTAGAGTTTAATTTCAATCTACTGTTAGTATAACATAATTTTACGCTGATATTAAATCATGAATTGACACATCAGCAAAAGTCTTTAATTCAATCACTCACTAACTAAAAAGTCATACAAATCAATGGATGTGATTGACTGATATTATAAAATTTTTTATATTGTCAGTATATCATAATTATTAAATTAAAAAATCATAAGTGTTCACTTTTTTTTTGAGAAAAATATATATATTTGAAGTACTAATTTCAATAAAATTATCAGTTAATAACACCACTATTCAATCATTATACATAGATTTCACATTTTAATCCAATAAACCAATGTCCAATCTCAACTAAAAGGAAGTGAAAGTACCAATGCTTTTTCTTCTTCTTCTTCTTTTCTCCTTAACTAATCAAACTAATGTGTTCTACTAATTCAACTAATAAAATACAAAATCAAATAATTCAATTATTATTTTAATATATTCCAACTAATAAAATTCTAAAATTTAAAATTTAAAAATCAAAAGTTAAAACTAATATGCCAACTAAATATTTTAAAATAATCTAACTAATATTTTGAAATAATTCAACTAATGAAATTTAAAAAATTCAGAATTCAAAAGTTAAAATTAAAAATAGAACTAATCCAATTAATAAAATTCAAAAAATAAAAATTTTAAACATTAAAATTAAAGAAAGAAAACGAAGATATATGAGCAAGAGAGATGACCAAAGAGAACAAAAGAAAAAAAAAAGGAACAAGAAAAAGAACAAGAGGGACATGAGATCGAGAGATAAAAAAAAGAGAAGAATAATGAGAGAGAAAGTGAGCGAGTGAAATAAAATAATTAAAATTTTTTAATTTTATATCAATATACACGTATTTTATTTAAATTACGTAGGTGATTGATTGATAGTTGAAAAAAAGTGTACATAAATTATTATTTTAAAATTATACTCATGTCTTAATTTAATTTTAGAATTAGTTGAAATAAATATAAAAAACTTACTACTATGCTTCTATTATATAATAATTAATAGTAAAATGCATTCAGACCAATATATATGCTTGATATCATAGTCTCTAAAATATACACATGCATAATATAATTTTAAGTTTAAATAATATTGATATCATCAGTTTGATCTCTTAAAATTTCATATGAAACCACTTTAATTTTTAAAATATATCTATTCTTAATTTTTAAAATATATCTATTCTATGCTGAAGAGAATTTTTAAAAAGTTAATTACTCATTTATTTTCTAAAAATAAAATAAAAAATTTAAATAAATAAGAAAGTAACCACTTATTTTACTTAAGGGTGTTCATGGTACTTATCGGCCCGAGGCGGGCCGATCCGAAACACTTTTTTGAGTGTGGGTCATAAAATTTGACCCGATGAGTTTCACATCAAATTCATATCGTGCTTTGAGTTGGTTTGGCCCGAGTCGATATTACTTTTTTTCTTTTAGATACATTTTTAATATAATAACTAATAATATATTATGAATTTTTAAAGTTTCATTAGGACATTTTACTTAATTTAAGATTATTTTTATATTAATATACTTTATTTTTTAACATATATATTATAAAATATATCTTAAATTTTATTTTTTATATATTTATAGTATTTTATAAATTTATGATGTGCATTATATTGTCCAAATTCTCATATGTTATATAAAAATCGGGTTAACCCAATATAACCCGATTGTTCATCAAATCATTATCGTGTCAGGTATCGGGTTTAGTCAAGTCAAACCCGATCTAATGTGCCCATGCACACCTAATCTTACTTGAATCCTTTTATTTCTCTCTCTTTACCTCTAGGCATTGTTCTTCTATGCTACTTTCCTTTTTTTATTAAAAAAGTATCATCTATTGTCCAGCTTCCATACTATTTAATTTATTGTTTTGTCTTTTGCATCTATTACTAATAATATTTATTATAGAACTAATAATTATGACTTGATATATATATATATATAATTGACTTGGTAAATATTAAAAACTAGTATTTTAACCCGTGCACTGCACGGGACAAAATATAACTATTTATTTTAGTTTTAACAAATTAAAATATTGAAATGTATGTCTATTTATAAAATTAAAATATTTAATATTTAAATGACATACACTAAAATTATAACATGATGAAAATATGATAAACACAAATGATAATATAAAAACTTATACATATATTAAAAATTATCGTGCTTTGTACCCGTATTCATATTGAGTACGAGTTTTATACTCATTTCCTTACAACTTAACTTATAATTTGTATATTTTATTTGGTCTTTACTAACCTCTCTTATTGTTTTTTGAGTTATGGTATAAATCTAAATTTGATAATAATTGTATAAAAATTTAAATTTATTGTTAGGAATAATATACTCGATAGATTTTTATTTGAATTATAATATCAATAAATCTTATTTTTGTTCTTCCCTGTACTATCAATAAAAGTATAATATAATTGTTTTCCTTTTATTCCTTATGTTATCTAATATATTTGATTAAATAAATAATGCATTTAATATCAAATTTATTGATAATGCACTTAACATATTTAGTTCTAAATTAAAATTAAAATCCATTATATATAATTAAACATGATGAAATTGATGATTAATTAGATAGTGATTGACTCATATTTTGTCACGTGCAGTACACCACTCCATTAGTATTGATTGTTACAAACCCATTTAAATATTGATTGGTACGGTAATAGAATCATCTATACATATAATATGTAATGATAATAATTATTAACATAAAAATTTAAGAGTAAATACCCAAATCTGTCCCTGAACTTTTTGTAAGAGCCCACATCCGTCTTTGAAAAAATTTAATTAGTCCCGCAGTCCCTGAACTCGCATTCCGTGAGACAAATCAGTCTCTCCGTTAACTTCCCCTGTTAATGACTAACGGAGTAGTCCTACGTGGACAATTAAATTTGACATGTTGTCGTTATGTGCCATGTCATCAGTGAAAAATTAAAAAGGGACAGATCTGTCCCTAATTTTAAAACATAAATATTATTTTCTTCTTCTTCTCCAAATTATCTTATGGTTTTTCCCATATGTTTGTGTTAATTTGATTGTGCTGTGGGATAGTAGAATTTGATTAGATTTTTGTGTATTGATTTGATTATACTCTGTGAATGCAGGTCTCAACCATTATGCTCTTGTTTAGTTATGTTGATGTTGTTATTCTGTTAAGGTTATTTTGGTTTGTTTGAGTTCATCTTGTTTCGAGATGAAGTAGTTTAGGGACTGATTTGCCTCTTTTAAAATTAGGTTGGGACATATTTGTTCCATTTTAATTTACTTAGGGACTGATCTATCTCTTCCCCACTACCAACTGATGTTGTGCAACCCAAACACTTCAGGTCTAAGATACCTATAGTGAGGCCACCATTTCCAGGAATATCTTCAAGTAAATTTGCAGACAAAATGGATGATGGAGGCACGAGTGAGGAAGATATTGAGGATTTTAAGTTTCCCAACCCCTTATTTCAAGAAATGATGAGACACTGTTATTTTCTTATTGTGTTGGAAGTATTTTTCACAACTCCATATTTGGGTATTCACACTTCCACCGCCACCATAGCCTTCACTTTCATTCCTCTCTCTCGGATGACTTTCATTAGGATTACAATGGTTGTTTTAGCCTTGTAACATCATCTCTTAATGCTGGGTTAGGAGCAACAATCCATAGAACAAAAAATATTAGGGTTTCAAAAGGAGGACAATCATAAGATAATTTGGGTAAGAAGAAGAAGAAAATAATGTTGTTTATGTTTTAGAATTAGGGACTGATTTGTCACTTTTTAATTTTTCACCGATGACATGGCACATAAAAGCAACATGTCAAATTTAACTGTCCACGTAGGACTACTCCGTTAGTCATAAACGGGGGAAGTTAACGGAGGGACTGATTTGTCTCACGGAATGCGAGTTCAGGGACTGCGAGACTAATTAATTTTTTTCAATGACGGATATGGGCTCTTAAAAAAAGTCCAGGGACGAATTTGGGTATTTACTCAAAATTTAATGATAAGAGTTACCCATAAAATAATAAATTAGACATATAAAATCTTCAATCAATAATTAACATAATAATTATATTTAATGAATAAATATATTAAATCAAGAAAATGATTTAATTGGTATTTATTAAAAAATTAAGTAAAAAATTAAAAAATCTGAGAAAATAACACGTGACATGGAATTTAATGTAGGAGATTCGTAAATATTATATGTATAGATAGATGATTCTATTAAATAGCATATATAATCTCATACTTTAAATAGAAACTAAAATCGTATAAACAATTAAGGAAATAAAAAAATCTAAATGACAAAATTACATATGAATACAATTACAATATAATCAAAGATAAAAAAAAATAAGATCAAAATTAGCTAACATCTTATGGCATCTTCAATATCATACCTGCATAAAATAGATAACAAACATTATATATATATATATATATATATATATATATATATATATATATATATATATATATATATAAAAGACAAATCAAAACTTATATATATGATGTAAATAATAAATTTAAATAGAATATAAAAATATAAGTTTTAATAAATATAATCTCATCAACATTATATTTAATACATAAAAACAAAAAACAATTAAAAATTAAAATTAAGGTGAGCAACCAATTGCAAAAAATAAATTTATTAGGTACATGATATTGTTAGATAAATCTTGTTATGAAAATCAAGATGAACACTCAATTGAAAAAAATCATGATAATTATTTTAGAAATATAAAAATATTGAAAAATTTTGATACTCAAAAAATATATTATGAGAATTCTTCATAATAGACAAAAACTCTTATATTGAAAATTAAATATTGTTAGAATATTGAGAAATACATAGGTGAAGAAAATCCAGATATATTGATAAAAGTGTACAACAATCTTGAACTTGAAGGATTATATTGTACCTTTTTTACAGTATACCTCCTTCACTGTGTTGAAGCTTGATCTGAAACCAAATAGAGAAATAATTAAAACTCATACAAATAATTAGAGAAAAGATAATTAAGAGAAATGGTAGAAGATGAAGAGAATTTAAATATTTAAAAAGAAAATAAAAAATAAATAGTCAGAAAAAGATACAATGGTTAAAAATATAGAAAAAAATTGGAATGAAAAAGAAGAAGACATTCATAGAAAGATAATCATAGAAAATAAAGAAAAAGAGATAGAGATTCAAGGGAAACCCTTAAATGCCCAGCGACAAACCCTTAAATGGAGCTCAGATCCGCGACGGATTAGTCCTTAGCCATTCGGACTGGGAGATACCATGGGGAAAAAAAAAGACATAGATTCAAAGGAAAAGGAAAAGAAGATGTTAATATGGTAAAAAAAGTAGAAAGAAGTAAAAAAAACACACTGGAAATTTCTGAATGGAGATGAGTCAAATAAAGTAGGGAAAAAATTTATAGTAGATCAATAGGCAGATAACCGATGAAAAAAATGAAAATTTTAATAAACCAATCAATTAAGGATTATATTCTACATCACCAGTTAACTAAGAAAATAAATTTGGCATAATTTTGAAAACAGATTCATGAACATAATTTGATTCTTAATATTTATCCTTAAATTGATTCTTGATATATATCCTTAATTCCTTAAATCATTAAAAAATGGGATGATTTAAAATTATGTAGGATAGATTATAATTGATTAAAACCTTCCCTTTTCTAAAAAAATAAGTCTCAAGTTAGTTTTAAGTCTTTCCTTTTTATTCAAATTATATTTATTTAAATATATATGTTAACATATTAGTGATGAATAAATACAAATCTTTTTATTATAATCATATTCGTTATATTGTCCAATATATTGAATAGTGAATTAACATTATTTTAAAATCTTTCCTTTTTTAAAAAATAAGACTCATCATGTTAGTTTACATATCTTTCCTTTTTATTCAAATTATATTTATTCAAATATATATGGTAACATATTAAAGGAAATGTTTTAATCATATTTGTCATATTAAATGATATGCCAATCAAGATCATATATGACAATCAAGAATTAATTGATATAATTTATTAAAATAATAAATTAGACATATAAAATCTTCAATCAATAATTAACATAATAATTACATTTAATGAATAAATATATTAAATCAAGAAAAGGATTTAATTGATATTTATTAAAAAAAATTAAGTAAAAAATTGAAAAATCTGAGAAAATGACACGTGACAGAGAATTTAATGCAGGAGATTCGTAAATATTATATGTATAGATATCCATGTGACTTTTTAAATATAATTACAAGATAGCTAATGTGTGTATCGATACACATATAAACTTTATTGATTATTGTCGAATAAATTACCGCTACTTATATTACTTTTTATCCATTTTCTATGAAATTTCTAAAAAAAAATTAAAAGCGACCCAAGTCGCGAGTATGATATAGAACAAGACAGTCAAAATTGGTTGAATATATGTCACATGCATATTATAAAGAATAAACTAATATAAACAATATTTCGGACATTAAATTGATACCATGTAAGAACGACAAAAAATTGTTTAAAAGTCGACTATACGCTTATATTTGAGGACCAAATTAAAACTTTAGTTTATTAGTTTAATGGTAGTAAACATAACTTACAAAATCAAATGCATAGAAGCAGCTAGAAAGCTTTAAAGTAGCATTTGCTAGTTGTCTTAAGACAATGAGGATAAAGATACAAAGACACAAAATGATAGAGATGCAAAACGACTATGTATCTGTATTGTATTTGATAACAATGGACAAGACACGGATCACAGACATGAAAAAATGACCATAATTATCTTTTTATATTAAAAATATATAATTAAGAAACAATTTGAAGCTTAAAAAATAATCATATTATTAACTATTAACAAAATTATATATATTCAGTAAATATTTAAATTATATTTATTTCATTTAATCTCATTTCAACCTGTTTAAAATTATTAGGGTGAAATTGGAGAAAATATAATTGGAATTAGGTTAAAAGAGGGATGATATGCAAGTCATAAATTTCATGAAAAATGTTCAGTCCATTCTGTCTATGTGAGTCCCTCACTACATGATTGTACATAAATTTTATGTTTTTTTTGTCCATAGTCCCTCTGTATCTCTGTCACATAAACCAAACAAAATTAGTTCCTCTCAGTTTCTATCTTTTATTTCTCGAGACAACTACCAAACACTATCTAATATTTCTTTTTCTAGGTGTTTTAATTTTTTTCACAGGCTTTTATTTATTTAATTTTTGTTTTACATATATATACAAATATGAGTTTTGCTAATCACCAGCCTTATAACACTAGTTGATAATACTTACAATGACAAGATTTTATATTATAATAAGTTTTTAATAGAAAATGCAAAAAAAAAAAAAACATAAATATTTCCTTTTCTTAACCTTACAAATATCTTTAAATACTTATTAGTCAAATCCTAAAAATATTCATATGTCGATTTTAGAACAAGACATATTACATTTTGCAGTAAAACTACATCTATAATTATTATACATCATCAAGCCATTCATCGTACATTTATATGGTTTGGACTTATTCACATACTATTTCTGTAACTCAACAACACACTAACTCCTTCATATGTGCATGGACACACATGCACCTAAAAATTGAGCACCAACACACAAAGAACAGAAAAATTAAATCTCAATTTTTTGAGTGAAATCTTTTCTTTTATTGTCATATTATATGTGTGTTGATTCTTCTTTCTCCATTGCCATTTTGTGAGTGAAACTCTTTCTCTTAACCACATTTTGTGTGTACACTCATTTCCTTGGATATTCATCGTCTTAAACACATCAACATCATGTGCACCTATAATGTGTATTTTTTGTATTAATTGGTAAGTGCTCTTATATCATTGAAATGTGTGCTTGTGTAATAACTAATTATGTGCACTCTGGTAAACCAGAATTGTGCTTTCTAGTTAGAGTTATGTATGCTAGCTATGTAAAAACTTAGCTCGTGAATTATTTTCACAAGTTTATGTGTACTTTTGTTATAAAGAATCGTGTGCTCTTCATTAAACAACATGTGTGCACTATAGTAAGTATGGTGTATAATTTTCATAATCAACGTTTGGGCGTTAAATCCATACCTTTATATATAATATTTATTATACAAGTGTGCTTTACAGGAAGTGTGATGTGTATTTTTTATAAATATTATTGTGTATAGTTAATTTCAGACGCTTATGTGTCATGAAAGTTAAATTGCACATTAATTTCATATAAATATAATGAATTTGCTTAAGATGATCAATGCAGCAACGAATTCAGAAGATTAAATTCAAAGGACATAAGAAAGTCATCAAATTCAGAGGTTAAGAAGAAAATGAAGAAAAAGTATAAACTTGATTCATTGTCTCATTTATCTATAGTCTTCCATTTACGAACGAATGAATTTATGCAAGAAACTTAACAATTGGTAATAATCTTTAGATTAACCAAATGCAATGTGTTGAAAGAAAGTGACAAGATGATGAACGAAACTGAATGATAAAATTGCAGTCGAAAGGAGAAGGAAAAAATGAAACAATAGAAAGAGGAAAGTTTCAACAAGAGGAAAATGAGGGAATGAGAGAATCACGAGATTATGAATAGAGTTCGTAACAAATGTTTTATTTTGAATCAATAAATGCTTCTCATGTGCCCAGAATGGTGAACAAAGTGCGTGGGTGAGAGAGAAAAGAATTTATGGGTCATACAATCTATGTACAGTGGATATACCCTCCATAAAACTCCATTTGTTTTATTGTTTGAGAGCACCATTCATTTGTATTTGGATATGACTCTATGGGGGACTCCGATCCTATCATAAGTCTTCAATATTGGTGGCAGCGTAGTAGACCGACTTATGAGATGATTAAGCCGAGCTCCTCTCTAGCCACAGGTTGGGGTAGTACCTAAAAAGGAATTTTGATTTTCAAATCAATCTCAATGAAGCAAGTATGAGAGTGTTTGTGTGTACTATATGGAATGTATGAGTTGGAACTTATCTTGGGTAAGGCCAACCTTCGAGCTATTTTTGGCCTAGTCTACTATAGAAACCAAGAAAAAAAAAATTCCAAAACTTACAAAATGTACAAAAAAGATCCATATACAACAGATGTATATCTACCGTATCCCAACCTTTTAAGACAACACGATAGAGCAGTGGTTCTCCTCTTTGCCATCAATATCAATCCACAATTTTCGAGGATTGATAGAGGCCTTCACCAACCAATTTTCCTCATCTTGGATTTATAAAAAAATTTGGATTTGCTAGGACGAATTCTCCAACTAGAGCTACACTCGGTCAAGCTATGATATGCTCGAGACTATTTGCAGACAGTTTGGCCATTCAGAGGCCAAGATCCATAGCAAAGTTTCGTGATTGAGCAATGGGATATATCATTTTAGAGCAACTCAATGCAAGGACGAACATAGGTAAAAAAACGATACCAAGGAACATCACTTAAAAGACCAATATCATAAGAATCGATGATCATCTCATCGATTAAAACCCTATGACAAGGCCAGGTATACTAATTATACCCCATTAATTGCTAAAAACAATATTATTTTGCGTGAAGTCTACAATGCGCATCTAGTCCTATTACACAAACTACGAAGTCAGTGTTTTCCAAATAGAGTTGGCACTAGCAACAGGTGCGAATTCCTCAGGAAGTTTGGGCACACAACCAATGAATGTAAAACCTTAAAAGACCACATAGAGAAGGTTGATCCTAGCAGGAAACCTCAAGAAATTCATATTAAGAGGTACACCCAAACGAGATTATAACAACAACCAAAGGAAAAGGTCTTGGTTGAGGAGTAGGAGTCCTAGATGGTGAAGGAAGAGCCCATAAAGGAGGACAAGTGATAAAAGGAAGAGTACTCCACAGAGGGGAGTCATATATCATATTGTAGGAGGCTTTGCTGGAGGTGGAGAGATAAGCTCTGATAGAAAGAGATCAATCATACACATACATAATGAATTTGCATGGTGCAAGCTTACTGAACACTAGAATAGAAAAGCCTGATAATATCCTTATATTCTTTCGACTTTAAAGAAATAGATGAAAACTGGAATGACCCTATAGTAATTTTCGTTCTTGCTGGTAACTTCCTTGCCAGGAAAGTTCTAGTAGACCAAGGCATCTCAATAGAGTGATGCTATATGCATCATACAAGAGGATGAGCCATTCAGATCAAGTGATCGTGCCTTTCAATGGAGATCTAATGGCCTTTTCAGGAGCTAGAGTTCAGGCGATGGGGTATGTATGGTAGTGAGCTACCTCTGTTAAGGAGTGGTAGTCAAAGGCAATAGACATACAATTCCTCGTCATTGTTTATCCCAGCCCGTATCATGTAATTCTCGACAAACCATCCTTGAACACACTTGAGTGCGGTAGTTGTCTCAACACCTCACGTGGTAATGAAGTTTCCCATCTCATTTATGGAACTTGAAGCACTATACGTTCACAAAAATAGTTCACCTATGTTGTAATGAATGCCTCAGGCTTAAGTACTCACCTTAACAAAGACTTTACGAGCAAACAATCAAACACGTAACACATGGTTAGTGGTAGTACTCAACCTCTTTTGCAATAAATACATCCCATATACAACCAAGAACAACCATCAATCCAAACAAATATCTTCTTCCAATTTAGGTCGGCAAAACAACAGAACATGTGACCTATATTGGTAGCTCAGTGAACGAAGAACTCAGAACCAAACTACAGAAACATCTCCTCAAGAATGTTGATATGTTCACATGGTCTCCATTAGATATGCAGGTATTGACCCTAAAATCATCTGTAACAGGTTAGCAATTAATTAGAGTGCCCATCTAGTAATACAAAAAAATGGTTCGAATAAGAAAAACAGTAGGGAGTCGTTATAGAAACAAAGAAGTTACTCAAAGCAAGGTTTATAAGAGAATTAAATACACATCTTGACTAGAAAATGTAGTGTATGTTCATGAAGAAGTCATCAAGTAAGTGTAGCAAGTGTGTAAATTTCATAGATTTGAACATGATGTGCTCAAAAGACTCATATCCTTTGACGAACATGGAGAAATTAGTGGAAACGCCTAAGGGTATCACCACCCGAGCTTTACTGATGCATAGTTGTGGTACAACCAAATCAAGATGGCACTTGAAGACAAGGAAAATATGGCCTCCCACATTGAAAATGCAATTTTTTTTTATATGGTAATGCCCATTGGTCTAAAAAATATAGGCACAACATAACAACTTGGTGTAGTGGACTAGGCCAATAGCAACTCTGTGCTCGGCCAAGCCTAACAAACACAATTATACGGAAAGCTACCACGTTCAGATTTCAAACCGAAGAGTAACACATGTAATCGACTCGGATACACCTTAACTCCACTTGAAGTACAAACAATAACATTAATGAGGGATAACCGCTAGCAACCTTTAAACAAAGGGCTTGAAGACTATCCTAATTTAGTTCTAACTCGTTCACTCAATGCATTACATACAATCACACTATACACTCTAGTATACCTTCATTGACTTAAGGCTGACTTAGGAATTGTCTGAGTCTCTTTTCAAGTACTATCCCAACTTGTGTCTAGAGTGGAGCTCGACGCTTAGTGCAGAAGCTCGATCTTCTCATCCCAAAGGCCGACCTACTACTCAACGAAGTAAAAACAATTATATATGGTTAAAATTTTCATCCTAATGCCATGTTCATCAATCTCACGTTCGTAGAATAAAATGGTTTTTGAAATTAAAAAAATATGAGTTTAGTTATGTAATTTGTGATATTTTAGTAAGTATATATTCTCTAAATTAATTTTTTTTTAATTTAAAAGACTAAATGATAAGTTTATGTAAAGTTGTTAATTATATTTATTTTTTCCCTTTTTAAAATCATTAATATCAACATAAATAAGTGACTAAGTTCAATGTAAAGAAACATAAAAGGAAAAGTCAAAAAAATATTTTCTTTTTTCTAACTTATATGAAAGATTAGTGTAAAAGAATTGCATAAAATTATTAGACGATGTGTTATGACAAGATCTCTCAGGTTGGTCCAAACCAAAAGGGTAAATTAATATGTAGAGATACTAATAAGTTAAATTTTCATTTAGGTGTAACATTTGAAATCAATCTAATACATTTTTAAGGAGCTCAAAGAATACATTATGATATTTATGAAAAAGAGACACTCATATTCTTTAGGGAAAAAAAACATTTTACCTCCCTAGATATTTAGGTCGTTGCAATTTATTCCCTGAACTTTCAAAACGGGTAATACGATTTCCTGTATTTTTTAAAACGTGCATTCTGCCACATCCGTCACAACTCCATCCATTTCTTCGTTAAATAAGAACATGCAGTGCACATGTCATTTATTAAATGACTAAAATACTCTTTTTTTACGGGGAAAAAAGCATTTTACCCCCTAAAATACCATTTTCTTTACGGGGAAAAAAACATATTGTGTGCCTTCTTCCCCGTAAAAAAAAATATATTTTAGTCATTTAATAAATATCATGTGCACTGCATGTGCTTATTTAACGAAGAAATTGATGGAGTTGTGACGGATAGGGCAGAATACACGTTTTAAAACATACAGGGAATCATATTGCCCGTTTTGAAAATTCAGGGGCTAAATTGCAACGACCCAAACATTCAGGGAGGTAAAATATTTTTTTCCCTATCCTTTAAATAGGAGGTCAACAACTTTCACATATAAGTTTCTCTTACTTACTATTTATTCTATTGATAAAAAAATTTATACATTCTATCGTGACATACTTATCAAACTCATACACTCATCTCTTGTAGCTGAAGAGGAATTCTGAGCTTGACTTAGATATCCAACATATTTCTCTTAGAGATCAGACTATTGATTAACGAAGTAAGAACACTACATATTATCATTAAAAATCTTAAAATAAAAAATCTATGATAGTCTCACAATATAATTTTTTTAATCTATAATTAGTATAATTGTTATGAGATAATATTGTGAATATCTGTATCTTTAACAGATTAAGATAGGATGGGATAAGATTTGAAGATTTGATTTGATCTTATCTTTTCCTTAGTTTGGTTATAAAAAGCACTATGAATCCTAATGAAAGAGCACACTTTGGAGACTATCAATAATATTGTTTTCTCTTCTCCTCTATTTTCTCTCTGTTATTGTTATTAGTTTCACAACACGTTATCCGCACGAAAAGCTCTCAAGGTAACATTTTTTTGTTTCAATTATGTTAGTATTTCAATTATGTCAAATCTCTTTCATCTTGAATTTGTTGCCCTTGAAATTTCGGGAAAGAACTACATGACTTGGGTTCTCGATGCTAGAATCCATATGAAATCATTGGGTCTTGAGAACACCATTGTTCAAGGAAATGCTGCATCCCAGAAGGATTGCACTAAAGCATTAATGTTCCTTCGACGTCATCTCCATGAGGCTTTAAAATATGAATACCTTACTCTGGAAGATCCTGCAGATCTCTAAAATAGCCTGGAAGAAAGATATGATCACCAAAAGTCGGTGATTCTTCCAAAGGCTCATTAATTTGATTGAAGGCTCTGGAAGAGCTATAATTTTGTTGCCTGAAGGAACAAAATTCATCATTAATGATACATTACTGTCTACTAAATTGCAAAGAAACTTATTGAGTTTCTAAGATATTCGCAGAAGTGGATATCATATTGAGACAGTAAATGAGGGGAATAATGAGTACTTTCATATCACAAGTTGTGATTCCAACAAGAAAGTTGTACTAGAAAAATTACCTTCGTTTTCATCTGGACTTTGTAACACTAAAATTAGTGTAATTGAATCACATGCTATTGTAAACCAAAAGTTTACTAATTCAAATGACTTTATCATTTGGCATGATCGATTAGGACATCCAGAGAAATAATAATGATGTGAAGGATCATTGAAAACTCGTATGGACATTCATTGAAGAACCAGACGTTTTTTCAATGTAATGAGTTTTCATTTGTTACATGTTCTCAATTTAATATATATTTATATATTATATGGCATTCACCAACAAAGATTGAATTTGAACCTCTTGTATTTACAGAAGGAATTCAATATGATATATGTGGATTAATTAATCCAATATATGGACCTTTCAAATAATTATGATTGATGCATCTATGAAATGGTCACATATGTGCTCATTATTATCTCGCAACCTGAAGTTCGTGATATACTTGCGCAAGTTGTTAAGAGCACTAATTTTGATAAATAATCAAAATGTTGATATGGTGAATTTATTTTTCAAGCTGTTGATGTTTGTAAGCCAATATTGTATAGATTGAACATCCAATTATGCATGTTCATAGAAAGAATTAGCTAGCATAATAAACTTATGAAAGACCTCCAGTTGATTGCTAAACCACTTATTTATGAGAGTTGTGACGGATAGGGCAGAATGCACGTTTTAAAACATACAGGGAATCATATTGTCCGTTTTGAAAATTCAGGGGCTAAATTGAAACGACCCAAACATCCAGGGAGGTAAAATGTTTTTTTCCCTATCCTTTAAATAGGGGGTCAACAACTTTCACATATAAGTTTCTCTTACTTACTATTTATTCTATTGATAAAAAAATTTATACATTCTATCGTGACATACTTATCAAACTCATACACCCATCTCTTGTAGCTGAAGAGGAATTCTGAGCTTGACTTAGATATCCAACATATTTCTCTTAGAGATCAGACTATTGATTAACGAAGTAAGAACACTACATATTATCATTAAAAATCTTAAAATAATAAATCTACGATAGTCTCACAAAATATAATTTTTTTAATCTATAATTAGTATAACAAAATTATTATATTTAGAAAAAAAAACCTAAAAAAATTGGCTTATTGGACTGGGCCGATAACTCCACGCCGCGCCGTATTCCCAAATAAGTGGCGATTAGGTGAGGAACAGCAAATTCAACTAAAGTTTAAAATTTGACTTCTTTGCTAACTTATATCTCACACCTCCTGAATTTCCAATTATACCCTTGACAATCTGAATTGACGAAAACACCCTTTTCCCCAACTACCACCACCATCATCACGTCTCTACCCGACACACACAAAAAACTCCTTCACCAACTCCATAGGAGGCCTATGGTCCCCTATAAAACCCTCCTCAAACTTCCCTCATTTTCTTCAGGCATCTCTGAAAAAGTGTGACCTAAACCAAAGAGAAAAAAAAAATAACTCTCTTTTTTTCATAGATCCTTTTGTCAGAGATAAGCCTTAAAAACACACCAAAAATCAAAACCAAACCAGCGACCAAAATGGCTATCTCCTCTTCCAATTCCCTCATCCCCACAAAAGCCTTATTGCCACCAACCAACTCTCTCACCTCTTCCACCAAACTATACCAATCAACCAATCTCTCCAGGCCCGGGCCCGGGCCCAAGCCAAGACCCATTGTGGCTGTCCACGCCGCAGAGCCCGCCAAGAACCCGGTTGTGTCCGAGAAGCCCGCCAAGGCGGCGCAACCTGCTGCCCCGGCCCGGAATGCGGGCCAGGGGAAGTGGGCCCTAGACAGCTGGAAGTCGAAGCGGGCCTTGCAGCTGCCGGAGTACCCGAGCCAGGAGGAGCTGGAGTCTGTTCTGCGCACGCTTGACGCGTTCCCGCCGATCGTGTTCGCCGGCGAGGCCCGTAGCCTTGAGGAGCGGTTGGGTGAGGCTGCGTTGGGAAACGCTTTCCTGCTTCAGGGTGGAGACTGTGCCGAGAGCTTCAAGGAGTTCAATGCTAACAACATTCGTGACACTTTCAGGATCCTCCTCCAGATGGGTGTCGTCTTGATGTTCGGTGGTCAAATGCCAGTTATAAAGGTACCAAATCAATTATCAACAAGATCTGTTTCGTAGTGAAAGTTTTGTCGCATAAATTTCAAATTATATCTCCCAAAAAGTTTAAGCAATTGAATAGAGGCATATGGGTAATCAAATTATTGCTTGGTCTGTTCTAACCCCATACCATACCAATCAGCATCATTGTGCGATGTTTTTACTTTGATCCATGCAAAATGATTCAACAAAGTTTTAAGTTGACCCTCGAAGGCCTAACACAACCCTTCGCTTTTATCTGGTTTTGGGACCGGATATATAAAAGCATGGGCAGAGTTGTCTGCTCTAACCCCTAGAAAAAATGAGTGAAAATTTTGTCCCATAAATGTCAAAATTAAGTATCCCAGAAGTTTAAGCTATTGAATAGAGGTATATAAATGGTTGAACTTCAGATTGCTTGATCATAGACAGCATAACACATTATCAACTATCTCCTCCTAAAGTTATTGGGACTTGGGAGGGGTGGATCATGATTTAACCAAATTAAATTGATACATGTTTTTAATTTTGATGATATAGTTGATTTTATAATTAACGGGCTAGTTGTTATGTTTTGTGATCCTTGAGTTAGCTTCATGTACATGTAGAACACACAACACAATCACTATGCTGCTATGCATGATTAATGTAAAATTTGGGGGTGTGTGAATAACATGATTGTTTGTGTTTTAGGTGGGGAGAATGGCGGGTCAGTTTGCGAAGCCGAGATCAGATTCATTCGAGGAGAAGAATGGCGTGAAGCTGCCAAGCTACAGAGGGGATAATGTGAATGGAGATTCTTTCGATGAGAAGTCGAGGATTCCGGATCCTCAGAGGATGATCAGAGCTTACTGTCAAGCAGCAGCTACTCTCAACCTTCTGAGAGCTTTTGCTACCGGAGGTTATGCTGCTATGCAGAGGGTCACTCAGTGGAATTTGGACTTCACAGAGCATAGCGAGCAGGGAGACAGGTATTTTTTTTTATTTTATTTTTTTAACTTTTGGCATATGCATGTCTTTTGTGATATTTGAGATCATGATTTAAGTTGGTTTGAGTTTTATTATGTGAAGAGGAAATGTGTATGGACATAGTACTACACTATTTCAATCAAAATATAACGTGTAGCATAGCATGATCATACTAGCGAAAACAAAATGTTTTTAAATATAGACAGTAACGGAACTGCATAATACTTTTACAGTATAATAGAAATTCTCAATTCAGAATGAAACAGTCCGTTGTATTGGTTAGTTCCGAAACGTCTAAAGGTTTGATGTCTGTGTGGGCAATGGGCATTATTTAGACAAACTTTTGTTTACTCCTTGATAGATACACAAATACATATACAAATATATAAAATATTGTATATTTTGTGTCCATTCTAAAAGTGAGAGACAAATACACAAATTTTTATATATGCATTTTCCTTATTTCTGTATTTGTGTATTGTACTGTCTTTTACTTGTAAGAAACGTAGCCTTAAGAAACTCTTTTTGTTTCATCTGGGATACGGTATAGTGATAACTGAAAGTGGTAGCAAAGGACGCACGGTTTACTCACAAATGATGTTGACTTCATCAGTATTTGTCCGGTTCACAATTTTTGTAAAAGTATGTTAAATCAAGCATTAATTGTCGTAGATAATGATAGTTTTATACATATGGATTTCATCACATGTTTCACATAAAGGGGAAGTGAGAAATTTCATCGGCAATTCCAATTTACATAATAACATTCTCACTTGCCAATGAAATTTCTTCTAAGTGGTCCATATTGGGCACATGTGACTTTTGGAATCATGGAGAGACACAAGGACACACTCTGCACTCAAAGTAATGATTAGATTCTGTGATATTTCTCTAGTTGATGTGACTTTCCACGTGGAGAGCTAAATCTGGTGCATAAAGAAGTTATGTTGTAAATAACTACATGGTGAAGTACATTTTTGAAGATGTTACATTTTTTTGCAAGATGACCATACCTATTTTCTTTTACATCGTTTTGTTTTTATCAAATGATTACACAACTACAAGTGTTTGACACGTTTCTGATTAATATTCGTCTAGTCTAATGAAGTTTTGGTAGGTCTAGAATACATCATTATGAAATCCTTGATGACAATTGATGTTATCAATGTGCCTATATACAACAACAACAACAAGTCTTATCCGACTATGTGGGATCGGCTACATGGATCAAACAACGTAATTGCGCCCTGTTGTGAATCATGTTTCTATTAGCCCATTAACCCCCAAGTCCTCCTTGATAACCCCTTTTATTGTCTTCTTGGGTCTCCCTCTACTCCTAAACACCGTATAATCAGTGTGCCTATATAATCTTTGAATTTCTGCTTGTTATGCTGATCAAAGTTATGTGTTGCTTGAGGTAAATTAATGAATCTGTTCTTGGCATGGCAGGTACCGAGAGCTTGCTCACCGAGTGGATGAGGCCCTTGGATTCATGGCTGCTGCAGGGCTCACGGGGGACCATCCAATAATGAAAACTACCGAATTCTGGACTTCTCATGAGTGCTTGTTGTTGCCATATGAACAATCACTCACTAGGTTGGATTCAACTTCTGGTCTCTACTATGACTGCTCAGCCCATATGCTTTGGGTTGGCGAACGAACCAGGCAGCTGGATGGTGCTCATGTTGAGTTCCTAAGAGGAGTTGCTAATCCTCTTGGAATTAAGGTTTGAAAACAATCTCTATCAGCCCTTTGCATTTTATAAATAAGCTTGACCAAGAAAATCAATTATTCAATTTTGTTCCAGTTATTCATTTCAGCTCCTATTCAAAGGTTTTAAACTATTTTTAACATTTTGATTAAAAAATCGCACCTTAAACCACTTTTTAGTCTAAGGTGTTAAATCTCAAGTCTTGATTGCTTTATTGAAGTTGTGTGATTTTGATACTTTGGCAGGTAAGTGATAAGATGGATCCAAATGAGCTTGTTAAACTCATCGAGATCTTGAACCCCCAAAACAAGCCTGGAAGGATCACCGTGATCACAAGGATGGGAGCTGAGAATATGAGAGTGAAGCTTCCACACCTAATCCGAGCTGTGCGTAGAGCAGGCCAAATCGTCACATGGGTCAGCGATCCTATGCATGGAAACACCATCAAAGCTCCCTGTGGACTCAAAACTCGCCCCTTCGATGCCATCAGGGTATGATTTCTTTAACTCTTTCTATAATTCGTTTGGATCCTCTTGTGCAAATTTCACTCGATATTATCATGTGCGAATCTGCACCATTAATTAGATTTCTTGTTGGACCCTACGCGGAGTCCACTTTCTCAATCAATGGTGTAGATTTAGATATGATATTGTCATGCGGAATTTGCACATCAGAGGATCAAAATCCAGTGGGTACTTGGTATTTGTTTTTAATATTTTTAGCTGAATCTGCCATTTAGTTTAAAATGAGTACATTTTTTGTATTAAAATCAGATTTAGTTGTAGTCTTCTTGCTCATCAGGAAAAATGAAAATAATTTCCAGTGGTATTCTTTAATGCTTTGCCAAACTTCCAATTTAGAAGAAAGAAAAGTTTTGAAAAAGAAGACCTGGAAATAATTGAGTCCTTCACTACCTTTTGAACTGGTCCTTGATGGTGGGCTACCAAATCTTATAAGTCTATATAGTAATATTTAGTGTGGTAGGTAGAGAAGAGTAGGTGAAATAGTGTGAAGTATTTCATGTCTTCCCTATTTTTTTCTTTTCTGTTCCAAAATTTGGTTCTTTGTTCAGTAAGAAATGTCATTGTTGGGTTGGGCTGCATATCTTTATCAGTAGGTGGGTCTGAAAGCTTTGGGGCCCATATGGTTGTCAATAATAATTCTTTGCCAACTAATAAAAGAAAGAAACACCACAAGTCTTGGGTCACTTTTGTTAGTGGGATCGAATCATAAAAATGATTAACTAGAGCATATAGAATATGATAAAGGTGCTTGGAATTCATTGTTTCGATTATTTTGTCCTTAATTAATAAAGCATCATACTTTAAGATATAGCTTGGAAGGACATTTTTCAGCTTTTTCACTCTTAACCCTAGAGTATGAAAAGATGATTAACAGTGGTTAACTATTACTTGTCAATATGGAATAAATGATTGCCTTGTGATCAGTAGCTCTAATTATCCGTAGATGAATTCGCATCTTATAGTTTCACACCCATTAGGTAGTCGATTTGGTTGGTTATCAGAAAATCCACATGTCCATCAAAATATACTTCCACCTCTATTTGCTTAGAGTGTGTGTGATAGTAGGACTGCTTGCTATTTTCAGCGGGCGGGTGGATGTAAGACTATATAGCCTATAAAATATCAAATCATATTAGTTTTTCATATATAGTAGAAATAGAAGGCTATATACTTGTAATTGTTTTGGTTATGAATATGATTACTGATGTCACCAACCATTTTTTTCTTATGTGACAGGCCGAGGTGAGAGCATTTTTCGACGTGCACGAACAAGAAGGAAGCTACCCAGGTGGAGTTCACCTAGAGATGACTGGCCAGAACGTTACCGAGTGCATTGGTGGGTCAAGGACCGTCACGTTCGACGACCTGAGTTCACGCTACCACACTCACTGCGACCCCAGGCTCAATGCTTCCCAATCTCTTGAGCTCGCATTCATCATAGCTGAACGGCTCAGAAAGAGTAGGATCAGGTCCCAGCAGCCTCTTGCATAAACATATTATATGGTTTTGAATGTCACCAACTGAAATACCTGTTCTTTTTTTTTTTTATCATATTTGTCTTTGGACATTGTGGACATGAGGGGAAACTTTTTAGCTAGTTTAGCTTAAAATATTGTGTAATGTGTTTTTGTGTGTATACTGCTGCCTAGTTTGTAATGGGTTTGATGAACTTTGAAGAACAAGAGTACTTTTATTAATAAAAGGAAACTAAAAAGTTTCCAACTGCGTTGGCAACTTGAGTATATGACGACAAAAAGCACTCGCATTATCTTTTTACTTTTGCCGGGGTGGGTGGGTTGTTGAAGTTGCTGTTCAGTCTTGTCCGGATTGCGTGGTTTATGGAATGTTAAAATACTGTTTTTATTTTTTATTTTTATATAGGTATACAAGATGTTTATTTGTTTTAACATAAATATTTGGGAAACAACATTTCTTCAATTAAAATAGTCAACAAAATTCATTTTAATATTTTTTGATCCGAATAGCATTATTATCCATGTGTATTTTTTTAATGGACTGAGTGACTTAGATTCAATTTTCAATTGTTGGATGTTTTTGTTGATTTTTTATTCTATCTCTAGCAATGCTATTATTTTAATGGATAATAATTATGATATTTTCATTCAAATTATTTTTTATTTTTATATTTTTAATTTAAAATATAGAAAATAAGAATTTGATATTTTTTATTTTTAATTTGATTTTCATTATAAATAAAAAATACAATTGAAAATATTTGATTTACTAATTAAAAAAATGAAAATAAAAATAAAAAATAAATAATACAACCTAAATTTTTTCTTTTCTGACAGGTAAATAGTGCTTCGGGTACAATTATATTACATGATGTGCACAACATATATCACATGTAAAGAAAAATAATATTACAACATGTAATATATATTGTGCACAATAGGTAATATATGTTGTGCACTGCACACATAATATACGTTGTGCATTATTTTATATTATATATATTGTGCACAAATATTGACGGTTCTGATTAAATTTTTATTGTGCCCCAAGTATTTCTCCTAAATAAAATTTCCTTCCTTAAACGACCATTAAACGGGAATGGGAGGAGTAACCAGCAAAAAATTTAAACACCGCGGAGAGAAATACTATACACAGAAAACAAACTTGTTCATATATATATATATATATATATATATATACAGTAAAGACTTAAAGAGGAGGAGATCCAAATTCACCACTTGTTTCTATATCTTCAACTTCAAAATCTGCATCTACATCCAAGTCATCAAGGTCCATACTCCCTCCACTAAGAAGGCCACCAAGATTGGGAACATTAAGAGACTTACTTGCCTCTTGTATAATGGACAGGACTTCCTCAACACTCTGTGATGGATCATTTACATCATTGCTCTGCCAGCTTCCACCTTCCATTAATTCTACCGGCAAATTCGTCAGAAACCACGGATGGTTTTTGATTTCTGGTATTGTTATTCTCTGCAAAACACCTTAAATTTTTAAATGAAAATGAAATGGAAGAAGCTATATTCATTTCAAATTAATGCCATGTTTAGTTTATGTTTTCTTTTCATTTATCAATCTATTTTCTGCTTTCCAAGATTTTGTGAAGAAAAGCAGTAAAAACAAGATTGAAAAAAGAAAACACGATTTTCTTGTTTTCACTGCTTTCTTCGCAAAATCCTAAATAAAGGAACCAAACACGCCTCAGAAAGATGTCCAAGATAGAAGAAAGGATAAAAATCACTTAAATTTGAATCCATTCAAAAAGCCAATAGAGGGAGAAAACAGCAATTAATGAAAATAAGAAGATTTTAGCGATAAAATCAATACCTTTTCAGGGCTCGCCACAAATATTTGTGACAAAAGATGCGCGCATTCCATTGAAACTCGCACATAATCGGGGATTGAATACTGGACACTGATTATCCTCTGTAATAGGCAAGACAAGATCCAATTGAAACCCATGTCACGGAAATTATAGCTAAGCAACATATTCTTATTTCTACACATTTTTTTTCCATAGAAATCTAATAAGTATGTGGTTATATATACTCACACCAATGGTTTTCTTAAAGTTTCTAGGATCTGCTGGGTCTTCAAAGGGATAAGCCCCAAATAACATCACATATAAGGTGACTCCACAAGACCAAACATCTGCAATCTATAATTTTCAATGAAAATATAGTTAAGGAGCAAAGTAAACAAGAATAAGATACAAAAAGGATAAGCTTTATGCCTTTACTCAAATAGTCCTTACAAAACGGTAATAGTATATGTACAACTAATTATATATCCAACTAGTCAAACGTGTACTATGTATCATACGTAATGTTTGTTACGTATGACACACATTACGTATGACACATAGCACACGTTGGATACTAGTTGGATGTATTTCTGTTGTACACCAACCATTTCCCCTTACAAAATGCAATAGCAAGGATAAGCAATAAGGAAGAACAAAACTTTACCTTGCCATCATATTCTTTCCTTGTTAGGACCTCAGGCGCAATATAAGCTGGAGTTCCTACCGTTGACTTTGGTTGTGAATGTAATACAGATGACTAAAGAGAACAGGATAACGTAAACACAAATTAAAATCACTTGACGAAGTTGGCCTCATTTAGCGCCGTAATTCAAGATAACAATGCTACCTTTGAATAACCAAAGTCGCAAATTTTGACTCGTGGTGCAGGGCTTCCGTCTAAAAGTGTGTTTTCAAGCTTCAGATCTCTATGACAGATTTGCTGCACAGAAATTCCTTTCACTAAGTAATAGCTATGCAATTTAAGTAGGTATGTACATGATTTGTTATAAAGGATAGGTTTAGTTTCGTACCATTGAATGACAATAACTGACTCCTGATATCAATTGCTGAAAGAAAAATCTTGCCTGATAAAAAATAACAAGACTAAAGGAGGATGAAGTTTCTGAATGAGTTAATGTTTATACAAGCTTAACTAGATATTATTCTTAAAAGTTATCATACTTCATAAACTATTCAAATGGCATCTCCTTTGTTATGTTACCTCATCCTCTCCGAATCTACCGGCTTTGCATATCCTCTCAAAGAGTTCTCCTCCAGCAGCATACTCCATTACTATGGCAAGATGTGTTGGTGTCAGCAGGACCTGCAAGTAGTCATCAAAAGCTCTCATAAAGCACAATTTTCCTTGCGAAACTGTGATTAGAATATTATTTGGATGAACGTACATTTTGTATTGATGAAACAACTAGTACACGACAAACAGTACAATATGAAATTCATACAAGGGGAAGAACCTAGACTCCGGCCCCAAGCCCGGATAAAAGAAGAGAGTTGTGTTAGGCCTTCAAGAGCCAATGTAAAACTTTGTCGAATCCTTTGGCATGGATCAAAGCAAAAATATGGCGCAATGACACTATTTAATCCATGTAGCCGACCCCAACTAGTGGGATAATGCTTTGGTATGGTACGGTATGATATGGAAGAACCTAGACTCCTACACACTACAAGGGAGAAAACAGAAAATTGGAGACAATTTCTTAAGAACAAAAGCATTGGGGGCTAGCAAAAGTTATTGATTGACCCATTAGAGATAATTTCTGTCTCTGATCCTATTGCTAAATCTGTAGTACACTAATCGATCACAAATATGCATTTTCTATTTTTCTGCTATATTTTTGTCTCTATTAGAGAGGGAAATCAAATAATTCCGTCTTCGAATCGGATTTTTCTAGTAGTTGTACAACAACAATATGATACTAAATTTGAAAGAATATCAATATCTAAATTCATAAAGATATTGTTTTTTCATTACCAAGTCCCCAATGAATTTTATTGCCTAGCAAGAAAAAAATAAGACTTGTCCAATTTCCAGGTAAAACAGGATAAACTTTACTTATTAGGACCATAAGTCTTACTAACCTCTTTGAATCTAATAATATTTGGATGCTTCAATGATCTATGGTTCATGATTTCCCTCTGGACATGCTCATCAATCTGCAACAAGAAACAGAACAAAACCCCCCACACAACAAAAACAAACAAAATGGCATCATCAGATACGAAAATATACCCAAAAAAGGGGGAAATTGAAACTGAAACTGAAATTGGAAGGGTTAAGAAAACCTTGTGGCCTCTCTCAATAAACTTGACAGCATAAAACTCTTTGGTATAGTTGTCCCTAACAAGCTTGGCCACAGCAAAATTACCAGAACCAATATCTTTGATAACCTCATAGCGCTCCATGAATTATTGCTATATTGTTACTGAAACCCCAGAACACACAACTTCTTGTTGAACACTGCGAAACTATACACCCTTGTGTGTTGTTTTTGGCATATAAGGAAAAACAAAAATGTTTATTCCTTTTTGACAAAAGTTAAAAAAGAAAAAAAGATAGGTTAGGGGATTGAAATGTTAAAAGTCTTTTACTTTGCATAGACGCTTGCTAGCTACTGTGTTTGACCATGACTCTGGTGAAATAATCTTCTTGTAAGAGCATCTCGATAAGAAGGACTCAATTAGTTCTTTTACAATAATTCTCAATTTATATAAGAATACTTACTTTCTTCCTGTATAATTTCTATGTAGATAAGTAACTAACTCTTGAAATAATAGTATTATTAAAAGAGAAAAATGATCTCAAATATAATAAATAAATATAGTGTAAGTATGTCCTAGTTCAGTATTTGTTCTGCAATATATTTTTGGACAACTAAAATATATATTTAGTCTAAATAAAATGAAAATATATCATATAATTAAAATATGAATGATATAGTTTAAAATGTGTACATAGTGCATCGTATGATGTGTATATCTAGAATCAACAATGCTACCTGTACACTATTTTTTTAGCCACCAACAGCTTTTTAAGGTGGGACCCACAAAAATATTAGTGACAAACCATATGCATTTATAATGAGTGGCTGATGGAGGCAGCATTTTGGTGTACAAGAAGCATTCTTGATCTAGAATTTATGATGTGCAAAACTTGCAATTTGTGATGTGCACTAGGGCCGTCAAACGGGTCAAACTCGTCGGGCCAACCCGTTTATTGACCTAAAAAATGAGGGTTGGGTCGAAAAATTTTGAACAGTTTAACATTAATTCGTTTATGGCCCGATCCGTTTAACTTGCAAGTTAAACGGTCTAACCCGCCGGGTTCGCGGGCCAACCCGTTTATCCATTTATCTAAAATAATTAAAAAGTTTATATTAATATTTATGGTGTTTGGATTGGATAATTATAGTGAATTTATGATACTTTAAAAGTTGTTAAATGATTATGAGTTCATGGTGTTTGTTATTAAAATGCTAGTATATTGATTTTTAATTTACTATTCTTAGTCCATTATCAATATTATTATATTTTATTAATATTTAATTTAAATAACTTGAAATGATAATTGATATAGGTTAATTAGATTTGTTCGTAAAATTAATATATTTTCGAATTATAAAAAAAATAAACATTATAAAAAAATTAAAAAAAAACTTCACAATTGCAAAAAAAAAAAAAAAAACTTAAACGGGTCGGTCCCAAAAAAATATCCATATAAGTTATTCGGACGGGGTCGGACCGGCCCGTTTAACTTGCAAACCTAAACGGGCGGTCCCGCCCCTTTGACACCCCTAATATGCACACCTTGAATACTCTATGTGCACATTAATTAATAAATTATGAGCACATCTTAAATTGCTTGGTGTGAATGCATCTCATGTAATCATTAGTATACATGATGTGTATAACATGTTAAAATCTTCAAAATGTATAACCACGTAGGTTAGTACAAGTGGTAAATATTTGGGCTGCTTGATCATCATGTCCTGAGTTCAATTCTTAGGGTAATGTGTATGCAGAAAACCTTGTGGTCAGCTTTCTACCCACCGGAAAGTAATCTTCGTCGGAACTAGAGATTAGTCGTCAGCTACCGATCGACGGATACCCAAGGGGAAACCCATCAAAAAAATCTTCGGAAATACATACATATAGCACACGTTCCATAGCATGAATAGCACACGTTGGATACTAATTGGACGTATTGATAAAAGAAAAGACAACTTGGATGGATGTGGATAGCTAAAGTATAATGTAGAAGCTAAAAGACATAAATTAGCTCTGAAAACAGAGAAAACGTGATTTTATTATTTTTTCTATTTTCAGTATTTCCTTTATAAATTTTAAAAAACAGAGTAAATAGAAAATGAAAACGGAAACTAAACATCACCTAGAGTTCTCAAATTAAATAAATTCTAATCCTAATTATAAATTCTAATTCTAATCCTAAAGTTCAAAACAGATTGAATATGTATTAGTTTTATACATTCAATTATAATAATTATCATTGTATTTAATTGAATTTAATGTAATTCATTCGTTAAAGAATATTTGATTTGTTGTCATATTAAATCACATCGCGAAATTTTTTTTCATATAATTTACTAATCATCATAAATGACTTAATCTATAATCTTATCTATATATAATACTAATATTTAATATTTATTTCAAGGAAAGTTTTTCATGTATCCCTCCTAGAATGCTTTTAGTCTCACTAATATACTAACTCAGTTCATTTCTATCTATCATTTACAAAACTAGAAAGATAAATTGGTACTTTAAAAAATTAATATACCATTTTATCTCTATTTTCTCGATAGATAGATAAAAGTGGATCTAGGCAGTTCATAGTTTAGAAAGTAATTCAATTGAAGATGTAATCGTCCACAGTTACAATTGGAGGTCCTAGGTACGGCGCTCCATGAACAATTAAGTCATCAGGCATTGGTTTCTCCTCAAGTACGGCGTAACCTGGAGCAACAACACACAGATTAATATATACTGACATATGTAGATAAATCGATGGCATAAACTATTGAACCTGGATTTGAAAATTAAATAAAAAAAATATCTAAATTCGTCCCAATAAAAATTATTATAAATTAAAATAGGCATTTCAGAAATAAAAATTTAAAATATCTCTCTCCCAAATAAAAATTTTGAACGAACTGACCCCTTAATGAAAAATTAAATAGATTAATATATCAAATTATAAAAAAATGGATTTTGATTCTGTACCAAGGAAAATATAGGGTACCGATACCCAATACATGTATATGTCATGATTTATAGATAAAATTAGCTTAAATTTTTTAATTTATATAACTGATAACCTAACGTAATATTCAAAAAATATTTTAATTTATATTGATATTTTTTAACTTTATCAATTTAAGATAAAAACTCAATTCACAACATGTCGCTAGAGAGAGAGCGCATTATGCGAGAGGGAGATGAAAAAGAGGTGTCTAGGAAGGCTGCGATTACAACCACCGTGCTCCGTTGGAATTATATTTACTTTGCATATATTAATAGGTTAAACACACAATTGGATATCGGTACCCAATAAAAATATTGGGGACCGAATAAATCCCCTAAAAATGTCTTTTACCTATTATACCCCTTATATTTTGGATAGTGTGTTAGTAAAATGTGGTTTAATGAAAAAAGTTAGATTGAGATAATGAGGATAGTTTAGCCAATTTAATATTTTGAGTGAAATACCATTTTGATCATTGATTTTATATGTATGAGTCACTTTGATCCCTCACTTTTTAAAAGGAGCAATTTGACCCCTCATTTTACAAACTGTGAATCACTCTAGTCTCTCACTTTTTGGAATGACCAAATTGGTCCCTCAGTTTACAAACTATGAGTCAAGTTAGTCCCTCTCATTTGATTAAAGTAGACAAAAAGATAGACTAACTTGACTCACAATTTGTAAAGTGAAAGACCATTTTGCTAATTTTGATAAGTGAGTGACCAAAGTAATTCATTGTTATCAATTTTCTCATTCTAAAAAATGAGAGACTAAAGTGACTCATACATATAAAGTGAAGAACCACAATGATATATCATTCTAATATTTTTGTTTAGAGAAATATTTATTGAATTTTTTAATATTTTTATAAAAATCTTAAAGCATCCATTATTTTAAAATGGAGAGAATATTATTATATGTCTACGGAAAGCTATCAGTGAGAGCTACATTGTGACCCTCTCATAACGTACCTCTCGTAGAAAATTTTCAATAGATATATAATAATAGTTATTCTAACATACAAATTAAAAGTTATAGTAATTTAAAATTTTTGGATTTTTTTTATACCATGAGTACCAATATCACTATACAATTAATGATTGTAGTTTAGTTATTGACTTGATAAATTTTAACAAGAAACACATGTCTGATTTATAATTATATAATTATTATTGAGTATGAGCACTTATGAATTTTATTGAATATCAAATAAATTTTTTAAATTTTTTTTCAAAATCATGAGAGGGTGAAGATTTTTTCATATTCATTTTGAATTTATTTAATGTTTCATGATTTATTTAATAAATAAAAATAATAAGAAATTTCTGAATTTAAAGAATGTACCGAAATAATATTAGCAATAATATCTCCTTCATTTTATATGGGAAAAATCCCACTATAAATTTAAGGGACAATGCTATATGGACTCTTTAAATGAGTGTTCTATGTCGACATTCAAAAAAAATTTAACATTAAGGATCATTAATTTGGCATCACGATATCATTATTTAGCATCAAAATATAGATATTTACATGAGACACGAGAGTCAATATATCATTTTTCAAATTTAAGTGTTATTTCAGTCACTAAATAATTACCGGGAAGTGAAGGTATAGGGACGTGAGAGAAGTAAGTGGAAGGCCTTCCAAGGTGCTCAGAGTAGGGCGGAGTGAGGACATCTAATATTGCACATGGCGTCAAGGATGTGAAAGAATGCAGGTTGCCTCCACTTGTTGGAAATAACACGTGTGGCTCATCTGCTGCTCTTATTACCTTATCTAATATCCTACTGCTCCAAACACCATAATCACCAACAATTTCATATTAAACACATGAACTTTTTTAATTTTAATGTACACATAATCTAAAAAAATTTTGTATTATCAATTAATTATAAATTATTATATTAATTATGACAATGTATTATCTTTTTAAGTAAAATGTTATAATCTATTGATTGTATAAATTTCTTTTAGATAAAATACTCAAATTCATCTTAAAGTACTTATTACCATTACCGGTTAAAATAGTCATTTCAAAAATAGAAATTTGAAATACATCCCTTCTAACTTAAAACGTCAACAAATTGGTCTTTAAAAAAATCGGACAAATTAGTTTCTCAAAATTCATGAAAATGATCAAATTAGTTCGGATCAATTGAAGAAGTTGGATAAATTAATTATCCCATTATAGCCTTATAGACACTAATTTGATCATTTTCATAAATTTTGATAAATTAATTTGTCTGATTTATTTTAGAACCAGTTTGTTCGATATTTTAATTTAAGAAAGATATATTTTAAATTTTTGTGACCGATAATAAATTTTGCAAAAATAAATTTGGATGTTTTATCTTTCTTTTATATTGAAAATGCATTAAAATTAAGCTCTTAAAATATTTATATAATATTAAGATAGGTAAGGTAATCATTCTTCTTACTTGTATGATGACTAGTGTGATCCAATTTGATCCAATCATAAGCTTTGACATAGACAGAGCCATAAAGGATCTTGCTTAAAACCATCATATCAGGATGATCATGAAGTGGAAATACCTTGCCTGCTGGAAAACAGAACATTCCAATCTGCATGTTCTCAAAATTCATTATACTAATCTTTTGTTAGGTTTAAAAATGAACTAATCAAGTTTAAAATATTATAAAAAGTGAAAAAATGGATAAATAAATAAAAATAGAGAGAATATGTGTTGTCTAAAAGACTATTAATATAAATTTTAAAAGACTATTATTTTAAAATGGAGTCAGTAGAATTTAAATTTAGAAAAAGGTTTGCTTCTGCTGTTTCGCCCATAATAAAGGTATATCTACAAACTTGTAGAACATTCACTAAAGTACTTCCACATGGATCTATTAGAAAAAAAAAAAACTAAGGAATTTAAGTATCATTCATGAAAATTTTCTACTCTGTAATTAAAAAAAAAATCAATAATGTTAAGTGGAAAATGAAAAATCAACTCATACCGTCAATGGGCTTATTTTGACTTTGGTTTTGGCTCAAATAATCATTGAGATTGTAATAGGCTGAGTAATTATGGCCCAAAATCTCATTTATTGGCTGATTGGACTGATTTTGTATTGTTTATTTAGCATCACCCATAAAAAAATATAATCTATTTTCTACTCACCGAGAAGTCATCATTTTCATGAATATGAACATATGTTATTTCAGAGAAGCCATGCGAGCAGAGCAATCCCCTGTTGCCACCGAACTCGTCGATTCCTACATCTATAGCTTCAATTTTGTCTGCCAATTCAGTAATGAATTATTTACACATTATTACACATATTAAAATTATAAATTACACGTACTAACAATTACAAATTATATATACTAAATAGTGTAAATACTATAAACTACATATAAAAAGTATGTATGAATAGGCTCATTAGTGGTTGGTGTCACCTAGTAAAACTAATTTTCATTATGATTTGAAAAATGAAGACATACAAAAAAAACAATAGTACTACATATACATCAAATACATATCTATCAATCATTCATCAAGTATTATGTGATTTGTGGATCCACCATTTAAAACAAAAATTTAAATCCGCACAAATGTCCCTCTTTTTTTAATGGTAATAATCTCTGATGGATGAAATGATGATGTACGCCAATCATTTCCACATACGGAAACAAGTGATTTTGGTTTGGGATACATATAGAAAACTCACCAAGGAGACTTTTCAGATCTTGAATTTGTTGAAAAGTGGGAAGGTCGTCCTGAGAACACAAGGCATAGCAAGAATCATAAAGCTCTTGTATTTTGCTCCTTTCCATTGTGTGTGTGATTGTAGCTTAACCAGCTAGTGTTTTGTATGTGGCTGGCCAATTTTTGAAGGCCTCGTATTGATGGATACCGCACGTAACCATACCTTGGGCTCTGCTCTGACTAATATTTATTTTTTTTACAATGGGCTACTATTACTTCAGAATTTTGTCCACCTTTGGAGGCACAGAAAAGGGTGAATTAAAACCACTTATGTTAACACAAGTGGTAAATATTTGGGCGGCTTAAGTATCGTGTTTCGGGTTCGATCCTTGGGGCGGTATGTATGCAGAAAACCTTGTGGTCAGCTCCCTACCCATCGAGAGGTGATCTCCGCAGGAGCTAGGGATTAGTCGTAAGCTACCGGCCAACGGATACCTGAGGAAAAAACCCAGAAAATGGTGAATTAATATTTTTTTTAATATGGTCTTAATATTTTGAATTTTAGTATTAATTTAGTTATTTTAATTAGAATTAAATATATTGTAATTAAATTGATGTTAACTTTTTTAGGATTAAATAAATATAAATAAATTTAGTAGAGTTAAACTATTATTAAAGTGAAAATCTTAGGATAAGAGTTTATTTAATAGTTAATAGGCAAAGAGGAATGCTATGTATATATCGAAAAGGTCTTGGTGTACGATAAAAAATAGCCAAAACAGTTAAAACATAAAGGACTAAAACATTTTAACTTGGGTGGATGGACTATAATCCTACGTGGCGGTCCATAACCACCCAAGAATTTCTCATTTTTTATTGTCCGTCAAGATTTTATATATATAACTGAAATTATTGACACTAATTTATAATATAATCACTATATATCAATTTATATGTACGCAAAAAACAAATTAACTTGAGTTAAAGTATTTCTCTGATTTAAAAGATAAATTATATATGCCTTCACTACCAAGGAAAAGATTCTTTATGATGCCCTAAGTTTAAAGATAAAAATGGGCTATAGACGGCAAAAACAACTTATCTCAAGTGGTGAGTAGGTGATCGCTGATTTTGAGTACATTAATAATACACAAATGTTTAGGACACAATAAAAAAAATCAGCCAAAACAACTAATAAAGTTCATTTAAGACTTTATGGTCCAAATAGCACTTTTGATCATGAATATATTTTTAATGAGCTGAGTGATTGTGACCTAAATTCCAATTTATTGACTGTTTTAGCTGATATTTTTTTATGTCTCTAGCAATGCTCCTAATAATATTATTAAACCATGTTTACGGTTTAAAGACACACACAAGAATTGGGAAAATACTTGGGGCACAACAAAAAATCAGCCAAAACAGCCAACAAATTATGCACAACATATATAATATAAAATGCACAATGTATATCACATGCAATGCACAACATATTTCACCTATTGTGCACAACATATATCACATGTTGTAGCATCATCTTTCTTTATAACATGTGATATATGTTGTGCACATCATTTAATATATGGCGTGCATAATATGTAATATTCGTTGTGCAATTTATATTATACATGTTGTGCATAACTTGTTGGCTGTGTTGGCTGGTTTTTTGTTGTGCCCCTAGTAATGCTCCAAGAATTGTTACTTGCGGAGTATATAGTGAAAGATTACGACGCGCGCGCACACATATATATATACTACTTATAAAGAGAATTGCCAAAAAGTTAGTTACTTTTTTGTCTCTCCATTCAAGTTAAATAAAAAACTTAAAAAAAATTAAATAAATAAAAAGAATAACTACTCTCTCAATTCAAATTACATTTTAACTACCTCATTTTTTTTACATATAAATTTACTATGATAATTTTTTAAAAAAAATATAATTTCTTTAATAATCATCTTCTATATTATTTATCATTTTTTATCCATTATTATAAGAAAAAATTAAAAAAAATTAAAAAAGCGTCTTGACGGGCACGGAGTGCCCGACAAGACGCTAGTATATATATATATATATAATTATTTTTTTCTAATTAAATACTTTAAGTTTATTAATCTATATCTTATAAATAAATGCAAAATATCAAGTGTACTTATAGAAAGTAGAAACAAATGTCGGTTTTCTTTCCGAAATAGGATAACTTTGATTATAGAGGGCAATGAACACTGCAAAGCAATAGTATATAGTATTTACTGGGAACTGTTGGTGCCGCAAAGAGGATCATGTGAATGAAGAAATCGGTGGCTTTACATCCGGAGAATTTTGTAATTATAAATTAGAAGATATTCCCGTATAAGATCCTGTTTTGAGCTAAGCTTGGAAACCTATGATTCCAAACAAAAATGATTATTTTCAACATATAATTGTCAAAAAGTGTTGATAAAAGTATTGTCAAAAAAAGGATATAATGACATTTGTTGACCATTGAAAATAGTCATAAACTTTTCTTTGACAATTAATGACTGTTGAAAATACTCAAAAACTAATTTTAAGTATTTTCGACAGTCACTAATTATCAATATTACTTTTATTGACATATTTAATGTTGAAAATTCTCATTAAGAAACATATAATTTTTTTATGAAGATAAGAAATATATAATAGAAATACAAACACAACTATATATAAATTAGTGTTTAATTATACATATAAAACAAAAAATTTATGTATTAGGACAAAAAATTTATATTTTTTTGTGCTTCTAAAAATTATAAACATAAATAATATAAAATTAAATAAAATAAGATAATAATATTATTTTTATACTAATTTAAATATGATATAAAAACTATATATTTTTTATTTCAATCTTTGTTATTCTATTTCTATCATCTTATTATATGGTAAATCATAACAAATACAAGGCTAAGAGGTGGTTCGGTACATTATCTATGAAATTACATGATAATTTAGATTGTTACTCACAAATATTATCACATTTTAAATTACTGATAATCTACAATAGTGTTTGGTATGCACAAGTAATCTAACTGAAAATTCACATTACTTTGATATACAAAATCAAAAAGATAATTTATATTTTTATTAAGTATGATTATTATTATTATTGTTATTATCTATAATAATTCATGTATAAATTATACTCAATAATAATAATTTTATTATTATCACAATTTAATTTAATAATAAAATGAAAAATGTTAATTAAATTATGATAATATTAAATAATCATGTTAATATTATATTTTAATCATAATAAAAAATGGTAATAATTTATTATTTTTACGTATTCTAGTGATATTAAAAAAATAATTTTTAAAATAGTTTTAATTATTAAGTAATAATGACTAATATTAATAATACTGAATAATTTAATTATTAATTTAAATAATATTAAAAATTACTATTTTAAATAATATTAAAAATTACTATTTTAAATAATATTAATAATTATTATTGAATTTAAATAATAATAATAATAAGATTTTTCGAGGATAAATATTGAGTTGTAATCCAAGTGGTAAATCATATAGACATCTCTCCTTAGATAATTCACATTACCTCTAAAGTAGTGATTTGAATTATCTTAATAATATAGATTATCGATAACATGGGTTCTCCAAATAAAATAATATAACAATACTACGTGTTCACTAAAAGTGATATTAAATCTGCCACCTGCATAAAAAGTTGAGTTGAATAAGTATAAATATTTAATTGTGTCAGTATAAAAATTGTTATTGTCTCAATATAAAAATTTAAATACAATAGTATAAATATTAAAATATATCAAAATTAAATTAAATGACTAATTTAGTATTAATTTTACCATGCATACAATATTTGACAAAATAATATTATGAGTTCAAATAATTTTAATCAAAATTACCAATAATTCAAATTTTCAAATACCTAAGTTCTGGAGCAGATACTGCCCCTTGTGTGAATCAGTGACCTCATCGAATATATTATTGCCTAATATTTTCGGACAAAAATTTATTGCTCCCAACTAACACGTGATTGTAAGAGAATCAGCATAGCAACACATTAAAAACGAAAACGAGTTTCACATAACACATTAAATCCAAATTATACATTTAACAAATTATATATGCTACTATTATTGCCGTAATCTCGTATTATCCCACAAACCTTTTACGACCAATAAACCTTGATTCCCACTTTATTAGATTTCATTAGCCCCACAAAACCATCATGCTAATTAACTCTTCTTTTTAATACTCTTGGTTTTGTGTTCTCTTCTCAAATCATTTAATTTAAACCTCAGATTTTGTCATCACTTCTCATTATAAAACTTCACAAACACCTTCTCTCTTCTTTCTTATTCCAAAACATTAACCAAACCAAAACCCCTCTTTACATTCTTCTAATTTGTTTTTTCATTTTAGTTTTTTTCATGCTTTGTTTATGTTTGCCCCATTTCTCCTTTCAGGCCTACAATGAGTCTTCAAAATTGATTTTTGGCAATGTAAGTATTTTTGGCTTCTCTGTCTTGAAATTCTCAATTGTTGTATTGGAAAGCCAAATAAGAAGTAACCAAACACACTGAATTCCTTCTTAAAAAAGATTGCTTTAAACCCTAATCCCCAAATTCTTCTCTCGATCTGTTTCTGTTATATCAATCATCAATGTTGAGTAGTGAGACACTGGACTTAACCTCCAACAATACTAGTACTACCCACAACACCATAGACACAAATACTAAAACCCCACCACCACCAACCCAACCCACCAACACCCCAAAGTCTCTATCTTTCACCACCGTCACACTCAAGCGCCTCCCTCACCTCCACCCCACAACCACCGCCGCCACCACCAACAACACAATGAATGTAATTTCATACAAGGAATGCCTCAAGAACCATGCCGCAAGCATAGGTGGTCATGCACTTGATGGTTGTGGTGAGTTCATGGCTTCCTCCTCCACCAACCCCACCGACCCTCTCTCTCTCAAGTGCGCCGCCTGCTGCTGCCACCGCAACTTCCACCGTCGTGACCCTCCAGAACCTTCCACAACAACCCCTACAAAAAACAACCCCAATTTTCCCAACTGCTTCTACTCTCCTCCTCCACCACCACCACCACCACCTTCTTCAGCCACCACCACCACCACAACTGCTCCGCCGCCACTTCCGCCTCAACCTCTGCCTCACCGTACCAAAAGGCAGAGCACTAGCCCAAGCCTCAGTTCTAGCCCAAGCCATAGTCCTAGCCCCATTTCAAGCCCTTCTTCACCACCACCACTCTCACATGTTCCACCTTCTTACCACCACCACCACCACCACCATCGCCATTCCTCTGCTCCTCATCACAGGCTTTTTTCACTTGGTAATGCTTACTCTGTTGTTGCATCATTACCATCCTCTGATCATCATCATGAGCTCAACAGAAACAACAATTTCAACAACAACAATAATAGTAAGAAAAGGCACAGGACAAAGTTCAGCCAGGAGCAGAAAGAGAAGATGTACAGATTCTCAGAAAAGTTGGGTTGGAGAATGCAGAAAGGTGATGATGATGGCTCTGTTCAGGAGTTTTGTAATGAAATTGGTGTCCCTAGAGGCGTATTCAAGATTTGGATGCACAACAACAAGAACACCTTCAACAAGATCAAGAGATCAGATGGAATTATTGATGGAGGAAACAACCCCCAAAATAATAATAACATTGATGATCATCATCACAAAATCAATGATAATAATGAGGATGGTGGAGGAATTGATCACCATGATGATAATAACAGTGATGAGATTCACCGAAGAAGTACTGCTGCTGCTGAAGATGGATGTGTGAATGTTCATGTTCCAATCATCAATGGGTTGCCATCATCTTAACTAATCGATCTCTTCATTTGTCAAGAAAGATGCTTTAGATCTGATCAGATAGATGAGAATTGAGCCTGGTAGCAATATTCTGTCCATTAATTAATCATCAATAGTGATCACCATTTTTGTTAATTACCATTTTTATTTTATTTTATTTTAATTGGCTAAGGGTATATATAGGAAATTAAAATTCACTTGTGGTCATACTAGTGGTAAGTATGGTAAGTAGCTTATTGTCCCTTAAATAAGGTTTCAGATTCTGATTTTGTGAGTGAAAATTTTTTTCGCTAGAAGTCTTACCTATAATTCCAGAGATGTAACTCGGGATGACCGATTATTTAGAGTGAAGTTCGAATACCAGAAAAAAAATAATCCACTCGTCTTACTAGCTTAGGATGCGATTGTTTGAGTGTCTGAGACAACTAGACACCGGACACATTTGCATATTTGATTAGTGTCTTTGACACAAAGTGAGACATATTTACTTATTTATGGCTAATACTTTTGGAATTAGTGTGTCCACACAAAAAAGTTGGACATTAATATCTATATCCAATTTTACCTAGGTGAACATATTCATATATTTCATAGGATTTGTGTCTTACAAACAAAATATTCCTTATATCACAACGTCACGATCATCATTATCATCAATTCATCATATATATGATGATGTTTATACTTTCTGTTCATATAGCCTCTGAAATTAAATATGATCCAGACATCATGTTTCATCACCATCTTCTTCGTCGCTAGATAGATAGCTCTTAATGCTGTCACGTTTTCCCTGTTGATAGGAACAGTGAGTAGCGTATGTTGTTAAGTGACTGTTATGTGCAGTAAATTTTTTAACGTTGGTATATTAATTACTTCATCTACTTTTTCTGAAGCATACACCTCCCAAAATGCCAATACCTGTTTGTCCAACACACACACATGATACCTTGATCATCAATTAATTCTATATATATTTAGTAATAATGTTTGTCGTACAATAGAAATACGTTCAATGAGCATCCAACATGTGGTTATACAAAAGACGTAATGTGTGTAATGTGTGTAATGGTTATAATAATAATAATAATGTTATGAATAATACCATATAAACATCTGAATTTAGATATTTGTGAGACATCTATTATAATTAATCGTGAATAAAAGAGGTTGAGATATTAAAGTAATATCACATCAAAATTTAAGATGATAAATGTTGATATCAGTTTTGAGTGTAGGATACTAAAAAAATAGATATTAAAATAGTATTTTAATAATATATTTTTTATTTTAATTTAATTTATACTTTTATTATAGTTATTATTTATTTTATTATTTTTAATTTTTATATTTATTTTTTTAAAAATAACTATCTTAATAAGTATAAACCTCAAAAGGTAGCTATTTTGAATAATCTCCTTTATTGGTCAATTAATTTTTGTTTATTATTTTTTTTATTTTGCTATGTAAGGGCATTATTAAGGTAATGAAAGAGCAAAATTTTATATTAAAAATATTTATTTTTATATTTTCATGTATTGAACTCATCATATTATTTAAAATAATTTTAAAATTTTTTATTTGTATTATTAACAAGTGTCTAATGACACTTGTTAGTGAAATTTTATTAATTATGAATTTTTTGCCCACGCTTAGAAGGCAAGCAACATGCTTAGATTAATTAATTAATGGAAAGTAACGCTAGGCAGTGCTGATTGCTGAAAACTATATGTGCCACCTTTCCATATTGGGTAGGTTCAAGGATATATGTGGTAAGTTTTTTTTTTTTTTTCATTCTTCTTCTAGTGAACAACAAAGATTTCAAAATTAAAGCTTATTATTTTTTTTATTGCCCACGGTGTCCGAAACTTCACTTCGATTAATTGGTCGCCCCGGGTCGCGTACTTGGGAATGGCAGGTGAGACTCCTAATAAGGATTTTTTTCATCCACAAGACTCGAACTCGAGACTTTACTTAAGGGAGAACAAACCGCTTACCACTTATGTCAATCCTTGTTGGTAAATGAAAGCTTATTTAAAATTAATTTGTAAGAAGAACATCTATTAAATAAAAGTTTTGTTAACCGGGACATTTGTTAAGGACTTTAGAAAAATTTTAAATATTATGGTAAGTTTTCTGTATAGAAAATATAAAAATAAGTATTTTAAAAGTAAAAGTTTCTTTTTTTACTATTTTAATAAGTGTTCGAAGAATATTTATTAATAAAATAAAAGATAATTATATTCAAACTTTATTAAAATTGTTATGAGCATAATATTACAATATTATCAAGATGAAAAGAAATTGTTTAGATCCCCCAACACAGCATTAGCTTCTTGTTTTGTCTTTTAATTTGCTAATGATTGCCCAATAAGATAATCAATAATGCTACATGTACTACAGAAATAGGTCCAACAAATATCCAACGTATGTTATACATGATATGTAATGTGGGCTATACATACGTGTGCTATACAAATAGAACACATCTCATATCATGTATAGCATACGTTGGATACTTGTTGGACGTATTTCTGTTGTACGAAGCATTGTTGATTAGATAATCGATCAAGCCACTTACCATAGTCCTTAATTAATTGATGAATTCAGTTGTAAGTTTGATCAGGTTAAAAAATTGTAATTATGCCAGTCAAGCTGTCATGTGGTGTACTCTTTCTTCAATTTTTCTATATTTTTTACTATTATTTGATTTTATGTTTTAATGTTGGTTGGGAAGTACCGTAGATTAATTTTTCTTTAAGATTGGTATAATATAGCACTATTTCCAGAGAATGGACCAATGAAGAATTAATGCCATTTTTTTTTCATAGCTTTGTTACTATTATTATGGACCTAGTCTATTCTTTGCTTTTTCTTTATCAAGTGAATTTCTTTAATACATTAATGCTTGATATACAATAGTAAATCAACTAATACAATTAATGAACCTATTTTAGCTTTATTTTTTTATCCAAACAATTATTGAAATGGTAATGAGCTGAACAATTATGGCAAAAAATCTCATTCATTAGCTAGTTTGACTAGTTTCTCATTATACATTTAGCATCACCGAATATTATTTAGGACCAGATATTTGAACTTGTTCTTTTCTCTGTTGCATGAATTCAGACCATTTCAATGAAAAATACAAAGTTTCCATCAGCCCACCCCAAACTAAAAAGTGGGGATTCACAATTTACTTCCAAGGGACAATGCCCTTCTAAAATTTTGATTTTTCTTTAAAAGTTTGATAAATTTTATTAACTGGTGCTCTTTAAAATTTTTTTTATTATAATGGTTCTTATCAATTTTTTTACTTAACTAGTATTATAATAAATAAAGTGTTATACATGTATTTATATTTTCTTGAATTTTAACAATAAAATGATAATTTTATTTTAATTTAAACAAAAGTGACAAAATGGATATGGACCATTAGTAGTTCTTACTTCCTAAACTATCAGAAATTCAGAATGGAGAATTAATTCTTAAATATTCAAATTGGATAGTTCAGGTACATCATCAGATACATTTTCAGGGGCCACATCACTACAAAACTGACAAGAAGTATTGGGAAATTTGGAATGCAAACATTTATCAATCCGATTCTCCAACCAAGAAAGTCTTCTTTCAAGGCTCAACACACCAATATGCATAATTCTGATGTCAACTTGTGCAATCTTTGCACAAGCACGAAGCAGAATGTAATAATCAGCATGAGCAACATAGGCAAGGGCACCTTCATCCCTCTTCCTCACATAGTGCAGATAACCAGGTCTTGTCAATCTGACAATAGGTGGTATATAATAGAATCTGTTCTCCTCCATGTCTAACTTCATCTGTCTAATTTTCTCCTTCACAAGAGATTTTCTTGAACTTCGCTTACGGGAATCTGAGTCTTTACTCTCTGAGGAATTGTTGTCGTCGTCGTCATAATCATCATCCATTCTTCCAGCAAAATCCTCCTCTTCAAGGCAGATGCCATTGTCGGGAGACGGCACACGGACACATTCTTTTCTTGTCCTCTCCTCCTTTGATGTCCTACCAGTGAATCCCTCACCCCTCAACCTTGATCGGTTAAAAGAATTGTTGGATTGCTCTCCTGGTTTTGAAGGTTTAGTATCCTGATATAAAAACAAATATCAAGTGAGAAGAAATGATTTTGGCATGCACTCTTCACAGTGTAGTCAAGTGAGAAGAAATGATTTTGGCATGCACTCTTCACAGTGTAGTCAGCAAATAAAAACAATCCCAGAAACTAGATATTATATTATAGACGAGAATTAACAAATGCAATTTTATTAATCTAAGTCTTACTTAATAGTATCAATAGAAAAAAAAATATCAACCGATATAAGCAGAAGATCTGGAGCTAAAATATGCATAAAGGATATAGTCATTATCATCATCTCTCCAAAGGCGGCTGTTAGAACCTTGGTAATGGTAGAACTATATCTTCCTTTATTGATAATAGGGAGAGGAATCCCCAATCCCTAACAAAGGCTACAGTGGAGGGACTATCTCCTAGAGAGAATTCTCTCAATCTACAAACTAACTACTAAAGCTACAAGATACCAAATGAATGATCCGAGACTCCTAAACTATTCCCATTTCCCCTTATTTATAGCCATACAAACCCACTCAACTCTCCTAGCTAAGTAACTAACTAATCCCTTATTAAGGTGATCCTAACAGCAGAAGTCAATACATGAGCATCTTTTACTATTTCAAGAACAAGTAAGTTAGACAATCTCATTCAAGCCTCTAATTACCTCCTCATTCTGATAAAAATTCCATAAGTATTCTATCATCTTTTCTTCCTCGTGATTCCCAAATGATGCTTCTGATCCAGCAAAGACAACATCCCTGCAGTATTTGAGATATGCTGGCAAGTCTTTTGAATACTCTGTCCATAAATACTGGATGTTAGCTAGTTGCCAAAATAGGAAGAAAAGAGAATATAATCTTATGGCACATAAGATCAAAAAGGTAATAATGTAAGTAAAGAAGAACTTCACCATGGGTATCAGCAATCTCATTATATCTTGTTTGAAGGCGTTTGAGAAGCCCTGCTGAATCCAATTCATGGTTCTGTGATCTTTCTTTGCCTTCACATGAATCTTTACCAAAACCAGATCCATCATGAGAGGCAAAAGATGTACCTATCTCGCTATTGTCTTTGGCATTGCCTTTACGGGACAAACTTTTCTCCCATTCTCCAAAACCATTTATGTTATACAAAATTCTTATGGCTACTACAAGAATTGACATTACACAGACATGTGAGGGTAGCCTAAAATAATTTTTGGATAAGGATAACCACAAATCTGGAGGCATGGCCCATTCATATATGCGGCATGCATAAGGAAGAATCTTTTCAACAGGAAGCGATAATCTTTGAAGATAACGGTATGCTATTGCATTGAAGTTCACCGGAGGTAACTCCAACCCTATGAACTGAGCAATCGATGCAGCAAATGACTCTAGCTTCGGTACTGTAACAGCTCGCTGAGGCCTGAACATCACACTTGAACTTATAGGACAAGCACTTGATGGATGTCCCATGCGCTTTTCAATATCAACAAATGCAGAAAAATATGGAAGCTTCCCTTCCAATGTCGACTTTATTATGTCAAATGGTAGGACAGCTTCCCTTGCAACATGACATGCCAGAAATGAAACTGCAACTGTACAAGCAAGTGGAATCCTTTTCTTTAAAGACCTAAACCATATCATAACAGCTCGCTGACCAAACATATTGTGGGGTTCTGCTCTGTATTTAGCATTTGTCTTATAATCTTCTGGTTCTTCTGAGACCAAGGGAGAAAAATAAACTCAGTGAATTACAGGATATGCACTACAAAAATAAGGAACGTATCTTTTTAGTGTTGGAAAAGGAAACTATCTTAATTCTTAAACACTCATAAACATGAAAAGTTAGTACACAATCATCGATCCCATCATTTCATTTTATTGCTAAGATAATAAATTAAATAATTAACAGTCAACTCCAAGCTTAATGAATTCCAAATTGAGTTGTGAGTTGTGACTAATCAAATACAAGATGCTGGAGACAGTATATTTTCAAGTTAAATGTCAGTTTTGAGGGAACTTGATAAAATAACATAAGGAAACCAGTTGATTGTGACTTCATATGAACATATGCAATGCTACGAGTCCTTAATTTAGCAAAGGCCTTATCTATCTACCTATGCATTTGAAAATTGCACATGCTACTACTAAAAACTCAGAAGGAAAAAAAGACCATGCAACACAAGAAGTGCATAATACTGGTATTGTAGTGTAGAAATAGAGGCAAGGGAAGTCCATTCTGTTACCTTCTTCCTGCATCTCAGAGTCATGGATGGCTTTATCAGCCCAGTCATCGTCGAAAACACCAGTCCTGGACACAAATCTCAACCAAATGGGTCCAACTAACCCGCAAACCAAAGGGGTAACCTTGAACTCCTTCACCAAGGCTTCACACTGAAGCTCAATCATCATTTGCAACCCCATCACGTACCTCAACTTAATCTCATTGTGGTAATCCTCAAAACTAGGAACTCTCGCGCGGCTCATATCCCCAAAATCTTCAGGAACAGAAGGACTCACCCCATCAAACAGAGGACCTTCGGTTTCCTCTTTCTTGACTTGATGAAGATCGTGATTGATGTTCCAGCGAGGAGTTTGGTCATCATCTAAGCCAAGGTTCCTAATGAGGTTTTGCTGTGAGTCATAGAAGGAGTCATACTGGGAGATGGGCTCAACCTTAACTTCCATGACAGGGCGGTGGCGCTGGTGGCTGGCCTTGTAGATGGCACCGCTGGTATCACCTCCTTTGAAAAGGTCATCATTGTCGACTGCGGTGTCAATGACATCCTCATACTGGGAGCCACAGCGGAGACAATAGAAGAAGCCATCAGAGCCATCAGTGATGCCCACGTTGTTGCAGGTTTGGCAGGTTAAGTTGTGCATATCAGCCATTTCAGCAGAAAATACAAGACTAAAGGCATGAAACTCTTTCAGGGATTTTTAACCACTACAGAAACAGCACTGCAACATTCAACACACACAACAAAAAATCAGAAACCAAATAGAGAATGGTACCATATGCAATTGAGATCAGCTATGAGCATTACTTTGTCCTTTCCTACCAAGACTTTGTACTGATATATAATTCCAATTCTTTTTCAATTAAACAATCAAATTATAAGAAACAATCATTTAAAGCTCTAAAATTAGTCCTTTATCTCTTAAAACCCACACTTGAGAGTTGAGTCCACCAAAATTTGGTATCCCCACAAATTCCTATCCCGATTTCACAACCATAATCAGAAATAAAAGCTCAGAATTCAAGACAGAACAACAGCATGCCAGTAACATAATAGCAGAACTGCCACTACCAATCCAACTCAAAATCATACTCAGAATAGCAGAAAAAAAAATAGCACTCACCTTCAAGCTTCAAAATCGAAGCTCAACAGCAAAACAACATGAAGGAGAACTAAGCCACGAACAGAACAGCAGACCAGCGAAGAACTTGAGCAGAACAGAACACGGACCAATGGCAGTAGCAGAACAGTAAGAGGACCAGTAGCAACAGCAGCAGAACTCGAGCGCAGCAGCAGCATCAGGAGAACTCGAGCAGTAGTGGACGCAACGGACGCGAGGCGGCAGCAGCGAAGCGGACGCGAGGTGGCTGCAGCGAGGCGGACGCGGCGATGCGGCACGACGCGGCAGTACAACAGGTTGGAATTGGATGAACTGGATCTAAAATAGTGGAAGGGGAGGGTTTTCTTTTCACACGAGTTTGGGTTTAAGGATAGGTTCTAAAATTTATTTGGGCAAATTACGATTAGCTTTTAATTATTTTAGGAATTAGTTTTTAATTTTTTTTTCTATAGGGACGACCGGATGAGTACACCCGGGAATTATCCTAGATGGGAAGGGATATAAAGACTAATTTAGGCTGCGTTTGGTAGATGTCCCGAGACACAGTGGACAGAGACACAAATGGACAGAGATATAAAGGCAGTGTTTGATTGGAGGTACAATACAAAAATATAGAGACAGATACAGAAATTTGAGTTGTTTGTTTTGTGAGACAGATATACAAAGTTCTGTATCTGTACAAGAAAAATGTGTATTTTGTGTATCTCTTGAAGGAGAGGACACAAATACAGATACACAAATACACAAACTTTATAATAATTTTGGACCAACATACCCTCACTATTTTTAACAAATTTCCAAGTCTACCGCTGCTGCTGCTCGGAAGGCCACCGTCTCCGCTGCTCCGAGGTTGCCCGCTGCTGCTGCTCGGAAGGCCGCCGTCACCGCTGCTCCCAGGTCGTCGTCGCCGCTGCTCCGAGGTTGCCGATGTGGCTGCTCCAAGGTCGCGCGTCGCCGCCGTTGCTGCTCCAAGGTCTAAGGTCGCGCGTCGCCGCCGCCGCTGCTGCTCGAACATCGCCGCTGCTACTGCTCGAAGATCGGCGACAATGGTGACCTTGCTAGTGCTGCTTCCTGCGAGTCTGCGACACTGGCGACCATGGCTCCGTGAGAGAGATGGTGGTGGTGGACATAGGTGAGGGGTGAGAGACTGAGAGTGAAAGAGAAGGGGATAAGAGAAGGGGATGAGAGAGAGAAAGGGGGGTTGGGTGGGTGTTTTTTTAAATTTTATTATTAAGGGTATATTTAACTTTTTATACATAAAATTTTCTGTCTTGTACATAAAAAACAAACGCAATACAAAATACATAAAATTTTCTGTATCTGTATTTGTGTATTGTATTTTCTGTACATCAAAACAAACACTGCCAAAGGGATTGTGTCTCTATATTATGTCTCTATATTGTGTTTGGTAATAACGGACAAGACATAGAGAATGTCTCTTTATTGTGTTTGGTAACGATGGACAAGAGACACAGACATGTAAAATTATCAAAATTACCATTTTATATTAAAAATAATGAAAAAACAGTAAAAATAATTATTTTATTAACAATTTATAAAATTAAATACAAATATTCAAAACAATTTTATTACATTTAATTTAATTGAACATATTAAAACAATTATATATTAATACAATTGTACAAGGCAGTTGATAAAATATTAAGCATACAATTGTACAATCAAAAGATGAAGCAATGATCTTCTTGAAATGCACATTGAAATATTTTTTAAAATAATATATAGATAACAAAAGTTCAAAACGTACCAGAAGCAAATCATTGGAAGCAAAATCCCTAAACACAACATAAATATAAACATAGTGTAACGAGTGTTACCTAGGGGGTCCTCTCCGAGATGGATTGATGGTGTTCCGAGTTGGTGAGCAAGGGAGGCGCCTGATCCGACTCCGACTGGTCCGACTCTGCTTAGTCCGACTCCGAGGGACGGGGGGTGGTGACCTGCAAGGGCCTCCGATGCTTAAGTCAGTAATGACTCAAGATAGAGAGAGTGAGTGAGGGATTGAAGATTACCTTGGGAACAGTGCCATCCACCCCTATTTATAGTAATTTGTTATGGGCCAGGGCTGCCCCAATTTAGGAGTGTCTGACCCATCCAGAATCTCCCTTGCTGACTCAGCCCTAGTTCTTGGGTGATTCTAGAAGGGTGATTGGTGGGCCATCCATGATGAACTCTCTTGCTGACTCAGCCAAAGTTCCTGGACGCCTCTGACTCAGCCCTAGTTCCTGGATGATTCTGGAAGGGTGACTGGTGGGCCATCCAGGGTGAAGTTGGGGCCAGGGAGTGCTCAGGGTTGTGACTAATCCCAAGGTCCCTGAGTGACTCCGACCTCGTGGAGGTGTAGAGGTCCTAGTTCGTGGGCGAGCTAGGCTCCGAGGGGAGCGGATGTTCTAACTTCGAGGGGATGCTCTTGGTCAAGTCAGAAGCTTGCCCCCAGGTCCTTACTAGCTCCGAGGTGGAGCGGGATCCGACCTCGGAGGTGTTATTGTCGAAGTCGGGCGTCCCGGCGATGAGTTTAGTCATCGCGGGAGCCCTTGGCCATGGCAGAGTTAGGTGTCTACAGGTCACCAGCTCCGAGGTGGAGCGGGATCCGACCTCGGAGGTGTTGCTGTCGAAGTCGGGCGTCCCGGCGATGAATTTGGTCATCGCGGGAGCCTTCGATCCTGACGGAGTTGGAGTTCTAGAAGTTTATCCCGTAACACATAGCAAAATAGAAAGCAAATCATTGAAATCAGAATAGAAAGCATACCATTGCTGCAAATCACGACAAGAAAGGACTTCAGGTGCTGTGGCCGCAACGGAAGTGGAGCTTACTGCTGCAGGACGCGACCGAGAAGAAGATGATGTTGTAGGAAACAACGGACAAGGACCTCCGCTGCTGCGGCGGTCTCGCCGGAGATGGCTGCAGGTCGCGACGGAGGAGGTGCTGCAGGGGTTTGGTCTGGACAGTGAAAGCAGGTTGCGGGTGTGTGGTTTGCGATTTCTTAATTTAGGGTGAAGGACACAATTGGAATTATTTAAAATAATGAAGGGTATAATAGGTATAAAATTTCATTAAATGGTAATGTCCATATCCGTCCATCTCAGTCCTTCACAATCTGAGTGGACAGAAATTTTGAGTCTTTTTTAGTTCATGGACACAAATTCTAATCCCTTTTTGTCTCTGTCTCGTCAACCAAACATGTTTAGTCTCTCCCAGTCCCTGTCTTTTATGTCCCGGGACATTCCCTATCTTTTATTCTCATGGAAATGGGGATAAGGTCCTCATTTAATAAATGGATGGGGTGAGGTGGGGGTTGAACCGGTTGGATGGTCCGATTTTTATTCCACTGTTGTAGTGTTCTTTTTTTAAATTTTATTAGGAATTTGGGACAAATGAAATGTTTGCTATTAGTTATTAAGTCATAATTTTATTGCAAAAGTTTCACCAATTTCTAATAAAAACATAGATTTTTATTTTGGTACCCAGAAAGTATAGGGTATTGATACCCAATTGATGTATATATGTGTTAAGTAAGAATTGATTTATAGATAAAAATTTAAATAATTAGTAACATGTTAGACATGTAATGTTCAAAAGTTAATTTAATTTATATTGATACTCTATAAGAAAAATCTAATTCATAACTTGTCACTAGAGAGAGAGAGCACCGCGTGAGGAAGAGGGGAAGAGAAGGCGCAATCGAAAATGAGACTCGACCAAGAAGGCTACGACCGCGACTTCCGTGTTTTGCGAGTACTAAATTATATTTACTTAAAATGTAGTAGCAAATTAAACATATACTTGGATACCGAAACCTAAAAAAATATTGAGTACCGAATAAATACCAAAAAATATTATATTTTGTTATAAAAGCTTTTTACTTTTTTTAGTATGTTTTGTTTAAAAATATTATAATTCACAATAATACCAATTTTTGTTATAAAATATTTTTTCAATAATTTTGAATTTGGACCAAAAACTAAGCACCAAAACCACCTTTATTTCACCAAATTAATTTTTGGTGGATGGAGTAAATTCTATAAATGGGATACAAAATGTAGTTTTTGTGTAACATACTAAAAAAACTTTAAAAAAAGGGTTCTTTTAGGAAAATACTTTATGTTATATATTGATCGAATTAAAAAAGGGTTTTTGTGCAACATACCAAATTAAATATCCAATATTTTATTGATCGATAGCATGGGGTTATTTATGTTAAAATCAAACTTTGTTTCAAAAGTATATATTTATATGTTTTCTTATAACATATATTATACTAATGATTATGATTAATAGTTGAATCAATCAAATTTTATCTTTTATCCGTAACCAAAGAAATAATATATGAATTTTATCTTTATAATGTATTAATTTTGTCAAAATTATATAAATTTAATTATTTTTAAGATTGTTACGTTTGATACAATACTCAAGGTAAAATATTATTATTATTACAATTCGTGCAACGCACGGCTCAAATACTAGCTCATTAATAAAATATCATTGTTAGAGAGTATGTTTTATATTTTATATTGTTAGTGTTTGTTTATATAAGGCTAATCTCACTTGTATTTCAAATCACCTTTCATAATTCAATCATCTCACATTTATCATGTTTTGTACCTTTCACTGAGGTGGAGTTGTCACCAGTCTCTGAACTCCATGCGCCACCGCTCCTCTCCGTGGACTCCTTCACTTCATGCTCCCCTCCGAGCAAGAGGGATGGGTCTCCCTGCAAGAACTCTGTTGTCTAAGTCAATTCGGGTCTTAATATGGGAACTTAGCTTAATTGCTTACCTGCGCAGTGGAATGACCCCTTTTATATAGAGTGGGAAGCGAGTTCCTTCCGCGGTAACCACCTCCGATTGACTCGGGATAACGCTCATCCCGCTTTTCGCGGTGCACTACGTCGATCCTCGTAGTGCCGTTGTGGTTTCGGGATTCTCGGCGTCGTCATCCACTTCTGATGAGCTCCCGCCCTAAGCGGGGGTCGAGTTCATCTCACCTCGGGTTGGGTTGTGAGATATGTACCCGAGTCTGACCTATGACCCATTCACGTTGGGCCATTCAATTCTCCTTGGGCCTTGGTCTGGACTAGACCCCTCGAGGGGGCGTCCGAGGTCCGACCTTGGGCCTTAGGTGGATTCCTTTGTTGTCCCTGACTTGGGTCGTCATTTTGGGTAGTAGTTGGGGTTCCGAACTGAGCCGCCAAATTGGGTCGCAGTATGATGTGTGAACATTGCCCCCAACTTGGTTCTGAGTCAGTAGTTTGTTCCCAGTTATAAGTTCGTTCCTTAAAAGCTTTTAATTTCACCTACTACATTTATGTCACTTCATTCTATGAGTTGCTCGACAATTTGTTGCGGGTTTCTGGAGAGATAGTGATGAAGCGACTTAATTGTGAGAGTGCTTTTGAAAGGCGAGGTAGAACTTCGAGTTAAAACATTAGTAGTTCTAGCCTTTGATGATTTTCTCAGAACTATGTATGTCGTGTGAATCTCGTCCTTTCTATGAGGTTTTTTTTTTAACATTTATGATGTTAGATGTTCCCCCATTCTCTTTGGTGATTTCCTCGTCAACATGTCACATCTCTTATGGATTTCCGATATTATCAACATGGGATAATCTTCTTTTTTTGCATTGTCTTTTTATCTGAGATTCGGAGATCGGGTAACTTCCTGTGTGAATTCTAGACGATCCGATACTTGAAGGTTACTCACGTTTAAGTCGGGTGTTCCTACTTACTTAGATCGAGGTGTTGGCTTTTCCAAATACCATATTCTTTTCGGAGCCCTAAGCCTTTAACTGCATCTTCCCCTTCTCTTATCTCTCGAGTCACTTACATGTGATGATGGTGAGGATTGGAGAGGGCGTGTCAGTAGGCATTGTAACTTTACCATGTTGCCCCCAACTAGGTAGTCGAGGTTTTGCTTTCGATAAAGTTTAATCTTGGACATGATAGACTTGTTTCTGGACTTCCGAGCTTTGATCTTGGAACCGGGATTATCCCATGTTGGCATAAAAGTCTCTTTTTGAGGTCGTATGGTTGAGTGAACCCTCTCGAGATTTAATTTTCGAGTTACAAGATCGGATAATCCGGGTCTTCAGGTTGCCCACTCCACATTCTCTGCGAACTAACTTTTGAGTTGATTTAGCAACTTTGTGCTTTAACTTTTGCACCCTCGTGGGGTTTCCATAACTCAATTTGGTCTCTTATTACCTAAGGTTCGCAGCTCTCCGCAACCTCGGTACTCTCGACCATTTTCGGGTTAGCAATCTATATGCCCCCTTTTAAAAAATAACAAGGTCCGCTCCACCTTGGGGCAAATCTTAGTACTTAAATGGTCTGATGCTGGCTCATGGTGTTGGCTAATCATCCCTAAAGGGAGATATTTTCCTTTGCCTCATGTTCAAGTCGTCGGGTCCCGCTCCTTCCTTTAAGATCGAAGATCGGTCCCAAAACAAGAAGTGTGTATATTCGGGTTCCCATATATGTTCATCCAATCGAGGTCCGAGTTTAGGTCATAGTTATTGTCCCATCCTCTATTTTGATCCATTACCCTTTGGGCCTTTTAACTAGGTCGTAGGACAGGGGTACGAGCACTAATATGATGTAGCATAGGGCCCTTCTTACTACAATCTTGACAACTTTCTCATCATCCGGGAGGACCCCGAGTTTGATGGGCATCACCAACTCCTAAATCCATGCAGGAGACATTTCAATGCATCTCTTTCACCATGATTGAGGGCCTTTTCTAGGGTTCCTCGAACCAATGTTTTGTTAATGTTGCGAGTCTCTCTAGCTTTATGCCAATTAACCGACCTCGTTTATCACGTCTTCTTATGTATCAGGGCAAAGTGGTTTTGTTCAGAACTCATCTTTTCCGTTTTAGGTCCCCGACTCTATGTGTGGACTTTAAGACTTTTGAGTAGTTGTGACTTTTTAGTCTCTGGATACGAGGACGCCTCTCTTAGCTCCGACATTTGAGTCAGACTTGGGGCATTGCACGCAATACTCCGTCTATCTAGTCGCAAGGTGGATTCCATCAACTTCCCTTACGAGCCTTTTTGGACTTATTTTTTAGTTAACACATCTTTTTCCCTGGCACCTCGAGGTTGAACCTTTCAAATTATGGTGTCCCTTTAGGAGAGCCCAAGGTTATTCGGTGCTTGAAAATGATCTCCTTAGATCTGTATCAAAGTGGGGTGGTTTTGTTATTCATTCTTTGAGCATGCTTTTGAAGCACTGGCTGAGGAGAACAATTGGCTTTGCTCGTCCAGCATGACCTCGGGCGATGACTGCATCGACTTCGGGTCCTTTGTTATATGTTGCGCACTACATTGACCTTTACTATGTATCATTGTTACTTTACCGGAGCTTGGCACTTATCGAAGCTCACCATTGGCCGAAGCTCAGTACTTATCAGAGCTCGGTATTTACTAGAGTTTGGTATTTATCGAAACTTGGTATTTACTGGAACTCGGTATTGACCGGAGCCCGAAAATAACCGGAGCTCGGCATTTTGCTAGAGCTCGGTATTCTCGCCTAATCCGAGTACCAAGGTCGACAAAGATCGCCGAGGTATTATCTCAGACTAGTAGACAACAGAAGATTACCAAAGTTTTCTCTATTAGGTAAGCCTTAGTAGTATATCTATCGAGTGTTGAATGTTGCTTATCCTTTTAGCTTCAAGATCCCTGACCTTATATTAATCTTCCTATGACCGAGCACTTATCAGAGAATCATACATTTCTGATTGTTACCTCCAAGGACGAAGATCACTGATCCGTTACGGTTTGTTATCTCTGTGATCCTCACGTGTTTTTACCTGTTGTATATGTTTGGGTCGAGCTAATCGATTTATTCCACGGGCCAAGCTATATGGCCCATTGTACGACACACAACCTCCGAGCTCAAATTTAAAGTTTCTTTAAGGTTGAGCTCCTGAGTTATCTGGTCTTCGATGCAGCACATAGTCAAACTGATATGTTTGGCCGAGCTAACAGATTTATTTCATTGGTCGAGCTATCTGGCTCATAGTACGACATAAATATTTTTATCATTCATTTTTAATTTTTAAAATATCAATACAATTCAATCATCATTTCAATATATATGAAAAAAATAAAAATTGATTATTTTAGAATGAAGGAGTATGATATAGCAGTTGGCAAAGTAGCAAAACTAATGATTACATTAAGGGAAAATCTTGTAGCACAATAAAAAATCAGTCAAAATATCTAAAAGACTATGAACAACATATAATACGTAATATGCACAACTTATATTATATGTTGTGCACAACATGTCAGCACAACATATATCACATGTTGCAACATTATCTTGTTTTACAACATGTATGTGATACTATTGTATGTGTATAATATGTTATATATGTTGTGTGCAACATATTATATATTATGTACATTACATAATACTTATTATGCATAACATATTAACTGTTTTGACTATTTTTTTATTGTACATAACAAAATGTTCTTATATTAAAGATTATATTCTAGTTTCGAGAACTATCTTTAACTAATATTTGAGGTTGTGACTTTCTTTAACCACCTAAGAATTGAAGAAAAAGATATTGTTGGTTTCAAGATCATGATTTAATTTGGTTTTGTCAGTAACGGGAGTGAGAACTATGCTTACGTAGTGGCGCCATAGCCCATGCGTTTTCACATAAACTATTTGCACCGAAAATTGTGCTCTACAAAACTATGAGTAATTAATATATGTACATACATAAACACTCAAATTGTATTATACATGGTTTTGAAAATCGATTTGATTGTAGTTGTAATCATCCACAGTTACAATTGAAGGTCCTAGGTATGGCGCTCCATTAACAATTAGGTCATTAGGCATTGGTTTCTCCTCAAGTATGGCATAACCTGGAGCAATAGCACACAAATTAATATGATTGATTGCTGATATACATGAAAATCAATGACTCGTATTATATTTAACCTAGATTGGAAAAAATAAAGATAAATTAATAATGAAAAAATTCTATAATGTTTTTAGAATATATTTAATGTGTTCTCTTACAATACCGCTAATAGTTTATCTTTATTTATAAAGTTTATATAAAAGATTTAAAATGAGTGGTTGTAAATGTTTTTGAAATACATATTAAATTTATTCTAGGAGCATGAAAAACATTTCTCTAATAAAAGATAATTAGGACATTTAAAAATTAAGGATTTATTTGGGTATTTTAAAGAAAAGAAGAAGACATTGGAAAGAAATGAAGGGTAAGGAAGAAAGAAACTCGTAGGAATTATCATTCCACTTTTTAGGAGTATGAAAACTCCAAATTGAAAAAATAGGGTAAAAAAAGTTGGGAGTATTAGGATTTTGAAGCATCTCAATTATTTTTTCATCACTAAAAAAATTAACTTGTCTGATTTTCATTTTTATTTTTTACTTTTATTTTTTTATATTTTTATTTTTAGAATTTTATAGAAAATACTAAAGACCAAAAAAAATAATTTTATTCTTTATATTATTTTCAGTATTACCTTCCTAAAAATTCTGAATTAGAAATTTAAAAATAAAAATAGGAAATGAAAATGATAAAAGAAAACACCAACTTCCCAATATCTTCCAATAACGCCGGTTGGACAATAGAAATACGTCAAACTAGTATCCAACGTATGTATGTTATACATAATATGAAATGTGTGTTATATCTACAGCACAAGTACACACATTTCATATTATGTATAGCACACATTGGATACTAGTTTGACGTATTTCCGTTGTAAGATAAAGTATTATTGAATATCTTCCCCTTCTTCTCGCTTGACTATCTTGGAAAGAGTACCAAAATTACCTGAAAGTGAAGGGATAGGAACTTCTGAGAAGTAAGTGGAAGGCCTTCCAAACTCCTCAGAGTATGGTGGAGTCAGCACATCTAGTATTGCACAAGGCGTCAATGCTGTGAAAGAATGAATGTTACCCCCACTTCTTGGAAATAATGCTGATGGCTCTTCTGGGGCTCTGATTACTCTATCTGTTACCCTCCCTGCCAATCCTACTGCTCCCACAATTATGATCAATTTGAAGGTTAATTTGTGTATTTTAGCATGAAATTGAATAATTCAGAGTAAAACAATATTAATTCTTACTTGTTTGGTACCCATTACAATCCAATTTGATCCAGTCATATGCTTTGACATAGACAGAGCCATAGAGGAGCTTGCTCAACACTGTCATTCCTGGGTGATCATGAAGTGGAAATTCCTTTCCTGCTGGAAAACAGAACACCCCAATCTGCATGTTCTTAAAATTCTTCAGGTTAATAACCTGTTTGCTCTTGATCACTTTTGGGCCAACTAATTCAAGAATCTTAAAATACATGACTGTCTCGATTTTAGAACTATTGTTATGGTTTACTTTCTCCATTTCGACGTTTTTCTCCGGACCTAAGTGAGTACAGGAATAGAGAAAGCACCGGAATGGAGAGGTCATTGAAGATTAGTATTGTGAATGAGAAATTCACAATGATAATTCTAAAATTGAGAAACATGTCAGGATAACTAGATAATCATTTCAACTTCTATTATTTTTAGTATACTAAAATTTAAACTAAATGAAATATGTTCTAGTACACTCATAAACTAATATAAATTTAAATATCATCATCTATAAAAATGGAAATAAACTTAAATATAAAATTTAAATTAAATGAAATACTTGTTTCGATACACTCATAAACTAATACTCCTAATGATTTTAGTACCATATCTATAAAAGGAATCAACTTAAATCTAAAATTTAATTAAATTAAATGAAATACTTAGCTTGTTCCAATACACTCATAAACTAATAATGAATTTAAGTACCATCATCTATAAAAAACAAGGAAATTAACTAAACTCGGTTACTTCTATTTACTACTCACCGAGAAATCGTCACATTCATGAATGTGAATGTATGTTATTTCAGAGAAGCCTTGCGCACAAGCATCCTCTGCTCCACAACGTTGACGACTGATTGATGTGCCGGAGAATCACACAGCTCGAACTCATCAATTCCTACATCTACAGCTTCAATTTGGTCTGCAAATTCAATTCACCACATACCAATGAATTAATCTTCTACTCCATATATATATATATATATATATATATATATATATATATTTCAATATTTTTGGACCCCTAATACATTAAAAATTACATTATGGTAGTGTTTGTTTTTTGTGACTCTGGAGTCAGAGTCACATTAACTCCAAAATGACACAACTTACCAGACATAGTGACTCCCTGCAACACATTGTGACTCCAAAATTGGAGTGAATAAAAAATTGACAATTTTGTTCTATGAGTCACTGTGACCCTCGCACCAAACACTTGACAGAGTTAGTTTTTCACTTACTGCCCCACTCTCCCACTCTGACCTCAGAACAAACAAACCATTGTTGTTAAGAAAACGATGAAGACCAACAAAAAAAAACAAAGTTGCAATTGATTCAGGGTACAGCAGAAAAACCCACCAAGGAGATTTTTCAGATAATGGATTTGTTGATAAGTTGGAAGCCCCTCCTGAGAAAACACGTTGTGGCAAGCTTCATAAAGAACTTGAATTTTGCTGCCTTCCATTGTCTTTGAATATGGCCTAACAATCTGGCCTTGTCTTTGTTGCTGGCCAATTTTTAAAGCATCTGAAGATTAAAATTGAAGGATTCTCAATTACGGAGAGAAAAGTGCAAAGCATGATCAAACCTTGGGCCTTGTATCTGACTAATATTATATTACAGTGGGCTTCTTTTGTTTCTTCGAAATTTTCCACTTTGGGAAAGAAAGAAAGAAATGGGTACTTGATTTAATCATACGACTAAGGCAAGCTAGGGGCGGAAGATTGGAAATGTCAATATTTTAAACCTTAATTCTATATGGATGTCTAAAATTACTTTGTCTGTTTTATATTAATTATTTCTTTTTTCACATTTTATTTTATTGTAAATTATATGTCTCTTTACAATTTCAAGAAATATTTAATTTATTTTGCTTAATAGAAGAGAGAGAATGTTAATAAAAATAAGAAAAATTGAGTTAAGAAGATAAAAAAATATTGATAGAATAAGAGAAATTTTTAGTTTTTTTACTTCTATTATTTAAATTTTTCATAAAATTCAATTATCACTTTAATTAATGTGTATAAGTAAAAAGAAACAGTTAATATAAAATTGAGGTAGTATAATTTATGAGACATTCATAAAAAATAATGGTAGATAAGAAAAGTTCAATATTAAAATGAAGACTATCAAAATTTAATAATGATAAAAGTGAATGTCAACACAACATAAGAAAAGATATATGTACATATACAGTAATATTTATACAATAATGTTTATCGTACAATAAAAATACGTCCAACTAGTATCCAATGTGTGTTATACATAATACGTAATGTGTGCTATATGTATAGCACACATTTTGTATCATGTATAACATATGTTAGATATTAATTATACGTATTTTTATTGTACAACAAACATGATTGATATTTATATTTTTTAAAAGGATTAGTTCTGCCCTAAGTTTAAAGATAAAAATGGGCCGTAGACTACGGAAAGATGTGAAAAAAATAAAATCTATATAATATCAATGGGATAGCTGCGGCTACTTGTATTAATACTATTAAATCGTGTCAGGGTTAAAGAAACAAGCAAGTGTTGCTGGTAGTTTCAACTAGTACAAACATGCCTGTTTTGTGATTTCGGTGAAAGATTGAGACGAAAATACTCATTTAAAGTATCATTGTTTTGAAAGTGAGAAGTGAATCTATATCCACTCGTAATTAATAAGGTATATATCTTAATCAAATTAAGTGAATCTTTTTCTTTTTTTGTTTTTTTCTACAAAACTATTCTCTCTGTTTTTTTTTTCTTTCTACATGTACACCTTCCATAATATTTTTTTTTCATTTTAAAAAAAATATCATTCATTTTATAATTATATTCTATACTATATATTTATCTTTTTTTATCCATCATAATTAAAAAAATTTTAAAAATAAAATACATAAGTTGATCAAAAAATAAAAAATACGATTTGAAGGGCATGAAATATCCGACAAAACGCTAGTAGTTTATTATTTTATTGTAGTGATTCTAGAATATTTTATAGCCTCTTTATAAAGAAGATTTACTTCATTATCATGTATGTATTACATATTTTACCATTAATAGAATATCATATTTCATTTTTGCTTCAAATTCTCTCTACCTTCCATTTTTACTCTAATCTACTATGAATTTCAACAATGGAAATTAGTGGAATATGAATTAATTTAATTAACTATTATTTTCATTGTATTATTTATTATTAGCAACAACCTAGCTAATTAATGTGACACATGACCCTACTTAGTACAAATTGTCATTTGTTATTAATTTGCTTATTATCTCTTTTAACTTGTTGCAACTCTTGTGGTGGATGTGAAATCCACTAGGTATGTATATTTTTTTTTTAACAAAGATAGATAATTTTATTAATAAAAATAAATGAGAATAGTCCTCTTAGGACACATACAGCTTAACAAGAAAAGGAAAAAACAGGCCCAGCCCAAGGACACTACACATTTGGTAGGTCACAAAACACAAAGAAAGATAAACTAAGAAAAGAAATGTAGTCCTGCACTTTTCAATTCCTCCACCAGCGACCTTGTTTGGAGAGCAATCTCTCTTGGACTTGATACTTCTCCTTCAAAAATCTTCTTGTTTCGAGCTTTCCAAATATTCCAGCATCCACTTGCTATTGTATTAAGTCTATCCTCTCTCTCAGGCTCCATCCTCAGCTTCAAGAGAACCTCCAGCCACCATTGATATAAGGGTTGTGTTGCTGTTAAATGAGTAACTTCCAGCTCTGACCACACTGTTGCTGCCATTTTGCACTCTAGGAGACAGCGCTCAACAGATTCCACCTTATCTTCACACCAAGGGCACATTTCAGAAATTCCAGGTATTCGTTCTTTGATCTTTTTCCTTACTGGGATTCCATCATGCAAGGCTTTCCACATGAAAAGCTTTGCTTTATGGGGCACTTTAATCTTCCAAATGCTCCTCCAAATTTGGGGAATTTTCATGTGTATTGGTAGAACTTCTCTGTCTTCATGAAAGAAATGGTAAGCCACATCATACCCTGAGGATACAGTAAATTTTCCATCCTTGCTTTTGCACCAGAAGAAATCATCTTCCCTCCCTGTAATCTTAATCTTCATAATATCTTCTGCAATGGGGTTCGGGAATTTTTGAAAGATTAGTTCCCTATTCCAATCCCCATTTTGATTCATCAAGTTATGCACCAATCCTAATGATTCATCTTTATGAGCTCCCTCTGGAATTCTGAACGGGTAACTGTTTGAGATCCAAGGATCCTCAAAGGTTCTTATATTGTTTCCTCTGCCCACTCTCCACTTTACTCCTTTCTCAAGAACTTTCCTTCCCTCTAAAAGACTCCTCCAAGCCCATGATGGATTATGACCTGTAGCAGCTGTGAGAAAAGTCTCGTTCCTAAAGTATTTTCCTTTAAAGACTTTATACAACATAGATGATTTAGCAGTTAAAAGCCTCCAACCCTGTTTTGCTAACAAGGCTAGGTTCAATGCCTTTAAATCCTTAATTCCCATACCTCATTCTCTCTTTGGCCGGGACATTTTATCCCAGCTAATCCATGCCATCTTCCTTTCTCCTCCTTTCTGCCCCCACCAAAATTGGTTCATCATTCTATGCAGTTCATCGATAAGGCTCTCTGGCATCTTGAAACAGGATAAGGCATAAATTGGAATCGCTTCGCCAATAGCTTTAATAAGCACCTGTCTCCCTCCAGCAGAGAGCATACCTCTCTTCCAATTCATCAGTCTTTTTGCCACTCTTTCCTTAATGTATACGAAAGTCTCCTTTTTTGATCTGTTTACAACCGATGGGAGCCCCAGATACTTGTCCTGGGTCCCCACATTGTTGATGTGCATTCTTCTTGCTAATTGGGATCTTAACCTCTGGGGAGTGTTTGCACTAAAGAAAACTGCAGACTTGTTTAAATTCACTTGTTGTCCACTTAGCGCTTCATAGGTTTCCAGCACTTTTAACAAATTGTCACAATGACTAGGAGATGCTTTGCTAAAAAGGATAGAATCATCAGCAAAAAATAAGTGCGATATAGTTGGGCAGTGACTGGCAATTCTTAGGCCTTGTAATTTCCTTTCCTTTTCAGCTTTATAGAGGAGAAATGATAACCCTTCAGCACAAAGCAAGAACAAATATGGTGATAAAGGGTCTCCTTGACGCAAACCCCTTTGGGGATTAAAATACCCAAAAGGTTGCCCTTCCACTAACACAGAAAACGAAGTAGTAGTAATGCACTCCTTAATCCACTCAATCCACCTCCTGTGAAATCCCATTTTCTGCATAATGAAGCATAAAAAGCTCCACTCTACATAGGCCTTGCTCATATCAATCTTCACAGCCATATCAAAGTTCTGCCCCACCTTCTTGTTTTTCAAAAAATGCATGTATTCATGGGCCACTAGAATATTATCAGATATTAATCTCCCTTTAACAAAGGCACTTTGATTAATACTGACAATTTTGTTCATAAACCTTTGAAGCCTATGTACTAATACTTTAGATATGATTTTATACAAAACTGTACATAAGCTTATAGGTCTTATTTGTGTCATATTAGCCACATCATTCACCTTTGGAATAAGGCAGATTTGAGTGTGATTCACACTTCTTAGCATCCTTCCTCCTGAGAAGAAACTTTTAACAGCTGTGCATACATCCTTCCCTACCACCTCCCAATAGAATTGAAAGAATTTTGCATTGAAACCATCATCACCTGGTGCACTAGTTGGGTTTATAGAAAAAAGTTGCCTTCTTGATTTCCTCTGCTGAAACAGCCCTAGTCAACCACTGGTTCATTTGATTTGTTACTTTTGGATTGAACTCTTCAAAGATATCCCTAGGGCTCCTTGGATTGCTTGTCTTAAACAAATCTGCAAAGAACTCCACAGCAACCTCTGCAATGCCTTTCTGGTCTGAGACAACATCCCTTGTACTCCTCTTTAAGTTGTGTATCTTATTCTTCCGATTCCTCTCTTTATATTTGGAATGGAAGAACCTAGTATTTTGATCTCCATGCTTCAACCATCTGATTCTGGACTTTTCTTTCCAAAACCTCTCTTCTTGAATAATAATCTCATTTAGCTCTCTTTCAATTCTGATCATTTCTCTTCTATCAGCCCCTTCTCCCCTTTCTTTTTGTTTCAGCAGCTCATCTTTTAGTTCATTCATTCTCCTGCTAGAATTTGAATTGCTGTTTTGTTGCCATTGCACCAACTTATGTCTACATAATTTTAGTTTATGCACCAAGTTAAACATGTGAGAGCCTCTTCCTTCCAACTTCCAAGCCTCAGTAATAATTTTCTTAACCTCCTCCTTCCCGCACCACCTTTCTTGGAATCTAAACCTTCTCCTTTTCCTAACAGCAGTACTATGTGTTGATTTAAGGAGCAAAGGGGAATGATCTGATCCCAGATCATCTAACTGGACAACAACAACATCTGGATATTCAGCTCTAAAGTTAACAAATGTTAAAAATCTGTCCAACCTTTCTTGCACCATATCCTCACCTCCATACCGCCTATTACACCAAGTAAAGCCATTCCCCACCATACCCATATCCACCAAGTTGCATCCATTAATGAATGCTATAAATTCATCAATAGAGTTTGCTGATTTTGTGTTACCTCCTCTTTTCTCACTCACCCCTATGGCATTGAAATCACCACCTATTACAACCAGTCCTGACCTGCTTCTTAGCTTCTCCCTCATCTCCACAAATTGCTCCCTCCTTACTTGATCAATACAGCTAAAATACACCCCCCAAAAGTCCCAAGAGATGTTGTCTGTTGGGTTGTGCACATTAGCATTTATAAAGTAGCTTCCATAGCACCCGACATGAACCCTCAATTCATCTTTCCAGCCTAGGGCCAGCCCCCCTGCTCTTCCATTTGGAGGGACACAGAAAAATTGCTGAAATCCGCATTTCCTCAGCTGATTTTCCACAAACAATGAAGGGTTCTTTGTTTCACATATGAACCAAAAGTTGGGGGAGTGAGCCATACATAGCTCTTTCAAGTTCTGGACTGTCAGGGGGCTCCCCAAACCCTGACAGTTCCAAGTAATAGCATTCATTGACCTTGGGGTGCCATTTGAAGGCTGGCACCCACTACCTCAGCATGTAGAGATTCTTCTCCCTGGCAGTCCATCTCTTTAACCCCACTCCTTTCTCGTTGATCAACCCCTTTTTGACTTCCCTTCTGATCTCTGCTTGACTCCTTGTCCCCCCTTCTAGCCATCTCTTTGACTCTGATCCTCTTCATCGGTTGTTTCGTGCTATTGGTACCACAATTGAAAACCATACCACTTTCCAAACCCAAGTTTGCACCTGAGCAGAAGTCATAAGCTCTTTTTTCTGTTACTCTCCCATTACAGGTCACAGTTATTATTGCATTGTCATCTATTTCTACCAGACCTTCTTGGGTTATCTCCTTCTCATGCCTCCTGACCTCCTTACCTTCCTTTCGCTCCTTCATTCCTGCCCTCAGCCTTCCAGTATTAGTAGTGACATTAACATGTTCTTTTCTCTGCTCCTCCAATGCCCTCAGTCTTCCAGCATCAGTAGTGACATAGACACGTTCTTTTCTCTGCTCCTCCACTGTTAGTTTTGCGAAACTGCTTATCAAACTCACAGGGGTGGGTTTCTTATAGACACCATCTGATTGAAATCTTCCAGCCTTCACCTCTGCTCCACTGTTCTCCTTGCTGTCTCCAATCCTCTTTCCAGCTTGGTCTGCTTTTATTCCTTCATCTAGAATATTTTCATGGGTTCTGTCATTTATTGTGTCATTTAGGAAAGTGTTACATTGTCTCTGATCATGACTTAAATGACCACAATAACTGCAAAAAATCCCGATCCTTTCATATCGAAAGGATATTTCAATCAACTTCTTGTTTGGACCCATGATTTTCATACTCCTTTTAAGGGTTTTGTATACTGGGAGCTCTACCTTTTCCTTCACAATTCTTGATTCTTTACCCCTAACAGCATATATCCCTGTTTCCACCACCCTTCCTAGTTTCCCACCCACCTTTCCTCCTAGCTCCTTTGTTTTACAATATTCTGGGAGATCCCAGATCTGAACCCATATTGGCACACTAGAAAAGTCTTCCTCCTCAATCACCATTCCTTCCTTCCATCTTTTAACATGTAGGATGTAATTTTTAAATAGCCATGGAGACCCTAATTCCACCCTCACAGTATCTATCTCATTGTCAAAGAAAAATTGAAAGATGTTGTCTCCTTGATCCAAAACCCTGAATCCTTCTGGTCTTCCCCATATCGCATACAAGGCATCCTCCATGGTTTTGGTGGAGAAACCCCTATCAGCAAAAACCCTACCCTCGAGGCTGCGATTACAGTCCTCAATGCCTTCTTTTATATCATCTTGATCAAAAACCAATATCTCTTCTTCCTCCTCTGCCAACTCCCCATTATTAGACCTAGAAGTATTATCTCTACCACTCTCCATCATGTGTCCCTGGCGAGAATTATCTTGGTTAGAGTAATTCTCTCCAAGGCACCTTGAGCTATTAATGAGAATCACCTTACGGCACTGTTAGGTGTTGAAAACCACACAAGGAAAACAATTCTGTTAGGAAAAACCCTAGCAGAGCACAAAGAAACCTGACGGCACTTTCCGCTAGGTATGTATATACATGTGAATATTTATGTGTGTGTATTTATGTCTATATTATTATTTTGTTGATATACTTATTTATTTATTTTAACATGTTAGTTTTTTAGCACAAAACATAGATTATTATTCTATCAATCTAATTAATCTTATCACAACAAAATAACTAATAAAAGTCATAAAGTTGAGGATATTACAATTCAATTCCTAGTTTAACTCATGTGATTGGTTGGTTCGGTCTGATTTTCAGAATAAATAGTTATGACATAATCATCCTAATATATATATATATATATATCAATGTTTCATGGATTAATGTAGGTACGATTTTCGATCTTGTTATTTGGACTAATGTATTTGACATGAAATCCTTTGAGTATTAAATTCATTCTTTAAACAATAAATAAACTATTATAATGTATCAACTTATATGATTGATTTGTTATGAAATTGAAAGAGTTATAACTATAAAAGGATGATTAGAATTAAAAATGAATTAATAACAATTAATATTAATAATCATTTAAAACTGTCAAATGATTATTTTTTAGTCTTGATAATTGATATAAAAAATCTATCTTGTCATCCCCACTAGAATGGCTCCTCAAGTGCTAATCAGGAAACTATACAAGGAAATAAAGTATATATTTTATGGTAAAATAAGGTCCTTCACTGTTTGAGTATTTTCTTCCCAAAATGATTTCACTATTTATTTTTTCACGCAAAAGAAAAGGAATCAAAACAACTAAATGAATCCTATTTTTATCCTTTGGGACGTTTAAAATAGAAAAAATCAAAACAAAAAAAAAGAATCCTATTTTTATCCTTTGAGATTGGGATCCAAAGGTGGATAATCAAATCTCCAAAAATAAACTCACTTACAAAAAATTCGCACAAAAACGCAATTATCGGCAACACAACATAAAAAACACGAACAAAACCAATAACTCAAAATTGCCTTAAAGACAATACTCACAAACTTAAAACACAAAAAAGGACAATACTCTCTTGATTTTCTCTCTACACAATCATCAATGGCTTGCACTCCCTCTCAACGCGAAGAGTTTGTGTACATGGCAAAGCTTGCAGAGCAAGCCGAGCGTTATGATGAGATGGTGGAGTTCATGGAGAAGGTCTCTGCCACCGCCGTGGACGGCGAGGAGCTAACCGTTGAGGAGCGCAACCTTCTATCTGTTGCATACAAGAATGTGATTGGGGCTCGCCGCGCATCGTGGCGGATCATCTCCTCAATCGAGCAGAAGGAGGAAAGCAAAGGGAATGAGGATCACGTGACAATTATTAAGGATTATAAGTTGAAGATTGAGTCAGAGCTTTCCAACATTTGTGATGGCATTCTCAAGCTCCTAGACTCAAAGCTTGTGCCTTCTGCTTCGTCTAGCGATTCAAAGGTTTTCTATCTTAAGATGAAAGGAGACTACCACAGGTATCTTGCTGAGTTTAAGTCTGGTTCTGACCGCAAAGATGCAGGCGAAAGCACCTTAGCTGCATACAAGGCTGCTCAGGTATCTTGCTGAGTTTATGTTGTAGTTTTGTGCGATTTAGATCTATTCTCTTCGTCAAATTTTATCTAAGAAATTATTTAATATCTTTTTTTCAATTTTACCTTTATACATGCACTCTCTTATCTCTTATAATAATTATTGCATAATAAATTAAAAGGACAATTTTATCATTGTATACTTATTTTTACATAAGTTTGTGTGTTATAATGATAATATGAATAAGTATGCACATCAATTAATCTTGAATGGAAGGAGTATTTGGTTTTCTTGTCAAAATTTTAATTTTGGCTTAATGTTTATTATGTTTTTATGTAAATGCTCTTGGCTATTGTCGAAATAACAGATATAATTGCAAGAAATGAGGTTGTAATGATTTTAAATGTTGCAATTGTATGTTGTGGATTCAATTTAAGAATTATTATTGTTTTGAATTAGTTTTTTTCATTTCATGTATGTAAATGTTGGTTATTATTATTGTGAAAATTATAAATGATTGCTTGAAGAATACAAATAGCTTTTGGAAAATGTGGTTCTAGTTGTAGAGAATTAAAAAGTCGTTTGTGTTGTCTACAACAATTTACGCAAAACATTGATTGTTGTGATCAACTTAAATAGGTTGAAATAAAAAAGGAATCGTTGTGCTATTATTAACTATTTATGTATGTAGATGATTATGTTCTTTTAGTTTGAAGTGTTTGTGTTGTGAAATTGATCTCCAATTTTCTTCAAAAAATAAGTTTTTTTGTCTTCTTTTTACATTTCTTTTGTTTGAATAGTTCTTATTTGATTTTGAAATGTAGATGTATGTATTAGATTTTGGCTTCATATTTTATTAGTGTCAATGGCTGCAGACATTACGGATAACTATTAGAAAATAATTGTGGATGAGATTAATTAGACCTTAAAATTTTAGTAACGCGTCATTAATTGCTTTTAACAGCATTATTGTTTATTATTTTTATAAAAGAGTTAAACCTCAGATTGGTCCTCCACTCTGCATTCTTCACTTTAATTTTTGCTCAAAATAGTCCTCCATTTTGCAATATGTGAATCAAGTTAGTTCTCCTGACATTCTTTTGTTATAACTCCGTTAAATTTTGCTAATGTGGACGGTTTAATACCAACTTGACAAGTGACATGTAACCCTATAAATACATATAACTCATATTATTCCTCCATTTTACTTATTTTGAATTAAAATAATCATCCACTCTTATTTAAAGAGAACTATTTTGATTTAAAACAAGTAAATTGGAGGATTTATAGGAGTTATGAATTTCTAGGATTACATGTTACTTGCTAAGTTAGCAATAAACAGTCTATATCAGCAGAAATTAACAGAGTTATAACATAAAAAATAAATAGAGGACTAACTTGATTCATAAAGTGCAAAGTGAATGACTATTTTGAGCAAAAATTAAAGTGGATGACTAATTTGATTCACGCATACAAAGTGGAGGACCAATTTGAGGTTTAACTCTTTATAAAATTTAGGAAGAATTTGGGAATCAATAAGATATGATCGATTTAGCATGTTTTCGCGCATCTGTACATGTTTACTTTTATTCCAAATGTTTGTGTAATGCAAAATCACATTATCTTTGTAGTTGATGATTTTTTGTTTGAATTATTTTTCCTTTTATTTTGAACCATGAATTTTACAAGATTACATATTTCTTTTATGTTTCGTTCATAATAATGGTATTTTAAATTATAAATGATTCTAAAAAATGTAGTTACGATTATGATTACGATGATTGGTAAATTGTGTTGTGCACTACAATTTGATTCCATGATTTTTTTATTATGATTATCTAACTTAGGTTAGAATAATGAAATCTTGCATACAAACTATTTTGCTTGCTTGCTCTTGTAAATGTGTATGTTTGTCTGAGCATGTTTTATAGTGTGAAACATATGTGTTACATGATTGGTTTGCACTATTATGAGTTTGATAAATTTTTTAGAGTGGTGCTAAATGCACAATAAAAAACCAGTCAAATCAGCCAATAAATGAGATTTGGGGCCATAATTACTCAACTCATTATAGTTTAAATGATTATTTGGGCCAAACTCAAAGCCAAAATAAGCCTATTGACTGTATTGACTATTTTTTCATTGTCCACCTAGCATTATTGAATTTTTTATTGCAGTTTTATTCCTTTTGAATATTTTTGCTTTAATGTTGAATGAAATTTCACATGTTTTATTCTCTCATGCATATTTTTATTTGATTCCAACTTTAGGACATTGCGATTGCTGAGCTGCCTCCAACTCACCCAATCAGGCTGGGTCTTGCTTTGAACTTCTCTGTATTTTATTATGAGATTCTTAACTCTCCTGATAATGCTTGCAACCTTGCAAAACAGGTTAGTATATTGAAAAAATGATGTTTTGTCAATAATTTTTTATTTTTGACTAAATTATTTTATTTTTATTATTTTGCTAAAGTAGGTAAATTTTGTTGTCCTTAAGGCAAAAAATAACATCCATTCCAACTACTCCTTATTATAATTTGATTAATGTTGAAGAATAATCTTAGTAGCTACTAAAAAAATTGTCCTTTTATTTTTCTTGATGGTTAACGTTTTCAAGAGGAGTAATCATGAAAAAAAATGATGAGTATGCTACATAAGTTTATAATTGGTATTGTAATGTTCTATAAAAAACTTAGATCTTCAAAAGGTCATTGAAATGAAAGTATTTTTTTAATAGTTTCTGAAGAGATTATGGTATTTTTTTACTTTTATTTATTAGAGTATATATATTTTTTGTTCAATTTTTCTTTTAGATACTCTACTAGTCTTAATATGATATATTTTCTTATTCACAAACAATTTTATTTATGTTGATATTTACTAGGCTTTTGATGAGGCAATTGCTGAATTGGATACACTAGGAGAGGAGTCATACAAAGATAGCACTTTGATCATGCAACTTCTGCGTGATAATCTCACCTTGTGGACCTCCGACATGCAGGTATTTATTTTTTTTTCAAAATATTATTTTGTAATCTTAATTATATTATCGTAATCCTTATATTGATTTTTGCTTATGTTTTGGTGGGGTTTCAGGATGATGGTGGAGATGAAATCAAAGAAGCAACACCAAAAAATGATGAACAATCGTAAATAAATCTTATTGCTAATGTACTATTTAATTTCTTCTCTATAAAGTTTTTTAAAGGGGAAGGTACTTATTATTAATCATGATGCTACTGAGATTTTATGCGTTCATGGTCTTAAGAATTATGGATGTAACTAGACATTTATAGTTTTTCCTTTCAATTTTACTTGTTTATTATGAATTTTCTATTTTCTTAACTACATTGAAATTTTAATCTTATTGAGATATTAATATTCTATTCTCTTTAGCAAACATAATGAAGTGGAATGTTAATTTTAAAGGAACTACTTTGGTAAAGTTCCTTAAAAAGCTTCATTCCATAGCTCTAAGGTGTTAAAATGGTTGGATGACATGTGCCTCTATGTGTAGTCCATATGAAAAAATATTAAGTAAATTAAATCTACTAAAGTTAAGATAATTTGATTTGTTCTTTCTATGTTAAGAAAAAGTAAATATTCTCTCTTTCATTTAAATATTGTTCACCTTCTTCATCAAACATTGCTCATCTCTTTCCCCAAAAGTCTTCAACAACTTTTCAATGCTACAAATAAATTTCTCTTTTATTCTTCAATTGTCATTGTCTCTTATTTTTAAATGTGTTCCCTAATTTTAGTGATTGTGTTTGAAGTACTGAAGAAAAACTTAATTATAAATGCTTTTGTAGTATATAAATTCTTCTCAACGATGGTTTCCTGATTTTTTCTACCGCGACTTGCTTTTAGTAAAGCTAACGTGGGGTTGTAATATTTCTAAATGTGATATGGAGGAGATCAATGATGAAATTGAAACTAGATGAAAGAGACTCACTCTAGCTTCTACCTAATTTCTAGATTCGATGAGAAAGACAATCATTCTACCAAACTCGTAAAACCCCAATAATGAACTCTCGAAATCCCCACACAATATTGTTGGGAAAATTATATTTCTCTTTTGAAAAACAACCTTAAAATAGAGAAAATTAAATAATACAATCACAAGACAAATAATACAACCTTAAAGTATTTTCGTCATTTTCATTGTTCTTTCTTCAAAGATAATCTTTCTTTCAACTTCTTCAAAATTCAAAGTTTCCTTCAAATACATTAAAACATGCTTGATATGTTCATAGGAAGATGGAAGACAATATCAGCCTTAGGGTCTAATCTTCATAATTGATTTTGACACCAATAGCCTCTAATTCTAAAACTATACCGCTAAAAGCACTAAGATGATCAAAGACTTTTGTATGATCATTCATGCTTAAATAATGGAACTGCTCCTTCGGTAACAACCGATTCAAGATGTCATTTGTTTGATATAGTACTTCAAGCTTCTACCGAAGTTTTTTGGCTTATTTTATTCCTTGAACGTTTGCAAGAATATTCTTAGCTAAACACAGACGAATTGCACTTACAACTCTAAAATCTAGTTCCTCCCATTTGTCATTCTCCATTCCAGAAATCTTTCTTGTTAAGGACTTGTGTAAACCTATTTGTATCAAGACATCCTGGACTTGCACTTGCCATAAGCCATAGTTTATTTTACCATTATATTTCTTTATGTTAAGCTTCACACTTTGAGAACTTGACATTGCCACTGTTTGCTGAAGTAGTGTGAATGAACTAGAAACCGTGCGTTAGGAGGATTCCTAAGAAAGAGAGGTGGGTTACACCAAACATGCTTAAGTATCAAATCTTTCCTTAGCCAGAACTTTTCCAAAACAACACTACTAAAAAATCATATTTTCCAATAACCAAGGCTGCTTTTCAAAAAACTAAGGAATAATTCTGTTCTGATGTGGAAGGTCAGACAATGTCGCAACCATAGAGCATACTAAGAAACTATTCCACCAGAATATAAATCTTTTCTAATGTGGAAGATCAGACTATACTATAACCACAGAGCATACTTAAAAAATATTCTCATCGAACCATAGCTCTTGATACCACTTGTTGAGAAAATTATCTTTCCTTCTTGAAAACAACCTTAAAACAAAGGAAATTAAATAATACAATCACAACACAAATATTACGTGGAAACTTCAAAATCAGGGAAAAACCATGGTCGTTGCCTAACGACAACCAGAAAGTAACACTATGTGAAAATTGTTATAACAAATAGACTACTCTCTCAACCATACCTGCACCCCATTACACCCACACTCTCTAACATAGTATTTGAACTACTCTTCAAAAACTCGAATACATGCTTAATTATTTAATATTGTATAGATTTACTAAAATAATATTAACATATTTATTAACTATAGGGTGATGTCACGACCCAACTCGGATCGTGACCGGCACATGGGACACCGTGTCCCATGTCAGCCTTAACCTATAATCCACACAACAGTCCAACTAAACAACAACAACCACAACTATCTTAACATGCATATATACATAAAATCCATACATATAATAGGGTCCTCAAGATATCATCCCTGATTCCATCATACATATTATATGGTCATAACATCCTGCTCAATCCATAAGCCAACATGATCCAACAGAAATACAACAAGTCTTAATTAGACTTACAACACATACATAACTTAGACAATCCTGTTTGTAAACCTATGGAGCATACTACTGACATAACAGACATAAGATAACGCCTCTACATATTGAGGCTCACCAAAGCTAAGAGTTTGGAGGAACGGAAGGGTTCGCCTCCTGATCTTCACCTGAATCTGAAAATGGTTTGTATGAATGGGTGAGTCATACGCTCAGTGAATAATAGATTAAAAACAGTATATGCAACAATATCATGATCACATACAACACATAAACCAATAACATATATGTATCGAGTTCATCGTTCTTATACAATCTCTTTATCTGGGTAGCTTTTAACCTATGAACACCTGGAGCTCGGCCCCGACTCATGTTCATAGGAAGTATAGATGTCCCGCGAGCTATGCCCCTCATCAGACACCATACTGAGAAACCCCGCGAGCTATGCCCCTCATCAGGTTTCCCATTTACGACCCCGCGAGCTATGCCCCTCCTCAGGTCGTTTTACCATCTCTTAATTCATTCGATTTTTATCTTATTTAGCGCTGTTAGTGGCACATATCATTCATAATCACAGCATAAGTCATTCATCATCATCATCACAACATTTACATATCACTCATGCATCATCGTTTCATCATCATATCATCAGCATCATATTATTACATAAACAAAGAAATTTCTAAATTCTCAGACATCCAATCTCATCCAATGCCAAATTATCATTTCATAATCACATATCGCATTACATTCAAATCGTCATTTTTATGACATCATAAACATCCAAGTAATAAGTTTAGGGTAGTGGTGAACGAATAGATTTGAGTAACTAACTTTAAAATATGAAAATTTTGAGTTAAAGTCTTGAAAATAGAGTTTTTGTACTGATGTAATCGATTACAGGTCTCTGTAATCGATTACCAGCTTCAAATTTCGTTCTGAAGAAAATTTTTGCGAAAATAGGCAGTCTGTAATCGATTATAGAGTCTTGGCAATCGATTACAGTAATCGATTACCAAATCGCTGTAATCGATTACAGCCTGGGTCAGGGACGAAATTCTGCAGAAAACTTCGCGAAAATCATCTCCAAATCCACATTTTCACCACAACCCATCCAAATCAAACACAACCAACATGCAATATCAATCATATATCAACCAATCTCAGTCCCTAACAACTATCATAGCAAGAAATTCACAATAACATTCAAAATCATACATAAACCATAAATAACCCATTACTCACAAATTACTCCAATGGAGTCCATGACTCAATCTTGGAGCTAGGATGAGTTGCCCAGAGCTTCTCTAGTTCCATGAGACCCTAGAGAACACATCATAAACCTCAGATCCATACCAAAACCAAAAACCCTAATATAAACCCTAAACCCCCAAATCCGAAAATATAGATAAATAGACACCAATAGAGAGAAAGAAATACTCTACACTTACCCACAATATACTAGATGAGCAATGCTAACTTGAATCTTGAAGATTGATGAAGATTTGGTTGAGATTTGAGAAAGAGAGAGATGAGAGAAAGAGATGAGGAAGAAGGAGAAGAGAAGAAATGAGAGGGAGAGAGAGTGACGTGAATGAGGGGGAAAGGAAGGAAGAAAAGAAGAAAAAAGGGTGGGGAGGTGGGACCCACGTGGTTCTATCTCCCCGGGTGTACCGTGATCTCTTACTCAGACTACTCAGGGTATTACAGGTGAAGTATAAAAAACCCAACCACGAAAGATTTTGTTATTAACTATAGGGTGAAGTATAAAAAATCCAACCACGAAAGATTTTGTCACTAACAAAATCAACCACGAAAGATTTAAACGACAAAAAAGTCCCCGAAAGATGTATCGTGTTTGACAAAGGACACCATCTGTCAACTTGTAACGAGATCTATTAATGGAAAAGTAGACTTGGAGTTAACTGTGCCATTGTGGACAATGTTAAAACATCCAAATCTCTAAATTCCCATTTCCCCAATTTTAAACACATGAATTGTAATTTTTTCTGCACCTCTAATTTTTCCCAGATCCTACACCGAATCCCCTCTATTTTTCTAACACCCTCGAAAAAAAAGTATGCGGACAAGTGGTCGAATTTTATGCACTTGGAATAAGTGTTTCTTAAGCCATTGAAATTCCAATTATAGACATGAAAATTCTCTCCAACTAAAATTATATGTTTTCCATTTGTTGTAAATGAACCACATATATGAGTTCCTAACTTTTGAAGGTCGGTTAAAAGTAGTAAGGTTAACCAATTTTAAATTTTTCATGCAAATTAAAAGAATGATCGAGAATATGCATAAAGGTAGTCATTAGTAGTAGAGTCGTTATATTTTCCCATTTATAAAAAAATGTTCAAACATTGACAATTGTGACACTAGAGAAAGCATTAACTTACAAAATATGCAGATGAACCCTAATTTTTCTACACCATTATCATGGCTTGTGAAACCCTTACAATTGCAAGAAGTGTTATAGATGATGGGGTCACATGTTCCTCAAGTTGTGGACCCTATTAGGCTAAAAAAATAAATGTTTGTGTAGAAAAAGTACAAATTGATAGATGGTGTGAGAGATTTGGGATCTTGGGGAAATCAGAGGTGCAGAAAAATTGGCTTAATGTGTTTAAATTTGGGGGAATTTGAAGGAGGGATTTAGGAATTTAGGTGTTTTAACAATATCCATAGTGGCACAGTTAACTCCAGGTCAATTTTTCCGTTAACCGTTAACAGATCTCGTTAGAAGTTGACAGATGGTGTCGTTTGTCAAACACGATATATCTTTTGGGAGGCTATTTTGTTGTTTAAATTTTTGGTGATTGGTTTTGTTAGCGACAAAGTATTTCGTGGTTGGATTTGATACTTCACCCTTAACTATATAATAATACTCCCTCCGTTTTTTTAATTGTCCAAATTAGAGATGCGTGTTTTTTTTTAATTGTCCATTTCAGATTTTAAGACAACATTTATTGTTTTCTTCCACTCTTACCCTTATTTAATACTCACTATTCTGTTAATTGAGGAGAGATAATAACAAAGAAGTAAAGGGTAATTTAGTAAAACATATATATATTTTATTTAACTATATAATAATATTATATAATTTTTAATTACATACATAATACTCAGTTAAAAAAGAAAAAATTAGTATTTTATTTAAGAATAAATAGTTGAGTAGTTTGAACATTAAATAGGTGAGAGAAAGGTAATAAAGTAGTAATAAATGTAACTACTAATAAATTTACAACTCTATCCAAAAATTTAAATTTAACTAAGAGAGAGAAAATTATATTTTTATCCTAAATAAAATGTAGACAATCTTAACTTCCATATAAAGATGTGGAGGATAGAAATCCCCATATATGTGTATATATATATTCAAATTTTTAATTTTTCCGTATTTTTATATTTTTCAATTGAATCCTTTATGTTTTAAATTATTTTCAATTTAATTTCAAATTATTTGTTCTATCATTGGTATGTACCTAAATGGACCCTAAATTCTACATAATAAATGTGATTATAAAATGACAAAAAGAGGAGTTATTAATTCTTTGATAAATAACTATCGTTATGTGTGACTTTTATGAAATAATTCAATGATGATAGATAATCACTTGCTTTTATTTTTAAAGGTTTTGCTAACAAGTATCCATAGGAAACTTGTTAAGGATACTAAAAAAGGTAAGTTTTTAAAACTTAAAGAAGTTATGGTGGGTCTATTACATAGTAGAAGATATCAAAATGCATGTTTTCAAGGTGAGTCTTTTCTATTTTGCTATCTTAACAAGTGTTCTAAGGGCATTTGTTAGCAAAACCCTATTTTTTATAATAAAATATATTTGACTCTAATCAAAGACAAGTAAAAAGATACAAATTTAACAATATTACTCCCTTCGTCCAACAATAAATGACATTTTAGACTTTTCACGGTTATTAAGAATATAATTAAAGCACACAACTTTATATGTAAAAATAATATATAATGACTAAATTGTCATTTTAGTTTTTTGTGTAATAATTATTATAAGAGATATGAGAAAGAATGCATGTGAGGATAAAATTGGAAAAAGAATAATAAATGCTTTCTTAAAATTCTAAAGTGACAAATAATATTGGACAATAGGATTTTCTAGAAAGACAATTATTTATGGACGGAGGGAGTAGTACATAAAATATAAAATAAATTAGAATGAATAAACCAAAACAAAATGAAAACAATACAACATATGTCGTCAAATAGACCAAACTTTCACTATACTTTATTGCACCATAAACACTTCCATTAATATCATAACATTTTTATTTCAATAAATCAACAACTCAAACCTTCCATAAAGAGGTGGATAACAAACAACAATACACTAATAATATTAAATGAGATAACAAAATGACAACGATATATCATGTACTTTTATTAATTCTTTTGACATTACCATCAAGTGAAATGAATACATACCAAAATTATCTTAAAATTAGTAGCGAAGAACAACAGGATCCTCAATATGACTACAAGATCCATAATTATGCCTAACATGAACTCCAAGCACATGGTCTTAATTTGGAGAACCGTGACATTTATAATAGCAATAACAATAGTCACCGTCACAAATTACAGTGGTGTCGTAATAGCCAAATTTGTTTATGCAATATTGTGAACAACTGGTAGGAGGGTCTTCCTTTAAGCAATTCTCATCAGGCCGCAATTCTACACAATAGCCAGCCATCACTGCATGATGACTTGTCATTAAGATAGCTGCAAAATATTAATTAAAATGAGAAATTACTCATGTACCTATTGAATTTTAGTGAAATTCTCTGTGTATCCCATCTATTACTAAATTTTACTTATGAGGTCCCTAAATTTGTAAAGTTATTACAATCACCTCCCATCTATTGTATGTAAATAGTGCATTTAGTATAGGTCAGTGTCACATTGACAAATAGGTGGGAGTAATGTTGAATTAAAATTGATCTAGATATAATTAAGGAGGAGATATTTTAATAACTAGATTATTGTATGGTCAATATATACTCCATTCATCCAATATTATATGACCAGTTTGAAAATAAATAAATTCTACTATAGGAAAAAATCAAAGTATACAAATATTTTGACATCTCAACACAAATATTGTGTTTAGATATATTAATTTTGTAATTTACCAAAAAAGTATTTTTTAATGTGTCATACTGTCATATAGTATTTGATGGAGGAAGTAGATAATATAGCAAAGAAATGAATATATTAATACTCCTCCAAGATTAAAATAATTGTTAATTGTTCAATTTTTTTGTTTCAGAATAATTGTTCATTCAAAAAGCTACGCAACATTATTATTATTTTGTAATACTCCTAAGAAATAGTTTTGGTAAACGTGATAACTTAAAGAGATTTTCAAAAAGAAAATAATTTAAGTAAGGATAAAATCAAAGTCATCTCAATAATTTTCTTAATACCATTCATAATTGTAATTTGACAATTATTTTATCCAAAAATGAAGTATAATATATATATCAATTAAAGAAAAGATTATTGAATATTAAGGAATACAACGAACCTGTCACAAGAAGGATAAACACAAAAAAGTTTGTCAAAGTTGACTTAACCATCTTTTTAGCAAGTGCAGTGTGAATAATTTGTAGCAAATATTGGTATATGTTATGATGATATGTATTCAACGTTTGAAGATGGATTAAGTATATATGGGTGGAGATTCACTTAGTATTTACGAAAGTTTAACAAAGCTACTATCACTCAAACTTCATCAAAAGTTAACTGAATTAATAAAATTTAATATTAACAAAAGGTTAACATATCGATTGATATTTATGAAAAGTTAGTAAAAGTGAATATTATTTTCATTTTATATAGTGTTATTCTCAGCCTCTTTTGTGGACATAAAATATCTATTTGTGGATATAGTGGTAAATTTACACTTTTGGGAAAAACTTAGGAGAACTTATGAAATATGCAATTGCTAGAATCATAAAATATTTTAAAGAAAAAACCACAAAATAAATGAATAGGCACACACAAAAGTTTCATATCATCATATAACAATTGGGGAGTTCTCACATCGAGCAAAAATTTCATAGAGTATCATTTAGCCACACTTTCAAAATATGGTTAAATACAAGTGTGGTTAAATGTAAATATTTTTTAAAAATTTTATTTCTTTATATTTTTGTTATAATAAAATTTAAATTTCTTTATTTAAAGTTGAATAACTCTCATTTAATATTACAAAAACAAATAAATTTGTACCAATTTAAAATAAATAATTATAAATCATGTAAAATAGAAATTAAAATAAGAAGAATATGAAGAAAAGAAACATAGAATATGAAAATAATAAAATAAAAAATATAAATTTTTAAAGAAATAATTACATTTAGCCACACTTGCATTTAACCACATTTTAAAAATGTGGCTAAATGATACTCCATGAAGTATATACTCTATGTGAGAACTCCCCATAACAATTATTAAACGGTTGTGGCATATTGTTGGTTATTATGACAAGTTACAACATTTTATAAGTCATGCTACCTCCAAAAATATCTAAAGCAGTTCCCAAAGTAACATCCACACTTCCACAGGCTCCATTCTAGCTATTTTTATCCTCTAAGTCTGCCATTATAGTCACCAACATTGGTAACGAGAATATGAGAATATAATTTAAGATAAACTTCTAACTCTCAGTTTGAGTGTGTTCTGTGTCAAATTATAGTACTTAGTTTTCAATTTATTTTAAGTTTTTTGGAAAGAAAATATAGAAAACTGAGAACTCTAAAAATTACAAAATTCTTTTTTCATTTTTTTAAAGTTTTTAGCATTATTTTTACAAAATCTTAAGAAATAGAAAAACTAAAAAATTGTTATATCCATAGTCTTTCATTGATTCCTAACCTACAATGAGTAGTTACTCAAAATGAGATTATATGCAAAGAACTAATATTGATAATAAAAACACTAGCATATGGACTTCCTAGACCCCGGGTATTATTTTGACAATTATAGGATTAAACAATGATAACTACTATTCCAATCGACAACTCTCAATCATGAATCCACTACTAACATTTGCTTAATTATATATAATTACTCCGAGATCTTTAGGATAATTAATTCTAATGTAATTTAAGCGCTTGTCTATTCTAATTCCAATGGGACAATTAGTTTTTAAGAAATTCTTACTGAACATAAGTTAATATATGTTCATGTCATACATGACTTCTACAAGTAACCATGGGTTACTACATTATATTACATCTTTGACATCACCACTTTATCTACAATAAAGGATCATTATGAGTAAAAAATTCAAGGGCACCGAATATCTAAAAATTGAGAAACGTGTAATGGAATGAATAAGTTGCCAGTTGTATTATAATATAAATTTGAGAAATACTTGGGGGCATATATATAAACTATATTGAATATGTGACTTGCAAAACAATTACATGATTTGACAGCATGAGTTATACATACAATATTTATGAATAACATTACGACATAAATTAGTTCCGCACAACCGTACCAGTGATGACAGATTTATTAACCTAAAGATTTATGTGTATAAGCTTAAGGCCAATCTTTTAAACAAAAAATACATTAAATAGTGTGTAACTGGTGCACTTTAGGTGTAGGGTTAAATAATAATGCCTAAAATGAGTTGCATGCAATCAATTTATCAAATATATATACTTCATCACAATTGTATCATATACCACACATATGTCGCAAAACAAATAATATTTAGTACACGAAAAATGATGAAGTACTACCTTGATAAAAACAATGTAAATATATCGAAATAGTACATTATGTTAAATTGGGCATGGACTTAGAAAAAAATTGATTGCCATGCTAAGACTAAACCTGCATCCACATGTGTAAACATGAAATGTTACAGTATGACCATGTGTGACCATGCATATATGTATTAATTATTTAAGTGTATTCTTCAATAACTCATATTCTTATAAATTTAATTTTATAAGAACACATGTGTGACCATGCATATATGTATTAATTATTTAAGTGTATTCTTCAATTAAATTTCTTAATCTGAAACACTTAAGCACACATTAAATTATTCTAATAAAATATTTTTCAACCTTGATTTTTATCATCAAAACTCTAAGTCACACAAACTTAATTTCTTAATTTTGTCTTAGATGAGTTCTAGAGCTAACACAAAAGGCACAAATAAAACACCAGTTCAAATTTGGGCAACCTAAATATAGGAACACAAACAACATTCAAGTATTTAATTGGGTAAGATGAAGGGGATTATACCATAACATGATATTTTCGGTAGAAAGATAAAAACAAAATTAAACTATGACGCAAGGTTAATATGATAAAATATTACAACTGGTGCCTAATATTAAACTCCTACTACAAAATTGCTAAAAAACTTCATCCATGAAATCTTCCATATCTGTTAATTCAAATCTCCAAATGGTTAGAGCTTGACTGCTGGCAGATGAATACGAACTATTACCAATTTTGGGGTCTCAAGATGTGCATTATCAACTATATAGTGGGTAATAGCTCATTCCATAGCTCCAAATGGCATGTTGGTGTTAGAAGGGTGTGGGTGTGAAAATGACTAATATGCTTGGTCCATGTCACTGTTTATGGCGTTCTTCGATATTACATTAAGGTTTATACCACTTTGTCTCCTTTTTTACTTTCCTAGCATTGTGACTTGAACCTGATTGCAGATGTTGTCAACAGAGATAACCACAAAATATAGTGGAAGATAGTTCATGGTCATTAACAAATGAAGTGGGCATAAGGTCTTTCACAGGTGAGTAATATAGATACAATATATTGAGGAGATCATCGCAACAGTAACCGTGATAATAACCCTTATCAAGCATAACATCAAACTGGTTTCCATATCTGACCACCAAGGTGAGTGTACTTGACAACTCATCCTTATATCTGCGATAGAACCTGTCTGGAAGCATTGGGCATCCTGTTGGAGAACAACAGAATCCAAATCAATGAAAGTTATTAGTGCGTTAAAATATAACTTCTAAAAGCTAAATAAATGTATTTGATTTTTTTGGGTAAATACGTATAAAAATCGGATCAATCTCCAAATAAAATAATCTCCCATGGTATTCAAGGGGGTTTTAGTGAAAAAATACATATGGGTTAAGATGCTCAATTGAAGGCAATATATGGTAGAAAGAGGAAGCGAAAAAAATGAGAGTCAAATAGTATCGTAATTTGACAAAATGAATGTGCGTATGAGGGACGAGGAGGACATGTATATACAAAAATGAATAATTATTAAAATTGCAGGAGATGTGAAAGAAAGATAATTGTATAATATTAAATAATATAATATAATATTTCAATAAACTTGGACTGTAAAATGGGGTCTAAAATAAATGCTAGAATCTCAATAAACATTGTTGCCAATTGTATAGCGTAACTTGAGTACAACAATAAATGATGCGAAATTTAAAATTATAAAGTACACATGTCGCATGGGGGCTTTATTTGATGGTTTTTCATAACACAAAGAAGATAGGGTTTGCTGTTATTTTAAGAAGGTAAATACGTGGTATACAACAAAAAATCAACAAAAACAACCAATATGTTATGTATAACATATATAATATAATATGCACAACGTACATCACATGTTGTGCGCACCATATATCATCTGTTGTGCACAACATATATCACATGTAAGCACAAAATATATCACATGTTACAATATCATTTTTCTTTATAATATGTGATATATATTGTGCATAACAGATAATATATGGTGTGCACAACATGCGATATACGTTGTGCATATTATATTATATATGTTGTGCACAACATGATGACTGTTTTAACTGATTTTTTATTGTATATATAGTAATGCTCTTTCAAGAAACCTAAGGGTTTATAATGCATAGTGGCTAATAATACTCTTCTTTGGTAAACTAATTTGTCCGGATTATTTTTTTATAGATGAATAAAAATATTGAATATCCCACCCTTTTTCTTTTATTTGTTTATTTAAAGTTTAGATTAGGTGTGACATACTCTAATGTAGGGTCAAGACATATCACCAACCTCAATGAGAATCTATATTAAAATTTATAAATTATCCACTAAAAATGACTTAACTCAATATTCGAACCCAAATCATGGTTAGTATGGACAAAAAGCTGAATCACGTATGTCAACCCTCATCGGCATACCCACCATTTTTCCATTCGTGAATCTTCACCCCTTTTAATTTGTGTTTTTTTTCTCTTTTTTTTTTGTGAAATTTGTGTGTTAGAACTTACTTCCTTCTGTTCCTTTTAAATATTTTTTTTATTTTTATATTTAGTCTATTTTATTTTTCTCTTTTACAAATTTAAGAAGCATTCATTTTCTTTTTCCTATTATACTCTTTTATATCTTTGCCTATTTGAAGAAAAGAAAAACTATAATAATTAATGATAATAGAATATTTTGTTATTTTAATTCTAATATTTAGATTTTTAATAAAATTCAATAATAATAATAATTTGATTTAGTACGCATAATTCAAAAAAGTGATTCAAAGAGGAGTTAGAGAGTATATTCTTAGAAGCCTATTATTTTGGGTCTTAAATGAACTCACTAGCCCAATACCTGTAATAGGCCCTTCGTGATGGGTCTTCCAATATATATATCTCCAATAATAACCATGTGACTGAAAAATCACTGACACGTGGCCCCAACACTCCAACTTTGACTCTGGATGCCACTTCTCTTCTCACTCCACCGAACTCACTCAAGACCGAGTTAATTCGTTCCTTCATTCATTCCCAACGAAAGAAAAAAAAAAAAAAAAACTATTCACTTTCTCTGCTGAGTTTTGACCTATAAACGCCATCCCTGTTCTCTGGTGTTGTCGCCGTTTTTCCTTCCCTCAATGGCCGACAAGTCTCAAACCCTCGCCGAGGTTCTATTCCTTCGCTTCTCTTCTAATCACTTTTCTCTCATGTGAATTTTACAATCTAATCCCATGGATCTTTATTTTCATATATTCTGGTTTTATTCAATTTCACTTTTTTCTTTTTAAAATAATGGGTTAATGAAAAATTGAAGTTTTTTTTTAATTAGCCGAAGACAGGGATTACTATGTGGTAGGTCATTGTTTGGGTTCAATTTGTTCTGAGATTCATTTTCATTTGAGCATTTTATGTGGTTTCTTTTTAATTGCTTGTAATTTATGTCATGGAAAAATTTAGTTCATTTTATGTGTAAAATCTTGCCCAAAACTTCTTGGATGCTGTTCATTTTCTAATCTGTTATATCTACCGAAAATTCAGGACAAAAATTCCGGTGTTCCTAGCAAAATTTTGAGACAGATCTATAGCATGGGTGTTAAGACAAGTCCCTGAATTGTCTGAATAACGTTATACTAGGGGTGACAGTTATATATACTATTTAGCTGTACTTCAATCTGCTGTTTATGTGACTTAGATACTTTACATTCATATTTTCTTCCTCATTTTGATGGAACTGTATACGCATGCATTAATTTGGACGTGAACTTAAATTCTTATTCTCTTCCTGCTTAGGATTGAACAGTATAAGGATTGGATACTAGGAAAAAAAACAATAATCTTACCCAATAATTTGCATGTTTTTCTAATGTTATGTTTATTCGTCTAGTAGATGGTTACATAACCAAGTTTCCATCATTATTCAAGGTGGATGATGAATCATTTTAATATAGGGAATGAATCCTCTTGTGTTTATTATCCATACGGCTGTGTCATGTCATGTGAAGTTTTGAGGTAGACACATCCACTAGGTCCTATTAAAATTTGTGGAGTCCAATTTAATTGTTTCTGTCTGTTGCTCTCTTCACATAACATGGTCATGTGGAGAAGAATAATTAGATGATTTGTCCTCATTATATATGCTGGCTTAGTCATGTCCACTGTACCCTGGGGATGCATGAGTTATGCCTGGAACTAATTGTTCTCGTGGAAATTGGAACCTCCAATAGGTAAAAATGCTGAAGTTTGAGGTGCCATGTTTTCCTTTTCTCTCAATTTCCTCAGCTCAATGTATTTTGTTACGATCCAATTAATTAGTGAGTCACTTAGTTTGTTAGTTAAGTCCATTAGGTATCATATTTCTTATTTACTGCTTCTACATGTATTCTTCAAACTTAAATGATAGTTTTCCTGTCGTTAAGTGCACTGTGATGGAGTATTTTTTTTTTTGCAGCAATATTATGTGAAGGACAAACAGGAGAAAATAAATGAAGTTGAAAAACCTGTTGAAGCCAAAGAAGTTGAAAAGAAGGAAGCTGCTTCTGCAGAAGCTGTTGTTGAGAAGACTGTGGAAGTAATTACTCCTGTTGCTGCTGCTGCAGCTTCTGAGGAAAGTAGCACAGTCACCCCTCCTCCTGAAGAAAGCACCGAAGAGCAAAGTAGTGGAAGTGCTGAAGAAGAAAATTCCGGTGATCAAGATGCAGCTGAAGAGACTCCAGCAATCAAGGTGAATTTCACTTAACTCGTCACTCTCCCAAAATTTTACTCATGAATATTATAAGCATGCTCGATGCTCCTCCTTTACATAAGTTCATATTTGTGGTGCTGTTGCTGTGCAGCTTGAGACTGCTCCAGCAGATTTCCGTTTCCCAACTACAAATCAAACAAGGCATTGCTTTACCCGATACATTGAATATCACCGGTTAGTCATGTTCTGTTATCTTTAATTTCCATTGATCTTATTGCTCACACTCTCTGAAGTAGTGCACTATCCTTTTTGTTTAACCTTCGGAATTCTTGTGTAGATGTGTAGCTGCAAAAGGAGAAGGAGCACCAGAATGTGATAAGTTTGCTAAATATTATCGTTCACTTTGCCCTGGTGAATGGGTAAGTATTTTCAATGTTAACATTCTTATCTATATATCTTAGTGTTGAGGACTGCCTGCCATTGAGATTCATCTAGTGAGATTTCTTCTTGCTAATGGAAAATTTCCATCTGTTTATGGTCTTATTGGGCTCTTTTTCATTGAGTTGGAGTTGCATTTTTTATTGTTCGTAGTATTATAAATTCTTGTCAGAAAATGCATCTTGTATGCTACGACTGAGCCTTATATATATATCTTTATATTGATTGATAGAGCAAGCAAAAACAGAAAATAGATGAGAATATTGCAAAGAGTATATTAATGGAAAAATGACAATAGAATGAACCAAATACGAGGAAGAATCAGAGCGCACTAAGCTTCTCTCCCTCTCCAATTTCCTATTCCAGTAATTGCCTGCCTGCCAACGGCCCTACTAGCCTAGACTTATAGCCTTTTCCTAAAACAGAAAATCCCACTCACATGCTCCTTCACACCTCACCCAAACTGTTATCCCCTGAGCCCACATGGCCATTCACATTTTCCTCACTAGAATTCCCTAGTCTGCTCCTAAATTTCTTCCTTTTGTAAACTTTTAGCCCTTCAGGAATTCCTTCTCTTGCACTACCACCTTGTCCTCAAGGTGGAAATTCGCGAAAGTAAACTTGAGATCAGCTGCCAAATCCCCTTCCTTGTTTTGCTCTGTTGCTAGTACTTACGTAGGTTGCAGCCTGAGCTCCCAATCTTCTGTGAGTTCTTTTGGCAAAGGTTGGCCCCTAGCTCTGGGGGTTAGGCATTTCTTAAGCAGGGATACATGAAAAACCAGATGCACCCTCAAGTCCGGGGGAAGTTGCATCTTATAAGCCACCTGCCCACTTTCTCAAGAACCACAAATGGGCCATAGAACCTGTGGCTCAATTTCTGGTTCACCCTATTAGCCAAAGACCTCAATGTATAGGGTTGAACCTTCAGAAAAACATAATCTCCCACCTGAAACTCAATTTCTCTCATTTTCTGATCAATTTGACTTATCGTTCGAGTTTGTGCCCTACTCGGATGTCACTTGAGATCCTCAAGAATCCCATTTCTTTCCGCCATCCGTTGGTTCAAATCCTTTATTGCAGAAGCTTGCACATCCCCTTTAACTAGATTAGAGGGATCTCTGTCATTTCGGGCCTTAAAAGGGGTGGTGTTTGTAGAGGCACTATGACTGCGTTTGGATTCAAGAGTGGGCGGAGACAGAGAGACAGAGACATAGAGACAGAGACAATACAGAAAAAATAACCGTCTCAGTATCGTGTTTGTTTGTATGGATGGAGACAATGGACATAACAATAAAATGACATTGTTGACCCTCACCAAACCACCAATGACCACCGCCGGCCGCCGCCGGACCACCACCCGACCACCGCCGGGCCACCACCTGCTGCCACCGGACCACCATTGAACCACCACCAACACAAGGGTATTATCGTAAAAATATTTCTGTCTCCGTCTCCATCTCCATCTTTGCGTCCTAGGTATATGGAGATACAGAAAATACGGATGGAGACAGACAATTTTAGAAAATTGTCTCCGTCCCCGCAAACCAAACATGATACAAATAAATTTGTACTCCGTCCCCTGTCTCCGTCTCCATAACCAAACGCAGCCTATATGTGTTATTAAACCATAATTCAAGACCAACTTAACTATCTTGACCATTGCTTCAGTTTTGTGCTAGCAAAGCACCTCAGATATGTTTCCAAACACCTGACGTCTACCTCAGTTTGTCCATCAATTTGTCAGTGATAAGTTGAGCTATATTTCAGCTTGGTTCCAGCCTGCTTAAACAGGTCAGCCCATAAGGAACTCATGAATACCTAATCTTTATTAGTCATTATGGTGGGAAACCCAAGCAATCTCACGGCCTCTTACAAACTATGCAGCCATTTCTTTAGCAGAATAAGGATGACAAAGACCAATAAATTGCGCATAGCCGCATACTTGGTTAATCTATCTATCATCACTTGTATAGTGTCTAATTCATAAGCTTTTGGCAAACCCCCTATAAAATCCATAAATATATCTTCCCATATACCTGAGAGGGAATGGGTAGTGATTCCCAAATATTTGATTTCTAGCTGACTGAACAAACTTATTGTTAAGTCTCAAACCCCAATTACACAGAACATAATACAAACAGCAGCAGTAGAGTAGAGAAGAGAGTAGAAGAGAGATAGAGAAGATAGGTAAATGCAGAGGAAAGGGGTATTAGTGTGATAGTCCCTCAGATCTGCAGAGATGTATATTTCTGTATGAAAGTATAAACTGTAAAGGAATTACAAGATGATAAAATGGCTCTTCGAGAGGCCTTCTCTCCCCAATTTCCCACTTCACTCTTTTCCTGACTTTCTAAACAATTTCCTCTCTATTTATATTTTCCATTCCCCACCAACTAACTTCCTAAAATCCCGGCCTTCACCTTCCTATTCTGTTATTTCCCTCCCTCTTCTCTGGTACGTATGCTGAAAAGGGATGATTTTCCCTTGCTGCCCCTCACCCTGGTTGCTCATGGGTTGTGTAACAATACTCCCCCCTTGGAGAGCCACCTTGTCCTCAAGGTGAAAGAGGGGAAAGACCTCCATAATCTTCTCAGCCAGTTCCCAAGTGTTCTCAAACGAAGGTAAATTCTGCCACTTGATCAGCACCTCGAGCTCACCCCGGAAGTTGTAGCGGCTGTCCAAAACTAGTTCAGGGTGAACTACCAGCTCAGCGTCTTCAGCCAACTCAGCTGGCAGAGGCTGGGGTGACACAGAAGGTCCAACACTCCCCTTCAACAGAGATACATGAAACACCGGATGGATTTTTGCTGTCGCTGGAAGCCGAAGCTTATACGCCACTGCACCCACCTTCTCCAGGACTTCAAAAGGGCCATAGTAACGGGCACTTAGTTTCTAGTTGATCCGAGCTGCTAGAGACCTCATCCTATAAGGATGAATCTTCAAATAAACAAAATCCCCAACAGCAAAGGAGACATCTCTTCTTTTCTTGTCGGTTGCCTGCTTCATTCTATTTTGAGCTCTGTTCAAATGGAATTGGAGCTCCTCCAACATTTGGTTCCGATCTGCCATGAGGATCTTCACATCCTCCACCATAGATTCCATTCCTCCGCGTAACAGGGGAGGCGGTTCTCGACCGTATAATGCCTTGAAAGGTGTCATTCGGATAGCACCGTGGTAGCTGGTATTATACCAGAATTCCGCCCAAGACAGCCACGATGGCCACTGTTTGGGCTTCGACCCAGTGAGGCAGCGTAGGTAGGTCTCGAGGCACTTATTGACCGCCTCGGTTTGTCCATCCGTTTGCGGATGGTAAGCTGAGGACATTTTCAGAGACGTGCCGGCTTGTTTAAACATCTCAGCCCAGAAATTGCTCATAAAGATTTTGTCCCGATCAGAGACAATGGAGGAGGGGAACCCATGTAGGCGGACCACTTCCTTGATGAACAAGTTCGCGACGTCCTTAGCAGTAAAAGGGTGGGAGAGGGCAAAGAAATGGGCGTATTTGGTGAATCTGTCAACTACCACAAAGATGGTATCCAATCCCCAAGCTTTCGGTAAACCACCTATAAAATCCATCGAGATGTCCGCCCAAACGTTGGTGGGAATGGGCAGGGGCTGTAAAAGGCCAGCGGGCTTGAGGGCGGAATACTTATTCTGTTGGCATATGATAGGATCACATTAATAATAGATTAGTTAGTTAGTTGGAGGAGTTGGTTAGTTAGGGATTTAATTAGCTATAAATAAGAGAAATTGGGAATAGTTTAGGGTCTTGGATAATCATTTGGTATCTTGATAGTTTGTAGTTAGTATTGTAGTTGAGAGAATTCTCTCTAGGAGGTAGTTCCTCCATTGTAGCCTTTATTAGGGATTGGGGATTTCCCTCCCTATTATCAATAAAGAAAGATATAGTCTCTCCATTATCAAGGTTCTATCAATTGGTATCAGCAGCTTTTGGATCCTGGGAAAGGCCTCTAATCGCTGCCATAAACATGGAAGCATTTCCCATGTTCGATGGGATTGATGGATATTGGTGGGCTATTCGTGCCGGACGGTTTTGGGATGCAAGAGACACCCCGAAACAGCAGAGATTGTTAGAGGTCAAGAAAGGTTTAACTGGAAGAGCATTGACATGGTTTCATCTATGGAGGCATCACAATCCAACCCGAAATGGGAAACATTCGACATAGCATTTCTCCATCGTTTTCAACCTGATTTGCGTCCGATCTTGCCTAAAATTGTGTGGAAAGAAGTTGAAGATTGGGAAATTGAGTGGGAAGAGTTAAAGGCCAACATGAATATTCGTCAACAACAATCAGATAATGCAATTTCAGAATTAACAGAGAGAATTCAAGAAACAGAGGTGGTCCAGACATCAATCACAACGATCTCAAAAGCAAAATCAACAGAGACGACTCTTGTGCGCTGGGTGCAAGAACTAGGAAAAGGAGCCAAAGAAATGCAATTGAGTATTGTAGTGTCAAAACCAATTCAAGAAAAGGGAAGATTGAACGAGAGGAAGGAAGACAGCGCAGAGGTAGAAGATCATTTAGAGAAAGTTGACGATTCGACATACCCAAAACCATTGGGCTTGGTCTCAACCAAAGAAACACAAGCACAAGAGCAAAGGCATCACGCCAAGCAAGGCAGGGAGGAGCGGCAGCAGAAAACACTCCTGGGTTCGATGGCACGTTTGCGACAACAAAAAATGGAAGCTTTGCGAGAAAATGTGAAGCAACTCCAACGGGGATTGAATGAGGAGACCACACACTTTTCGTCCACCAATTATTCGTTAAGTTCGATCAATGAAACGTTGCAGCAAAGAGGTGCGCGATTGGAAAAATTGGAATCACCACGCGAGTGCGATTGGGGGTGGGGGTGGAGTGATCCAACCTGGTTGCCGACGAAAGAAGGCCGAGAGGTGGGATGCGTCGTCAATGGAGAAGACATTAACGAAGAAGCCGACACAGTAACGACCATCGTGACAGCGCCACCAGCGGAGGGTGCAGTGGCGCGCACCGAGAAGGAGACAGAACCGGCGCACATGGAGGACGTGGCGGCATCGCCGAGTAAGGGCGAAGCAGTCTCTGGCACCACAATGGCTATCGCGGAGGCGACGAACGCAGCAGTGGCGGCCCGACTTGTGAAGACAGAGGCGACGAGAACTCAGGCGACGGCCAGAAGGGTTCCGGCGACGGCGACGGCAGCAACACTTGCGAAGGCCGCAACACTTGCGAGTGGCAACATTTGCGAAGGCAGAGGCGGCAGCAACACTTGCGAAGGCAGAGGCGGCGGCCAGAAGGGCTCCGGCGACCCTAGTACAGGCGAGTGTGACGGCGACTTGGTCGGTGAGTTTAGCAGCAGACGAGGAGCTTCCATTGAATGCAGCACCTCTCTTTCTCAGCAGCAAAGGAGCTACTACAACAGGGATTATGGCAGCAAGAGTAAGGAACCATGGAAAATTAGTTTCTGACCTAATGGGCCAGACCCAAATTGACATAATAAAGCAGCTGGAGTATGATGGTCAGCTTTCTCACTTTCCATTGCTCATGGGCCAAGCCCAATTGGGAACAACTAAAGAAATAATAGAGTTTACACTTGGGTCACTTTTTGTACTAGTTTGGGCTCTATTTGAAGAGAATAATACTTTGTTTTTTAATATGCAAGGTCCTAGCATAGAGGGGAATTTTAGCTCCTTAGTTTTTTGGCAATGGGATCCAGGTGGATTTTTATGTAATATTTTTTTTTTTTTTTTTGTAGTCCCACCTTGAGGACAAGGTGGATTTTTTAGGGGGGGAGTATTGATAGGATCACATTAATAATGGATTAGTTAGTTAGTTGGAGGAGTTGGTTAGTTAGGGATTTAATTAGCTATAAATAAGAGAAATTGGGAATAGTTTAGGGTCTTGGATAATCATTTGGTATCTTGATAGTTTGTAGTTAGTATTGTAGTTGAGAGAATTCTCTCTAGGAGGTAGTTCCTCCATTGTAGCCTTTATTAGGGATTGGGGATTTCCCTCCCTATTATCAATAAAGAAAGATATAGTCTCTCCATTATCAAGGTTCTATATGCATATCTCACACGCCTTAATGAACTCCATAATAGCAGGTTTCATACCCTCCCAGTAAAGGATGGCAGCAATCCTTTTGTATGTACGAAAGAACCCAGAGTGGCCCCCAAGCTTAGAACTATGGAACTCCAATAGAATTTTAGGGATCCACTTGGAGGATCTAGCAAGCACCAACCTCCCTTTATGCATTAATTTCCCATTGAGTAACTCATAGCCAGCCGTTGCTTCTTCTCCCGTCAGAAGCTTCTGCATAATGATCTTCAACTTTGGGTCATCCAAAATTTCCGCCTCTATGTCCGCCCATTCTGCTGCTAGAGAAAAAGAGATGGAAGAGAAATGAAAATTTCGAGACAGAGTATCGGCCACCCTATTATCCGACCCAGCTTTGTACCTTATTTCGAAATTATAGCCCAACAATTTAGACAACCATTTCTGCTGGCTCTCCTCTGCAACCCGTTGTTCCAACAAAAATTTTAATGATTTCTGGTCCGTAAAAACCGTAAAGGGCTGGCCAAGGAGATACTGTCGCCACTTCTGGATAGCCAATACAATGACCATCAACTCCCGCTCGTAAACTGATTTCTTCTGGGCAGCCTCGGACAGTTTCTGACTCATGAAAGCGATAGGACGGCCATCCTGCGTCAAAACAGCGCCAACACCCTTACGAGAAGCATCAGTCTCAATTTGGAAGGGTTTGGAAAAACATGGGGTAGCCAGCACCGGAACCGAGACCATTGCTGTTTTGAGCTGTTGAAAAGCTGCCTCAGCCTCTGAACTCCAGACAAAGCAATCCTTCTTTAATAGCTGAGTGAGGGGCCATGCAATGCTGCCATAGCTCTTGACGAAACGACGATAATAGCCGGTCAAGCCCAAGAATCCCCGTAATCCCTTGAGATCCTTAGGGGAAGGCCAATCAACCATATCCTTCAACTTCCTTGGGTCAGCAGCCACCCCTTGAGAAGATATGATATGCCCCAAATATTCAATACTTTCGCATTCAAAACAACATTTCTTCTTATTCACCAGAAGTTGGTTCTGCCGAAGTAACTCAAAAACCTGGCGCAAGTGTTCCCTGTGGCTGGCAGAATCGGGGCTGTAGACTAAGATATCATCAAAAAAGACCAAGGTGAATTTCTGCAGAAAAGGTCGCAGCACAGTGTTCATGAGTGATTGGAATGTAGAAGGAGCATTCGTAAGGCCGAACGACATTACCAGAAACTCGTAATGCCCTTCATGAGTGCGAAATGCCGTTTTGTGTATGTCTTCGTCCTTCATCCGGATTTGATGATAGCTCGACTTGAGGTCTAACTTGGAAAAAACAGTGGCCCCAGCAATCTCGTCTAATAATTCTTCAATCACCGGAATCGGGAATTTGTCGGGAATCGTAATCTTATTGAGTGCGCGATAGTCAACGCAAAAACGCCAACCACCGTCTTTCTTCTTCACCAAAATGACAGGGCTTGAAAAGGGGCTAGTGCTCGGGCGTATGATGCCAATCTGTAACATCTCCTCAATGATCTTCTCAATTTCATTTTTCTGATAGTGGGGGTAGCGGTAGGGTCGAATGTTAGGAATGTCGGACTGCTCCTTCAAGGTGATAGCATGGTCATGTGGCCTTGGGGGTGGAAGACCAGAAGGAGCGCGAAAAATGTCCTCAAATTGCTGCAGTAGTGCCGTAGTGGCCTCGGAAAGTGGTGGTTGTAAACCCACCTCCGCGGATGTAAACAACGGAGTCACCAAAAATCCCTCCTCATGATTCCTCAAAGCATTCAAGGTCATCTTGCTATTTACCTGACTACGTGATAAACTGGGATCCCGGGAGCCCCACGTAGTCATCTTCTTCCCTTTGGCGAACCAACTTAAGGACAGGTTGCGATAATCGCCCTCAAAAACGCCCAAACTAGCAATCCAGCCTGCCCCCAGTACGACCTCGGAACGGCCGAGCTCCATGACAAAAAAATTAGCAACAATTGAAATACCCTGGACCAAGATCTCCACATTCTCGCATCCACCAACACCGTGCTCAATTGCACCGTTCCCCACCTCTACGCGAAAGGGTTGCATCTACAGTAACGGCAACCCGAGGGAAGCGACGAGCTTAGTCGAGAGGAAATTCGCCTCTGCCCCGGGATCCACCAAAACTACCATCGCCGAGCCGTTAATGGTGCTACGCACCTTCAGAGTTTGATGGGTAGTAAGGCCCCAATAACTAAAAGAAGAGAGATGAAGAGAAAAAGAATTTAGAGCAGAGTCAGGCTCTTCAGATGAGAAAGCTTCTGGAACTTCTTCCCCTTCCTCGTCGGATTCCCCCAATAACATCAGCTGCTGGTGTCTAAATTTGCAAGAGTGGGATGGATTCCACTTATCCCCACATTTAAAGCAAAGCCCACGGCGTTGGCGATCCTGCCATTCTTCATCAGAGATCCACTTAGAATTGTGTTTTGGGCCGCCCGAACTAGTAGCAGCTTTAGGGCCCAAGAGGGGGTTGGGATCAGGTTTAGAAAAAAGGAGAGAATCGGGCTGAGTGGGGACCTGGTTCTGGTGAGGGTTATTGGGCCTGGCCCAATGAGCATTTCGATTTGGGCCCAAGGTGGATCGGAAATTGGAGTCTCCCTTCCTTCCCCATTGCTGGCTGCTTTCTTCCCGCCAAGCTCGGTTCCGAGCTTCCAACATCATCGCCCGGTCCATCATCGCTTGGAGATTCTCAAACTCCTCCACGGCCATCTCCGAGCTAATCGAAGGCTTGAGGCCTTTGTGAAACATGCACATGAGAGTATCAGCCCCCAGGTGTCGGTGAGAACGAGCCGCTAACTCAAATTCCCTCCGAAACTCCATCACCATCGTCGTCTGCCGGACTGTGAGTAAAGGAGCGAGAGGATTGGATGCCGCTCCGGGTTCGAATCTGCGCAAGAGATCTTGCTTAAAACGGGCCCAAGTGTGAAACGAAGACTGCGCCTCCCACCATTCGTACCACGTCAGTGCTTCGCCGTGGAGACCCAACACGGCATAGTCCAGCTTGTCCGCCACCGCCACGCCGGAGATGCGGAAGAACCGATCTAAACGCACTAACCAACCATTCGCGTCGTTACCCTCAAATTGAGGGACCTCGAGACGCCGATTATAGTCCCCCCTGGGTGGGCCATGGCCGCGACGACGACCTCCGCCACCATCGTCCACATACGAGTCACGGTCATCCTCCTCATGGTCAAGGTTCTGATTGCGTGGTTGGTGTTGTTGTGGTTGTTGAAACGCCACCTCCTCGAGGCGCTTCAATACCGTCTCCAGCAACTCTCTATGATGTGCCATCTGGTGCTCCAAAACCTCCATCCGTTCCTCCATAGCTACCATGGAGCGGGTGGTTACCATTCACTGGGAGAAGCCCAGGATCGATGGCTGATACCAATTGTTAAGTCTTGAACCCCAATTACACAGAACAGAATACAAACAGCAGCAGTAGAGTAGAGAAGAGAGTAGAAGAGAGATAGAGAAGATAGGTAAATGCAGAGGAAAGGGGTATCAGTGTGATAGTCCCTCAGATCTGCCGAGATGTATATTTCTGTATGAAAGTATAAACTGTAAAGGAATTACAAGATGATAAAATGGCTCTTCGAGAGGCCTTCTCTCCCCAATTTCCCACTTCACTCTTTTCCTGACTTTCTAAACAATTTCCTCTCTATTTATATTTTCCATTCCCCGCCAACTAACTTCCTAAAATCCCGGCCTTCACCTTCCTATTCTGTTATTTCCCTCCCTCTTCTCTGGTACGTATGCTGAAAAGGGATGATTTTCCCTTGCTGCCCCTCACCCTGGTTGCTCATGGGTTGTGTAACACTTTTTTTTCTGTTAATGAAGAGGTTGTGCTGTTTCAAAACCTCAAACACCTGCTACACATGCCCCACATGATCCTCCTGTGTCTTTGTGAAGATAAGTATATCATCAAAAAAATTCAGCGCAAATCTTTGCAAGTAGTACTTCAAAGCTCTATTCATTAGCACTTGAAATGTTGATGGCACATTTGTCAAATTAAAGGGCATTACCAAGAACTCATAGTTCCCTTCATGTGTTCGAACGGCTGTCTTCTTATGTCCCTCTCCTTCATGCGAATTTGATGATAATCGGATTTCAAGTCTAATTTTGAGAAAACTCTAGCCCTCTCAACACATCTAATAATTCCTCGCCTAAATTGGGAATTTGTCAGGAACAGTCACCTTGTTCAAAGCCCTATAGTCCACACAGAATTTCCAAGCCCCATCCTTCTTAACTAAGATCACTGGGTTGGAATATGGGTTGGTGCTCGGCCTATGATTCCTAATTCCATCATTTTCCCAATAATTTTTTAATTTCAGTCATTTGAAGGCAAACATATGGGATAGCTGCTCCCTTCCTGAGGTTGATTGTATGTTCCGATCTCTAGGGGAAGGTAGCCCTTGAGGAGCCTTACATATGTCTTCATATGGACCCAGGAGTTGTTGCATTTCCCTTGATAACTCAGGCTCTTCATTTTCCACAGCCACTTTCCCCACATAAGGAGAAATAACATAACCTTCTGCTTGTAGTGCTTTCAATGTGGTGCGCCATGAAGCCTAGACTGTACTCAACAAAGGGTCGCCTTGCATGCATCACTCCTCCCCATTTTCCTCCCATCTTATCACCAACTTTTGGAGATTGGTGTGGATGTCACCCAAGCTTGCAATCGAGCACATCACCCCATCCTTAGAACGACGTCCATCCGACCTAATTGAGAAGGAAGAAGGGTTCGGTGATCGTCATCCCATGCACCTGCAATGATACTGCCTAATTGTACCCGGAGCTCCTCACAACCTGACCTGCTCCCACCTCAACTTGGAATGGTCAGTCGTCGCAACCTTTAATTTCAGCAACTATGCTAAGGGCTTGAAAATGAAGTTGTTTGTCCCCGTATCCACCAAAATAACCACCTCTGCAGTTTGCGTTGCCAATCTTCCCCAATACCTTGAAGGATTTATTCACAATCACCAAACCCTTGAGAGTATTTAGTGGAGTGCGAATGGACTTCATAGTAAAAGTGGGTATTCCTTGTGGGTATTTCTTCATCAAGTTCTCCTTCCTCATCATCGGACACCTCTACCAAGACCAGCTTGTAGTTCTTTAATTTGCTTGCATGCCTTTGACCCCACCTATCACCACATTTGAAACAGAGACCCTTGTGGCTTCGTTCTTGGAGGTCTTCTTGCGAGAGATAGCATCTTGCGACGCTGTTAGAACCTTCTTTAGAGAAATTGCGGCTTGACTCCTTCACCTCACTCTAACGAAGGGGATGGGAACCCAACCTCGTAGGGGGCGTGTGGCAAGCATATTAGTTTTGTATTCCTGGGACTATGTTCATGGGAATGCAATATTCCCATGTTTGGCAGCCAAACTGAAAAAATATTCCTGGGCACCTTTCATTCCCGGGAAGGAAATTAGCCAAAAATTAATTTCATCTCCTTGGTGTGAGTCTTTTGTTCCCATGAAAAGGGAGTGTTTTGAGAAGAGTAAAAAGACCATGTTACCCTTAACTTACCACCACAACTTTTGTCACCACCTTCGGTTGTTGGACCACTAACCTCCATCAATGGTTGCCGACCACTGCCAACCACCGTCTACGGTAACCGGACCACAACTAACACTGACTAGACCACTGCCACAATTGTCAGACCACTGACGACAATAGTCGGACAACTGGCGATGGTCTACTGACGACGGTGGTTGAGCCACCACCAATGGAAACCAGACCACTGCAAGCTGTAGCCAAATGGTACCATTGACGTTGTCTAGACCACTCCCATATTATTTTGATTACGTTTGGCAGCGCATAAGAATAGAAATAAAGGGACAAAAACATAGAAGTAAGGTGCTTGGTGATGGGGACAATAAAAAAATAGAAGTAAGGTGTTCAGTGATGGGGACATGATAGAAAATTTGTGTATCTTATGTAATTCTAAAAAGTCAGGATATAAAATGGAGTAGTTAGAATGAAACCACTATCTTTACACTAATCTCAATGAGATATGAAGATTTTATATTTTGTCTCTGTGTCCGCTGTCTCTGTATTTTTGTCATGTATTGTTTTATATCAACAAATGCAACTTTAAGGATATGATGATCAGGATCGCCTTTATAAATTATATAAGAGCTTGGGCAATTCTCCCACTATGAACTAGCTTTTGTGGTTGAGTTTGGTTTATCCAATCCTAAGGAGGACGTTGCAATGGATGACTGGACGCACTAGATTAGATAGATTTACGAAGTAGGAACATATACATTAGAAAGTTGAGCAGCACCTATTGTGAAAAGGATGGTAGATTCTCATCTTCAGAGATAGTTTGGGATTTTGTGGAGAAGGCTTGTAGAATTCCTTATAAGGAGAGTAGATAAGATGGAAGATAGTTCAATAGGTAGAGAAGGATCTGAAAAATCCATAGGTGAAACTAAAGAGACTGAGATTTTAATGACTTAAATGTGAACATGATTTTTAAGTAAACATTGGGGTCATGTTATCCATGTAGTCAACTCTAGCTAAAGAAACAAGGCTTACTTGTAGTTGGCATCAGGTCAAATACAAATGTACATTTTTTATTTTGAATCTCTTATTTTTTGTCACTGCCTATTTGCATTTTACCAAAAGGTTAGTCATAGGCTAACAGTGTTCTCATTTGTCTATGCATCAGGTTGACAGATGGAATGAGCAAAGGGAAAACGGAACATTCCCAGGACCACTGTAGGCGGCGGCGTGTCTGAAATGCGCGACTTGATTTTGTTGCAGTATTACATTTAAGATTGCTGGAGATGAACACACAAAACCTTTGGCGAATGTTTAATGTCAAGCATTGGTTTAATAAGAAATTTTGGCTGAATTTGAACCAGCTTGAGCTGTATAAATTCCAGGAAAATGGTTCTGGTGAAATGCTGTATTATTTACTGGATTCTTTGCGGTGAGAGAGAAAGAGAGGGGGCAGGTCTATTCTTATATACCCCAGAATAAAAGTAATTGACCAAAATTGAGTTTTATGAAAAATTTAAATAATAGAAGTAAAAAGATAAAAATGTTTCTCTTCTATATTAATAAGGAGTTTGATTGGAAAATGTAAATTAAAAGTTTTTTGAGATTGTAAACTAATAAATAATATGAATTACAATAAAAAATGGAAAAAGATAATCATTTTAGATTGGATGAAATATAAATATAAAGAAAAATGGTTGGTGAACAATGGATAATCAGTCAATGGGCTTATTAGACAATCTTTGGCCAAAAAAACTTAGTTTTTAGTGAATTGAAATATTTGTGGCCCAAAATCTCTATATGGGCTGATTTTGGCTGATTTTTTATTGTGCAAATAGCAACACTCATATAGTATATAGAGAGTCCAACCAAGAGCCTTAGCACAAGTGGTAGTGACTTAGGTTGCTTAAGCATCTAGTCCTGGGTTCGATCCCTTGGGCGGTGTGTATGTAGAAAGGATCTTGGTCAGTTGTCCCACCCTTGAGGTGTACGCACAAATCGGCGGGAGATTAGTCATTAGAATCGTTCTGATTGATACTTTGGGAAAAAAAAAAAACAGTACAGAGAGTCCGAGAAATGAAGATATACAAACAGTATTTTTGGAATATATATCCTATTGATTTTTAAGTTAAAATAATATTATGATTCCAAAGTTAAATTCTAACCTATAATGTTATCAATATAAGTTTATTTGTTTTCTCAACAGCTATATAGCTGCAACTTCAAAAGATTCAATTTGTCCTTTTCGCCTCTTAGACTTGAATTAGCTAGAGTCCTTCCTGGATTCGTAATGTCTCCACTCTCCACCATTGCCTAACCCACTTAGGAGAAATTGTGTATAATAAAAATTTACAATAATTTTACAATACTTATTCCACCATGAATTTTAAGTATTTGATGAAAGGATAGGATCCATTCATCCAAAAAAACAGACCCTCAATTAATAATCTTTAGAGTAAATACCCTATTTAATCCCTCAAGATTAACTTTGAGGACAATTTAGTCCCTCAAGATTTGAAAGTGACAAATAGTCCCTCAAGATTAATTTTATAGGACACATTAAATGAGAATTTAGTCCCTCCGTTAAGTTTCTGTGTAATTGAGTTGCAATGATATGTATGACATATTGTATGACATATCACCTAAGTTACATTATGTTTATAACTCAGTTAACATAAACTTAACAGAAGGACTAAATTATCACTTAAAGTGTCCTATAAAATTAATCTTGAAGAACTATTTTGTCACTTTCAATTCATGAGGGACTGAATTGTCCTCGAAATTAATCATAAAGGACTAAATAGGGTATTTACTCTAATCTTTATTTCGGTGATGCAAAGATTTCCTTCCAATCTAGAGTTTGAACATACCTATACCTATGGACTTATTGAGCACTTATTTTACTAGAACAAAAACGACAAAGATTAAGTGACAACTGTGGTGGCATATATGTGAAATGAAATTCCAAATTACTGGAATGCAATGGAGCTATTCATCAAAACAATATAGCAAACGAATGAAACTCTTCCATTCTTCTAATTTGCTTCGAAAATGCTTCTTGTATAATGTTAAATTATACAATCATGCCAATGGACCAAAATTCAGCCCAACTGCTCTTTTCTCAATGTGGAAAGATAATATTAATTTCAACATTTTAAAAATGAACAACCAAATGAACACAATTGCACAACACAGTGGACTGTATGTGCAAAATCATAATTTTAAAAATACACAACCAAGTGGACTTTCCATGAAAATAGGTCTAATTGTAATGGGTTGGCAGTATTGGCAGCCAACCCATTATACACCTAGTAAAACTGAATTTGCTTTTGCTTCAACTTGCATGGAGAATAATGTTTAACTCTCACTACATGTGCACGAATGATTACATACAAGCTTAAAATACAAGAGGAGAAAAATAAGTCACAAAACATGAATTTCAGGTTGTGTCTTGGGATAGGAAGCGAAAAAGATCATATGGCAGTCACTACATTTTTACAGTTTGAGTTTGGTTATGTCAATCTTTGGGGGAGCATATGTATATGCCTCATAGTTGATTTGTTGGCCCAACGTACTCAATTTTGTCAAGGTGGTAATTAGGTCAACCTGAAAATGTAAAGAAACCATATATTTAGTAACTATGTTGATTTCAAACCGAAGAATTCCCTTAGGGTATGTTTGTGAGTTGGATTTTGGAGGGGAGGGAAGGGGAGGGAAAGGCTTTGAGAGATTTAGTTGTGTTTGTAAGTTGCATTAATGGGGAGGAGAGGTGTTTGAGGGATTTTTAAAACCCTTCAAAACCCTCCAAACTCCTCATTTTCAAGTTCTCCCAATGTGAGAGATTTTAAAACTCACAAACAAGGAGATGTTATCTCCTCCAAGCTCCTCCCTTCCCTCCCCCTATCTTTTCCTCTAAGACCTTCCCCTCCCCTCCCCTCCAAACTCCCAAACAAAGCCTAAAAGGAATCCAGAAGTCTGAATAGAAAGTTCACTTGGATGTGATTCTTTGGGTCAAAATCAGCTTTTCACCTAAAAAAAATCCACTTTTCATATATCTGGATAACACATAAAATTAATGATAAAGCCAGTTTTCAGGTTTTTCAATTATATATGAAAAGAAATGATTTGAGCAAACTCTTTTAACCAACTTTTAGTCAATTCTATGATCTCATCATCCAAAACTCTTGCATTTTCATGGATAGATAAATCATGGAGCTAACTAAAAGAATTGACTCCAAATCACTCCTCAAATATAAAATTTAAGTTTCATAATCACTTTTATAGAAGTTGAGACATATGGACATATGGCCATAGTACCCACATTCGCTCTTTCTGCCGTTATATATTTGATCACTGATCATAATTAGGCTATAATTCTTTTTTTTTTTTATAATCAGCAGGGCAAAAAAGCCTAAAGAGATGAACTTGCCTCATAATCTGTCTGAGAAACTGTTTCACGGCTTCGTTGGTATTTGACAACCCATGGAGCAACATCCTTATCAGTGGCCAATAAGGCCTCTGTAGCTGCCTGATCAGGACCTATGAATGCAGATAAAACAGCGAGCTGGCCAAAACAGAGAATGAAGTTAGTAACATCAACTTCCCAATTGCAAATATATGATTCTTACATGGATCTCAAATGGTGTACATAAATGTTAGGGTAAATTACATTAACTTCTCCTGAGATTTGGTGAAATTCATTGTACCTCCCATTTATTTGTAAAATTTGCTCAAAAAGTCCTTGAGTTTGTGAAATTATTACACTGACTTTCCCTGAAATGTTACATTGACCTCCCCTATGCAGGGCAGTTGAGGGAGGTTAGTATCACATGGACACATAGAAAAGAGCCGAACTGAATTTAACCAAATCTTAAGGGAGGTCAGTGTAACTTATCCTAATTGTTATGTACAAAAAACATTATTCTTCATCATCTGAAAGCCACTTTGTACCGGGAAAAAGTGCTAATGTGAGGCCAAGTTAAACTCTATTCAATATGCACATGCCATCTTTGATTTCATCTGCCTTCCAAAATTTCATTTAGCAAAAGTAGTGATCAAATATGGGATATACCTGACGAGGACCTAAGCCTATAGCAGAAAACTTGTCTTTCATTTCTTGTACACTTGCTTTCTCCCATAGAGGAATTCTCCCCTCTGGATCTGGCTCTTGAGCATCTGTCCTACCAAACTGCCGATCGAACAATCCCCACTGGCACCAACACGAAAGTTGCATTCATGACATACTCAAAAGTGGAATTGAAAAGTCAAGTGAAGAATCGAAGAATATAATGGAAAGACACATATATTCATAATGTTGTAATTTGTAAACAAATCTACTCACTGATGATGGATCTCTTATAAGCCTTAACACAAATTTATGCAGCTTCTATGTGTAATTACTGATTACTTAACACGTGTAACCTTACATTTCACTAAGATACAGACATATTGCTAATAACAAAAGGAACCCCTGGATATCTATATTAAAATGAACCTGCCTGCCCATTTGATACATATGCAGTGTAAAGCTAATAATAAAAGTAACCTCACATTTCACTAACATACACACATTTTGTGTAAGAACAACACAAGTTCAGAACCAAACCTGCCCATTTGATCCATATGCAGAGTAAAGCAAATTCCCTTTCTCCTCATTTCCACCACACTTGCGAATCGCAGAGGCTAAAAATGTAGCCTTGGTAGCACTTTGTGCTAAAAAGGAGGGGGAAAAAAGTCAATTTAGTCATGAACTTGGGAACTAACACATATCTTTGCAATGTCTATGCAACTTGATGACAAAGGAGTTTATAAAAACAATCAATATATATGTAAAACATGTATGGTTAATAACTATTGAACATCAACTAGGTGGTATTAAAAATTATAACCTGCATACAGGATTAGATCTGCATACGATATGGGTCCACCTTTGGAATATGAATCTATCTCCTTTTTTGCTTCCTCTACTAAGTTTAAGGCTGCAGATAGTCCCTTATTTTCAGGTCTACTTATTTCTGAGCTTCAGGCAGAACAAAAAAGGGAGAAAAGACTTTATCATAAAAAAGAAGTGAAAACACAATTTCATAATTCATTGCTTAAGTAGTTGCTAACAAAACCGAAAAACTACTTCCAAAGTCTTAAAACTATTATCAGTTTATCACCTTCTGCTAAGAGAGAGAGAGAAGCCTAAAAAAGTAGAAATTTTTGAAGGAGCAATAACACCCATCTCAATGTCCCTTATTTATCACAGTTTCATGAGAGAATATAAAGTATCCTCCTCGGGTTATATGTTTACACTATTGACTTTAAAATATTAGGCTTCATCAGTTATAGGGAAGAATTCCAAGAATGTTAATTCCAAGGGAAAAGAAGTACCTGAATCTTATAGAGCCATTAGGGCCACCCGATTTTGTTGCCTACAAACTTAAGCAGATCCCAATCAGTATGCAAGACAACTATCTTTATGTGTTAATGTTTCTGTTTGTGTTTTTCTTACCTTGTCATACGTCAAAGCATCATTTAAAGCCAGTGTTAGTATTGATGGAATAAGATCAGGATTCCCCTGGAAGCAATCCAAACATCAAAATATGTAATAGTCACATTGGGAATAAGACAAGTGTATATCCAAAAATCTGGCAAATTTATTGTTATAAAATGCAAGTCAACATAGCATACCTTTATGGCTGTATAAAGTGTTCCCTTAATTTTAGCTGTAAGAAACAGAACGTTAGAACTCGCTTAAAGAAATCAGTTGAGTTTAACAGACAAACATACACAAACGAAAATGTAGACCTAAAGGATCTTACATTGGAATTCAGAACGCTGTCTGCGTTGTATCAAATCAGCAGCATTGGCCATTCCAACAAGTGGCCTGGAACTTCCTATCAATTCCTACAAGCAGAATCAACTGATCGAAACTCATCATCACATCAATCTTATGCACTAAGTTTATATATTTTGTCATAATATATTGTATTCATGTAAGCATCTATTCCTATGAATAAGTACTGTGCCTTAGATATCTTAACAGATAATATATATGAACAACACTTACAGAAAAAAAAAAGGCATTAAAAAATAAAATCTTGGAGCAATTGGTTTCCATGTGGATTCTATAAAACATTTGAATGATCAAGTGATAGATCAAATGGTACACTAGGAATGAGTTTCTGTAAGTGTAGAATGTTGTTTATAATTAAAAAGAAAAGAAAGGTTAGGCTAGCTAAGTAACTAATTCCTAATTAATGTTAAGTAATGTTGCTTTAGCATTTGAAGCTCATCAGTCACCATCATCATCATCATCAAAATTAAAATTTTGCTATGGTAAGAACTGAAGATAGGTAAAAAAAAAAGAAACAAAGAGCAATACATAAGAAACATGGTTTCAAGAACACATTCAAGTGAATCCGCCACATTCATGAAAAAATATGAAATTGCATGAACTTGAATAGTTTCCCAGCTATGCCATATTCAATTATGATTCCACTTGTATTAGTAAGTAAATAAATAAATAAACATAGCACAAGATACGGGGAACACCATGGATATCCCAAAAATTTGATGAAACTATAAATTGCACTTACCACGCCAATGGTCATCCCGACTGATTTAAGAATATCTCTCCTTCTCCAATGGAATTGCTCTTCATCACTAACGTCAGTTCTGGTTTTATTACAACAAATGGGTACCTGTGTTGAATTTCATGGTACCAGGTCCAAGATCAGAAAAAATTAGGGAAATGATGAATGTGAAACTGATTGAAAATGGTAAAAGTGATATGACTACAAGAGTATGTGGACTTATATAAGCAAGTAAATGTAACTAAGCACTAAATCAATATCTAAATCACTAACTAATCATAATCTCAAATATAACCTCCAACACCCCCCCCCCAAAGATGGAGCATGCGAAATGCGAACTCTAGCATGTCCAGTTTGGGAATAAGGTGCAAATACAACCTAAAACCAAAGAAATGTAACTATGATGTGAACTACAATGTAAATTACTAACTAATCATAATCTCAAATATAACCTCCAACAAACTAAGAACACAGTGAACCACATTAATCAAAAGTTGGGAGTTTAAAAATGAAACCAATTAACCAACTTGGGTTGGTCAAGTGGTTAGCACACTTGTCCGCTTAAGCAAGGGTCGGGGTTCGATCCCCACCTTGTATATGCAGCAGCCCATTGGCCAGCGGCAAACCCTTAAATGGAGCTCACATCCGCGATGGATTAATCTTTGACCTTCCGGGCTGGGATGCAGAGGGAAACCAAAAAAAAAAAATGAAACCAATTTCTCGTGACTCATGAACAGTACAAAATAGCTACATTTATGAACTTAGTAAACCAAGAACTATCACCACATTGTAAATTACAGACAAGTTAGAGCGAAGTGAAAACTTACTAAACGGGGTTGGTATCTGGTAGTAGGTGGTGGATCACGAGCAAGTGGAAGCAGAGAAGGGAAAGTTGAGAGGAAAGAGACACCCATTGCTGCAATTACAATTTACAAACAAATAGCTAGATTGTTTGGATTTGGGGTCTCATGCAAAAAGAGAGCATCAAGTTATGTGGAGTGAACCAAATTATCGATGATAAATCGATAATGTATTATCCAGAGAAATCTTTTGCTATTGGTTTGTCTTATTCTGACCCCAATCCTAATCATTGACCCGTTGGATCCGACCCAGTACCCAGTTGTATTGCATAGACTCATAATGAATTTAACTATCATACACTCACAATATAAAAAATATTATACTGTCAGTGAATTATATTTATTGATTTATGAGACATTTTAGTTAATAGATGATTAAGTTAAAGATTTTTGCTGATGTGTCAATCTATAATTTGCTGATGTGTCAATCTATAATTTGATGATTGTGTAAAATTATTTTACACTGATAATGAATTGAAATTAAACTCTAAAATAATTTGGTAATCCATTGAATTTAAGAAAAATAACAAATAATACTGAATAATTGATATAGTAGATAGTTATTTATTCTTTTAGAATAATTCATACATATTAAATTTGATATTAAATCAGTCACTCAATTCAACTATTCTTTTTTTTTTTTATAAATAAAGTTTAGATTAGGGGAGGCACACCCTCATGCAGGCCAGGGCATACCACCAACCTCAACGAGGATTTATGGTGGAATTTACAGATCGCCCACCAAAGGGGACTCCTAAGATTTGAACCCAAGCCACGCCTAGCATGGGCGGAAGGCTGAACCAGGTGTGCCAACCCTCATTGGCTCACTCAATTCAACTATGATACAATCAAATATTTATATTTACTTAATCTAACTTATATCTCGACTCAATTCAACATTATATTCAAACATTTGTACTGAGACAATACAATTTTTAGTAGACACATAACATTACTCTTATTTTTTTATTGCTCAGCATATCTACTATCAATAGTAATAATAAACCTTTGGTCATGAGATCTCATACTAGATATTTAAGAGGTCCAACCAATTATCAAGATCTTATTATTAGTAGACAGTTATTCATCATAATTTTTTAAAATTCTCTCAGATCTTATTGAGGAATATTATTAGTGTATGTATATTACATAAAAATAAATTAGTGTATGTATATTAAATTCATACTGAAACCCACTCTCCTTTAAAAAATATTTAATCGGACAATTCTGCATTCACTCTAACTATGCTAATTACACCTAAATCCTCCAACAAATTTAGTGAAAAATGATATAGTACCCCAATAACAACATTTATTTATTCATGATGATTCAGTCTCACATTATAGTCTTCATCTAGTTAGACATTTTTATTTAGATATGATGATCAATCAACTTGTAGTTGTACATAATGAATCAATACCAAAAGGCATTACCAAGAATAGGAATACTTTTTCCACCTCATTAAAATAGTATTCAAAACCAACACCGATTGCTGGAAAAAAAAATCGTATACTTGCATGCATCTTGTAAGATTAGTGTCATTTAAATAACATTATTTGTGATTACTTTAATTTTTTGAAGATTAAAAATTGTATATATAAATATTTTTTATTTTTCGGAAATTAAACATATATATAAATTATATTTAATTGTATATATTTCTTACTTCTTAAAATATTATTTTTATACCTTTTATTATTATATGTTTAAATATAAAATAAAAACTTAAAATAAATTATTTACCCAAGTTTAAAGGAATCAAAAAGAGATACATCATACACAAATTTAGTCAAATTGAATTTGTTACATGAAAAATATGATGATCAGTGAAATATTAGGGATACAACATAAAAGTTGGTCACTTTTAAAGCAATAATGATGTTCGTAATACATAAATATGTTCAACCAGTATCTAACGTGTACAATACATGACATAAAATGTGTGCAATACGCAATGTAATCAAACTCGAGAGTCTAAGCAAACTCGTGAAGACTCCGTGAACTCGACTCGTAGACTCGACTCGTAAACTCGTACGAGTTTACGTACCTATTAAAAATATGATTAATATTATATTATAAAACATAGAATATAAAGAAAGGTAACATAAATTCATTACATAGATTTGAAAGAAAGGTACAAGCTCATTAGAAGTTTATAACTCATAAACACACATAATCAATTCAAGTCCAACCAAATCAAAGCATACACTAAAATTAATGCATGTTAACATGAAACCAGAATTAGGGTTTAAGGTATAGGGTATAGAGATAGGGTTTAATTAGGGCTTAGGATTAGGGTTTAGGGTTTAGGGTTTTAGCCTTCAGTTTCAACTTAGTTTAAAAAAATTATGCAATTCACTATTTTAAAAGTATTTCCTTTTCGAGTGCTTTTAGAAAAAATAGTGAAATCTCACTTTTTAAAGTCTATAGCCTTCAATTTATACTAATAACTTTTATAAAATTATGTAATTCACTATTTAAAATAATATAGTCTTTACTTTTCGAGTGTTTTTAGAAAAATAGGGAAATCTCACTTTTAAAAGTCTATAGCCATCAATTTCTACTGACTTTTAAAATTTAAGTAATTCTATATTTTAAAGACTATTGTCTTAACCTTTATAGTGTTTCTCGAAAAATAATGAAATCTAACTTTTTAAAGTTTATAGCCTTCAATTTCTACTTAGTTTAAAAAATTATGCAATTCACTATTTTAAAGGTTATAGTCTTTACTTTTTGAGTTTTTTTAGAAAAATAGTAAAATCTCACTTTTTCAAGTCTATATCCTTCAATTTCTACTGGCTTTTAAATTTAAGTAATTCTGTATTTTAAAGACTATAGTCTTTACTTTTATATGTTTCTCGAAAAATAGTGAAATATCACTTTTTAAAGTCTATAGCCTTCAATTTCTACGTAGTTTAAAAAATTATGCAATTCACTATTTTAGATGCTATAGTCTTTACTTTTCGACTGTTTTTAGAACAATACTGAAATCTCACATTTTAAAGACTATAGCCTACAATTTCTACTAACTTTTAAAAATTATGTAATACAATATTTTAAAGACTATAGTCTTTACTATTATAGTGTTTTTCGAAAAATAGTGAAATCTCACTTTTTAAAGTCTATAGCCTTCAATTTTTACTTAGTTTAAAAATTTATGCAATTCACTTTTTTAAAGGCTATAGTATTTACTTTTCGAGTATTTTTAGAAAAATAGTAAAATCTCACTTTTTAAAGTCTATAGCCTTCAATTTCTACTAACTTTTATAAAATTATGTAATTCACTATTTTAAAGACTATAGTCTTTACTTTTCGAGTGTTTTTAGAAAAATTGGTAAATCTCACTTTTCAAGTCTATAGCCTTCAATTTCTACTGATTATTAAAATTTAAGTAATTCTGTATTTTAAAGACTATTGTCTTAACCTTTATAGTGTTTCTCGAAAAATAATAAAATCTCACTTTTTAAAGTCTATAGCCTTCGATTTCTACTTAGTTTAAAAAATTATGCAATTCATTATTTTAAAGGCTATAGTCTTTACTTTTCGAGTGTTTTTAGAAAAATAGTAAAATCTCAGTTTTTAAAGTCTATAGCCTTTAATTTGTACTAATTTTTATAAAATTATGTAATTCACTATTTTGACTTTTCGAGTGATTTTAAAAAAATAGGGAAATCTCACTTTTTAAAGTCAATAGCCTTCAATTTCTACTGACTTTTAAAAATTAAGTAATTATTAATTTTAAAGACTATTGTCCTTACTTTTATAGTGTTTCTCGAAAAATAGTGAAATATCACTTTTTAAAGTCTATAACATTCAATTTGTACGTAGTTTAAAAATTATGCAATTCACTATTTTAGATGCTATAGTCTTTACTTTTCGACTGTTTTTAGAAGAATAGTGAAATCTCATATTTTAAAGACTATAGCCTACGATTTCTACTAACTTTTAAAAACTATGTCATTCAATATTTTAAAGACTATAGTCTTTAGTAATATTGTGTTTCTCGAAAAATAGTGAAATCTCACTTTTTAAAGTCTATAGCCTTCAATTTCTTCTTAGTTTAAAAAATTATGCAATTCACTATTTTAGATGCTATCGTCTTTACTTTTCGACTGTTTTTAGAAGAATAGTGAAATCTCACATTTTAAATACTATAGCCTACAATTTCTACTAACTTTTAAAAACTATGTCATTCAATATTTTAAACACTATATAGTCTTCAGTACTATAGTGTTTCTCGAAAAATAGTAAAATCTCACATTTTTAAGTCTATAGCCTTCAATTTCTACTTAGTTTAAAAAATTATGCAATTCACTATTTTAAAGGCTATAGTCTTTACTTTTCGAGTGTTTTTAGAAAAATAGTAAAATCTCACTTTTTTAAGTCTATACCTTTCAATTTCTACTAACTTTTATAAAATTATATAATTCACTATTTTAAAGACTATAGTCTTTACTTTTCGAGTGTTTTTAGAAAAAAAGGGAAATCTCACTTTTTAAAATTATAGCCTTCAATTTCTACTGACTTTTAAAATTTAAGTAATTCTATATTTTAAAGACTATTGTCTTCACTTTTATAGTGTCTCTCGAAAAATAGTGAAATCTCACTTTTTAAAGTCTATAGCCTTCAATTTCTACTTAGTTTAAAAAATTATGCAATCCACTATTTTAAAGGCTATAGTCTTTACTTTTCGATTGTTTTTAGATAAATAGTAAAATCTCACTTTTTAAAGTCTATAGCCTTCAATTTCTACTAACTTTTATAAAATTATGTAATTCACTATTTTAAAGACAATAGTCTTTACTTTTCGAGTGTTTTTAGAAAAATAAGGAAATCTCACTTTTTAAAATTATAGCCTTCAATTTATACTGACTTTTAAAATTTAAGTAATTCTATATTTTAAAGACTATTGTCTTCACTTTTATAGTGTTTCTCGAAAAATAGTGAAATCTCAATTTTTAAAGTCTATAGTCTTCAATTTCTACTTAGTTTAAAAAATTATGCAATTCACTATTTTAAAGGCTATAGTCTTTACTTTTCGAGTGTTTTTAGAAAAATAGTAATATCTCACTTTTTAAAGTCTATAACCTTCAATTTCTTCTAACTTTTATAAAATTATGTAATTAACTATTTTAAAGATTATAGTCTTTACTTTTCGAGTGTTTTTAGAAAAATAGGGAAATCTCACTTTTTAAAGCCTATAGCCTTTAATTTGTACATAGTTTAAAAAATTATGCAATTTACTATTTTAGATGATATAGTCTTTACTTTTCGATTGTGTTTTTAGAAGAATAGTGAAATCTCATTTTTTGAAGATTATAGCCTACAATTTCTACTAATTTTTAAAAATTATGTAATTCAATATTTTACAAATTGTTTCTCGAAAAATAGTGAAATCTCACTTTTTAAAGTCTATAGTCTTCAATTTCTACATAGTTTAAAAAATTATACAATTCACTAATTAAAGGCTGTAATCTTTACTTTTCGATTTTTTTAAAAGAATAGTGAAATCTCACTTTTTAAAGACTATAGCCTTCAATTTCTACTAACTTTTAAAAATTATTTAATTGAGTATTTTAAAGACTATAGTCTTTACTTTTATTTTGTTTCTCGAAAAATAGTGAAATCTCACTTTTTAATGTCTATCGCCTACAATTTCGACTAAGTTTAAAAAATTATGCAATTCACTATTTAAAGGTTATAATCTTTATTTTTTGAGTGTGTTTAGAAAAATAATGAAATCTTACTTTTTAAAATCTATAGCCTTTAATTTCTACTAACTTTTATAAAATTATGTAATTCATTATTTTAAATACTATAGTCTTTACTTTTCGAGTGTTTTTAGAAAAATAATGAAATCTTACTTTTTAAAGTTTATAGCCTTTAATTTCTACTAATTTTTATAAAATTATGTAATTCACTATTTTAAAGACTATATTCTTTACTTTTCGAGTGTTTTTAGAAAAATAGGGAAATCTCACTTTTTAAAGTCTATAGCCTTCAATTTCTACTGACTTTTAAAATTTAAGTAATTCTGTATTTTAAAAACTATTGTCTTAACTTTTATAGTATTTCTCGAAAAATAATGAAATCTCACTTTTTAAAGTCTATAGCCTTCAATTTCTACTTTGTTTAAAAAATTATGCAATTCACTATTTTAAGGGCTATAGGTCTTTACTTTTCAAGTGTTTTTAGAAAAATAGTGAAATCTCACTTTTTAAATTCTATAGCCTTCAATTTCTGCTAACTTTTATAAAACTATGTAATTCACTATTTTAAATACTATAATCTTTACTTTTCGAGTGTTTTTAGAAAAATAGGAAAATTTCACTTTTTAAAGTCTATAGCCTTAAATTTCTACTGACTTTTAAAATTTAAGTAATTCTGTATTTTAAAGACTATTGTCTTTATTTTTTTAGTGTTTCTAAAAAAAATACTGAAATCTCACATTTTAAAGTCTATAGCCTTCAATTTCTACTTAGTTTAAAAAATTATGCAATTCACTATTTTAAAGGCTATATATTCTTTAATTTATACGTACTTATACTATACATATAGCACACATTCCATGTTATGTATAACACAAGTTAGATATTAGTTGAACGTATTTATATTGTACGTCCACTTTTAAAGTGATCAGATTTTATGAAATAAAACTTTTTGGACATCATACAAAATCTGAACAATTTTAAAATGGTTATAATCACATTTATAAAATCGTGGTAAATGGAAAAGATATTATAGTGCATTGTAAGTGAGATATTAAATCTCCTCCACTCAAACAACCCTTTGATCTAACAAGTTGCATATAAGACATTGCACAAAAGATATCATGCATTTTGTTGGAATTTAGAGAGTAAGAAGAAAATGTGGTACACGAAAGACTCAAAAGGAATTACAAGGATCGTGTGATTAAATATCGTTGCTACTTCTAAAAGCTCTAACCCTATAAATAATGAACCCACTCATCTAAAACCCAATAGGTTCTCATCCCAATCCTATCATTTTGTACATCAAAACCCAAATATGGGTTTTTCCCTCTAATTTTCTAGTCCTTTCCTTCATTTCTTTTCTTCTCAAATTAAAAGGGTATGCAACACCAATACCAATATATACACCCAAGAAAATCCCAATGTCCACCCGAATATACTTTCACCTTTACATCCAACTATATTGCAGTTTCAATTGAGTGCGGTAATGGAGCCGCTTGCTATTTTCAATCGGTGGATGGTATAGGTGGACATATAATGGGTGTATACACTCTGCTATGATTCCATCGCTCCTTTTAACATTTTCCAGCTGTACATAAGAATTTATGCCTCATACTTTGGGAAAGGATTGTGGATGTGAAACCCTTTTACAGAGGGATCACTTAGTGGGAAAAGAAAGGAGGTGCTGCTTCAGAGTCTGATCTACCTAACAAACTGAGAGGTGTTCAAATGAGGTGGTACTGTTCGGCATAAACAATCAGGTAAGGGGTTAGAGTAAAATGCTTCTTCTGAGCGAAACCTTTCCATGCCCTTTGTACCAGAAATTGGCCCTTTTCTCTTCCTTGGGGAGCCAAGGCTGTGCAACACACATAACAAATGAAAAAAGAGAAATATATCAAATGAAGGTTTTGCAGATTATATCAAATTTATCAGCAAATATAGAGATTCGTAGGTGCACCGAGAGCAAGAAATTTATTTACTTTACATCACTTATATTTTAACAGATCAACTATTCTATATCAATATTTGAAACATAATCCCCTCCCTCCCCATTATAGTTGAACTATTTGATTATGTGTCAAGACTGTCATGCAATGAATGGTACAAAACAAATGGATATTTTTGCTCTCGGTGCACCTAAGAACTTTCCAAGAAACACATCATATTATATTATAAAAAAGCAGTAAACAAGAAAGCAGATTCTTCAACAAGTCAAACCAAGAAGATAATACCATGACCTCTATTTCGTAGAAGAGAAGATATCAATTTAATGGCCTTTTTGGTTTCTATTTTAATTTCCTGTTTTCATTTTCCCTTTTTTTATATTTTCAAGATTCTATGAAGGAAATAATGAAAACAAGAAACAACATTTATTTGTTTTCATTATTTCATTCACAAAACCTTGTAAACAAGAAAACAAAGGAAATGAGAGCAGGAAATGTAAACAGATACCAACCAAGCTATCCCAGCTATCAGACCTCATATGAAGCTTGAGAGTTGAGATCTAGTTTTCAAAATATATCTAGCCTAGGCTTTGAAGCTAGTTGGGTCAAATTCTTTCAAAGCAAATGACTGACCTCTTCGCTAATGGTCTATGGATAGGAAATGTTCCAAAAACAACAATAATAATAATGGCAAGTAGGTTGGTATATATGAATCATAGAATGAAGATATGTAGAACAATCAATTACATAAATATATACATACTTAACATTCAATATGTGCTTAACATGTACGATAAAGGCTTTTCCAATCACATACCGTCTTCTGTGGAGATCAATAATCTTATTTGATAGATTTTTCCCCTCAGTCATTGTTCCCTGATCCAGTTTATCAAACAGACGAACAAGGGCTTTCCTAGTTAACCAACGAGACAACATTCAGAATAGCTTTGCAAAGGATAAGTATGACATAATTTATTAGAAAATTTTAGTTAGATAGCAAACAAATAAATAAATGTTGACATGCTGCTTAAGAAAACAACAGTCATACCTGTCTGGAGATATTGTTCTTCCACGTCCAAGAAAACGTCGATGACCTTCAACAGCCCTTGCCATGTTTCCAGAATATGAAGGTATAAATACATCACTTTCAATAGATACAATATAGTCAAGAGCAGCCATTTGAGATGCATGATTAGAAAAGGGTTCAAGCTCCTCAATAGATGCCAACTTTTCCTGCAATTAATAGGGAGATTAATCAGCTGGATCCAATGCTTCTGAGTAGGCTGCTATTATCACAAAACAGCAAAGTGAACTTTCTTTTGGCTTGTTGAGTAGTTAAACATAACAATATGCATAGTCTTCGTCTTTAATTAACTATTATTGTGTGTGAATGAGAGAGAAGCTACCCAAAGAGAAACAGAGAAAAAGGGAAGTTTTTAGCCATCGATAATGGAGGGATCATTTTACAGTACTTTTTGCAATAAAGAGAAAAGCTAAGATAATTGCCTTTATAATTATTCAGCTCAGCTATAGTGCTCTTTTCTTTAGGACTATATTGGCTCTAGATTACTACTGAAATTGTTTGCTCATAGAACCTAATAATTCAGACTTCTTGCAATAAGCTCATATATTTTTTCCCCTAGAAGAAGTAAAAAATTTGAATCACAGCAGCTTCTATATAATTTAACTGAAACATGGGTTTAACCAAATGCATACCGTCACTAACTAAAACTCTAAATAGTCTATAGTCCTCTATGCTTCACACAAGGCAATCTTCTCTTATCTTTCAGAATTAAATAGGTTTTCTATTTATATTCTCTTTATTTTATGACAGGCTTTCCATTTCCAAACACCTTAACCCTTAGACACTGCTTACTTTATGATTAAAAAATTTGTTAGGGATTGAAAATGACATTTTAAAACCATTAAACTTCAGTGTATTATTCAATGTCATATGTATCTTCAATTCATACATTGCAGTTTAAGGAAAATCTTCATAAGACACCAAAGATACTAATGCTTTATCAAACTTAGTTTACTAAAAAGATTAGAGAGAGAGACAGAGATCACCAACTAAAGCAACACAGTATTGCAATGGCTTACCTTGCTCATTAACAATGGAAAGTGGGACTGTAGTTCAGCCATATGGGACTCACCCCCATATATCTCTCCAGAAGCTATATATATAGGGGTCTTTGATGGGTATCCAAGAGCAGAAAGAAAAATTCCAACTTCCTTTGGTGTTAAAGGGCAAAACCCTTTGTATCTTTGCTCTTCAGGGTCAATGTCCTTTATTTTCCAATAGGAAGTGTTTTCTCTACAAGTTTTACACAATAAAAATTATCAAACATGAATGAGAAAATTAATCATTTTGAAGAATCCACGGTTCAATACCTGATTATCCGTAGCTCTTCAGCCTCATCTAGAGATAAATCATGCGTGCACCCACTAAATGCAAGCATATCCTTCTCATAACGTAAATGTAATGCAATATAAGGACCAAATGACCTCATCCTTTCCACCAACAACTACAAAGACTCAAAAAGTATTACAGAATACAAAATCAAAAACCATCTTCAAGTCATGAAAAAAGCATGGGATAGCAACCAACGAAGCCAATATGAGGAAAGAAATCTTAATATACTTTTCCCATTTCTTCAATCTGAGGTGAGAACCGGAGAGCTTCATAACAAGCACGGCAGCGAAGCTTCTGAATGTCTGGAGGTAGATTATTGTTTGCTAACCGTGAATCAGATTTGGCAGCTCGAATAACCTGCAGATGTTGTCAATAATTATATGGTTGCACAATATGTTGGTAAATAAGGCGTGTAAAAGAATGAAAACGTATCAAGCTGTATATCACAACAGGTTTACAACATACGTACTTGGTAATCTTCCCACAAGCTAGCAATCTCATTCTCATAGTAATCCACACCAGACCAGCTTATGAAGTGTTTGACAATTCTGGTTGTGTTAACCAGTTCTTTTGGAAGCTTCTTAATGATTTTTACATCATTAGCTAGAGATTTCATAAAATGCTCTTCATCAAAAACATCAGAGAAGTTGCTGAAAATAAGAAAAGAATTTTAAAAGTCAATCAAACTAAAATACAATACAAAGAGACACATACAAAAGTACTAGTCAGAAAGAGGATCAAAATATACCTTGTATCTTGCCAAAATGATCTTTTATCAAGTTCTGGAATTACAAGAGTGGCATTTATTATACGAGCTACTGCTACCATATCGCATATCTGAAGTAATTGGCACAAGTTTTCAGCTTTTAACAAAGCAGTGGAATAGACAATCCAAAATTGATAGGTAAAATATTTCGTGTAATAACTTGGCAGGATAAAAATTCAAGATCATATAACTTGCAGTTGATACTAGTAATATCCACATGAGGGTAACTTAGCAAGAAAGAGAGCTCAGACCCCAGCTCGCATTTGGTTGAGACCGCCATTTGTATGAACTAGAAGGTATCCTCGTGGCTCAGCAGGAGCTGGAAAAAATTTTATTACTTTAAGCAAGTACAAAGATAATTCATACTTTGCAACTTGCAACAGAAGTTCAAGTTTCTTACCAGTGTAATTAGGAGTAGGCTTAGTACAGGGCAGAAACCCTCGATTCGATGGAGGCTTCCACAGCTTCTCGTAATCCGAAACCCGTCTTGAAACATTTGGCTGTCAAATCTAAATGAGTGAAAACACGAAAGGTGCATAACTGCTTCTTATAAATAAATAAATAAAAAATACATCTTGCCCTCACAAATGACTGACAAGCATCTATCAACATGAACTAAAACTAAACCAAATAGCAGCTTTGAAGTCATAGGATTACAATTCTATATGAGATCCACAAACATTATAAATTAGCAGAGCCAACAGAAAGAAAAAAAAAAAACAATTTTAGCAAAGAATAATCCCAAACTTGTTGATGGGGAACACAGAGGAAATAAACTAATGAGTAAAATTGCATACTTGCAATTAGGCATATTTTCTATCAATAAATAACTTAATAAGCTCATTAGTTGTTACAGAGATAATGAGATATATTTATTAGATGTACTAGATTCTGTTTTCTTAATCAAATCCTCACTAAGGAAATCCAAACAGATCAGAAAACTCAACCAGTCACTATCTATCTAGTGTTGACATGAAACACCAAACCTTGGGAGTAGAAAATGGGAGTTTTGAATTTGATAAATGGGGCGGAGCCAGCTCTCGCGTCCATCTTTGCAGATCTCGAGTCTGTCAAAATCAAAATAAAAAATGAATGCAGAAAACAAAAATTAGAATCATTCAATCACTAAGATAATCAACCAAGAATATCAAAACTTTCCAAAATAAAAATTAAAAAAAACAAATATACATAAACCACTTTTTTTCCTATTTTGGTAGCTGGAAGTGGCACTCTTCTTCAAGTCAACAAAGCAAATAAAAGTGACAATGGGAAGAAAAAAAGAAAAAGAAAAAGAAAAAACAAAAACCCTAAGATAGGGCCAAATAGAAAGACTCTAAAATTTGTAACAGTTTGCGGTGCATAATGAAAAAGCTGGATGCAGAAGATCGCGGAATTTTCCAGAACCCCAGATAACAATGAGAACAGTAAACCCTAAAAAACCCATAAAAATCCAAACTTGTGTTCTGCTTTTTACTCTTTTTTTCTGAAGAGAATGAATCACAACAGAATATAAACAAATAAGAAAAAAAAAAGAGAGAAAAGGAAGAGAAGGATACAAACCGTAGGGATCTTGTCATTGAACTTGTGATCGTTGGAAGAAGGAACAACGTGGACATGAACAGATAGAAGAGCCATAAAAGCTATTGAACATATTGCTGCAGTAAGCAACTTCCTAAGCAGCACCAACGAAACCCACTTTCGCCTCTGCATTCGACTCCTCTCTCTCTCTAAGATTCTACCTTGTTCTTCGAGATACTAATCTAATTTCACGCTCAAACTTATCGACTTTTTTCTTTTTTTGGTGGGGTAATTCCCTTATCTACACTCAATTAAGAAGAAAAGGATGACGCAGAAGGAAGAATTAAAAAAATAATAGAAAAATGTGTTGCTATATTCGAAAACAGTAATAATCTTAATCTCTGCGAATGGAACAATTTGTAATGTCACATGTTAGCAGTTGCATACAGGAAGACCAGGACAACAAAAGCTGGTGCTGGTGAAGGTGCGAGTGACTCAATCCTGCCACCTTGCTGTGGTCTGCTATTCTGAATACTGGACTTGACTTTACTTGCTTTTTTTTTTTTTTACAATTTTTTTTTTCCAATGTATCCACCAGAGCGATTCCGATGACTAATCCCCCGCCGGTTTGTGCGTGCACCTCAAGGGTGGGACGGCTGGCCAAGGTCCTCTCTGCGTACACACCATCCAAGGATCGAAGCCAAGATTAAATGTTTAAGCAACCCAAGTCACTACCAGGTAATCCACATTACCAATATCTTTGTCAAAACAAACGAATCAATATGGATTATCGGGTAATTTAATTGCAAGATTACCGGTAATCTATGCAGATTACCTCATACCAAACGCCCTCTAAGATCTTTTGAAGAAGTAGAAGTAATTTTATGTTTAGATACAAAATTAATTTATATTTGGATGTAATGTATAAAAGATCTTTATTTAATCGTAAACATTTTTTTTATGTTATACAAAATGTCCTTTTTCAAAAGATGGAAATTATAACTTCTGAAAAAATATTTTTTTTTACTTTTTCTAGAGATTATATTTTTACTTAAAATTTGTACCCAAATATATCAAAAAAAATTCAATAAAATCTTTTTTTAATATTTTAACTAAATAATAACATCTAATCAAGCACTATTTAGGTCGTATAAAAAAACTTAAATATTTTAAAATTGAAATATTTGGTACGGGGGAATGTGAGCATAGAGATATTGTAGATAAGATACACTAACATTAGGAATAGTACAATAAGACATATTATCTATGTACTTATTTGATAAAATTGGGAAACAATATATAAAATATTTAAAGTCCAAAAAGTCTTGTCGTACGTCAAGAATCAACCAACGACCGACTAACGATTAATTGCAACTATTAATATTCCTAAAATAATTTTATGTAATTATGGAAAGATAATAGTAAGGTATAGGCATTAATTAGCAGCAAATATATAGAATATCTTATTCAGATTTATTATATTCAAAATTTAATACTAATCCATTTTTAAGAAGTTGCATTTTTTTATTGCAATCAGCACTCTCTCTATATGCTATTGTTATGTTATCCTACTTCTTATCTTTTCTTTCTTGCATGGAGTCATAATACCACATCAGTCATGACTTCCTTGTTCATGAAGATGTAATGGTTTTAATTTCTTTTGTTTTTTTCATTCAATAATACCTTTATTTTTTTTTTCTATTCTTCCAATTTATGTTACAACTCTTTTTTTTGACATAGTATTATCAAGAACACTAGTCAATGAAAAAATCTAGTATACAACTCATTGGTAACAATTTTAACCTCAATGCTCCATATATTGAGTTTTATTGATCATTTTCTATGACACAAGTCCATTCTAATAATTTTTTTAGCATATATAATTCCTTTTGTGGTATGTTTAATCATCTTTTATATCAATATGTGTAATGTCTTTCATTTGATATGTGTAATGCTCTTTATGTTGTATGTGTAATATCCTTTATGAAGTATGTGTAATTGGTATGTATTATATCATTTATATGATATGTGTAATACTCTTATTTTGGTATGTGTATTATTCTTTATTAGATATGTGTAAGTATTATTATAAGGTATGTGTAATACCATTTATTTGATACATGTAGTTTTATATATGTGATATGTGTATAATTGATATATTAATAGAACAATAACGTGATTCCAAATTCACTAATTAAATAGAACAGAAAAAGTGATTGATTGTTCACATGTTTATTTTATTTTAATACTAAAGCACATCGTATTATAGAGTACATAACATAAATCATAATATATAAGAGACGATGTGCTCTATATGTTGTGTAACTGATGTATAATTATTTGTGTATATCTATTATTAGGGAAGATATGTATCTTCGATGATAATTTTCTATTTTGCAGGATATGTGTATTTCGGGATTCTATCAAAAAGATTTGCATATTATATTTTCTGATTTTAGTAGGATATGTAATCTATATTGTATTAATTATGTGTGTAATATCTTTCCTTTTATTAACTGATAATAGTATTAATTACACAGTTAAAGTGCAGATTATTTATTTGATGGCTGATTCGTTGGCTAATCTCGTTGTACGTATAACATTATTGTTTAAAGTCTTATCCCTAACTAGATAAGCGGTGCAATGGGGTGGCTATGACGATGGTGACGATGGTGGTGGCTGGTCGACAGTTGTGGCGATGCATGGTAGTGGGTGGCAGTGGCAGCTGATGGCTAGGGTGGTGGCCAAAAAAGATGGTGGTAGTTGTCGGTCGACAATGGTGGTGGTTGTCGATCGCATTGGTGGTCAAAGAATTTGTTTATTTAGTTTTAATTTGACTTCCCAATGTATGAATTTAACTTCTCAATGCACTTTTTATAGAAGAAATTCTATATTCACTTCCACCAAAATTAATTTTATGAATTAAACAAATTATCTGTAAGAGGTAAGCATAATTACCTTTCACATAATAACTTAATAATAACAGGTTAGAATGATTGACATAGATGATACAGATGATGAGTTTGAAGATGTTGATTTTAAAAATTGATACGAAAAATAGTCATCTAATTTCTAAATAAATGTTATTGGTATTTTCATTTATAATATTATGATACAAAAGTTACTTAATTCTCTATCTGTAAAAATACTTTATTTGTGTTTTGTTGTGTTTTTGTTTAGTTATGGCAAGTAAAGGAAAATGTGACATCAAGAGTAAGATTGGTCCACTGATTCCACATGATCACTCTAGTGATGTATTAGGAACCATAGTTGCTAGGGGGAGGAAATATGGTTGATCCTCAAATACAATAAAATCAAATCAAATATAATCAAATATATGTAATATAATTAACAATAATGTTTGTCTTACAATAGAAATCTCATTCAACAACTATCCAACATGTGTTATACATAATGTGTGATATACGTAATATGTGTAATATGTATAACATACGTTGAATATTAGTTTGGTGTATTTCTGTTGTATAACAAATATTACTGTACAATTAAATCAATAAAATATTATGAGCATTGATTTTAGATACACTTTGAGCAGCTATAAAAACCAATGAGTTAGACAACAATGGGGGATTTTCACACACCTCTATTCACACCCCATTATCCATAATCCATACACAACTTTGTACATGCACACTTCAGAGAAGCTGCACACATTCTCTCTCGCAGGTTCTTATAAGGTTTGTCGATGGATGATGTGTGTAACTCCCAAGTAATATCACTTAATGTTTAAGTCATCTTAGGTCTTAAATGACAGAGAAAAAACACGTGAAGGGTCGTTGAATCGTACTTTTGAAAAACTTTTTATGAAACTTTTTAAACAAAGCTTATCAATTTAAAGACTTGCAAGCAGCGAAAATAATGTTAGAAATGAAACTTAAAAGGAGATCGTTGAAAGTAAAGAAACAATAACAACATAAACACAAATTTTATGCTGGTTCGGCTAACCTTATCTACATTCAGTTTTTCAACTAACACGTTGAGATTCCACTAATCCACAAAGATACAAGATAATTTTTCTTCAAGTCTTCCTAAGCTCTACCACAATATTATCTCAATCTTCTCAGGTTTCAACAGGGAGGAATGACACTTCCATAATAAATGAGTTCTTCATATGAGAAGCCTTAAAAAATCACAAACTGCAATCTCAACTATAAGTTTTTCTTCTTAACAAACAACGTTTGTCCAGAAAAACTCAAGAACTCTTTTTTAGTTACAAAAGATTTTTCTTGAAGAAACATAGTAGAAACTAAAGAGCAAGAAGGGGATGTAAAATTTTTAAATAAACCTTTAAAAATTGACCAATTGACCAGCGATATACCTTTAAATAAATCTCAGATCCGTCACAAACTATATATTAGCATGTCAGATTAGTGTATTGTGAGAAACCAAAAAAGGTACTTCCTTTGTTTTTTATTATTTGTCCAATTTTGAATGTGCACAATAATTTAGGTAATGATTGATATAGTCTTAAAATTAACAAAATGTACGACCAGTTTACTATATTACCCATTTTGACTATTGCTTTTATTAAGAACAAGATGTGTATACTTGATAAAAGAAAAAATATTAAATAAGAGTAAAATAAGAATAACATAATAAAGTTTATCTCAAATTGTTAAATGGCTCAAGAGAAAATAAAAGCTTTGGCTTCGGCTCATCGGATTCACGGTTTGTGGATCAATAGTATAAATGCAGTAATTGGTAAGAATCCATACAATAATTATTTTATAATCTGTACAAAAGAAAATTGCTTCTTAATCGTAAAATAGTTGCACAAATGGCATTTTTAAATTGGACAGATAAAAAAAAAAAATGCGGAGTGAGTATGAGTTAGTTAGTCACCGTTTCTCTTTATAGACAACAGAACGAAGCAGCTTAGTGTCCTTCTCACTATCCTTTATCATCTCTCTTTTAGGACGAAGCAACTTTGACCAAAACCCATTTTTGCTTGCATTCTTATTATTATGATCACGGACACCAACTTCACGATCTCTCCTACTTGAAACAAAAGCCATTGACTTGCTCCTCATCATGATTCGATGCTTGCCACCAAATAGAAAGATTACAGAGCCACTCTGTGCAAAACAATGCATTGGAGAGGCACAAGAAGAAGAGGATGAGACATAAGAGGACAAAGAAGAAACAGAAGAAGAAGATGATCCAATTAGAGAGGTTGTTGTTTTGTGTGAAATAGAAGAAGAAGAAGAAGATAGATTAGTAAGCTTTTCCTTCAAGCAAAGGGAACACACACCCGGTGATTGTTGGTGTTTTGGGTGCTTCTTGCAATGACCATTGGGCTTCACACGCCCAACAATATTATTATTATTATTGGCTTTCACCTTTGTGAAACTGAAAGGTATTATTAGATTTGCCATTTTGTAGAATGAAGAGTTAATCATCATTTGGAATGTGGCTACGTTGGTTACTATATATATATATATATATATATATATATATATATATATATATATATATATATATATTATGTCTGTCTACCTTCCATGAGAGTTCATGGCTGTTTCCTTGTTTTCTACTCTAAATGGTCTTCTTGACCCTTTTTACTTTTTAATTATTTTTTTAGTAAATATCTATTTGTTTCTTAATAAATAGTTAATTAAGTGTTGATATTTGCACAATGAAAAACCAGTTAATTTAGGGACATTGTATCACAATCACTCAGACTATTTAAAACTAACTTCTTAGGTAGCGTTTGTTTTCAGTGACTCTGGAGTTAAAGTCTAGGGAGTCATGGAGTCAGTGTCACACAGGAGTCAGAGTCACACTGACTCCAAAAATGGCTCTGAATGCATTCTCACATATTTGTGCCTCCCTACCTGCACATAGTGACTCCCTGCAATACACAGTGACTCCAAAATTGGAGTGAACAAAAAATTGCAATTTTGTTTACTGGGTCACTGTTACTTTGTTCACTGGGTTACTGTGACATTCGTACCAAACACATGACAGAGTCAGTTTTTCATTGACTCCTGACTCTGACCCAGAGTCGGAAAAAACAAACGCAGCCTTAAAGTGAGCTTTTTCTTTTCTGACAAAAAATATCCAAATGATTTATCGGTTGGTTTGACTATTTTTCAATGTTCACTAAGTATTATTATAAGTATATTGCAAGATAAACTAGACAATCAAAGTTTAAAAGTTTCAATTTGGTCTCTTAAAATAAAAAATAAAAAAAGACAAATTAGTTCATCAATATTAAAAAATTATAACATATCTCACACAAATCATAAAAGGGGATAAATTGATCCTATGTACAAGGATACAATTTTACTCTTTTTTAAATTTTAAATGATGAATTTATGGTCTATTTATATATGAATTTAATTTCCATCTAAATGATTTTATATAATTATTCAATCATGTACTATCACGTCAGTCATGATTGTGTTTTCTCTTTTACACTACTTAAAAAGTCATATTTTTTAGTTCATATCCGGGGTATCTACTGTCGACCACAGTGACTAATCCCTCGTTAGCTTGTAGGCACCTCAAAAGGTGGGACAACTGACCCGGAGTTTTAAAGTTTTTCCATACCCAAGGCGAGGATCGAAGCCTCGACACTTGGTTAAGGGAGGATCAGCCCCTACCGTTCAACCACACTCCCCGGGTTATTTAAAAAGTCATATAAACGAAGTATTTTAATTGAATGACAGTGTAAAATACATTTTACACTATCAGTGCATCAAAATTAAGCTCTTTATATATTATTAAGAATCAATTTTTAACTTTAAAATTTAAGGAACTAATTTGTCTTTATTCTTACAATATTAAAAAACAATAAAAGATTTAAATTTTAAGAAACTAATTTATTCTATTATATATTTTTTGAGGGTTTAAATTTGGATATTTAATCTCCAAATCAAAAACAAATAGTAGATGAGAAAAAGAAGATATATAGGACCACACCATCAATTCAATAATGAAAATATCATATGTTCAAATAGTAATGTCAACATGAATATGTCCAATTAGTATCCAACATGTACTATATATAATATATAATGTATGTTATACGTACATGTGCTATACATATAATACGTATTATGTATTATGTATAACACACGTTAAATAATAATTACTAAGTGAACATATTTTTCTTATACAATAAATATTATATATGTTCAGAACTATTAAAATATGAATGTTAAAATAATATTAGTTTTTCTTTTTTTATACGTACAAGTGGGGAAAATGGACTTGGAATTCTTGTGTTGTGAGGGTCATGGGTGGACGTGCGTGACGGGGGCAACGGTGGGCCCAAAGGTGGAGTCGGTGGCCATGATGCTTGTGAGGGTAGCCATCTCAAGTATTGATGTGGAAAAGGCTAACACAATAATGACATTCGTACGTACATTTTCTCTTATATATCTTTCTCCATCCACTTTATTACCATTGGATTTTGATGTGACATCACTCTAACACTTCAACTTTTATTTTCTACTCTTAGATTTGTATGTATATTTATCTTACATACAAAAAAGTATGTACAAATATCATATCTCTGTTAAATTGAGATTTGAGAGGGCGGCGTGGAAAATCTCACAAAGGCGAGGACAAAATCAAAGCAAACAATGTGGAAACGATGACGTTTCGTACAGGTATGTGTTGAACTTGAATATTGTTACTCGTTGTTTTGTACAACAGAAATACGTCTAACAAGTATTCAACATGTGTTATACATGTTATACGAGTATTCAACAAAGCTCATTTCAACACTTTTGGCCCAAATAACATTCTTAATTACGTGTGTTTTTCTTAATGAGCTTAGTGATTTAAGCTCTAAATCCTATTTTTGGCTGTTTTGGTTGGTATAATGTTGTACCCCTAGCAAAACTCTATTTGTTAGACGTATTTATGTTGTACGAGAAGCATTATTGTTACTCATTAGGGTTTAATGTACAAGTATAACTTAATTAATTATTACTATAAATATTTTGTTCACAAATTCTTGGGTAACAACAATTTTCTAGTCAAAATAGCCAACAAAGCTTACTTCAACACTTTTGGTCCAAATAACATTTTTAATTATGTGTGTTTTTCTTAATGGGTTTAGTGATTTAAGCCCTAAATCCTATTTTTGACTGTTTTTGGTTGGTAATTTGTTGTAAACAAAGCTCTATTTTGTTTATGATAAAATTAGTTATTATTAATTATTATATATAATAATTTAAATTTTTAAATTTATTAATTCAACTATTAATATTATATATTAATTTAATATTTTAAAAGTTCGATTAATAATTTTAAAAAGTTGAATTATTATATATATAATGATTAATTTTATAGTGTACATGTAATATTACTTATTTATTAATTAAAAAAATTTATAAATGAATATATATAATTAGTTTATAGTAAAAATTTCTTTGAGATCGTTGTAAGGATATATCAAATTGAATAATGAGTAAATTTCTTTCTTGCTTCCTAAATAGTTACTTAGCTTCCTCTACCATCAAGTAACATTTTATTTTTATTTTTATCTTAGTGTTAGAGAAAAAGTTTTTAATTTAAAGAAAAAATTTATAAAAAATTGTTGTTCAAAACTTGGAGAAAAAAACTTCTCTCTTTATAAAACATTTCATTTTAGCATACAAAAGATTTAAAAGTTTACAATACACTTTTGCGTCCAATATTATACATCAAAGATGGATGTCAATCCTTTATTTCCGTAATTCTTTAATCCTAACAAGTGACCGATGACTTGTTTGTTTAGTTTTCTTTGGAATTTGATTTTGGCGTAGGGACGCAAGAAAATCTAGTGAAGAAATATTGAGTTATGAAAATGATATGCGAATTTGGATGGAAAGAAGAATAAAGAAAAAACAAGGAGCTGAGAAAAAGTGAGGGAAGAATCTATTGAGTAGTATCAATGAATATACTGAGATAATTTTTTTAAAGTAATGTTATTTATACATTCAACACTTTAAATTTTTAAATATTTTATTAATAAAATATATAAATCTCATTATTTTTATTTTTTTTTTAATTTATTAATTTTTATCATTTTCTCATTAATTTTGAATGTGTACATAAATGTATAAACTATAAAATATGATTTCTCATTTTTGAAGCGGTGCAAGTCTGAACTGAAAGTGCAAAATGTCAAAGGAAAAACTCCAAAGATTTGGTGGAGACTCTGCAGACAACTATTTGTAGTGGTTTACGAATATGGGACCAATGAAGAACACTGATTTTGCTATTGTCGGATAGTGTAGGAAGGGTTTCTAATGTTATGAAATTTTTTTAGGTAGAGACCTAAAGCAGAAATTTCTTTTGTACAATTTGATATTCTTTTATGAGTTTAATTATCAAAAGTGAGATTTTAATGTTAGTGAAAAATACAAAAGTAACAATGTTAGTGATATTCTTTTTCACCAATTATCAAAAATTAATTGGTGAAATCTCACTTAAATAGTGAAATCTCACTTTTAATAATTGACAATATTATTAAATATTCTAACAATATTTAATTTTTAAGATAAGAGTTTTTGTATATTATGAAAAATTCTCGTAATATATTTTTATGAGTATCAAAATTTTTCACTAACATTGTACAAAAGAATTATCAAATTAAACTCATAAAAGTAAGAATGTTAGTGATTATCTTTTTCACCGATTATCAAAAGTGAGATTTCAATATTTTTCGAGAAACACTATAAAAGTAAAAACTATAGTCTTTAAAATACAAAGATACTTAAATTTTAAAAGTCGGTAGAAATTGAAGACTATAGACTATAAAAAGTGAGATTTCCCTATTTTTCTAAAAACACTCGAAAAGTAAAGACTATATAGTCTTTAAAATGGTGAATTACATAATTTTATAAAAGTTAGCAGAAATTGAAGGCTATAGAATTTAAAAAGTGATATTTCACTATTTTTCTAAAAACACTTGAAAAGTAAACACTATAGCCTTTAAAATAGTGAATTGCATAATTTTTTAAACTAAGTAGAAATTGAAGGCTATAGACTTTAAAAAACGAGATTTCACTATTTTTTTAGAAACACTATAAAAGTCAAGACAATAGTCTTTAAAATACATAATTACTTAAATTTTAAAAGTCAGTAGAAATTGAAGGCTATAGACTTTAAAAAGTGAGATTTCATTATTTTTCTAAAAACACTCAAAAAGTAAAGACTATAGCCTTTAAAATAGTGAGTTGCATAATTTTTTAAACTAAGTAGAAATTGTAGGCGATAGACTTTAAAAAGTGAGATTTCACTATTTTTCGAGAAACAATATAAAAGTAAAGATTATAGTCTTTAAAATACTCAATTACATAATTTTTAATAGTTAGTAGAAATTGAATGCTATAGTCTTTAAAAAGTAAGATTTCACTATTCTTCTAAAAACAATGGATAAGTAAAGACTATTGGGGTGTTTGGAACACCTTTGGAATTCAATTCCCACAGGAATTGAATTGAATTCCAATGTTTGAAATAAAGAAAATCATTTAAGTTAAAATGGAATTCAATTCAATTCCATAGTTTTGGTCCAAAAACAAATCGGAGTCATTCCACTCCGATTTCAATTGAATTCCATTGACATTTCACTTAAAATATGAAAATGTCCAAATTATCCTCTTTAAATTACCCAATTTAAATTACTCTCTTCAAATTTCAAAGTGTCTTAGGATAAATTTGTCCATTAAAAAAATTTAATTCATTTTATAAACATTCCAAACATTGGAATTCAATTCAATTCTACAATTTTACTAATGTATTTCAAACACCGGAATTCAATTCAATTCAAGTGTGAATTCAATTTATAATGGAATTCAATTCAATTTATAATGGAATTCAATTCAATTTCATCTTATAAAAAGTTTCCAAACGGGCTGTATAGCTAGGGGTGTTCAAAACCGAACTAAACCGATCAAAACCGACTAAATGGCCCGAAAAAACCGAAAACAAAAAAATCGAACAAAAAAAACCGGAAAAAACCAAAATAAAAACAACCGATCGGTTTTCGATTCGGTTTCGGTTGACATTAATCAGAACCGATCCGAACCGATCCAAACCGAAAAAATGAGCAAAAACACCCTTCATATAAAAACACACACTGAGTAACCATCTCACTCACACCACACGAGCCCTAAACATAAATCGGCACCCCTCAGAATCCCCACCCTCACAGTCTCACACAAACTAAACCACACAGTCACAGTCACAGATTCGGCGCCCCTGGCCCTCAATTCCTTACCCTCACCCTCACCCTCACCCTCAACCTCCCAGTCTCACACAAACCACACACACAGTCACATACTCAGATTCGGCGCCTCACCCACACGCCTCCGCCTCATCTCCCTAGCTTTCTCACTGGCGCCTCACCCACGCAAATCGCGCCTCCGCACCGGCGCTCAGGACCGACCACCGTCGCGCGCCCGCACGGGCCACGGCAGCACCCAGTCGCTCACTCGCTCTCCCCTGTCACGACTCACGGGTTCACAGGCCACGGCCACTTCCCTAGTCGCCATCCCCTGTCGCGGCGACCACCATCCTCAATCGTCAGTCCTCACTCCTCACCACTCACAGAGACACCGCGGCGACCACCATCCTCAGTCGTCAGTCCTCGCTCCTCACCACTCACAGACACACCGCAATGTCAGTCCTCTCTAGAAAAGGCCCTACTAGCCCAAAACCGAAAACCGAACCGAACCATTCTAATCAATTTCAGTTCGGATCGGTTCGATTCCTGCACTTAAAAAAAAATCGAATGGATGATTATGAGAATAAACCGATATGTTTGGATGGACTAAATTTTGTTCATAACCGATCCAACCCGGCCGCGAACACCCCTAACTATAGCCTTTAATTAGAAAATTGAATAAACCGGTATTTAAAAAGTGATATTTCACTATTCTTCTAAAAGCAGTCGAAAAGTAAAGACTATAACATCTAAAATAGTGAATTGCATAATTTTTTAAACTATGTAGAAATTGAAGGCTATAGACTTTAGAAAGTGATATTTCACTAATTTTCGAGAAACACTATAAAAGTAAAGACAATAGTCTTTAAAATACAGAATTACTTAATTTTTAAAAGTCAGTAGAAATTGAAGGTTATAAACTTTAAAAAGTGAGATTTCCCTATTTTTCTGTAATCACTCGAAAAGTAAAGACTATAGTCTTTAAAATAGTGAAATACATAATTTTATAAAAGTTGACAGAAATTAAAGGCTATAGACTTTAAAAAGTGAGATTTTACTATTTTTCTAAAATCACTAGAAAAGTAAAGACTATAGCCTTTAAAATAGTGAATTGCATAATTTTTTAAACTAAGTCGAAATTGTGGGCTATAGACTTTAAAAAGTGACATTTCACTATTTTTCGAGAAACAATATAAAAGTAAAAACTATAGTCTTTAAAAAACTCAATTACATAATTTTTAAAAGTTAGTAGAAATTTAAGTCTATAGACTTTAAAAAGTGAGATATTACTATTCTTCTAAAAACACTCGAAAAGTAAAGACTATAGCATCTAAAATAATGAATTGCATAACTTTTTAAACTACGTAGAAATTGAAGGCTATAGATTTTAAAAAATAATATTTCAATATTTTTCGAGGAACACTATAAAAGTAAAGACAATAGTCTTTAAAATACTGAATTACTTAATTGTTAAAAGTCAGTAGAAATTGAAGGCTATAGACTTTAAAAAGTGAGATTTCCCTATTTTTCTAAAATCACTCGAAAAATAAATACTATAGTCTTTAAAATAGTGAATTACATAATTTTAAAAAAGTTAGTAGAAACTGAAGGCTATAGACTTAAAAAAGTGAGATTTTACTATTTTCTAAAAACATTTGAAAAGTAAAGACTATAGCATCTAAAATAGTGAATTGCATAACATTTTAAACTACGTAGAAATTGAAGGCTAAAGATTTTAAAAAGTGAGATTTCACTATTTTTCGAGAAACACAATGAAAGTAAAGACAATAGTATTTAAAATACATAATTACTTAAATTTTAAAAGTCAGTAGAAATTGAAGGCTATAGACTTTAAAAAGTGAGATTTCTCTATTTTTCTAAAAACACTCGAAAAGTAAAGACTATAACTTTCAATTAGTGAATTGCATATTTTTTTAAACTAAGTAGAAATTGAAGCCTATCGATTTTAAAAAGTGAGATTTCACTATTTTTTGACAACCATAATAATAGTAAAGACTATAGTCTTAAAAATATTGAATTACATAAATTTTAAAATTTAGTACAAATTGTAGGCTATAGTCTTTAAAAAATGAGATTTTACTATTCTTCTAAAAACAGTCGAAAAGTAAAGACTATATCATCTAAAATAATGAATTGCATAATTTTTTAAACTACGTAGAAATTGAAGGCTATGCATTTTAAAAAGTGAGATTTCCCGATTTTTTTAAAATCGCTCGAACAGTAAAGACTATAGTCTTTAAAATAGTGAATTACATAATTTTATAAAAGTTAGTAGAAATTGAAGGTTGTATATTTTAAAAAGTGAGATTTCCCTATTTTTTCTAAAATCACTCGAAAAGTAAAGAATATAGTCTTTAAAATAGTGAATTACATAATCTTATAAAAGTTACAAGAAATTGAAGGTTATAGGCTTTAAAAAGTGAGATTTTGCTATTTTTGTAAAAACACTTGAAAAGTTAAGACTATTGCCTTTAAAATAGTTAATTGCATAATTTTTTAAACTAAGTAGAAATTGAAAGTTATAGACTTTAAAAAATGATATTTCATTATTATCTGAGAAACATTATAATAGTAAAGACAATAGTTTTTAAAATACATAATTACTTAAATTTTAAAAATAAGTAGAAATTGATGGCTATAGACTTTAAAAAGTATGATTTCCCTATTTTTCTAAAAACACTCGAAAAGTAAAGACTATAGTCTTTATAATAGTGAATTACATAATTATATAAAAGTTAGTAGAAGTTGAAGATTATAGACTTTAAAACCTGAGATTTTACTATTTTTCTAAAAACACTCGAAAAGTAAAGACTATAGCCTTTAAAATAGTGAATTGCGTAATTTTTTAAACTAAGTAGAAATTGAAAGTTATAGACTTTAAAAAAGTGAGATTTCATTATTTTTCGAGAAACACTATAAAAGTAAAGACAATAGTCTTTAAAATACAGAATTACTATAATTTTAAAAGTCAATAGAAATTGAAGTCTATATATTTTAAAAAGTGAGATTTCCCTATTTTTCTAAAAACACTCGAAAAGTAAAGACTATAGTCTTTAAAATAGTGAATTACATAATTTTCTAAAAGTTAGTAGAAATTGAAGGCTATAGACTTTAGAAAGTGAGATTTCATTATTTTTTTAAAAACACTACAAAAGTAAAGACTATAGCCTTTAAAATAGTGAATTGCATAATTTTTTAAACTAAGTCGAATTTGTAGGGTATACACTTTAAAAAGTGAGATTTCACTATTTTTCGAGAAACAATATAAAATTTAAGATTATAGTCTTTAAACTACTCAATTACATATAATTTTTTTAAGTTAGTAGAAATTGAAGGCTATAGTCTTTAAAAAGTGAGATTTCACTATTCTTCTAAAAACTATCGAAAAGTAAAGACTATAGCCTTTAATTAATGAATTGCATAATTTTTTTAACTATGTAGAAATTGAAGGCTATAGACTTTAAAAAGTGAGATTTCATTATTTTTTTAGAAACACTATAATAGTAAAGACTATAGTATTTAAAATATTGAATTACATAATTTTAAAGTTAGTAGAAATTGTAGGCTATAGTCTTTAAAAAGTCAGATTTCACTATTATTCTAAATACAGTAGAAAAGTAAAGACTGTATTATCTAAAATAGTGAATTGCATAATTTTTTAAACTATGTAGAAATTGAATGCTATAGACTTAAAAAGTAAGATTTTACTATTTTTCGAGAAACACCAGAAAAGTAAAGACAATAGTCTTTGAAATACATAATTACTTAATTTTTAAAAGTCAGTAGAAATTGAAGGCTATAGACTTTAAAAAATGAGATTTCACTATTTTTCTAAAAACACTCGAAAAGTAAAGACTATAGCCTTTAAAATAGTGAATTGCATAATTTTTTAAACTAAGTAGAAATTGAAGGCTAAAACCCTAAACCCTAAACCCTAAATCCTAAACCCTAAACCCTAATTATGGTTCCATTTCCATGTTAACTTATGTTAACTTGCATTAATTTAAGTTAGTGTATGTTTTGATTTGGTTAGATTTGAATTGACTATGTGTGTTTATGAGCTATAAATTTCTAATGAGCTTGTACCTTTCTTTCAATTTTATGTAATGGGTTTATGTTACCTTTCTTTATATTCTATGTTTTATAATATAATATTAATCATATTTTTAACAGTAATGCTACACGTACAACCAAAATACATCCAACTTTCATCCATCCAACGTATGTCATTAATGCAAAGTTGAATCCCACTTGCCCCATTAAAGAAAAATCTTATCTTTTCAATCACTCTCACTCCCCAAAATCTCTCTCACTCCCCCAATTATCTCTCCCTCCTAAAATCTCTCCTTTCAATCATACAAAATTAGAAAATAAACACAAAATAAAAAAAAATCAATAAAAGAAAGGGAAAAAGCACACACAAAGGTAATCAAAAAATGCAAAAACACATTGACTTTGTTGATTCTTTTAGAGCACACAAATTTTATTGTTAGTATAAAAGTAATGCGTACTTTGCATAGTAATAGCACAGATCAATACAATAGCACACATCATATGTATAGTACGCATTTGCCTCAATACAATAGCATACATCATCTGTAAAGTAGTAGCACACATTCAATTTACAACAATAGCACACCTTGTGTACCAACTAGACACATTATTAAATTATCTTATAGCATACAATACATGTTAACATTATACATTATTCTAATTAGCATTATAATATATTCAAAATGGGTACCACATATTTTCAAATAAAAAAATAGCACACATTCAATTCACAACAATAGCACACATTGTATATACAAAAAATAGCACACATCAATATGTTAAAAAAAATGAAAATAAACGGTGTCTAAGTCGAAAAAAAGAAAATAAGCACATTTTAGACACATTAAGCCCAATTAACTTTTGTAGAAAAATAGCACACACTTTAGACACGTATCTCACATTATATTTCAAAAACACAACTATGAAACACATTATCAATTAGTGAAAAACACAGATTGAGTTCTAAGAAAAATAGCATACATCCTGACATATCATTTGGCATATTAAAAAATAAATAAATAAAAAATTAATCGGTTGTCATTCTATAAAATATTACATAGCACATGCACATTATACTTAAAAAAAGATGGCAAATAATGTTTAACATTTTTAGAGATATATATCAATTTTTATCAAATAAGAATAAAAAAATGTTGAAAACAAAATAGGTAAAACCGTACACAGTAATGGGGACCAAAAAATAAAGCGGTGCTTACCTGAATCATAATCTCACTTAATTCCATATTCCATATTTTTCTTCTAAAATACATCCACATACTACAACACCCCCCACTTATTCAAACATGAACTATGAAGGTAAATAATGGTTTGAAAAATACTTGATACATATGTTGAAGTATTGACACAGTAAAGAAAAAAATAGGAAAAAATTGATTTTATGTATAGTAATTTCCAATCAAATATCACGAAGTGTGATAATATGCAACAACAATCATGGAATATCATAATTGAATTGTTTGTGATTATGATAGACAATAATTGAGAATCATAAATTGTGATTGCAGACACTTAATACTTACTCTACGATGTTGAGAGTTATTAATGCTATGTGTGGGCCATATACGTATTTTTATACGTTGGATGAGAATTGGACGTATACTAGTTGTACGACCAACATTTCTCTATTTTTAATAGGTACGTAAACTCGTACAAGTTTACGAGTCGAGTCTAAGAGTCGAGTTTACGGAGCCTTCACGAGTTTGCTTAGACTCTCGAGTTTGATTACATTGGATATACTTGTGATTTGTTTTACACATAGCTAATGTAATAAGCTTCCAAATGTAATCAATTCTAGCAATGTAATGTGTGTGTTTCCAGGAACGAACCTAACCTGGGTGAAATAGTTTCATCAGCACCATCGAATAGGACGTCATCGAATTGTGCTCGTGGAATAGGCATGGATGGAATTTAAGACTGAAAAAAAGGGACAAAAGTCATATTACCTTCGATCTTTATATGTGAACCACTACCATCGTTTCAACAACAACAATGCTTCTTGTACACCAAAATGTTATCATCATCCGCCATCCATAATAAATGCATATGGTTTGTCACTTATATTTTTGTGGGCCTCACCTTAAAAATTGTGTTGGTAGCTGAAAGTAATTGATAAACAGTGTACATATCGCATTGTTGTTCCAACAATAACTACCAATGCCACCCCATGCTATCGTCACCGTTAAAACCACCTTAGAACCACCACCAAAAATTGGTTTGCACCAAATAATAATAATAATAAAGGACAGCATAGTATCAAAAAACATAACTAAAGAGCATTGAGCTCAGAACGTTTTGTTTTTATTTAGAATGGACTCCACCCCAAAATAATTTAGGATCAAAAGTTTACACAAAGAAGCCCAATACACTCATATGCACATTAGGGTTGGCTTAAGGTATTGGTGAGAGAAAGAGAAAGAGAGGGAGAGAGGACATCGAGCAATTGAGACAGAGTGGAAGAAGAAGGGGGCAAAAATGGAGGTGAAAGAGATGGACCATATGGCAGATGAGAGGGCAACAGAAAAATAAAAATGAATGAGAAAAATGGACCATCTTTTTTATTCAAATTCATTGCACCAATAATCATTATTTCCATCAACTCTCGCATTCCAAAGCTAATATGCATTGCACAACCTGATATAATAGGAAGAAATATAATCCCCTTTTTTCAGCTTCAAATTAGTACCATCTGACAATTATAATTAATGTTTTCTCCCCAGTGTCATCACTTGATGGTTTCCCATCAAATTTATCAATTTAAAATTATAACAAAACCATCAAATGCCAAATTCATAAGAAAAGGACTCCTCATAAAGACAGACCAATAGAATTGCTGCACAAACTGGATTTTATTATATGATAGAGGATATCAATTTTTTAAATTAAACATTGACAAGTGTACATCTTTTCTTGAGAAAAGTGTATACTTATAATTTTTAAAATACTTATTTAAATAAATATTATATTATTACGATTTGGTTTGAAAATTAATTGAAATAAATACAAGATTGATACTAGTTTTCACCATTATATAATAACAACGGAGTGTGACACTATACATTATCAGCAATAAAGTAAGATAAATGACTCTGACGCTATCATACCCTACTAGGCAAGAATGAGATTCTAAATTGGCATAAAATAATAGAAAAATACTAAATATACGTAATATTCTTTTTATTTATTTTCTATCTCGTTCAAATATTAATAAATTTGATGAATATGTTTGCAACTTATCAACATATTCATCAAAGTTATCAGTATTTAAATAGATAAAAAATGAATAAAGAAATTCTGTACTATATACGAATATGTACGAATAGCACTCCTGGGAATAATATATCATGAAACACCTATTTCTAAGTTATCTTCTTCAGCCTGACCAGCACTGAACTCCACCCAATTTTTTGCCCTGCAAAGCTTTATTAAGAAGAAAAAACCAATCCCAGCAATAGTCATAACACCACTAACCAAATAAACAGTTTTGGTAGCTATAACCATTATGAAAACCAGAAATCCAGAGGGCACCAAGCACATCACAACTAGCAGAGGCAAATTCATAGGAACTCTATAAGGCCTCTTTACTTTAGGCAATTTCCACCTCAACCAAAGAAACGAAGCAAACTCCAAAAGCATCCCTAAACTGTACAGAAAATTTGCAGATGAAATTATATCAGTGAAGTCCATATAAGAAACCGCAATTGCTATCACAGTAGACACCAAAATCCCCAACCAAGGAGTGTTGAATAACTTAGACCTAACACCAAAGAATTTAGGCAAAATCCCAATCTCTGCCATTCCCAAAACCTGGTAAGCACTGCTACTCAATTGGGCCTCAAAAAGCCCAATTGCTGACAAAACCGCACCAATCTCAATCCAAATCTTGAGCCATTTCCCAGCAATGATTTCAGCAGCCTGAGCATGAAACCCTGTTTCCCATTTGCTCTGATCAACCTGAACAGAACCAGTGACAGCAAACAGAGGAACCAAATAAGAAACACAAGTGAAAATCACCGAAACCAAAAGGGCCAAAGGGAATGTTTTCTGAGGCTTATCAACTTCCCCTGCCAAAGTGCTAACATTGTCCCAGAAATTCAGGTTCCAAAACAGAGTATTGAAGAACAAGTTCCAATCTTTGGGAACACCCTTTTGCCCCAAACTGACCCACCTATGGGGACGAATCTGAGGGATAGCAATTAAGGACATTAGAACAAAGGGGAAGAGGGAAACGATGGCGAGCAAAACGGCGGCGTATCCGACGATCGTTAATCCTGTGTAGTTAAGGAAGGAGAGGGCGAGGGTGGAAGCGAGGATTGCCACGTGGCGAGGCCAGCCAGAGTCGAAGATGGGAAAGAGCTTCTTGACGTAGTCGATGCAGAGGACAGGGAAGGAGGCGATGTTGATGACGCCGCTGAGGAATTTCCAGGTGCCCATGAGAGAGCCCGCAAAGGGCCCAAAAGCCCGTTCGGCCCAAAGGACGAAACCGCCATTACCGGGAAAGGCGGTGGTTAGTTCGGCGGTTATGAGGGCTTCGGGGACGCTCCAGATGAAGGGGAAGATGAGGAAGCCCAGAAGGGCGAGAAGTGGGCCCGCTGCTTGGACCGCGGGCTCCTCGCCGTAGGGCCCACCGGCGACCTCGAAGTAGATGAGGAAGATTAGAGGGATTAGGGTGAGTTTCTTTGGAAGTTTCGAAGGAGGGGATTGTTGTTGTTGGGACATGGTTCTGGGTTGTTGGATTGAGGTGTGGATGGGCAGTTATGATTGGAAAACAGGGGAAGTAGTGAAAGCTTGAAAGGAGTGGGAGGGAAGAGTAGTGTTAATTGACTACTTTCTTTTTTTGGGTTTGGTGTAGGGATAGGGGTGTTCATGTCAACCCCGACTTTTAAGATATTTTGACTCCGTGCGCTTCTCACATTAGTTTTGCATTGTGCTTTGGGTTGCCAATAGTGCTTGAAGTCGTGAGTTTTTTTTTAACTCGGCTCATTAACAGTTTGATTTGAGAAGCCCACCTCGTGAGTTTATGAGCCAAGCTTGAACTATGTTTTTGAGCTCGATTATTAAATAAGTTGAGCTTGAAATTTATATTATTCGACTCATTAGCTCGTGAGCTGGCTCCATAAAATATATATAATAATATTTATAAAATTTTATAATAATTTGATCTATATATTTTTTCAAAATATTTATTTATATAATTTCTATTTTTTAAACAATCTATTTTTGGTTAAGATCTTTTAAGTTATAATATTTTATAATATTTTCATCTATATATTTTTGAAAAATATGAAGTTATGCTAATTTGTTTTGTAATATTGATGATAGTGATGATACAACTTAATATAATAGTTATTTTGTATGTATATTGAATAACTGTTGAATGATTTTTTTTTATAATGTACTGTTGAAGGATTTAAGGTGGTGATATGACAGATGGAGATTTAGAATTTTATATTATGATATGACTCTTTTTTATGAGATTATGATATGATTTAAAATCTTATATTATGTTAAATTTGTTATAATTGAGATAGGAACCGAGTCGGGTATCGAGCTGAGCCAGCTCGCGAGCTCATAGCGAGTCGAGCTTGAGCCTTGAATTTGAGCTCACTTGTTATCGAGCTCGAGCTTAAGCCGAGCTCTAATCAGTCGAGCCGAGCTTGAGCTTGGCCCAGCTCGGCTTTGCTCGGCTCATTTCCAGCCCTAGTTGCCAATAGTAATTTTTAAATTTTAGATAACTTATTTATGGTTAGACTGACAAGAATTTTAAGAGTACTAGTTAAAGAATAAAAAATAAATCAACTTGAATAAGTAAAATGGTCGAAGGTTTGATCCTCGTCTTGTGTATATAGTAATCTGTTGGCCAACGATTAAACCCTTAAATGAAGCTCCACACTACGACGGATTAGTCCTTGACCTATCGAGTTTGGGGATCCGGATACCGTTGATCCGTACAAAAAAAAAAGAATTAAAAATAGAAACATTCATCTTGTAAACAAGTATTTTTATATTTTTTGTATAAGAGGTCCACTATTATATTTTAAAAATGCATATTTTAAGATAAATATTTATATTTTTAATTTTTTAACAAATATTCTAAGGACACTTGTTAATGAAATTTTTTATTTATATTAAAATAAGTAATATATTATAAAATTTTAAAGTTTTATTAATATATGTTACTTAATTTAATATTATTTATTTTGATATATTATTTATTTTTAAATATAAATTATAAAATAAATTTTAAATTTTATTTCTTAATTATAATATTTTATGAATATATAATACTCATGTGTCTAATAAAAATAGGATTGATCCAATAATTCGGATCAAATTTAGGTCGGGTTCAGTTAAAAAAAAGATCCGATCTTAGCTAGTTTTCCAATTTGGCCCCGCATACACCCAGAGCCAGAGCAGGAAGAATAGAAAAATGGCAAGCGACAATAATTAATTAATTCAAGACATGTGAGTACTAGTTCAGCACATGGGGAAAAGGGTTGAATACAATAATGTTACTTGTATGTATGATTGTGGCTCCACCCTATGCTTTTAGACTGCAAGAAGACAAAATAAGAGTATTACCGGTAGAAATACATATTCGAGAACAATAATGATATTTGTATATTATATTATTTCATACCACTTTATTTTTTATAATTTTTTTACCATTAAATCTAAATATATGTACATGATATATATCATTTGATATGTACCAATAGCAATATTCATTGGAGAATGAAGTATAAGTATATAGTGGAGATGGAGATGAGTGATTTGGGCACGTTCCATTAGCATTATTGGATGACATATTAATATATTATTCCCTCCACGGTTCTAATTTGCAAGAATAGATTACAAGTATACAACATATTATATTTATCTCTCTTATAATTTACCTACATCTGATCTTGACTTGTCACTTATGCACTTTTCTCTCTTTATTTTCTTCTTATTTTTCATTCTCTCTTTCTTGTAATATCAATAAACTCAAGTTTTTTCTTCACCATCATAAATGGAAAAAAAAAGCACTATCAATTTATTACAAATATTCTTTCTCCAACTTTTTTTTCTATCTTGGAAGAAAATCAATGAAACGACAAAAGTGATTAATGTAACATCCTGATTTTCTGGAGTAAATAATTAGCAATAATTAATTGAGCATTGATCTTATAAAATTGAGTAATGATGATGATGAGTATGTTTGTCGTAAAAAAATGTGTTTAGATGACTCATGCATTTATGATAAAGAATGTGTTTATGTTTGAATTATGTGATTGTATAATTGAAATATTAAGAAATTATATGAGAATATGAGAGTTTAAGAAATACTAAAGTATATGATGATATAAATGATGAGAATAGAAGATAAATTAAGAAATTCATTATGAATAACTTTGATGAGTTAATTACTAGTATACACTTAGGTTTAAAAATTGTAACAGAAATAATTTTATATTGATGAGAATTAATTAAGATTATGGGGAAAATGATATATAGAAGATAACTTAGCTTAATGAGTATGTTTATTATTATTAAATGAATTATTTATATAAAGAATTTATTTATGTAAATGAACTATGTACAAAATATTTATATAAATGGTTTATGAAAAGATTTATAATTAAAGTTAGGACATTCGACATATTTGTTATGAAAGTTAAATAAAAGAAATATTTTGACATATTATACGTATTAAGTTTAATTATAAGATTAATTGGTTGAAATATGAGTTAATGATAATTTTATAAATATGGAGTTCAGATGATGTATACGTTAAATAATTTAGATTAAGATATTTTTAAGGTATTAATTATTTACGAAGAATCATTTAAATGATCTTTACTTCAAGAATACATATATGTATGTTTTTAATGTATTAATTGTTAATATAAATATATGTTTGTAATTACGATTAATTAAGAAAATACAGAAAGGTAATACCCTAATTTTTATTTGGTTAGATATAATTAAATTTCAAGAATGAGTTGGTATTAATTTAGTATGTTCAAATGATAGTAAATTAAGAGTGTAATGAATAAATACTTTTTACAGTAATAAAATTCTCATAAAAGGTAACTTAAGGTAATAAATAATTAATCTAGTGACTATGAGCATCATGATTAAGATAAAATGGTGATGTTAAAAGCATTATTATTAAAGGTATATGATCATGTCTAAGGGTCCTATCCATGATTTTTTTTATGATTTTGTTTGCTAGCATAATAGTTATGCTAATATGGGGTCTTATATTTAAAAAGAAATTAAAAAGAATCTTTATGATAATATTTCTAGATATAAATATGTCTAAGAATAATAAAGATAATGGTTATGTTAGAATTTTATGGACTTAGTGTAAATATAAATATGTGCTATTATAAAGTTTAGCTCAATATTAAAGTGATCTGGTAAATTTAATTATTATTAGTGTATGGGCATACACATTTTATTAAGTGAGTATGAGCTTTGATATGTGTAGATACCATTTGGGCCCAGTTACTAATTCTAAGATCAAGAACCAGATCAATCAACCTTGTAGATCAAGAACTAAAGAGACCCAAAGCATCAATTGATTTCTATGACATCAGGTACGCTTCCGCTTTTGATTTCCACATCTTCTCTATGATTCAATATGAATGATCTTGGGTTATTGTGGATTCTATGTTTTCTCAACAAGTGGTATTAGAGTCATTCATAATTGAATTATTAAAATATATATATATATATATATATATATATATATATATATATATATATATATAATGATGTGTTTGATATTTGGATTTTCTTCTCGATCAATTTGGTTCATTGTTTTTTGGCTTGTTTTGAAATTAAAGCATATTGTTGATCGAGTATCTTGGTTTATTTTATTGTGATTCATATTTTGTATATATATGCGTATGGTTTTAAGTTTTAGCTCCGCATATATATACGTCATCCTAACACCTTTTTGATTCCTGCGGCAACTTTTGACGTTGCCTACTGAATATATATATATATATATATATATATATATATATATATATATATATATATAATCTTATTTTGTTATCATGTATCACAGTGAATTTGTTCTTTGATCCTTTGGTTTATATAATTATATTATTCGGTTTATATGTAATTGTTATTTTGGGATTTATATTACGTATGAATTTGGAATTGAGTTGATTCCATTGTTATGTTTTGATCAGGATTTGATGAGTTTTAAGATGTGTGCTCTCCTAATTGGTTTGTCATTGTGTTAATCTCCCATTTGTTTTGACATGTTAGTTCTTATGACTCTCTTTCGAGATGTCAATAAGGATTTAACTCTAACATGTGTGATTCCCTATTTTTAAAATATTTGATTTGAAATTTATATTTGAGGTACTTTATTTTGATATAGTACTTATAAGAACGATTGAGAATACATGATAGAGTAATTATGGTGATTGTTGCATTAGGATTTGTAAATAATTTTGGATTTTGGAGTAAATTGGCTAAACAATATGCTGCCAAAGTAGCCTCTGTTGTGTAAGTCAATTTATTTTGAAATATAAGGATAATTGTTGGCATGTATTCGTTAAGTATTGATCAACCCAAAGGAAGGTCAATACATTTGGTGGCGAATTTCCTACTCACTTGAGTAATGAATATAAATTCATAACATTGTTACATAAGAATTTTGGCAACAATCATATGAGTTCTATGATAGATTGATTGAAGTGATATGCTGCCAAAGTAGCCTCTATTGCTTAGGTTGATTTATTTTGGAACATAAGGACAATTAGGAGTAAGTAATTCTTGCGAATATTGGTCGGCCCAAAGGAAGGTCAATATTTGGCTGAATTACATGCACACACTTGTAGTGATAAATATGTGATAATTGTTAGGTTCCATGTGAATGATAAGTCGATCCAAAGATAGACTTATTGTTTGACAGGACTTATTACCAATATTTAACTACTATTCAGAATTCATACGGGTATTGATCGGACCAAAGGAAGGTCTATACCTGACTGAATTTTACCTATAGGTGTGGCAATGAGTATGTGGTGGTTATTAGGCTCCATGTGGGCAACATGTTTGTCCAAAGATGAACTTGTTGTTTGACAGGAATTACTACCAATACTTCATTACTACATTGAAAGTGCCACTTACAAGTTAATATTTCTGTCCAAAGACTAAATATTAATATTGTGCTAGGTATCTTGTGATGGGTCCACCATTATTTGAATTTATAAAATTCATTTGAGTATATTGTTTTGTTCTAATTATATTTTTACTTTTATATATGTTTGTGTTATCTGCCATTATTAGTCTACTCATGCGTTGAATTACACTAGCACTAAGGAATAGGAATATGATAAATTATTATTTCTATCATAGCTGTTTGATCTTGGATTGTGAACTAAGGTTTGAATAAACTCATTTCTCTTATGGATAAAGGTTCTCATAAGGAAATAAAAAAAAAATTGGAGGACTTTGAGAAGTGAGACTATTCTGATTGCACAAGTCTTATGATCTTGAAGCATGAAGTTATATAAATATTCATGGGCAATTTGTCCGAAAAAGGTATTAGGTGTGAAGATAATTATTGTTTTCTAAAGGGCTTTATCAAAAGCAATAAGGTAAAACAAATGCGATTTTATCGAACTTGTTTTCAATAAAGTGTTAAGGAAAACAAAATTTAAGGGAGTACATCATGAATATGTCTTATCTTGTTTCGAAACTAAATGCATTAAAGTTAGAGTTATCTAATGATGTGTCTATGCATTTAGTTTTGACTTCTCTTCAAATAGAATTTATTTGGTTTAATGTCAGTTATTGTAACTGATAAAAGGAAAAATAGCTAAGCTATTTTTGAAAAGAAGAGAAATGTGTTAAGACTAGAATAAAAGTACTCATTTGGCAAACACCTTTAAGGACAAAGTATAAAGAAAGGAATAAAGTTGCTATCATTAGTCCACTTTAGAAGAAATAGCGCAGGAAACAAAATTTATATGTATATATAAATTTTGGTTATAACTTCTAATAATATTGGGACACATAAAGGATGAATTGTCAAATGCTATATTTGACATATGAGGAAAACTATACTTCTCTTTTCGGTATGATATTGGGCTATTTAAGTCGCAATGTCTGTTTAGAAAAATAAATAATCAGGAAGAGATTAGGTGTCAATAAATTCTTTTTGGAGCTCTTTTATTTTATTATTTTGTGAAAACATGATCCATTTAAGTTTATGACAGCTTTACCTCCTATGAGAAGTCTTAGTTGTAAATATATTTAAGGAATAAAATATTACAGCTTATATTCTTAATAAAGTTTCAACTAAGGTAGTGACCAAAACTTCTTATGAACTTTCAGACTGAAAATATTTTTCAGTATAAGGCTTTTATACATTTGGAGTTGTCTGATTAAGATGTATTTTGTCGGTCAAATAAAGAAAAAAAAATTGGACATAAAGATGGTCAACAACTGCTTAGTTGATTTTTTGGTATATGGGGTATAAAGTTATTATGATCTCACTGCATTATTAAGGATATTTAGTTCATTGAGGATATTGAGTTTGAGGGGAGAGATAAGATTAAAAAGAATGTTGATAGCTTTCCCCAATCAAGATAAGGAAAATATACTTAAAAGCAAACTCAATAGACTCAATAACTTATGTTATTAAGGTAATCCAATAGAAAAAAAAAATTATGTTATTATGTTCCTCTAGGAATATAAGAAAAAAATGGATTAATGAAAGAAAATGATTTAATCAACTTTTATCAAGACATGAAAGGTGTATTCATTTCTCAAATGTGGATTGATGTAAGAGTGAAGAAGTGAACAACAACTTTTAGGTACTTATCTCATTACTTGAAGGTATGAATCTCATTAGTTACAGATTAATATTTAAATCTGGAGGTTCAAAAGGTAATGTGGAGAAAGTTTAAAGCATGTCTTGTTCTAAAAGGTTTCACTCTAACATATGTTGCATATTAATATCATAAGTTTCATTAGATTAATATAAAGAATATGGTTTAGTCATCAATGAGCTTATGTCAGATCCCAAATTCTAGTAAAGGATATTACAAATATCATTAATTATTATCTCATTTGGCTCTGAGATAATGAAAACATGATTTTGTAATTTATAAGTTCAGTGGGAGAACATATATTTTGACATTACATGTTGATAATATATTGTTTTTTAATTATAATAAAGTTTTGGTTCACAATATCAAAAGGAGTCTATCAAAGAAATTTGATACGAAAGATCTTGGGAAGTCTCTTTTGCATTAATAATTCAGATGCGTCGAGATCATCTCGAGCTATTCTTGAATTGTCGCAAAAGAGCTACCATGTTAGTTAAAGGACTCATGATATTTGACATTCAGAATTGCAGAACAGAAAATGCCCCTATTGCTAAGGGAGACGTGTTTAGTCTCAATTAACGTCCTATGAATGATTTTGAAATTAAAGAAATGCAAAAGATTTCTCATACTCTAGAAGTTGGAAGTCTGAGACATGTTCAATTTTGTACGCGTTTGGATATTGTGTACATTATTGAGTGTTAGGCAGATACTTGAGTAATGTGACAATAAATTATTGGTTAACAACCAAGTAAGGCTTATGGTTTCATTAAAGAACAAAACATCACATGCTCACATTCAAGAAGTCGGGTGAAGTTAGAGATCATCAAGAATATAGATGCCGACTTTGTCAGATGCCAAGAAAATTATATTTTCTTTTTGGTTATATTTCTATGCTTGTTGGAGGAGCAATATTTTGGTAGAGTGTCAATCAGACACTCATTGCTCTTTTCACCAAGGCAGTTGAGCTTATTGCTCATTAAGAAACATCAAGTTAATATGATTATGTAATTTTGTCACATAATTGCAAATTCTTGAATAAAGTTGAAAGACCACTTAAGTTATTTTGTGACAAATTGTTTATAATCATATTATTTAAGGAAATACAGAGTGATTAAGGTGTCTTTAGAGCATATTAACATAAACTCCATAATTGTGGATCCGCTTAATAAGGGAATCAAACCTATGGTCTTTCTTGAGTTCAGTACTCATTTTGGTGTAATATCATTTTATATGATATATTGTTTCAGTGGGAGTATGTATTTGGATGCTCATGTGTTTCACAGACACACCTTAAGTTTATGGATATTTTCTGCAGAAATAAAGTATTTGGTTTTGTTTATCACTCTGAATTATTTAATTTGATCTCATAAAGAATAAAGTTTGGACCAGTTGGAAATAGGCATGTGTGATCACATTACGTATAATTTCCATGCTACACATCCATGCTTGATCAATGTCATTTAATTGTGATGATATTTGTGATCATGGAAAACTTAGTTATGAAAAAATATGACGAAAGTTGCCTTGGTCCTATATCAACATAGTTGATGGACGAGATTGTTTAAAGATGTTTTTGACATAATAGCAAATTTAGAGCTCATAAAGTTACGGTTTTGTATTTATATATACACATATGTCCAAGTGGGAGATTGTTAGAATTTTATGGACTTAGTGTAAATATAAATATGTGCTATTATAAAGTTTAGCCCAATATTAAAGTGATCTGGTAAATTTAATTATTATTAGTGTATGGACATAAACATCTTATTAAGTGAGTATGAGCTTTGATATGTGTAGATACCATTTGGGCCCAGTTACTAATTCTATGATGGGCTGAATTAGAAACTAGGGTTATGTTTGTTTATAAAAGGGTTATGGTCCCAAGCTGTGAGTGTTGTCTCCTTTCCTGTTATCCCATCAGCAGAGAGGTAGAACCCTAAGGAGCACTCACTAGTTTGGAAGATCAAGAACCAGATCAATCAACCTTGTAGATCAAGAACTAAAGAGACCTAAAGCATCAATTGATTTCTATGACATCAGGTACGCTTCCGCTTTTGATTTCCACATCTTCTCTATGATTCAATATGAATGATCTTGGGTTATTGTGGATTCTATGTTTTCCCAACAGGTTAATCTAAAGTTTATCTTGGATAAAATTGATGCAGTGAAGATTAATCCTTTGAATTTAGATACGAAAAAAAGAATTTATTCATCTTCACTTATTACAACTTTTAGATGTACCAAAGGCTATTGATGTAGAATTTTTTTGGGGTGTATCATCCACATTATAGGGATTATATTAAAAAAACATTAATATGCAATTTGTTCTTGTGGATGTAAACAAGATAATTGAGTTAGGTTAATTGGGAGGAGGTTAGCGTTATGTTGTAGGGGATATTTATTTTGCAAAGAGCATTGCTAGAAACATAACAAAAAACCAGTCAAAACAGTCAACAAGTAGGAATTTGGGCCATAATCACCAAGTCCATTAAAAATATACTCATGATTAAAATATTTTTTTGGACCATAAAATGTTTAATGGGCTTTGTTGACTGTTTTGGCTGGTTTTTTTGTTGTTCCCCAAACATTTGTGTTTTTAAAAACAATAATGCTTATTGTACAACAGAAATACGTTCAACTTATATCCAACATGTGTTATACATAATATGAAATGTGTGCTGTACAACATCATTATATATATATATATATATATATATATATATATATAGGATGTTACTAAGTCTTTTGAGTTAGTTGTTTTTTAGAGTTGATAGCATGTGTATTTAGGGTGTAGTTTTTAATAAAAAGTTTTGAATGTCCTATAGTTTTATATTGATAATGAATGACAAAGCAATTGCAATAAGCAAATCATACAAAAATTGATGTATTAAACTAATAATTCTCCAAAAAAATTTAAATATATAAGTTCTCAATTTCTATTTTATTTCTATTTTTTAACAAGTCATGGTAAAAATAAGTAGATATAATTATTAATATTTTATAATTTTTTATAATGTAATATAGGCTAAAAAAGTAAAAAAAAAAAAAAAAGATGATGTAATAATATTTAGCGGTTAAATTAAAGTGTAGGGTTTAGGGTTTAAAATTTGAGTTTTGTAGCATGTGCATTGTAAAGCATAAATTTAAACCAAATTAGAACTACCAATTAGTTGTGAATGTCACCAAGTCAATTAACTTTTTTTATGTTCTGAGTTGAGCTTGTATATCCTAGAACATAATTTTTAATCAAATTTAGTCTTAGATGTCACCAAGTTAATTGAGTTTTTTTTTTTTTTTGTCTGAGTTTAGCATGAACTAAATGCCACTGAATCATACATGTCATCAAGTCATTGTATGCATATGAAATTGTTATTTCTAGCAATTGTATGCAGGTATGATTCCTCTAGCATTGAGACATACATATTCATATAAAATTTCTCTGAAGAAATTAAATTATGGGGCAAGTTAGCAGCCCCAGAATACATACACAGCTAAAAAAGCACAAAATATTCAATTCTTAGATGCTAGATATAAGGATTTATAATAATTAAGTTAGCAATTTCTATATGATTGCATTCTGAATTTCTAAAAGTTCCCTTCAGAATGAGCAAGAGGATTTTCTTCTTTGTTCTGCAAAGTTGTGCTGCTTGAATATTATTATGGTACTGTTTCTTTTTGGATATATCCATGGTCTTCTTTTTCCTTTGAGATTGAACTTTTGTCTCTTTGGGAAGAAAGAATGGCATCAATGGCTTCTTTCACTTGAGAAATATTAGTTTGAAATTGCATTTGCTTCACAACCTTTAATGTGATGATTCGTCTAATTTGCTCATTGCGGTCCATTCCGTCCTACTAAGCAATAAACAAAGTTAACAAACAACAATAAATTTAGAAGAACAACAACAGAAAGATAGATAAATGGTTCAATCATCAATTGTACTACTTATAAACTAAGTAGTATATATAATCAACAAGGGTCATCATTTCACAATAGGGATCATCATTTCTTAAGCTTCTTAGATTTATTTTGTAAATGTTTGTTACGGGAGTTGCAGCCAATTCTGTTTGTTCTCCCTCTATATCATATGAACAAGCTGGCAGGTCTTGTTCACTGAAAAGAAGGATTTGATGAGAGTTCTTATTCATTAAAGATTTAAAGATATAGTAGTAGTGAAACTTATTAATAGTGACACAGCAATGGGTTAAAAGTGAAAACATAAAAGAGGCAATAGACGTGACAGGATGATTAGAAGTAAATCAAGTTGAACAAAACAACATAAGCTCAAGGGAACAAAAATCATTTTCCAGTACCGGCAGAGTCCAACGAAACAAGAACAATGTTGGTAGAGAAATTTTGTTCAAGACAAGAATCATTGAGACAGATATATTAATAGGAAGCACGGTCACACCAATACAAAGACGTGTCCACGTGTCTAGCACCCGCTGGACATCCATTGGACGCGTGTTGTTAAGTCGGACACGCACTAAACACACGTTGGACGCTGCCTAATACGTACCGGACACGTCATGACACACTATGAACACAAACCGGATACATCATGGATATGAAACATTTTTTTCTTTTTTGATTTTTTCATATTTTATGAAGAAACTTAAGATCAAATTCAACCCAAAAAAACTTAAATAAAATATTCACTTTTTAACCTAAAATAAGAGGAGTTTTATTAAAATGAAATTAATTATATATACATATTACATATATATGTTGTGTATGTGTCCTTAAATTTTTTAGTTTGGTGTGTCTCAGTGTCTGTGTCCATATCGTGCCCCATGTCCGTGTCAGTATCAGTACTTGTGTCTTTGCATGTGCTTCTTAGTATATTATACAGTCAGAAAAGAGTTATGATCTCTCTAGTCTATTTGAAGAGTAAGAGCTTTCTAGCCTATTTTGAAGAATTTAGAAAGTTTTCTGCCTCCATTAATTACAAAAACAAACAGGTTAACGAATCATTTAAGTAGAAGAATACATGAATATTGGAGAATATCTAAATGGTGAATGTGATCCACTCACTGCATCTGGACATAGCAACAGTAGTAACACATGTGTTTTTTAAAAATATGGAAAAAAATATATATTAGAATGGATGAACTTGCAAAAATCTTACCTTCATATCCCATATTAATAAGCTAAAATTAGACAGAAGCAGCCCATAACATGTCTTGAAGAGTCAATTTCTAGCGCCTAATTTTTTGGGGCTAGGGTTTCTAAACTTTTTGTTGTTGGTAAATTGAAAATAGGATCAAGAGGAATTGATGTGATAATAGAAGGAGGATAAAAGGAGAAGAGAATAACCATACTTACCAAGGGTCGCAACCGGTGGTGACTGCTGGTGGTGCTCTTGGTAGAACCGCTGCAAAGACAAAACAACAACCATCAATAGGAGAAGAGACAAGCTGACATAGAATGAGAAGAGATGGAGCACACTTACCACAAGGGTGGCTGGTGGTGACAGCAACTGCAGTCGTCTTCTCCCTCAAGGGTCAACGAGCTGCGTAGTATAGTAGATGGACACGGTTAGAATATCAGAGGGATAGTGTGTGAGATTTTGAAAATAACCCAAGGATAAGATGGGAAAGAAATTTCATTAAACTTACTCTGTGTCCTTCCTCATTACCATGTCCCAGCTCCAGCGTCCGGTGTACCTCCTCCACAAGTGCACATTAAAATTGCATTTTAGTGTGTTGGGACACTGTACTTGTCCACCTTTTCAATGTACACCCCTCAACAAACAGCTCACATTCATTTAGTTCCTGTCTCAGTGTCTTTGTGACTACTATTCCCTAACCAAACGCTACCTTACATATAAATTGGCTTAAATATTGTCCCAAGACAGAGACAATTTTAGAGTTTTTGTCTCCGTTCCCAATTATAAACATGTTTCTGTCCCTTGCCGTCTCCACTTTTTCTGTCCTGAGAGGGTATACAAACACTACCTTAAAGAGCATTTATACCAACTGATTATATCCTTTGATTGAGTAAGAGATGACATTTGTTACTTGTTGCACAAAAATTCTATAATTATATCATAAATTATTTCCTTCCACGTTTTAGAATGGATTAATTGGTATCCATTTGGAAACTGAATACTTTCGATATGCTTCAAAGTCCTAAACTACCAGCAACATCATTAGGTCCAAGTGAAAGTTAGAATATAACAAAAACAAATTTGCACAGAGAGAGTGTGTCTGAAATCAGCATGACTTGGTAAAGAGTACTGTACAATTGTACATTATTACAATGCATTTTACTGTAGAGGCTTGATACTTTGAGCAACTGGTAGATAAAACAGTACATGCTACAAACTATCATCTAGAGAAAATAGTTTAGGAAAGCTGAACATAACTTAGAGAAGTTATGTCTAAAATATCCGTTCAGACTTAATATTTCAGGGAAATTCATTTTGGCAGTGTCAGAAAGCTGTTGTGAAGGAGCTTTTGTGTGTACTCAGAAAGCTGCTGAGGAGTGGCTCCTTGAATTCAGCTCAAGGAGTAACCATCATAGGCTTGAGGAGAATACCCTCAAAGAGGACATTGTTCTCAGCAAGGTAGAAGAAAACCTCAGCCCAGACCTTCTTGGCTAAAAGTCCTATCAATGCCAGGTTACCATCAGCAAATTGTAAAAATTTAAAGGTGAGTCCTAGATGTGAAAAAATTATCCTGGCTCACATATAAACATAAGTCATTCATATAACTGTAACAAAAAAAGTTACTTGTGTAACTTGAAAGGTTTTCTCACCTGAGAAATGGCAACATAGCAAGCCAGACCACAGCCCAGTCTATTTCCTTGAATGCAAGATCAGAGGGACCATTGGGGATGCTCACAAAGTATGCCGAGTTTATGAAATAAGTTTAGCATGATACAAAATTGTGCACAGAATTCTGATTTTTCTGCCAGAGAGGATAACAGGCACACCGGGAGCAGACCGCAAACTAAAATAAAAACTCAAATTTCATTCATCCCATCAAGAAGGGTCATCTTTTTCACTCAAAATTGATGCCCTTTGGTATCTCAATTTGTCTATTTCCCTGCCCAGATAATCTAATGTTGTGTCTGTAATGTGGTTAGGGGAGCATCCAGCATCCAGCATCATTTTCAAAAATTTATATGCATCCTTCAACCGACCAGCCTTGCTGTGAACTTCAATTAATGTATTATAAGTGACAACATCAGGATTTATCCCAGTGCTCTTCATTTGCTCAAACAACTTGTTCACCTCATCAATTCGGCCAGCCTTCCCTAGAGCATTGATAAGAGTGTTATACATAACTATGTCAAGATAACCACCCTGCTTCAGTAGCTTATCAAGAACAGCATTGGCTAGATCTGCTCTTCCCAACTTTCCTAAACCTTGAATTATCATATTGTATGTTGCTATATCAGTTGGGCAAAGCTTTTCTCCCATTTGGGACAAGATATCAAAAGCTTCAGTGAAATAGCCCTTTTTGACAAATGAGCTCATCATAGAATTATAAGTATAACTTACAGGATCCACACCTGAGTCATTGAAAATCTCAAACAACTTGCAAGCCAAGCTCAACTTTCCCTTGGCCAAAAATATAGACAAGAAAGTATTCACCATATCAATATCAAAAGAATCTGCTCCTTTTTCTTGAACTCTTTGCCCACGAATAGGAGTAAACACCTGAGAATAATAGCCAGTGGAATTCAGTTGGTTGGCCAATTTGTCCATGTGTGGAGATGAAGACCACTCGTCAATGGAATTCTCCTCGTCTCCGATTTTCACATCATGTAAATCTTGGCTGGCATCCTTAGCAGAAGTTATAAAGCTCATAATCTCACTAAAATCTCCTTTGGAATGGAATAGTGGCGTGTAATCCTTTCTCTTGCTCTGTGGGTTCTTCAAAGAAGCCTCCATTTCCGCTTTCCACTTGAGAACACTGGGCACCATATCTCCCTCCCTCACATGCCTCATAAGCCTGTCTGTCCAGTCCCAACGACCATATTTGTACATGCTAATCAAAAGTGATGTTATTGTAATGAGGTCAATAACAAAGCCTCTGTTTTCCATCTCTTCCACCAACTGTAGTGCCTCCTCAAGTTGACCCTCTTTACAAAGCTGCTGCACAATGATGCTGTAAGTGATCCCATCGACCAATTGGCCTTTCTTCTTGAGGTCACAAAACAGAGTATACGCAGCTTCTGGCCTTCCATTCTTAATCAATCCATCAACAAGAATATTGTATGTCCAGCAAGAGGACTTCACCCCTTCTTCAACCATTTTCTCAAACAGCTGGCAGGCTTCTATGACCTTCCCGGCCTTAAAGAGTCCATCCAGCATAGAATTATAAACAACCGTATCGGGACGAAATCCATGATTATGCATATCATTGAAGATCCTAGTGGCATCACCTATTCTATAAGTCTTGGAACAACCCTGAATGAGGATCCTGTAGGTGAACTCATCAGGTTCATGGCCTGAACCATTGAGCTCCTCAAACACTATGAGGGCATCATTGACCTTGCCAACCTTGCAAAGCACACTTATGAGACTGTTATAGGTGCACAAATCAGGTCCAACAGAACTACTCCCAGTACCATAATCCAACTCCTTCTCCTTCATCTCCTTGAAGAGGCTCAAAGAAGCACCCAAATCACCCCAACAACCAAATGCATGGATGCAAATGTTATATCCCCAAGTATCAAAGTTATAACCTTTCTTCTCCCTAAGCCTATCAAACACCTGCTTAAACTCCTCCTTCATGTCTGCTTTCCTAAGTGCGACCAACAACTCATTGCAAGCAATGTAATTGACTGCAGAATCAACATCAGCATCATGAAGAAGCTTGAGGAAGATGGACAAGGCCAAGCGAACTTGGTTCTTTCTAACAAGAGCAACAAGAATGGAGTTATACATGTGGGGTTCAGGGGTAGTGCCTAGGCCTTCCATATAGTCTAAGATTTGGAGAGCCAAATTGAAATTGCCAGAGACAACCGAAGTGTCAAGGAGAAGCTTGAAGGAATGGGACTGGAGTACGACATCATCTTGCTTCATTGAATGAAGCAGGGCAGGGATTTGATGGAGGTATTCAGTGCGACAGATGGTTCGAAAGATGGCAGAGTAGGCGGAGGGGGGAAGAGGGGTGGAGTGGACGCGGCACCATTGAAAGAAATCAAGCTTCTTGGAGGGGTGGACAGATGGGTTGGAGAGGATGCGGAGGATGATGGGTTGGCTGAGTTGAATGGATGGAGAAAGGTTCCGAGTTCCTGACTCGGACAATGTTTTGGTGATGGAAGACACCAGGAGAAGGTCTCCAAGTTGTTTGGATATTGTAGTAGCAGATCTTCCATTCCTCATTTATACCTGCAGTGTTTCATAGAATAAACAAAATAAAGCACTCAACTAATACCTTGATTTCTAAGCAATCAACTATGCTAACATCATTTCTTTATTCCTGTGACAACTTTCCCCCAAAGTGCTACATTAGTTCAATTTGCCACACTTAATGGTTGAAACAGAAATCAAGCATGCTCACTAACCAAGACTCAGTTCATAAGTGTTCTTGTATTTTCCACAAAATCATACATGGTAGTACATAAAGAAATTCTTGGTTGGTCTTGGAGCATACTTGATACATGGTCTAGGAACATTCACAATCACATATTTTGAATTGTAACATCCAAACCTAATATAAAAATTAGGGTAAATTACACTCACCTCCCCTGAGGTTTGATGAAATTACACTCGGTTCCCCTATATTTTAACACTCGACATTTACCTCCCTTGATTCATTTAAAAAATAAATGGTGTTAGTTAAATTAAATGGAGAATGTGAAATTACAATTTTATCCCTAACAATGTTCACCCTCAAACCCTACAAAATTCCATCGCTCGCTGTGCCACACCTCACTCTCCCCTTCTCTCTCGATTCTTCTGAGCCGCCAGCGCGCCACCACCAAGTTTGCTTCCGCTTCCATAGCCACCACGACCCTCCTCATGAAAAGGTGTCAACAATTCAATGCTCTGTTCTGTTGTCTCAATTTTACTTCTTTCTTATGTTTTGGAGCTTTTTTTTCTTCAAGGGTTAAGAAGCTAACGAAGATGTCAGAGAAAGTGGCCATTATAAGGTTCTATCTGGGTTGTAAAGGTGTTTGGATTCTTCACTAGCTCCGTGATGAATTCTAAAGCTGGCAAGAAATTCTTTAGCCTTCTTCCAGGAGAAACTGTCCTTGCTACCATGGATGGATTCAATGAGTATATAGTAGTACATACGTTCATTCTCATTCATAACAATCTTTAATTTGTAATGTTTGGTTATTCCATTCATTTATTCCAAAATCTATCTCCTAGTGACTCACTTGCCTTTTTCCTTTTTCCTTTTTCCATTGCCATGTCAAGATATGGAGAGCAAGCAGCACATGTGGCAAATGAAGGTCTTAATGCAGCAGGGCATGCAATCGGGACAGCTTGGACTATGTTCAAGATTAGAAAAGCAGTGAACCCTAAGAGTGTTATGAAGTCAACAACATTGGCCAAAGTTGTTGCCAAAGCAAGTGCTGCAGTGAATGCTAAGAAATAGCAAATGACATCCATAACATAACAACTCTGTATAATGTTTTTGGTATTATACAAATTAGAGAAATGCTTAGCATATGAAAGATTTGATGCAGTAGGTGAGAGGGGTCGGGAGTCAGGGAGGTTTGATGTTTGATTTATTTAAAAACACACTAAGGGTCAATTTTGTACTTCTATTATGAAAATCAGAGTTAATATTTACAAAAGTACCATTAGTAATTATGTGTTATTCACATGTCTATTTGATTGTTAGTTTGACTGTTAGTTAAACTTTTTTAGGGGAGGTCAATGTAGATTTTTAAAAGTTTAAGGACTTTACTGGTAAGTTTTGAAAATAGAGGGGAGCCGAGTGTAATTTCATCAAACCTCAGGGGGGAGGTAAGTGTAATTTACCCTAAAAATTAAAAAGCATGTGGCTGTGAATGTTTCTGGATCTCAGATTAAATATGAAATAGAACCACCTAAGAATCTAAAGATACTTCGCAATCTAAAAATCTTTTGCGCCCAAACAACCAAGAACTGAAAAAACATAGTAGAGTGTACACATTACGCATCACTAATCAAATATACCCACTCAATTCCAGATACGAAGCGCTCCTAACCGAAATGCGGACACCGAAACACAAATGGAAACAGATATTCCCAATTCAAACGACATTCACCAGAAAACTCACATGCTAGACAAAATTACACAGCACATGACAAAAATAAAAACATCGTACCATCTGTGCCGCAGGAAACTGTGGATATGTCGGAATTTCGAGGTGGCAGTGACAGAGCTGAGCAATCGCTACACGAGGTGGGTACGCGTTGTAGCTACAATGTACAGCAACCACCACTCTTCGCACGACAGCAGCAGCGGACTCGAAGGTTTGTCGGCGGCGACGGCGAGCCTGGAGAGGCGGCGATGGCGAGCCTGGAGAAGAGGCGACGGCGACTAGCCTGTAAGGAGGCGGCTAGTGTGAGGGTTGGGGGGAAGAATGAGAATGGATAGAGAAACAGGGAAAGAATGGCCACACCATTTAGGTGACTTTTGGTCTGCATTTATTTTCTATATTTTCTGTAATAGTGAAAATAATAAAAAATATAAAAAATCAAAACGGTTATCAAATATTCCTTAATTTTGGGCTTTTTCACATATTAAAACTAAATAATAAACTTATTCACTCATATATATTGAGCGTGCACAATTTATGAATTTATGTCTTGTGTAAATCGATATTTATCTTATTGTTTTTGTAGGTCATAAAATGACATTTAAATAGATATTTTATACAATATAAAAGAATTAATATTCAATTTAGTCCTTAATTTCATACATATTCTATACAATTAATGTATAAAAATTAAATATTTTTAATTTTTTTATAAGAATATGTTGGGTTGGATCAAACTTGAGTTCGACCCAACTTTTAGGCTGATCATTGTGTTGGTGTTTATTTATTCCATAAGAACACGTTTACTTATTTAGAGTTACTTAATCTGTTTTAGTTAGTTAGTCTTCTATTGTTTTTCTTTCTTTTTCCTGTTGTGTATATATTATAGTTCTTCCCTTCTCTGTTTTAAGTAAAAAGGCATTCATCAATAGAGTAATGTAATCGGCCACGATCAGTCATCACGTATTTTTATACGAAATACAACATATATGAGTATATCAGTATTTTAAAAATTGTACTTGAATTATTTTCAATTACGCGCTTTTCTAATTGGTGGTGTTGAATGCATATCACTCGTCTTCTTCCCAATGCTGTGGGAACTGGGAACCACTTGCGGGCAACGACTGGAGAGGGTGTTCGGAACAGAGCATTCCCACATTCTTCGTGTTCCCTTCAGAAACGAGAAGGGAATGGTTTGCAAGTGGATCTCAAGATTCGAAGTCTTTATTTATGTTAGATTGTGGTTTTTATTATGTTGAATTGTTATCTTTATTTATATGGTCTTTATTATGTTGGATTGTGGTCTTTATTTACGTTAGATTGTGGTCTTTATTATGTTGGATTGTGGTATTTATTTATGTTGGATTGTGGTCTTTATTATGTTGAATTGTGGTCTTTATTATGTTGGATTGTGATTTTTATTTATGTTGGATTATGATCTTTATTATGTTGGATTGTGGTCTTTTTTTTTTCTCGATATTTAGGTCCCAAAAATGAGTACAACAGAATATTATATGGTAAAAATGTACTCATCTAGCTAATAACACCAGCAACATTTTCTCCATTATGATCCAACACTATTTCCTTTCCAACATACAACTGACCTTAGAATTTTTGTCTTGTTGTCTTCCACCATTTGGATTGTGGCCTTTATTTATGTTGGATTGTGGTCTTTATTTATGTTGGATCGTGATATTTATTATGTTGGATTGTGGTCTTTATTTATGTTGGATTATGGTTTTTATTATGTTGAATTGTGGTCTTTATTTATGTTCGATTGTGGTCTTTATTTATGTTGGATTGTGGTCTTTATTTATGTTGGACTGTGGTTTTTATTATGTTGGATTGTGATATTTATTTATGTGGGATTGTGGTCTTTATTATGTTGGATTATGGTATTTATTTTTTTTCGATATTTAGGTCCCAAAAATGGGTACAACAGAATATTAAATGGTAACAATGTACTCATCTAGCTAATAACACCAACAACCTTTTCTCCATTCTGATCCAACACTATCTCCTTTCCAACATACAACTGACGTTCGAATTTTTGTCTTGCTGCCTTCCACCACTTGTGGTCTTTATTTATGTTGGATTGTGATATTTTATTTATGTTGGATTGTGATCTTTATTATGTTGAATTGTGGTCTTTATTTATGTTGGATTGTGGTCTTTATTATGTTGGATTGTGGTCTTTATTTATGTTTGATTGTGGTCTTTATTATGTTGGACTGTGATCTTTATTTATGTTGGATTGTGATCTTTATTATGTTGGATTTTGATCTTTATTATGTTGGATTATGGTCTTTATTTATGTTTGATTGTAATATTTATTTATGTTTGATTTTGGTCTTTATTATGTTGGATTAAATCTTATTTTTATTAAGAGTTCATATTCACTCCTAAAATTATGTTGGATTATTAAGGCGCGTGAGTTCACTCTTTCAGATGTGAAAGTAGATATTTTAAAGTTAAATTATACTAAATACGTATTTTAGTCACAGTGGCTGATTTGGAGTGTACACGTAGCATATCTCTAATCAATAATACATTTTTCTCATGAGTTTATCCTATCTCTGCTACCATTCTTGCAGTAGCATTTCCTTTTCTATTCTTGAGCAATTTTCATATTACAATTTCTACAAATTGTTTTTTAATGGAAAATGCTACTTGTGCCAACATATTCTTAAAAGTTATCAACTTTTAAATAGGTGACAGATAGATAAATGACATTGTTATACAATAGTACTACATGTACATCAATATATAGATCCATCAATCATATTATGCTATTTTGGGCCACCATTTTAAATAAAAACCAAAAAACTTACACATATCTCACAACCGTCAATTGAAATAATATCTGATGGATGTTTGGTGGATAAAAATCTGATGTACATCTATCATTTCTCCACTGCTAGCAGTCCCCTTTTTTAAACTCAAACTGAACTAAATAATTATTTGGTGATAAATAAACAAGTAAAATTTGGTTGACATAACATTTACATGACATATGAAAATTTAGATATTACATATAACAAAGTTATAAACAACAACAAATATAAGAAATAAAATTTAATACATGTTTTACAATATTTATTTAAAAACAAAATATCAAATTACCTTAAATACATTAATTGAGAAATAAAATCCAACAATTTTTAAGTAATTTAATTATTATATAAAATATCTCAATATTATATTTTAATTTTCGAATCAGATTAGAATGGTCAAACTTACATCAAACTATAATTATACCGACTCACATTTAATATCTGAATTTGATCCAAAAGTATACATCCCAAGAGGTTAGAAAAAAAATGAAAGAGATATATAGAAATACCAATTGATATATATTTATATTAAGTTTACTATATATTATTTATAAAAATTTGTCATTGTATATCATTATTTAATAAAATATTATTCAAAGAGACAATATTGCAGCACAAGATTACAAACTTAACATGGATAAACACATTGACAAGATCCAAAAGAAGTGCAATAACCAAGCGCTTCCAATGATCTATGTTTGGTTTTGCAATCATTGTTACACTTTGGATCACTTTGACAATTTGGGGTGAAATCTGAACACCATTTTGCTTCTGTAACTCTCACCATCCCTTCATTTTCTGAGTTATACAAACAAACACAAACACATATTATAGTAAATAGATAGTTATACAATTCAAACTTTAAAGCCATACAAACTTATTCAAAAACATACCAATACCAATGGAAAGAACAATGAAAATTATTACGATTGAAGATAAGGCCTTCATCTTACGTAATTTATCTGTTTTATTAGTTTGGAGTTGGACTATTGGATTATATGTAGCAATACTATAAATTGGTCTATATATAATAACTAGATAGTTTTGAAATACAATTAATAATAGTAAAAACATTAAATGTGGAGTCAAAGATGAAATAAAGACATGCAATATGCATACCAAAATCAAAAGAAATTTTTTGAAGAAATGCATAATGGTAAATTTTTATGCAGGGGTATTATTGTATTCAATAATACTTGGTGTACAATGACAAACTAGTCAATACAGTCAATGAGTCTATTTTGACTTTGTTGTTAGTCCAAGTAATTATTGAGATGGTAATGGCCTGAACAATTGTGGCCCAAAATCTAATTTATTGGCTGATTTGACTGATTTTTTATTATATATTTAGCATCACCCTATTGTATTATGGCAAATTTTAGAATATAGAATAATATGTACTCCTTTCATCTTTTTTATTTATTCACTTTGTATTTTAGGCCTTTTTTTTTATTTGTCCACTTTAATAATTCTAGACAATAATATATTTGTCTTGTTTTACTACCCTTATTTAATTCATTCTCTCATATACTACTTAAAACAATATTCACACTTTAATTAAGGGTATGTAATGTAGTAAAATATATTAATCTATTGTTAAGTTTTAGATGAAATTAATCGTTATATATTTAAAATATCGTAAAAATAGAAAGTGGATAAATAAATAAAAAATGAATAGAGTATTGTTGGAATAAAATTCCACAATTCATATTGATAGAATTATTGAAAACATAACCTATGGCATACAATCATTAATTATAACAAATTATAGAAGTAAAAGTCAAAGTATCCCGGTGTTTTTATTAAACTCTTTCTAAGTTAATCTCCTTTAATTTCATCATTCAATTGCCATTCTTTTCACTCAAATAGATATTTTGGCTAAGGTCAAAGAGATTAATTACATATTGAGTTAAATATATATATTTTGTAAATAAAAACATAATATCATTTGATTTAATGAATTGACAAAATGTCATCATTTGATTTAATAAATGGTTAAAATGGATATAAGCAACTTAATTAATACTTATTATATTCTCTATTGTATATATGTATTTTTCGTCCTAAATTTTCGATCAATAAAAATTTATTGAAAGAGTGTATTAATTTTGTTGCACTGATATCACCTAAGCTTGAATTAGTGCGTCAAACACGTTAAATATCACCTAAGCTTTTTTTTATTATTGAAAGAGAATAATTTTATTGCACTGGGTATTTTACACAATTATCCAATCGAAGTGTTTAATTTATATAACTTTTCAGAAAATGAAAGAGAGAAAGTACAATCATAACTTATGTAACAACATATATACTTGAATGAGTGTGTAAAAAATATAAAAATTAATCCTTATTGAAATACCAATACTTTTTCAAGTAAACCAAAAAAAACACACACACACTCACACAATGAAGTCCGTTTGCCTCAAGAAATAAATAAATATGGATTAGGATTTAGGATTGATATCAATCACACAAGAAAACATAGTAAATTGATTTATCTCGATCTTCAGAACAAACAAAGCACTGCCTCTTTCCTGACCCATCTATATATATAGCCTAACTCAAACCATACACAACACATAATAGTAGATCCAAGAAACAGCAACAAACATAGCAACAATTGGTGAAGAGCAACCAGAACCCATTGAATTACTACTACTTGGCTTTGACTTATTAGATTTGGTTTCTGAGGTCGTAGTGGTAGTTGTTGGATCAGAACTAGTACTTGTTGGAGTTGTAGTGTCACTTGCAGGTTTCTCTTTTGTGTCATCATCATCATTATCAGAATCTGATTTCTTTTTTTTAGATGGTGATGGAGAAGGAGCTGGAGAATTATTAGAGGATGATGATGATTTTGGTGCTTTGACTTTAATAGAAAGCTTCATGCCACCATCACAATGGCCTGGAGCAGCACATATGAAGTAGTGGGTCCCAGCTTTCTTGAGGGTAATTGAGGTAGCTCCGCTACTGTCTGTGCTCAGTGAATTCCCTGTGCTGCAACTTTTGTAATCGCTTTCTTTAACTTCATCCACTGTGTGACCAGCTCCGTAGTTGAAAACTGTCACATCCATCATCAAGGTATATTTATGACATAAGAGGACTCATGTTGGGATGACATTCAAAATTAACAATAATTTTATTTCGACATCCCCAAGTAGATATTTGGATCTGTATTATTAGATGTCATTGAAAAATCTACTCAGTGGAGATCACCGTTACATCCAACAGTATAAAAATGAATGTACATTTGGTACATCCATTTGTGGATGTCAAAATAGCATTATAATTAAACGCTTACTTTACGTTACTAAAATCATACTAATAGTTAGTCTACAACAAAAAAAAATTATACAATATTTATTTTCACCGTTCGGTTATAACAGTTTGGATAGAAGATTAATGTCAAGTGTTTAGTGCGAGAGTCACAGTGACTCTGTGACAGTAACTCCGTGAACAAAATTAACTGTCAATTTGTTGTTCACTCAAATTTTGGAGTCACTGTGTATTGGAAGAGAGCTAGTCACTGTTGTTCACAAATACGTGAGGTCGGATGTGTTCGGAGTCAATTTTGGAATTACTGTGACTCTGATTTTATAACATTAACTCCATGACTCCCTTAACTCTGACTCCAGAGTCACTCAAAATAAACACTACCAAGAGTGAAAATCACGTCAAAATTCAATAAAAATGAATGTTAGTACGAAATAGAAGGAAACGATATAAAAGAATTAATTTTGTTAATATTATAAGAGCATAGGAGAAAGATCTTACCAAGAGTGTCGCCAACTACAAAGGTCTTGCCACCAACCCAGGTGCCATAATCGCCACCAATTGTCCAACCTGATGTTTCTCCAACGGTGTAGACAGTTGCTAGTGTAGGGAGGATCATGCTCATTGCTAAAAATAGACTCAAAACTAGTGCAAAATATGATGATACCATTTTTTGATCAGATAGTGTACGTGGTTAGTGAAGAAGTGAAACCAAGTTGTTATAAATTACAGAGGAGTCTAATATGTGGATGATATGCTTTAGAGTGAGTTTGCTTTATATAACTCATTATTGAATGAAGGGGTAGAGTTTTTAGAACTAACTAATTAACCCGAGTTGGTCATTATGGTGACGTGGGTTAAACTTTACAGCTAATGGCCAAAAAAGTGGGTCTTCTCTGTTCTTACCAACTCCTATGATATGAAATAGCGGTTGAATGGAATTATTCTGATGCAGTTACATTGTCGTTGATGATATAACATGCCACCTATTACAGAGAAACTTGTATATTGGATATACATTCAATCTATCGTACTTAAATTTTATGAGTTCTCCATAAACATTATTGTTCTCCATCCTTAGTTTCAGGTTGATGTCTACTTACATTCATTTTTTTTTATATTAATTGTTCCGTACCTTACTCCGACGTGGATTGTATGTCGGACTTTGAACTTTACGCTCCGCTCCTCTCCAAGACGTTGAGGGTGGTTCTCTGCGAGGACTCTAAAACTTAAGTCTAATATGATCACTGAGAATGATATCGTGGGATTTGAAATGAAACTTCGATAACCGTCTCCGAGAAACTTTTCTGCAAGGCCGCGCCGATTTATGCGGCGTGCATAACCTCTTATCTACGAAGCGACTCTGAAAAACTCGGCATCCTTATCCACTCCTATCGGGTTCTTCGCCCTACGTGGTAAATCGAGTCGGACCTCTTCCATATCGGGTCGGGCCTCTAGAGGAGAGGAGATCTCCTTTTTATCTATTACGGCTTATAAAGAGAGTATCACTAAATAATAATTAATTCTGATTCATTTATACTCGTAATTTAAAGATTAACAGCTTAGTCCTTTTACCCAAACTCAATCTCCTCTCCTCTTAAAAAAAAGTCTATTAAATGTATAGAGAAGAGAAATTAATGTATGTGTTAAGGTTGTAAATATATATTTAATTTGACCCATTTTTTAAAATTAAAATTCTGACTTAAGAGATAATTTTAAAGTTTGGGTGAAAAAGATTAAATTAGTCCCTAAATAATGATGAGGTCCAAGTAATCCTTTACCTAGCTATTACTGCTCCTTTACCATATTCTAACTACTAAACATAATCAGGATGTGCATGGAGGATATCATTGCAAGTTCCCTGTTACTATGCCTTTACGGGGAAAAATTATTAGTTTAGTTCGACTTTCTCCAGAAAAATTATTTAAAAAAAAGAGTTGAACTTTAAAAAGGAGGTGAAGTATATTATGATTTGATCCATTTTATAATTGGCAGTTAGTCACAATTAGTCCTTAAAATATTTTTGTGTGCTTCATTTTACTCTTAAAATAAGACATTAAGATTTAGTCTTTGAAATTATATATAAAAAGTAATTGATGATGTTAATCCTTAATTAATCAGACTATTATTTGTACAGATTAATATGAATTATAGTAAGGACAAATTCAATTATTTTACAATTTCACAAATTAAACTATAATTTTTTTATTTTGTAAATTAAAATGTAGCATACATAAATGAAATTTCAAGACCAAAATGAATATGTGATCAAATTAATCAGTTTTTAAAATTGCTTAAAATAGTATGGCTTAGATGATATTATGAAGCAGAAGATTAGATTCTAGAAGGCGAAGCAAAAGATCGAACAGCCAGAGTAAACTTGGCTATAGAGAATAATTTCTTTGTGATGGCTTCAAAAAGGGATTTGATGAGAAATGATAAACTCTGCTTCTACTGCACAAAGAATATGATAACAATGGCAAGAGAGAGAGAGAAGAGAGAGAAATCGATCTGAATGAGCAGTGTGCTCTTTGCTTACTTACAAAAAATGAAGCTTAAGCTTCTACAGGAATACAAGATTAATTTATATAGGTCTGTACATGAAAGAATGATAAAGGGGAAAAACTAACTAAAACAGAATAGTAACAACTATCTGATTGTAACTGCCTATGGTGGTGGCTTAATGACTGTGTCATTAAGAGGTAATGGAATAAGCTGTGATACCCCCCACAAGCTGGGCGATATAGATCTAGAAGACCAAGCTTGGAAACCATATGATGAAAAGGACCAGAATGCAAACTCTTGGTGAATACATCAGCAGTCTGTTCTTTAGTGTGAACCGGAAGAAGATGAATCAAACCATTTTGAACTTTATCCCGAACGGTGTGACAATCCATTTCTATATGCTTTGTACGTTCATGAAAAACCGGATTCGTGGCTATATGCATGGCAGATTTGTTGTCACAATAGAGAGGGAAAGGTTGAGCAGGGGACATATGTAAATCATCAAGTAGATGTCGCAGCCATTGAGCTTCACAACAAGCCATTGCCAATGCCCGATATTCTGCCTCTGAAGAACTTCTAGCAACAGTTGGTTGCTTTTTACACTTCCATGAAATTAAAGTTGTTCCCATGTAGAAACAAAATCCAGAAATGGATCTTCTTGTGTCAGGACAAGATCCCCAATCAGAATCACTAAAACCACTTATCTTCAAGTCAGATTGAGAAGGAAAGAACAAGCCAAGAGCAGGAGAAGTTTTCAAATATCTAAGAACTCTAAGGGCACATTGTTCATGTTCTATCATGGATTAGATAAGAATTGACTGAGCTGACTAACTGCAAAGGACAAGTCAGGTCTAGTGTTTGTAAGATACACTAAACGACCAATCAATCTTCTATATCTAGAAATATCAGGAACATGTTGTGAACCTTCTTTAGTGAGCTTAACTCCAGGGTCCAGAGGTGTACTGGCTGGTTTACTAGCAAGGAGACCAGCCTCTTCAATTAACTCTAAGGCATATTTTCTTTGAAAAAGAGCAATACCTTTGCTAGTTCTAGCAACTTCCATGCCTAAAAAATATCTCAAATCACCTAGATCCTTGATTTTAAACAGAGCATCTAATGTTTTCTTCACAGAATCAATCTCAACAATGTCATTACCTGTTAGCATAAGGTCATCCACATAAACAAGGATTATGGTGACTTGGTCTCCTGCTCTTTTGATGAACATCGAATGGTCTGCCTGAGACTGAACATAATTGCAAGCTAGCAGTGTTTGAGTGAGCTTTTGGTTCCATTGACGGCTTGCTTGCTTGAGTCCATACAACGATCTTTGCAACTTGCAGACCTGCCCTTTCTTAATATTTTTCAAACCCGGAGGAGGTACCATGTAAACTTCTTCAGGTAAATCACCATAAAGAAATGTTGTGTTAACATCCAATTGCTTCAAAAACCAGCAATGAGCAGCAGCCAAGGCTAGAACTAATCTGATAGTGGTCATTTTTGCAACAGGGCTAAAGGTTTCAAGATAGTCTATACCCTCTGTTTGAGTGAAGCCCTTTGCGACCAATCGAACTTTGTACCTCTCTACAGAACCATCCAGATTGTGCTTAATTTTGTACACTCACTTGCAGCCAATAGCTCTTTTTCCTGGTGGCAAGTCAATGAGGATCCAAGTCTTGTTCTCCTCTAGAGCAAGTAACTCAGCATCCATAGCCTTACACCAGCAGTCACTTGATGCAGCTTCTTTGTAGGACTTAGGTTCTGTTTGTGAAGAAATAGCCAAAGAAAAAGACTTGTATGCCGATGTGAGATTATTATAAGAAATGACATTTGAAATTGGATGAGTAATATTAGAAACAATTGGTACTGCAGTGGATGAATTTAGTGCACAATGGTAGTCTTTGAGGTAGGATGGTGGTTTCTTAGTCCTGGTAGACCTTCTAATTGGATCTAATTGTGAGGGAATATTTCTTGAAGTGTTTGTGGATGCAGGTGTAATGACAGGTGGTGGAATGGTGTGTGTAATGTCATGGGGGTCAAATGAGGGAGTAGTGTCAAGGTTTGGATGAGAAAAATTATTTTCAGGTATGAGATTACTAGGACTGACAACAAAAGAATCTGTTGTATTAGTGGAGGGTGATGTATCTATCTCAATTAGAGGAGGGTTTTGTGGTTGACTTGACTCAGTGGTAGAGGTGGATGCAGACTCAGGAAAAGGAATATCTAATGCATTTAAGCTTATTGATATATCAGATGGAAATGCAGGAGTGGTAATGGGGGAATTTTTGTGATATGGCATTATTGATTCATGAAAGACTACATGTCTTGAAACAAAAGTTTCTCTAGATTTCAGATCGAATAAAGTGTACCCTTTCATACCTGTTTGATATCCGAGAAAGACACATTGTCTAGCTCTAGGATCAAACTTTTTTCTATCAGCTGTGATGGTTGATGCATATGCTAAGGAACCAAAAATTTTTAAATTTGATAAATCTGGTGTCTTTTGAAACAGAATGTGAAAAGGAGTTTTATTGTGTAAAATTTTGGAAGGCATTCTATTTATAAGAAAAGCTGCATGTGAGACAGCAAAGTTCCAAAAGATTAATGGAAGATTAGATTGAAATATCAGTGATCTTGCAATGGTCAGCAAGTGTTGATGTTTTCTCTCCACAACTCCATTTTGTTGTGGAGTTTCAACACATGATTTTTGGTGTAAGATGCCTAAGGAATCATAGAAAGATGGCATATTAAACTCTTAACCATTATCAGATCTGAGAATTTTAATTCTCTTTTGAAACTGAGTATCAATTAATTGAATAAAATTCTTTGTCAGGTTTCTTGTTTCACTCTTGGTTTTCATTAAAAAAATCCATGTGAACCTAGATGCATCATCCACAATAGTTAGGAAATATTTGTGTCCAAGCATTGAAGGGATATGAAAAGGGCCCCAAATATCCATGTGTACAATGTCAAAACAAGAATCTGCAACTTTGTTACTTACAAGAAAAGGAAGATGTTTTTGTTTAGCAAAATGACATGTCTCACAATGGTTATTCAGGTTATTACAAGAAATGAAAGAAAAATTCTTAGCTAGTACATGTAGTTTCTCAATTGAAGGGTGTCCTAATCTATGATGCCATATATTTGATACATGCTGAGTATTTTTGTTGTGTGTAATGTTGACAATGTGGCTTGATTGTGGACTTGTGAAGGTGATAGGAGCAGAGTCCAGTGAGTAGAGGTTCCTATTACACTTAGCAGTGCCAATTGTCTTCAAAGATTTGTCCTGTATTATGCATCCAATGTCAAAAAATCTGAATTCACATTGCAAGGCAGTGGTAACAGTAGATATTGAAATGAGATTAAAGCTAAATTGTGGTATGTATAAAACATCAGTCAAGTAGAAAGATTTTGAAAAAGAAACTGTCCCTGCAATGTTTGTAATAATCTCTGTACCATCAGGCAATTTTATGGTAATTGGTGATACTTTCTTGTAGGTGGTAAACAAAGTGAGAGAATAACAGATATGATCCGTAACACCTGTATCCAAAATCCATCCAGGATAATGAATACCACAAGAAAGTATCCACGATTTACCTGTTAAAGAATTATTAGAAGTAGAAATTTGATTAGCCACATGTGGAGGTGCAATTTGCTGCAGATCTGACTGATGAAGTAAGGCTATCAGCTTTTGTTGGAGCTCCGGAGTCAAGAACTCCTTTGCATTCTCGTGACTTCCCACCAATGGTGGAGCTGGATTGGTTGCAGCCCGATTTTCTCCTATGACAGAAGAAACAGCATTGATTGAATGCTGATGTGCTTGCATGGAAGGAGGATAACCGTGTTTAGCCCAGCACTGATCAATTGTGTGTCTGTGACGATTGCAGTGAGTACAAAAGGGACGACCACGTCCACGGCCACCACGGCCTCTGCCGCGTCCACGAGATGAATCTACAGCAGCAATGACAGTCTGAGGTGGTTCACCAATAACCTCACGTTCTTGTTGCAAGATCAGTGCCAGAGCTTGATTAATATCTGGAAAAGGCTTAAGGAGCATGATCTGACTGCGACTGTTACTGTATTGATCATTCAGTCCTTTCAGAAACTTGATAACAAATTCCTTGTTGCGATAGCTTTGAATAGTTGGAATTAAAGAACAAGAACACGGGATTGAGCAAGCACAATTAGGGATCGGGCGAAAAGACTCCAATTCTTCCCAAATTCCTTGGAGATTAGCAAAGTAAGCAGAAATTGATCGATCACCTTGTTTAAGAGAGTAGAAATCCTCAAGAAGAGACGAGATACGGTAATCATCGCCTTGATAGTACCTGGTACGAAGAGCATTCCAAACATCCAGTGCAATGTTGCGCCAGAGCATGCTCATAGCAATCTCTTTGCTGAGGGATCAAGTGATTCATGATAGGACGAGTGTATTGCATCGAGACCACGAGTCAAATGAAGGATCAGCGGGATCGGGTTTGATGATTGTACCATCAATGAATTGAATCTTGTTCTTGAGTTCTAAGGCCATTGAGACTTCACGCGCCCACACATGATAATTGGAGTGACCTGTGAGCGTGGTGGAGATGATAGAAACGCCTGGGTTTTCATTCGGATGAATGAAGTAAGGGCTTGAAGGATTTAGAGCAGCGTTCGCCATTGATGAAAATTCAAGAAATTGCAGAAGAGAATGCAGAAGAAACAAGGATAAGATGGATCGGAGAAAGAAAGAAGGAAGGAAGCGGAAGCGAGAGATTTATCAAACTGATACCATGATAAACTCTGCTTCTACTGCACAAAGAATATGATAACAATGGCAAGAGAGAGAGAGAAGAGAGAGAAATCGATCTGAATGAGCAGTGTGCTCTTTGCTTACTTACAGAAAATGAAGCTTAAGCTTCTACAGGAATACAATATTAATTTATATAGGTCTGTACATGAAAGAATAATAAAAGGGAAAAACTAACTAAAACAGAATAGTAACAACTAGCTGATTGTAACTGCCTATGGTGGTGGCTTAATGACTGTGTCATTAAGAGGTAATGGAATAAGCTGTGATAAGAAAGATAAGGACCAAGCAGCCAGAAATTTCTTTTATGGGTGCAAACAAGGATAGAGTTAAATGTTTTTTATAGTCTTAATAATGATGAATGCAATACACGATGGAATACTTATTTTTTTATATGTTATTTTTATTTATTATTTTTAATTTTTTGTTTGATTCAAAATTTCAACTTAGCTTCGCTTGAGGAAGATTGATCGGGACGTCCAAAATAAGGGGAGTGTTATTGGTAAAGAACGTAGCATAATATTTTTTACCTAATTTTTATCTATTTAAATATTAGTTTGAGGAATATTTGATAAATTACAAATATATTCATTAAAATTGTCAATATTTAAATCAATAATGTTAAGTAGACAATGAAAAACCAGCTCATACAGTCAATGAGTCTATTTTAGCTTTGGTTTTGGTCCAAATAATCATTGAGATTGTAATGGACTAAGTAATTATGGCCCAAAATCTCATTTATTAGCTGGTTGGGCTGGTTTTGTATTATTTATTTAGCATCACCCTATTTAAATGAGATGGAAAATAAATAAAAGAGTATTGTATCATATACATTTAGTATTTTCTCTAAAATAATTGTGATCCAAACTGCATACCAAAAAAAGATGAAATGGTGGGAGCAAGGAGCTGTTGGGTTCCTTTCCTTTTGGTCAGTACCAACAATTTTGCTAGCTGTTCTATCTATGAGCCAATGGACATGGAAAAAAAATCACTCACCTACAATATGTAAAAGAAATAATCATATTATAGAGAGGTCATGCTAGAGAAACAACTTACAGGGCACCATATAGATCACTCCATTAGTGGTTGGTTCTGGGACCATATCATTTCACAAGAGGATTCCTTCAAGGTATTTGTGAAAAATAAATAAATAGATGCACTTATTAATGTAATATAAATAAGTAACAATTATAAAATAAAATTTTACAATTTTATAATGTTGTCATATTCTAACAAATAATATTAGACTTATAAATTAAACAATTTTTTTTATACAACCATGCCATATATTCAAAATAGATTAACAAGTATGCATTTGATGTGAGAGATAAGAAAAATGATTAAATTTTATTCTAATTTAGTTAGATTAAAATTTAGGTAACCCCATTGCTGATTTGACATAACATAAATGGTGCATAGGCTCTCAGTGCACCTAATAATTCCTGATAATTATATAAATTTTACAATAATTGTTGTTATTTACACAATTAAAATTTGCTAAAATTAGTTAATATGAGAATTTTAGATCACAATTACTCATTTTACTAAAAATTAATTTTTTAAAGGTAGTTTTTGTGCTAAAAAATTATCTCAATTAATTGATTTCACTGTTTTTCATTATTAAGAAGGTATTATTGATTTATAATAAAAAGTTAAAAGAATCATTAGTTCATTTCATGCGTCATAATCTACAAGAGATTTCGTCAGTTTGACTAGTATACTAACCCTTCACTAATCACTGCATATGAAGATAAAATTACAAACATAATAAAATATTAAAGCGACTCGTGTCACTAGATCTATTTCTATTAAATGGTAGCTTATTTGTTTGAATAATATACATTGCTAATTAATATTTGATCTTCAATTTTGTTTCCTTCTACTTTTGATCTTTCAATTCTGTAGTCGTGACAACACTTTTTTCTTCATGAGTAATAGTTGATTCAACGAAGGATTCAAGGTCCTTTTCCATGTCTTCTACCTGCATTTTCATCTAAATTCATCATCACCTCTCATTCAAATAAGAGATCATATTCCAATCAGAAATTAAAATTCCTCAATAGAATTAACCCTTCAATAAGTTCAACCGATGTTTATGAAATAATAGTAAATCATAACAATTTCAGCTTTACTAGAAATATAAAATTATACTAATCAAAACAATTAAAAATAAGAATTTGAATCACAATGATTCAACCTATTAAAAATACACATATGTTTTAAAGTACTATTTGAATCATAAAATATTAAAATAAGTTTTTTTTATTATTTTAACTGAAAAAATATTGTTATTTAACTTTAGTTCCTGTAAGAACTTATTGTCTGAGAGTTGGTCTGATATTATATTATGACTTTCAAAAAGTCAAATTAGGATGTATTTATTTAGAGTTCGTTTGGTTTAAATTTTGGTAGAATTGTTTTTAAAATAATTGATGGTAAAAGAATTGTGTTTAAAATAATTGAGGTAGAAAAAATTGATTTGTATTTGAAAAAAATGTTAAAAAAGTGGATTTGAAGGAGTTGTTGTGAGATAGTAAAAGTAAAAACTAATACTTTCAACTTCTATTAGAATTAATTATTTTCAAAGTGATGCACTTTTTTTAGAAGTAAAATGACAAAACAAACACACAAACTTTTTTCTAACTCACTTTTTAAAAACTCAACTGAGTTTTAGAGTGTAACCAAACACACAGTTAGTATAATAAAATGTATTAGGCATAGGCTTAATTATATTATATGATATATCTTTACCCATTATTTGACGTAGAGAAGACGAAATATATAAGCTTATACATTATAACATCTTAATTGTGCATATAATTATCATATAAAAGTTATTTATTATATTACGTTTTTAGAATAAAAATGAAAAACCATGATAATCATATGATCGATGAGAAAATTTTGGGTATATATGTTGTACATTGCAACTTATTTGATTTATTCATTTTTTAATTATTTATATCTAACTTATTTACTAGCTAGCAACTATATATATTTAATAAACCATTATTGATCTATATTTTTTTAATAAATAAAATATAACTAATCATAGTTAGTTTATTTAGAGTTGAAGAGTTTAAGTGGTGGGTCCTATTATTACATGACATTGGTTGATTAGAATACGTATGTATAATAATCTTAAGTGGCAACTAAAAATTTCTCTAGAGCAAAATTTTTCAATTTAGGAGTGCTATTGGTACATATAAGAGTATTATTCACCCATTTTTTATTCATTTTAAATATTTGCAATTTTGATGCATATGTTGAACAATTATTATCAAAATTAAGGACAAAAAATGAATGAATGATACTATTATATGTACATTTAGCATTTTTTTTTTTTCACTTACCCCGCCCTTCAGAACATATAATTCTCACTGACGTGAAAATCAAGGAGTATAAAATTATAACAAGTTCATATCTGAACAAGGCATCTTTGATTGAAAAATGAGCTAATAACAAGTTGCTTGCATGTATGTTGAAAACTAATTGCAAGTGGTTCTAAATTTTCTGAATAAGCTAATCGTTTGGTTAACTGGAAATGAAAGTTCTTCGATATAAGGAGGAAATTTCTTATGTTGTGCCGATAGAGACTTATATTAGTCAAACATTGAATAGATCTAAAGCAGGAAGATAATCCCAATTCACACATACATTCAATCTAATAATTTGACTTGCATAATTAATTAAGAAGAAATAGGGAATGACTTTTATTTCATTTATATTTTCCTCAAACCAATTGTCATAGTTAATATATATTATTAGGGTTTAGCAAAACCCATATTTTAAATAACACGGTTTTACTTATGCATTGTTTAGTATCATCTTTTTTAATTTTTTTTAGTAAATATTTCATTTGATCCCTTAAAATTAATATTAATGATAAAATAGTTTTACTGTATAAAAATAATATGATTTTTCATGACAATATGATTCTTTATGATTGAAAATTTACGATAACATGATTTTCTCAATTTTTTTTCTAAATTATCAATTTTAATAGATCACATGGTCCTAAAAGTTTAATCTTGTTGAAGTATCCTGTTATCATTAGATTATTTTGTTCATCATGTCATATTTTAAGACATCACTTATTATTTTTAGAGTAATATTTCATGTACAATATAAAATCAGCCACCATCAGTTATCATATGCAATAATCTAACTTTTTGAAAATACTAATATAACTTTTAAAAATGTTCAATTAATTTATAACTTTAAAAGTTGGATTAATACTTTTAAAAAGTTGGATTATTGCATATGATAAATTATGATGACTAATTTTATAGTGTACACGCAATATTTCTCTTATTTTTATAGTTTGAGCTAGGGACTATTTTAACTCTCACATTAATCTTTAGGACTAAATGACATATTTGCTATTGTTTTTAGTTTTGTAAACCTTAAGATAGAATTTTATAAGTATTGAATAAGGCATTTGGTTAATTAATGCACCAAAAAAAGACAAAAAGACATTAGGTAAAAATGTGACGAAGACAAAACACAGTTGTCAAATTGAAGAGATTAAAAACCTTTTCTAGTGCGTGTTCTGCTTGTTGGGCATGTTCGTCTATATCTTCAGCTACTTTTTCAATAAATTCAACAGCGTCATGAAGCTTTCCCTCCGGAACATGCTTTACAACCTCTTCAGCTACCTTCTCTACCCCCTCTGCTACTTCTTCCACTATATCTGCTACCTTTTCTGCTTCGTCTATTATTGTTTCAATTTTCTCTACACGAAAAAAATAAAAGCAGGTGAACTACCAAATTGACTCTCGAAAGATTTTATCGCTAACAAAATGACCTTCAAAATATCATAATGACAAAATAGCCTTCAAATGATTAATTATTTTTTACAAAAGACACAACTCGTCAAATTCTGTTAATGGACGTTAACGGAGAAGATAACGTGGACTGAGAGGATTGGTCCTCAAGTGACAATTCACGTCTGTTGAGAATCGATGATCAATCCTGGTGTTTTGAGGATTGATCCTATAAGTGAATTTGCACTTCTCCAAAAGGGGGATCGATCCTCAAAGTTGAAGGATCGATCCTCTCGGTCCACATCATTTTTTTCAATAATGTCTATTGATAAAATTTTACGAGTTGTATCTTTTGTCAAAAATAATTAATCATTTGGGGATTATTTTGTCGTTAAGATCTTTTGGGGTCATTTTGTTTGCAACAAAATCGTTTTAGGGTCAATTTGGTATTTCATTCATAAAAGAAAGCAAAACTCATCAGTCATATAATAAAGTTCAAGTTTAGAACGTAACTAACAATGCATTCTTGTTGCTAGTTAACTTGGAAATCCTAAGTTCTCTTACCTTTAAGTTGTAGCAAAGGCCCCCATTTGCCCCTCGAAAAGGACATAAGTATGGTGAATATTGTTCCAATGATCCATAATTTCCTGCTAGAGATCACATCTTCTTTATCATAACTTTTTATAACTTGAAGAATATATGTAGATTAAACTAAGGATTTATCTAACCGGACATTAGTTAAGATTTTTTTCAAAAAAAAAAATTTGAATAAAAAACGAGTTTCTGTATTTTCAAAGCATAGGGTACACCAAAAAAATTGAACTTACTTCGTTTAGAATACTTAATCAATTCCACAAGAAGATAACCTCTTATGGAGTAGGTTGATTTGTGAAATGAGATTTTATTTCTGGAAATAATATTTTTGGGAACAATTTTTTTCAAAAATATAATATAATCCTTTTATTTTACGGACTAACATTCTTGGAATGTAATTTGTCCGGAAAAAAAAAAAGTCATACTCAACGGACCTCGGTGACAGACAACAATTAAGCTGATGAGCCGGGAAATGTATTTTTAAATTTTTGAAGAAGTTATTACATTTGATTTTTAACAAAATCTTACATTTCATGTAGGAGATAAAAATAAACAATGAAGTACATTTTATTCCTAAAAATATAGTTTTTCCGGGAAATGTATTTTTAAATTCTTGAACCAAACAAATATGCAACAATCCTTTCCCATATCACCCAAACGCCCCCCTTAAAGTAGAATGGACAATTTTATTTAAAAACAAAAACAAAAAAAGAAAAGAAAAATGAGTTAGTATTAGATATAAGAAATTGATGGAGGGAATGAGTTACGTACCATTGACCAGGTGAAGGATCAGCAGGTAGCGGTGCACCAGGTTGTGTGCTGGCATAAACAACCCTGTTCCTGCTTCATGGATATATATATAGCAATCTTATTAGTATCTTATCAAAAGAGAAGAAGAAGCATCGTGAAAGAAGTACAAAGATTACTATATATAATATGAGAAATGATAGACGTACATATTTCTAGTGGTGTCATTTTGAAATCTAAAGCCCAGATTCTGTGCTGGAACAGAGAAGCCATTGTATTTGACTTTGGATTTGATTGGTAGATTATGAGTTTTTGGATGATGATAGTCAACTACGACTAAGCATGTAGATTTTTGGGCAAAGATTGTGTTTGCCATCGATATGCAAATAAATCTATAGTATGCGTAAATAACAAAGATGAAAGATGAGTTTCCTATGAGGATATATAAATAAATGGTGAGTTTTTGTAAGACCATATATATATATTGACAAGTAGAGATAAAATAGTTGAAAGTGGACATGGTCATAGACACGTTGATGAATGGAATGCTGAGATTTAACATAATAAGGAGAGAGTTTTTGTTAATAAAATTAGTTTAATTTTAGAATTGCGTAATTGGTAGTTACACGCAATATTTTAAGACCAATTACTGCTACAGTCTCGTACGTAGCCTTTTTTTATGAGCCATGGTTGAAAAATCAAAATACATGTAGACTAAATTTTACAATAATGCATGTGGTACAACAGAAATACGATACATTCGACAAATATTCAACATGTGCTATATGTATAGTACACGTACGTATAACGCATATCTCATATCATGTATAGCACACGTTGAATATTTATTGGACGTATTTATGTTGTACGACAAACATTATTGCTAAATTTTATAAATAATATCACGTGTATACACTTTAGTAGGTCTGTATCAACCACCATTTTCATAAGTAAAAATACTCAAACAAAATAAATAAAATATTCAAATAAAACACGAGTCGTCATGCTATAATTGCATCTCATAACATAATCATAACTGTATCGTAATGTAACTGTATCAGAGATGAAGCTTGAGTCACCTCGTAATAACACGCCACTGCTAAATTCGACCGGGAGCTACATCCAGACTATACTGTAAATACATACTACAACGAGATCACACACTACATAAGCAGTGAACATACAATTCATACTAACACGCAATATACAACATACAACATATCATGTTATAATACGTAATACATGATTCGTGATCTCTTTATTCTCTATTCATATCCTACTATTTTACAAGCTAAGGTCATGGGTACCACATTAATCAATATATAGCACAACCAGCATAATCAAATATAGACATAACATACCATAACATAATATATAAACTAAGGGAGAAATCTCTAAGCCATTTATCTTAACCATTCCTAACTACTTTATATGTTATATTAACCACCTGAGCATGTTATACTAACTACAACTATTATTATACAAACACATGCATGATAACATAATAAAATAAACAAACGTAAATGCTACTATGTGGTAGCACATGACAGATCCATCCTAAAACATCTACTCATGTGGAGTAATTGAAACTGAGAAGCACTGCTAGCTAGCTCTGGCTCCTGGCATCAGAATTGCGTTCACACCTGACGCCAAAAAGATGGATCATATGCGAAGAAACGGAAAACTTATACTATGTTGCGAGTTGGCTTCGCTAGTGAGCTGCACCTGCTTGCTAGTGACCAACTCGCTACTAAGGGCAAAAACATCTTTTCACTTACTTTGAAAACTTGCTCGCACTAAGATATTCCCCAAGGTATCTGACTCAACACTCCATTAGAGTTTCTCTTAAATAAAGAAGTCCAAAGCACTGCTTTGATTAGACAGGAGTATTATGTGTGAATTTGGTAAAGCTTATTGAGCAAGTGCTCCTCCTCTAAAAAAAACATAAGCTCTTTTTTTTTGTGTTTGGTAACTCAAAAAGCCAAGGAGTTTTTTCTCCTAGCTTTTGAGAGTCAAGGGTGCTCCTAGAAGCCATTAGGAGTAGTTTTTTGAAAGTTCAAAGAGCTCAACAGCTTTTTGAGAGCCAGAACATTACCAAATCAAACTTATGTGTAATATAAAAGCTATTCTAACTACTCATATATATAGGGGTGATGGCGAATTGGTATCACTGATCTTACTGATGTGGGACTTGCATTGCTTGCTAGCAAGCTACTCTTTCCCGCTAGCGAGGACCTCGCTAGCAGCACCCATGTTGTTGTGTTCTAAGGAGCTCCTAAGTCCTTTCTAGTATTCCTAGGTCACACTTGAGTCCTTCCTAAGAGATTTTATAATAGGAGGTATCACATTGGGCTTCTCTCTCTCTCTGTTAGGGATATATTTATAATAAGTGTTAGTTAAAGTAAGTGAGGTGCTAATTACTCATACATGCCTATAATTAAAAGGCTACTCACTTGTATATTTTTATCATTCCATCAATACATTTTCTCTCTTTCCATTATCTTTTTGTTTAGTTCTTCGATCAATTGAATTTGATACCATAAATCTTAACACTTTTGTTCATCACCCTCAAAGGCCCAATCCAGAACAGACCCGTAATTAAGATTTGTCTTATCTTCTCTCTATCTCTAAAACTGTATCTCTTACATCATGTCACACACACTCAACATCGATCTCCACATACTTTTATTATACCTCTGGTGCTTCCACTTTCGCAATTTTCCTTCACACCATCCTTCGAATGAATAAAGGATAAATCTTTTTTTTTTGTTTGACGGAAGTTTAGACTACGGGAGACATACTCTCATGTAAGGTCAGAGCATACCACCAACCTCAATGACGTTTATGGTGAAATTTACAGATCACCCACCAAAGAGGGTTCCCCAAGATTAATCAAACCGAAGCTACGCATAACATGGACAGAAGACTGAATCAGATGTGCCACCTGACAACTCTCGTTGACAATAAAGGATAACTCCACAAATGAATAAATGATTAAATAACAATTTTAATAAAATTCATATAATTTAAACAAGAATAACTCTACAAATTTTATAAAAATATATTTAATGGTCCTAACTTTATTGGACCATATTATTCCTCACTTATATCATCAAAATCCTAAATATCCTAATACCACTAAAAACTTTAAAGTCATCCCAAATTGACTCACATAACATGATAAAAACAAATGAAGAAGTCACAGAAATCGATCAATTTGCATCACAGCCCAAAACTATAAGATTTTACTACTCCTCGAGCAAAAGAAAAATAAAAAAGACAAAAGATATGTGACATTAATTAAATATGTTTAAATGTAATATTGATCTAATAATGTTAGTCGTACAACTGAAATACGTCAAACAAGTATTCAACGTGTACTATACATATCTGCGCTATACAAATAGCACAGATCCCATAACATGTATGTATAGCACATGTTGGATACTTATTGTTGGACATATTTCTGTTGTACGACCAGTATTATTGAATATTATATTGATCAATGTCACATTGATGTGCAACTTGTAAACCTAGTTTCCTCTACTTCTGATCTGTTGCTTGTACAGTCGTGACAACTTTTTCCTGATTAGCGGTTGATTCAACGAATGACTCCAGCTTCTTTCCCATGTCCTCTACCTGCAGGTTTAAAGTAAATTAGTCCATATCTCTTAGACTATTACTCAAATTAGAGAGTAAAATTCTTACATAATGCTTATCAAAGTATAACTTTTTCCTTTTTTGTAAGATCAAAGTATAATTTTTAATTGGCAACAATTTGTCCTTCAAAACATAATTTCAGTTGATGCTCCAGCAAGACGAAATTATAGAAAGTTAATTAAAGGGCATGTTTGGTTTGAGTTTATTTTTATGTAGTGTGTGTTTTTTAATTTCATAATTGAGTAATATTACATGTATATTATAAAATTAGTCACAATTAGTAATGATATGTAATAATTTGACTTTTTAAAATTATTAATTCAATTTTTTAAATATTGGATCAATGTAAAAGTTAAATTATTACATATATATGGTGATAGATGATGACTGATTTTGCGGTGTATAAAAAAGATTTCTCAAAACTTTATAATAAAAACAGAAAAAAAAATATGAAATAAAAAAAAATATAAAAAATGCTTCTTGTACACCATAAAATCATTAATTATCCATCACTATATATAATAATCTAACTTTTTAAAACTATTTATCAAAATTTTAATATTATAAATTATTCTAATATTTTAAAAGTTAAATTATAATTATACAAAATATAGTGACCTAATAATTGAAGGTCATTAATTTTATGACTTAGATGTAGCTTTACTCATAAAATATACATGTCCTTATCCGTTTCACTCACAGAGAACAAAAAGAAAATGAAACCATTTTCACGGACCCTTATATCTTTATTGGCTTCAAGGATGGAAATTTGAATAACAAAGGCATATTGATTGAAAATTGACCTTGTCGCAACTTGCATGCATAATTGATTCCATATTCTGGCATTTTTATTCTCTAGTATATAGAGTGTATGAGCCTTATCACATCTTATTCCATTTTCATTAATAATTCATCGGTAGAAGTTCCCAAAAATAAAATAACTTACATTCAATATTAACTGTTGCAATAATTATTTTAGAGCATTTTTTTTTTTTTGGTAATGCAACTGTAATAATCTATTTACTTTGTTGTTGTAAACTTTAATTTGTTGGACACTACTTTTATTTTTCCTTTTAGAATTTATTAGTTAAAATATAATTTAAAATAAAAAGTAATATCTTTTTAGTAATTATATATCTAAAAATAATTTTAAATATTATGATCCAAATAATATTTATTTTATCAAAATTATATTACCTTTTGATATAAAAGTTATCAAACATAAATTATATTGATATTAATTCATTTCGATCAAAATCAATTCCATATAATCAAGTTATAACAAATTGTCCTTTTTAAACACTTATATTTTAATAATAACAAGAAAAGTGGTGGGCTTCATGTATTTTATAAATAAAATATTAAAATTAAATATATTTTTATTGTAGATCAAATATTATTGATAAAAAATATATATATAATTATGATATGTACAACTATCACATCTGATTTGTTTATGAAGCATTTAATGTAATTACTAAGTGAACCATGAAAAACCAGCTCATATAGTCAATGGGCCTATTTTGACTTTAGTTTTGGCTCAAATAATCATTGAAATTGTAATGGGCTGAGTAATTATAGCCCAAAATCTCATTTATTAGCTGGTTGGGCTGATTTTGTATTATTCATTTAGCATTATCCATGTAATTAAAGGCATATTGTATTAGATAAAATAGCAATTAGGAAAATAAATAAATAAATAAAGAAAACAGTTGGAGTTGTGGCTGAGATAGAAGTTTAAATTACCTTTTCTAATGTGGCTTCTGCAATTTCGGCACTCTTGTCTATATCTTCAGCTAATTTTTCAACAAATTCAGCAGCATCCTTAAGCTTTCCCTCAGGAAGACTCTTAGCTAATTCTTCTGCCACTTTATCCACCTTCTCTGCCACATCTTCTACCACATCTACTACTTTTTCTACTTCTTCTATTGTTGTTTCAATTTTGTCTACAAATAATAAAGAGGGAATAAATTTCAATAGAAATAGTAAACAGCAGTGTTACAAGTACATCTAATATAATAATTAACGTAATTAATACAATAAAATACATTATTATTAAAATCTTCCACGTTCCAAAAAAACATGTTTTACTGTACATGAAGAGTTTTCCTTTATAAAATAGGATTTAATTTTCATGTAGTGACAGTGTACCATTTTTTTACACATTCATCTAATCATATGCTGTCATATCAGCAGTGATTGTATTTTCTCTCTTTCACTACCTTAAAAGTCATACAAACGGAACGTTTTGAATTGGACGACAATATAAAATATCTTTACACTATCCGCGCATCAAAATTAAACTCTAAAAATTATGTAAGTGAAAATATAAAAGATAACAGTTATTTTAATATTCTTTATAAATTATAATTTTTTAATATTTGTGCATAAATCTTAAAATTTTGTCAAAATGGAATGGAGAATGTATATATTTATCTAGCTATTGAGTAGAAACAGATCAATACTTTCAAATCTAACAATAATTAACACAGATAATTAACAAAAATATCCATCTTAACATAGATCTTTTTCTTCTTGCCTCTCAGTAGAAGCAGAGGTCCCCATTTGCCCTTGGTCAAGGATAGAATTGCCGTGACGATTGAGCCAATGATCCAAACTTTCCTGCGAGATTTTTTTCTTTCTTTAATTTCTTTAAACTGTTAATTAAATTCAAATTTATATTCAAATTAAAATAAAAAAGGTTGCGAAAACACAAGTTAATTTATATATATTACGCATCAGTGGACGATGAGGGAATAATGAACTCCCAAAACCCATGAGAAGAAGGTTCAACAGGGTTCAGCAAATCTGGCGGTATGCTGGCATAGATAGCCATGTTCCTGCATAACAATGGACACAAGATCTTAAAATAAGAGTTCATAAATGTAATACTAAAGATTTTTTTTATAATCGTAATTCTAATTCTAAGGTAGTGTTTGTATTTTAGAGTAAGAGTTAAGAGAGTCATGATGTTAGTGTCATAGGAGTCTGAGTACTCCAAAATTGGTTCCGAACATACACACTCTCATATATTTGTGCCTCCCTCTTCCAGCACACAGTGACTCCCTTCGAATGCAGTGACTTTAAAATTGGAGTGAACAAAAAATTGACAATTTTGTTCACTGGGTCACTATGACTCTGTTTACTAAGTCACTGTGACCCTCATACCAAACACTTGACATAGTCAATTTTTTACCGATTGCCTGACCCAAAGTCAAAAGAAACAAACGAAGCCTAAAGAATATTGACGAATGACTTTAAATTAAAAGTTGTATATATATAACAAGAAACTTTTTAACTTTAATTTTTTATAGTATGAGACCAAGTTTACAATATATATATAAACACTTATATATTTTAATGAAAGATGGGCGTTGTTAGTACATAGAATAGTATTATACGTTTTTTTTATTATTGTAATTTTGATGTAAATATTGATAATATGTCAACATTTTTATCAAAATTATAAGACAGAAAATATGTATGACACTAGTCTATATATTATTATTATTAATGAAGTTTAAAAAATTTAGTTGGAATATAAGATCCCACAACTCTCTAATTAAGTAGATCTATCCCTAGATATAGGTAATATTCATGAAATCGTAAATTTAAATCTAAGTGATGAATGTAATTTAGGAAGAAGAAAAAAAGTTGCTTACATCTTTCTGTTGTGGTCATGCTGGAACCTAAAGATTTGGTTGTGATCCGGAAGTGAGAAGCAATAATTGTTTCTAGTTTTGGGGTTAAACCTAAGATTATGATGAGTAGTTGGATGATCGAGCTTTGAAGCTTGGCATCTGAAGACGGCTAAGCAAGGAGGCCTTTGAGTAAAGACTATGCCTGCCATGGAAGTGTGAGTCTAGTGTTTGCAAGGATCAGAAACGTGCGTTTCTCTCAAAGATAATAATAAGAGCATTGAATTGAATTAGATGGGAAGGTGGAAAGTGTGCTTATTTAATTGAATTAAAGGACAAAAATAGAAAAATGATACTAAAATTTATTAGTATGGTTAAATGTTATATAAATATTATATAATATTTTATTGTACATCTTGCATAAATACAAATGATATATGATAATTTATATATATGAGTGAGGCTAAATGCACAATAAAAAACCAGTCAAATAAGCGAATAAATGAGATTTTGTGCCACAATTACTCAGATAATTACAATTTTAATGATTATTTGGACTCAAACCAAAATAGGCACATTATTTACCTTAACTGATTTTTCACTGTGATTCTAGCATTATTGTTTCTATAAATTATTATTTATTACCAACTACCGAGTCATCATCAAAGGGAGAAAAATTGAACTAGTCAACATTGTATATTAAATTATTAAAATGAATTCTCTCACATCATTTGTCTTGTTATTCATAGCTAAATTACTCTACTGCTCGATCAATATTTAATATGTATAAATATATATCATTCAAAATTAATACTATATTCGTACATAATACATATTATTTCATCATTTTAAAATATATTTTATTAGTTAGTGAAATAATTATTTTTTATCCCAATGAAATTACTCCTATCAAAAATAGTGAGAATGGGAATTGGGAAGTGTCATATATTCAAATTAGACTATGCTGCGCGTATAAGGGCACCTCTCCTAGCAAGTTATCCTTATTAGATCAATTTTCTAGAAAAATTGAGAGAACTTCCAGGGTGGTCCGGTGGCGGTCCGTGGTGGTCTAACAGTGGTCTGTGGTGATTCGATGAGGGTCAATAGTGTCATTTTATTTTTATATTCATTATTTTCATTCATACAAACAAGCATGATACAAAAATAATTATTTTTCTGTATTGTCTCCATCTCCACCCACTCTTAAGTCCAAACGCAGAGTTTTTCCTTTAGGCCTACTCAAATTTGAGTGATAAAAATATTAACATAGAATTAGATTAAATCAAGAAATAAAACAAATATTCTGATTAAAAATTGAAATTCTATGAAAATGACACATGCAAATCATTTAAAGCATAAAAGGTTTACATATATTTTATGTATAAATACAGTCAACTAATTGTTTTGAACGTGAATTGATCAAGGTATTCCTGATAATCTAACTTGAAATTATGAAAACACAGAGTTAAACTTCCATATTGGTTCTTCATTAATTGGTCATCTACTTTAACTTTTTTTTCTCTAAATAGTCTTAAACTTTACAGTATATAAATCTAGTTAGTCATTCCAACATTTTTTTATTATAACTCTGTTAACTTCTGTTGATATAGACGGTTTATTACCAACTTGGTAAGTGACATATAATCTTAAAAATACACATATATATATATAACTCATATTAGTCATTTATCTTACTTATTTTGAATCAAAATAGTCATTTACTCTTATTTAAAGAGAACTAATTTGATTCAAAACAAGTAAATTAAAGAACTTACAAGAATTATAAATTTTTAGGATTATTACATGTTATTTATCAAGTTAATAATAAATAGTTCACATTAATAAAAATTAATGGAGTTGTAACAGAAAAATAAATAGAGGATCAACTTGATTCATAAAATACAAAATGAAAAGCTATTTTTAAATAAAAGTTAAAGTTGAGAATTAATTTAATTCACCACAGCAGTGAAGAACTAATTTAAAATTTATTTCAAACATAAATACTATAAGAAATATCCTACTCCCTCCGTCCATAAATAATTGTTTTTTTAGAAAATCCTCTTGTCCAATATTATTTGTCACTTTAAAATTTTAAGAAAGCATTTATTATTCTTTTTCCAATTTTATCGTCACATGCATTCTCTCTCAAATCTCTTATAATAATTATTACACAAAAAATTAAGGACAATTTAGTCATTATATATCATTTTTACATACAAAATTGTGTGCTTTAATTACATTTTTAATAATCCTAAAAAGTCCAAAATATCATTTATTGGTGGACGGAGGGAGAACTATATTATAAATCAAGTGTCCTTTCTATCGAGTAGTTCGAGGTACATGTCAAACTATAGTGAGGGTCGCTGGCGCAAAGCACGTTGTACACGCTCCCGCAACATGATCCACGAGATTCCCAATTTTTTTAGATATATCTATGCGTACACTTATTTTTTATCTATTTACATCAAAAAATAAATATTATAACAAATTATATATATTTATCAAAAGAAAATATATGTACGTATACATATCTTGTGTATGTATAATATTAATATATGTATATTATATATATATATATTTTATGTATATAATATTTAAAATATATATATAAGATAAATTATAAATAGATAGATGAGTGGATAGATAAAAAAATAGATGTACATACATAGAAATTTTTTATTTTTTTTAGATACCCTACTTTTTGACATAATAGAAAGATTTATTTATATATTTTTAATTAAAAAGTTAAAAATGAATTTCGCATTTCACATTTTACATGAGTATTTCATTTTAGTCTTTTATTTTAAAAGTTAATCAAATTATTTCTACATACTATAAAATTTGAGTCAAGTTTTCTACTTAATTATTCACCTTTCTTTAATTTATGGTGCATATGGTGTGCATATATTAGACATAATATAATTTAATATTAAGATTTAATTTTCATCCACAGATAGTGTATAACTTTTTTACACAGTCATTCAATTATATGTTGTCACATCAGTCATGCATGATTATGTTTCTTCTCTTTCGCTATCTGAAAAGACATATAAACAGAGTGTTTTGATTTGATGACAATATTAAATACTACTTTTACACTTTTTGTACATCAAAATTCAGCTTTTAATATTATATACTTACATATTTATTCGTTGTTTGACATGGATAATGTATTATATAAGCTTATATGTAATTTATCTCTTATGAGATCAATTTTATTTATATTATTTTATTAATATGAATTAATTATTCAATGAATAGAAATAAATATGTAATAAAAGTTTAATATTTTAAATATATAATATTAATTATAAATATTAAAATATTAAAAGATTATAGCTAATATTTATATTTGTTGAAATAATAAATAGTAGTAAAAATTGAAATAAATAAAAATATTTAATATAAATTATATTTAACTAATAAATATAAAATTAATATAATATTTAAAAATTATATTTAAATTAATAAAATATTAAATCATATAAGGTACAATATATAGCTCCAAAAAAGTTCCATGTACATCACATATACACATCTCTGTATGTTCATCGTATAAAAGACTGACGTGATACAAAAATCGATGCATGTACTTTTAATGCATAAACATTGTTCATTGTGCTAAAATCATTTCTGTATTTTTTGTGTGTGAATTTCTATATGTTTCGGTGTGTGTAATATGAATGTTTGGTGTGTGCATTAATTTTATATGTTTTGGTGTATTCATTTCTTTATATTTGGTGTGCGCAAAACTATAATTTTTTTTAACAAAAGGAGATAACTAATTGTTAACATTTTAAATCATTTTTGCTTTAATTTTGAAGTATTTAATATCATAAAGAGATAATGTATTGAAAAATATTCAATAAAATCAAATTAAATAGAAGAAAAAAAGAAAAAATAGTGGATTATGTTAAAAAAAACTTGTGAATTAGAATGAAAGACAATAATAATATAATATAAATATTTTTACTTGAATGACACAATTGCACATATCAAATTAAATATGCAGAAAATGCACAGAACAAGCATACATAGTAATACATACAAAATATATCGAAATACACACACCAAACTCACACAATTGCTTGCACACACTAAATACAAAAATGCACGTATTGTGAAAACAATTCCCGTGTAAATAGTACTCGCGCATCGAATTCTATGTCACATCAGCTTTTTATACTATAGATATATGGAAGATGCATATGATTAATGTACATGTAACATATAGCGAAACTGATATAGCTCAATGTCACATCAAACATCAAACACTTAATAGTATTAAAAGATAAGATCTTATCTTATCCAATGTGGCAAATGATCCATAAATATTTTTTTAGTTATATATGATTATGTATGATTAATGATGAGTGACATACGCCTCAATAAATCATATATTTCGTTCAAAGTACAATTGAAATTATTAAGAAGATTTATATGATTTATTTTTTATATTATTTGTTTGTGTTTGTTTTTATCGACTCCAGTAGCATATCATTGGAGTCACCAGGTCAGTGTCACTAGAGTCATTGATACATTATGTTATCACAGTAATTGCATTTTTAGTTTGGTAAAAATACATAGAGTTAGAGTCATTAATGTCTTGTATCATGTTTGTTTTGATAAGATAAATGATGGTTAGAGTTGGAAAGGATGATATTGAAATTTTCAAAAATGAATAAGGACATAATTGGAACGAAAGTTCATTAAACCATCACCCGACTCTGAGTCCACCCGTCAGTGACTCCATGACTCCACTTTTAGAGTGGACAAAAATTGGAAATTTTGTTCACTCGATCAGAGTGACTTCGTGATATCTGATTATGACCCCAAAATCAACCTGTCTACGAAGTCACTTTTTCTCTGATTCTGTGATTCTGACTCAGAGTCAGAGAAAACAAACGCAGTCTTTGAGACACTAATTAAAAGGAATTATTTTAGATATATTGTATTTCAAATAATAAATTATATCTCATTTAATGTTACGTATCATTGTTCGAATTGTAAGTTATTAAATAAAAGATTTATATTGTGCATTATTTGAGACACTAATTAAAAGGAATTGTTTTAGATATATTGCATTTCAAAGAATAAATTATATCTCATTTAATGTTACATATTATCATTCTTTAAATGGTAAGTTATTAAATAAGAGTTTAATTATGATGTACTGACAGTGTAATAAATTTTACACTATCAGTCAATCAAATTTATTAATTTATGTGACTTTTTAGTTAGTATGGAAGATTAAATAATTAAAGACTTTTATTGATGTATGATCAATTCATGATTGAATGTTTATCTAAAAATACTTTATACTAATAATAGTGGATTAAAATTAAACTCATGAATTCCAAACTAAATTTATTCAACTATTGTAATGTGGGAAGCAATTTGTTCAATTTTTAAAAAGAGGAACTAAAATTACTAATATATGCAATAATATGAAGAATATAATTAAATTGATCAATTTAACTTATTTCTACCCTACACGTACCAACAAGCTTATCTTTTTGGATGTTGAGGGTATTAAATTTGTATATATTGTATAATTTCACTTGCACAAAGGTACAGCCTTAATTAAACATTATTGATTTCGTACAACAGGAAGAAAAAAATAGCGACATCATACAAGTATTGTCATCATTGGATGCTCTCTCTCTCCTTTATTTCTTCAGCAGGATAACGCTAAAACTTAGCTGGATAACACTAAAACTTCAAATCAATGTTACTGCAATTCTGCAAAAGTGCAAACAATAATGATCTAATGGCAGAGAGGCCTTGAAACCTCAGAACCAACGTGGAGAGTACAAGGTTATATATATATATATATCAATTATTCCCTCCATTTTTTTAATATTACGTTGAAATTCATAGTAACAAAGGATCTTAACTTGTCTATCTAACTTGTCTATCTAACTTGTCTCCTAGATAGATTTACTTTTTTTTTTTTTTTTTCCAGATCTCCATCGGAGCGATTTCGATAACTAATTCCTTGTCGGTTTGTGCGTGCACCTCAAAGGTGGGACGGCTGGCCAAAGTCCTCTCTACATACACATCGCCCCGGGATCAAACTTAGGACTAGATGCTTAAGCAATTCAAGTCACTACCACTTGTGCTACTGGGTAGATGAATCTACTCTAAATCCTAAAATAATGAATCAACACTTTTTTTTTTTTTATTCACAATGAATCAACACTTACATATATATACAAGATTCTAGTCAGAGAGAACACAAGAGGAGTCAAGGCCCAACATACATAACAGGCCCAAAGAAATAAAGGAGAAAATAATACTAATATTGAACTAATGGGCCCAACTATGTATTATCCTTCACACAAATAATGATATAAAACTTGGCCAATGAGCACCAGCTCAGATGGCACCTCCTTTGGTCCAAGTGACTAAGGGGTTTGTTGCTTTAGGGTCAAGGGTTCTATCCCTATATGCCCACCCCTTCCCCAATTTCCCCTAGCTCCACTAGGAGCTCCTTGTAAACCAAAAAAAAAATAAATAAATAAAACTTGGCCAAATCACACTACTACTAGAAAATGAAAGCATTTTTAACATTGAACGTGTCAATAAAAGTATTGTCAATAAAAGTAATATTGACAACTAGTGTCCGTCGAAAATACTTAAAACTAGTTTATGAGTATTTTCAACAGCCATTAATTGTCAAAGAATAGTTTATGACTATTTTCAACGGCCAACAAAACTACTTTTATCAATACTTTTCGACAATTGCATGTTGAAAATGATCATTTTTGTTGTAGTGATCAACAACTGAGTCGCTAATAATGAAAACAAAATCAAGTTACGTACTCATGGTGCTCGGCAAAAATAAACCAATAATGTATTCGTACCACATAAATATGTTCAACTAATATTCAACGTGTGCTATATATAATACGTAATGTGTGCTATATGTATAGCATACGTACGTATAGTACACATTCTGTATCATGTATAGCACATATTAGATACTAGTTGGACATATTTATGTTATATGACAAATATTATTAAAAACCAAATGAAGTAATGGTATTTATAGATTAAGACACAATTAATTACTATCTCAGGCTCAGCGTCACTTCGTTGAATTTGATTTGAGCTGTGAAGACGATTTTGGAATTCACCAAACTTTAAGATGGGATATTGTCATCTTGATAAAGACATCGTACCAATAACATCTGGATTACCGATAAATTATTTAGCAGACCTTGAAAAAATGTCATGAATGTATTTACACTCAACTGGCTATATACTTCATCTAATCTTAATGATTATTGGACCTATTAATTAAATTAATAAGAGAAAGCCACAGACAATAGGTTTAAAAAAAAGAGCCACACACATGACACAACAGTTTTTAATTTTTATTACTTGTAAAGTAGCAATAGAGGGAGTTGAACCCATGCACCATCTTCATCATACTATATAGACTAACAATTGATCATCCATGCTATACTTGCCTCTGATAATTATTTGAGTTTTGCTTAAAAATAAAAATATTCATATTGAGAAAATGTATTTTTATGTATTCAATGTAAGATATCTATCACAATATTTTAAATTTTACTAAAATTTATTATTTGAAATATCTCGAACAAATGTTTTTAAGACACTTGAAAGATACTTGTTAGTAAATTTTAAATAATGTTTATTATCTATATTTACATAATATTTTCTAGGATCGTGATGACGGTGGGGACTAGAGCACGACTCATATTCGTCCCTTTAGATCAAGCTCTCTTTATAGTTAAAATGAATATCTAATTTAAAATAATGTACATGTAAATTAAAGAGATAATTAAAAAAATCTCAAACCCAAAAAAGTTTATATTTTATTTTACAATACCTACAATCTTAACTATGATTATCTCTCTTCTTTAATTATTTCATCAACTTACTATCCTTCCCATCAATAACAGATATAATTAAAAATAATAATAAATATTACTTAAAATTATGAAATGTGAAATTTCAAAAGTTGATAATTATTAACAATGAAGGGAGTATAACTGAGTTATTACACAAATACATCAGAAATAATATAAACCAATTGCTTCATTGTTCTTAAAAACATAAAAAAAGTCAAAAACATTCTCACGAAAATTCATTTTTTTCCCAAGAATTTCAAAATGGTGCTTGGATTGTGACACAAAATGATACCTCAACAACCTAAATCCATTACTTGTAAAATAATCCACCCAACTAAAAGAAAAACCAGGGGGAGGTTCTTTCAAACTCATTATCGAATACCAAACACATCAAAGTCCACCAGACCTTAAGAAAGTGACACTAAAACATAAAGAAAAAGAGTGTTGGTATTTGCACAATAAAAAATCAGTAAAAATCAGTCTATATATATATATTTTGAGCCACAAATATTTCAGCCCACTAAAAATAACTACTTGGAGAGAATTTATTTTTGGACCAAAAGATTGTCAAATGTCAAAAATCATCTCACCTAAAAGTTTAAGTTGTTAGGCTTATTATTGGTTTTATATTCTATCACACCCCTCACGCGAATGAATCTTTGCACTACCAATCTAATCTTTAATCTTTGTGCTTATTTCTGACCAAGCACTTGCTCATAAGACTACGATGCTATGTCAAAAACCATGATTTTGCTGGTTTTTCATTGTTGATCGAAAATTTTCCAAAAGAGAAAACCCAATTTTTGTTCCTTGTTTTATAATTAAAATCCAAGTCACGCTTCTCACTTAACATACCCATTATTCTGCATTTCCATTCTGAAATCTCTTCTTAAAACAATTCCAATGTCTAAGAAACACAGAAAGCTTTTCCCCACAAACCAAACCCAAGATTGTTCTGGCTTTTGTGACCCTGCTTGCCCTTATAACTGTTACTCTTACCCTGACTACTATTTCTCTCCACCACCACCACCCATTTCATCCAATGACCATTCTACTAACATTAACCACATCTCATCCTACTTAATCATCCTTGTTTCACTATTCGCAGTTATTTTTATTGTTGTTGGGTTCTATGTGATCAAATTAAAGTGTTATGCTGATTGGTGTGGATTTAGAAGAGTCAACGACTCTGTTCAATCTCAATCAAACAACTCTGAGGATGAGTTTCTCAATGAGAATCAAGTTGATCACCCCGTTTGGCTCATAACAACAATTGGTTTACAACAATCAATCATAAATTCTATCTCTATCTGCAAATATAGAAAAGATGAAGGGTTAATTGAAGGTACAGAGTGTTCTGTTTGCTTGAACGAGTTTCAAGAAGGAGAAACATTAAGACTCTTGCCTAAGTGTAATCATGCTTTTCACATTCCTTGTATCGACACATGGTTAAGGTCTCATACTAATTGTCCTCTCTGTAGAGCTTGTATTGTCTCTAACAACGTTGTTTCAGAGGCATTCGTGTCGAATTTGGATTCGGTTGAGCAAGAGAATAATTCAAATTCAGGAAGAAATCAAGATCAGAACATGTTGGGTGACAATGTTGTGACCAATTTGGCCTTGGAAAATAGTGATGGAACAGGGGAAGCAAGTGAGGTACTAGAGTTAATTGATGAATCGTGTTTTAAGGAGCGATTAAATGTAAATAATGATCAAATTGAGGATCAAGGGGTTCAATCTGTTTCTTCTGTTGCAAATTCTTGTTCTAGAGAATCTGAAATTCATGTCATTGATCATATTGAGGATGACACAGAGTTGCAGATTGTTAGTGTTTCTAAGGAAGGTGGTGATGAATGTAAGACAAGTGGAACAATGTTGCGTCGTTCGTCCATTGAAGAGTGCTTGCATTTAAGTCCTGTTTCTATGAAAAGGTCAGTATCTTGCAGTGGAAGGATTTTGTATGCAAGAGGTTAATGAGTCTAAAGTCTAAACTCAACTCTTCCCTATTGAAATTGTTAAATCTACGTCTCCCAATATGTATCCAACGTGTGTTATACATAATATGAGATGTGTGTTATACAAATAGTACACATTCCATATGATGAATAGCACACGTCGAATACATGTTAACGTATTTCTGTTGTACGACAAATATTAATGATTGTTAAAGTTGTAAATAGCATGCCGTGAGTGTTCACTGAGACATAAATGTCAAAATCTCATATGTTTGATTGCAAGTACAAGACACAAATATTCACACATATACATAGATTTAAGATGTTTTATTGAAAGATAGATACACAAATTTTTGTATATGTCTTTTTTATTTCTGTATTTGTGTATTTACCATCTTGTACTTTAAAACAAACAGTTTTGTTTCAGAACAATGAAATGTTGTATGTTTACCAAATTCGGGGATCATATTAATAGAACTCTGTATGTCTATATTACAAATCACAAAGTCCATTGCAATTTCAAAATAAAATAAATATAAATAAAAGATTTGATCCAACGGGGGAAAATCGAAGGTATGATTTGAAAGAGTTCAAGACTCTATGTTCTGCTTCTGCATTGTGCATTTCTAAAAGCTTGATCTTTGTTTTTTTCGTATTGGGGGTTCATAAATGCAATTCCGAACTCTACTTTCCTCCCAGACTTTTCTGCACCTCCATGATACAAATTTGATATGCTACAATAGTCAATACAGAATTGAACTGGAAAAGAGTAATTTGTTGTATTGATGCACAATTGCCATTTTATGCAGTTCTTGTGTCACATAAACCAAACTGCGAGGAATGAAGCAACCCCACGCTTTATTTATTTATTTGCAATGAATACGAGTGTCATTCTATAATTTGATAGGCTTAAGAGCTTGGCCCATAACATATGTAATCATAGTTATCAAACTTGGCTTGAGCCGGCCAGTTCGACTGCAAACGGGATAACCCAGTTCTGGAACCAAGCCGGGTCTTTATTTATATCGGTCATGCATCAAACCGGTTTTAATCGATTTTGATCAAAACTAGTGACCCGTTTGAGTTTTAAAAACCGGTGCGAGTCAAGAAGAATTTTAGAATTAAATCCAAAAGTTCAATGAGTGAGACTAAAACCTTGAACATAAAGGTAGAGAGTGCACACTAGAACCACTAAACTACGTACAGTTGATGTTAAAGTTACATAAAAATTAAATATATTACATACTAACTTGCATCAAATTATATTATTAATATATATATTTAATAAATTTAATTAGACTACTTTAAATTAGTGATTTTGAGTTGAGTCCTAATAAATAATTATGTTATTTTTTTAGTTTAATTAATGTTACTATCTTTTTATTATTATTATTATCTCAAAATTATATTTAGTAGACCGGTTGAACCATTGATCCAATACTTTAACCGAGTCGATTCCCCGTTTTGATAATTATGTATGTAATAGGTTAAGTCTCTCAAGTTAGATATGGTTCTAAACCATACCGAAATAAAGTTGCACCATTTTGTATAACTATATCTTTTAGTCTAGTAGTAGACGTTTAACCCAACGAGTGGCGTAAGATCGATGTTTTAGGTTGGTGAGTTATAAGTGCTACTTATGTACAGAACAAATCAGGGTTGTGAATTGTTAAGTGCTGCTATAAGCTAAGCACAACAATATATCATGACATGGAAGCTATACTATTTCTTTGGTTGCCCATGATAATATTCGGAGCTTCGTCTTGAATCGCGTACTTGAAAATGACAGGTGAGGCTCCTAGCAACAAGAATTTTTTCATTCACAAGACTCGAAGCTGAGATCTTGCTTAAGAGACAATTAACAAAATGCTTATCACTTGTGCCAACTCTGATTGGTTGGAAGTTATACTATTTATTGTTCATGTTTTGAGGTGTTGGGAGTGTAAGGAAAGCCTCTAACCTAAGGTTCAAAATGAGAGAACGACGCAAGAGAGAAAGCGTAGCACACATACACGAATCAGGGTTTTACAAGATAACCCTGGAAAGAAAGCAAATATATAACATAAAGATGATCTATGTTTTTATCTTTTGACATAAAAACATAGAAGTTGAAGTTGGATAGGAAACCTATATGTCAAGAAAAAAAATAATTTCTCTAAGTCCTTAAGAGAAATAAAATATATAAAACTGAATTGAAAATTTAATAAAATATAGGACCAATAGTATAATTAAACCTTTATTATTTTGTCAACATGAGCTGCATTTGTCTTGAAATTAAATGATTGCTTTGCATAACATCGGTGAAACGATTCTCGTATTTTGCTTTTCTTTTTTTGTTAATTGAAGCTATTCCATTTGACCAAACAAAAACGTAAAGGATAATCATAGCAATAGCACAACTGAACAAGGGCCTAGTGAATATATCATGCCAACAAAGAAAACAAATAATGCGAGAATTTAAAATGGATTGGCATTATGACCAAAAATCAAAAATGGATTCGCATATTTTGTCTCTTTAATAGTTAGAAAATGGCTCAAACTATAAACAAAAACCAGCGGAGGTATTGACCCAACACAAAAAAAATGAGAAAAAAAAAAGGCAAGGGAGGCATATTGCAAAAAATGTACTTGCTTGTGTGTCTAATTAATGATTTCAAGTTTGTGTTGATTCTCGATTACCTTATTTATGTATTTATTTTTACAATCTAAGTACATTAGTCATGTGTGTGCACTCATCTTGCATTCACACATTCATTCATCCAAAAATAGGAAACTTATCTAGTATCTTACTAAGACTTGATTTGGTAATGATGTGACTCTCAAAAAGCTGTTGAGCTCTTAAAAAGCTGCTTTCAAGGAGCCACACTATGACCGTTTGATAAAATATTTCAAAATTTACTCTCAATAAGCAGAAGCCATAAGTATGAGTTTGGTAAATACATTTTACAAGTGCTCTCAAAGTATAAAATTACTATAATAGACATAAATATTAAAAGATATTATTTTTACTTTTATTTCAATTAACATTTATAATAATTAATAACATAAAAATTAAAACAATACCACTTACAAATCCAAACATAGATAACTAATTCAATATTTTCACATCGATTTTAAATTTATAAACTCATCAAACTAGATGTGATATTATTTCGAACACTATCCATACTTCTGGCATAAAGGACATTAGACTCACTGAGGAAAACAAGCAAGGGTAACACCGAGGAAAAATAAGCGGCAACAAAAATAGCAGTGTATTTTGTTAAAAGAGAGCGGGAAAAAAATTGGAGAGAAAATGATGTAAAAATGGATGTAATTAATTAGGGATAAAATTGGATTTTTATTGAAATTTAAGGTTAATTAGTCATTTTACTTTTGGAGGAGCTAAAGCCAACTCTGAAAAACTACTCCTAATGGCTCCTAGGAGCACCCTTGACTCTCAAAAGTTAGGAGCAAAAGCTCCTTGACTTTTTGAGAGCAGGAGCACTTGCTCATAAAAAGTTTTACCAAACTCCCACTAATTCAGCTCAAATCGCACCAACCTTCCTCATTCACATATTCTTTGCACATGACATAGTTTTTTAAAAATAAATTAAAAATATATATTAATCATGTAAATGGGTTGTTTGAAGATTTTTTACGTCAGTGAGTTGGGGTTTTTTGAATTATTTACGATTTGAATCGTAAATAAAGAGAACAAAAAATGTCTCCCGAAATACATGATTTACGATTCAAATAGTAAATATAGAGAAACAATTTTTAATTCAAAAAGCTTTATGATTTGAATCGTAAAACTAGGCGTCTGGGTTTACAAGATTTACGATTTAAATCGTAAATCCTTTGGTTGGGATGGAAGCGCGCTTCAGGGAGATGTTAGGGGAGCCGTTGGACGCGTTCGGAGAGCCTATAAATACAGCTATAGCCTCGTATCCCTCAACACATTCATCTCTCTCACTCAACTTCTCTATATTACTCATTTCTCTCTACCAAATTTTATATTTTTTCTTGCATATTTTATATTTTCTAGATAAATGGAGGTTGAATTCTTATATCGTTTAGATTTGATTTATCATATCTCTATAAGATTGGAAGCACATGTACTTTTTAAATATTATTATTTATAAGTTAGAATTTTTATTGTGTGATTTGTTTTAGGAGAACAATATTATTATTAAAAGATAGAATTATTATTAGACGATTAGGATAATGAATTTAAGTTAGTATATATATTATTATTGGATGGTTAGGAGAACATTATTATTATTGTTAGGTAGTTAGGAGAACATTATTATTATCATTATTATTAAGTATTTTGGAGAACATTATTATTATTATAATAATCAGGTGGTTATGAGAATATTTTTATTATTATTAGAGTAAATACCCAAATTTGTCCCTGAACTTTTTTTCAGTGCCCACTTCCGTCCTTGATTAAATTTTATTAGTCTCGCATGGCAGTCCCTGAACTTGAATTCGACATATCCGTCCCTCCGATGAATTTCCCGTTAATGAGTGACAAATCAGTCCCTAACCCTTGAACAAAAACAATATCGTTTTGCAAATCTTCGATTACCTTCTTCTTTCTTTCCTATTTGAAACCCTAAACCCCATTACAGACCCCACAGTCGCACCTCCATCCTCTTCTTCCTCCTTGGTTCTTCTCCTTCAACCTCCATTAAAACATCTCCTTAAAATGGAATCTTAAGGTTGAAAGAGGTGATGATTTAATGGAGCTTACAAGAGGGGGATAAGAAAATAGAGGACAGAAGAGAGGGAATGGCGGTGCTGGTGTGATGATGAAGGTTTAAGGAGGTGCAAGTATCCAATGTTTTTATCTTATTTGGACTTTTAATTTTCTGAAAACACTTAACAAACAAATTAAAAAGCATATGACACAAAAATCATACATTTTCAATATTTCTTTTTCAAATAACTCAATAACAAATAATAAACAAATAAAATTATCTAAAAATTATTCTACAAATCAAATAAAGATAACTCATGTAGGTGTCATTATTTTAAATTAAAGAAAAAAAAGGAAAACAAGCTGAAAGTAAAAATTACCTTTATCCAGGAGATTCAATCATATGCATCAACTTTTTTCCTTATCACTTGCAATATCTTTTAATTCTTGTCTCCATTACGGTACAGGAAACAAAGTCTTCCTCAGTTTTCAACTTCAATTAATCATAAAAAAGGTATATTTGTGGAGGCAACTTTAGCTTTATAGAATGGAAACAAAATCGTTGGCATAATATAATTGTGATGAGAACGAAAAGTGTAGGTAGAACATTCCGTTCTCATCAAAATTTTACTTTTATGGGTCATAATATCATTTCCTATCTAGAAGCAAAATGAAGTGGGAGACATGATGTACTAGTTGCCTGCGGTTGGTTCTCCTTTCCCAAATGTTGATGAAATGATTATTGTGATCAATTATATTTCCATGTGTTTGCAAAGACTTGGTTAGTCTTAGCTGCAAATTGAAAGTAGTGTCATTGATTTGTTCTTCTTTTGTAGAATGATTGATTACAATAATGTTGGTCGTACAATAAAAATACGTTCAATTAATATTCAACGTGTGCTATACATGACATGGAATGTGTGCTATATATATATATAACACCTACGTATAACATACATTCCATATAATGTATAATACACGTTGGATACTAGTTTGACATATTTATGTTGTACGACCAGTATTATTGGATTAATTATGCGTATAATTAATTAAATTTTTAAGAGTAACTATTGCCACTTTCACTTGTCTATTACCATTCTCTATTAAATAAAGTTTTGTTTGATTGTTCCAAGATATCCTTCTTTCTTTTTCATATAATAAATAAGAAAATCAATTATCCTATTTATAATTTTATATACAATATACCTTATACTATTATTTTTTTCTCAAATTACTTATGTAATATTTATTTTATAAATACATTTTTTTTATTTTTTTAGTTTCTTATGTAGCACATTGAATTCCTATTATTTCACATTTGTATCATAAAAGTTGTGGGACAAATTTAATCTATAAACTTTAATAATAGTTTTAAATTGAAACAAGAGTTTCTTTGTTTCAGATAATTTTTTAATTATAATAATATTTTATACTTTATACTTTATTAAATATTCTATAATATCATGAAAAAATAAAAATAAGTTAGAAATAATAAATATTAAATTCTAAATAAACAAAAAATGTCTATAATAATTTTAAATTATAATTCTTAAATAGTATAAGTAAAAAATCATTAAATATTTTATAAGTAAAAATTCAAATTCGTAAAATAAAAGAAGCGAAAGAACACAAATAATGACATATATTAATTAAAATAAACTTAAATAGTATTGAAGCATTAATTAATTGTTAGTTTAATTATGAATAAGATTAAGGGTATTTTAGAACTATATATCAAACAAAATCACATTAATTTTAAAATTAAAATTATTATAATTTTATAATTATACACTAATCATTTCTCTTTTACTTCTTTGGGAATCAAATCTAGAGTCCAAAATCAAATCTGGCTACCGAAAACCAAACATCACTTAAACCTATAGTGACAATAATCATGTTAAAGTAAAATAATCTCCAGCTAGCTTGAACTTTTGTTTTGGAAATATATACTTTCCATGAAGCTACCTGTCTAGTGCCAAACTTTATGTCCACAATCCAACGTTATATCAAACCACTCAGTTTCATGACAAAAGTTCTAATTTACAGAAGCGCCAAATGGAAAAACAACAAAATTATGAATTATGCATGGGCCCCGTATACGTATAGAAAGAGCGTTAAAAGAAGGTAGACTAGTAACATATTTGTGCGTCGGTCGTAGAACATAAATATGTTCAACTAGTATCTAACGTGTGCTATATATAATATGGAATGTGTGTTATACGTACGTGTACTATACATATAACACACATTCCATATTATGTATAGCAAACGTTGGATATTAGTCGGACGTTGTACGACAAACAATATTGATAATAAAATATTGTACCATAATACTTGCATAACAATATTTCACACCATTAGGTAGCGTTTGTTTCAAAGCTTATACAATACAATACAGAAATATATGTACAGAACAATACAATGCAGGAAAATTTGTGTATTTTATTTTGTGTTTGTTTTAGTGCGTACATAACCAATTTGTACCTGTATTTTTTTTATTATTTTATGTTTATTTTAGAGGATAATACATATAATTTGTAGTAAAAGTCCAAATCACTCTTAAATTAAAACAGTATCCAAAAATTAAATGGGTAAATTTGGATAAAATGTTTATTAAAGTTTCTGTATCTGTATGTGTATTTTGTATACATACTCTGAATGTGGACACAAAATACACGAAAATTCTGTACAGATACAGCCTGTCTTTATTGTGTACATCCTAAATAAACATTATACAGATAACTCTGTATTATATTTTCTGTCTTGAACTATTAAAAAAACCTACCTTAGAGTTTGATATAGATCTATTTGTACATCAAAATTCTTAAAATTTAATGATAAAGATAAATATTGTATAAGTGTTGTATAATTTTTACTATATTATTTTTATATATATTATTGAACGGATGGGGTAAAGATCGCCACTTGAAATACATTTAAATTTAAGAACAAGGTTGGTGCGCCTTTATTGCAATTCTTTTTTTCCCCTAAAGTGGAAACAAAATCTAATGGGTTCTTTTATGACTAAGATGTGAGTGGTTTTTTAAATTTAGTTTTTGTAGATTATCATCACTTGTTTAATTTGGATGTTGTGACTTGTGTGAGAAGCTAATATGTGGGGGTATATAGAAAGGACAATTCATTAATAGTCAGGCTTATTTTAAGTTTTTATATTAATGATAATGCATGCATTATTCATATATATATATATATATATATGTATGGATTCCTAAAAACCCCAAATCATGCATGAAACTCAAAAGTCTAGATGAGGAAACTTACCGGATGAATTTTCAAAACAATTGATCGGTTATTTATGATTTAGACATGTGAATCGATCTCCTAAGTTGATAAGCATGATAGATCTCTCATTTCTAATGAGAGTAGTGTTAATATAGACTCGAGTTCACGGTGAACTCTATACGTGACAACATATATATCAACTCTTCAAAATATAATTATTAAAAGTTATTATTATAATAATAATATTATGAAATCCTTGGTTAATACGTTGCCACGTGTAGGATTCACCGTAAACTCGAGTTTATATTATCATTTTCCTTCTAATGATGAGATGTCAAATAAAGAAGTGATGTAAATAATTTGACGACCATAACCTTTTATAATCAAACTAATCATAATTTCTAATTCGGCTTAGTAATTAAGTCCATTATCTACATGTTATAAACTCATTCTTAACAAAATAATTGTAAGAAAATGATAGATTGCATCCATATAGAATAGATGGACATCCATAATTGATGCCAAATAATAATATATCATAATGTTAAAATAATGATATTTGATACCAAATTATTATAAACGTCCATTCCCATACACTCTATATGGATGTCAACCTGTCATTACCTATAATTGTAACCCAACTTGTTTATCAATTTTTATCATCATTTTTAATAAAATCCTTAAAAAAATACATAAATAATATTTTGGCACTGAACATTCTTTTCCAGACAAATTGTGCATAAATGTTTTGTAATAACTTCATGCTTACATTATATTAATCATACTGATCATTACATTATATATATATATATATATAGTCCTATACTTCATGATGGCTTTGATTTGTCTACACATACCCGAATTGTCCACACAACACAGCAATCCAGGACATTCTTCATGCCGTATAGTGTTAACATGACACATGCACAGTATTCTGGATTGGAGATATCCTTGGGCTTATACATGGTATGGCACACTTTATTTACACCCAATATCAAAGAAAACGATCCAAAATCTTTGTTGAAATTGACGTTAACCGATAGGAAATGCTAGTTGTACATATAATAATACATACCCACTTATTTTTCATCCATTTAAAAAGTTGGTAATTTTGATAAATATGTTTGTAATTTGTCAACATTCTTATAAAAGTTGCCAACTTTTAAATGCAAGAAAAATGGATGGATGACATTATTGTATGTACAAGTAGCATTCCCCTGCCCTATATCTTATATCCATAGCAAGACATGTAAATACAATGAACCAATCATACCTTTAGAAAGACGTCACCAATCTTCAATTAATTTTGTTATTATAACCTCTAAAATAGAGTGATGAATATTTCATTATGATATTTGTTTATAAAAAACTTGATGTATATAGTAATGCTGTCGTTCAACATAAATACGTCCAACTATATGATACCAACTAATTGCTAATTTGACTTATTAAATATTAAAGAGCATTGCTATGTGAAAAAAAAAACTAAAATAATCATTATTGTTATGAAATAAGATTGTGAATTTTTGTATCTTTAACAGATTTAGTCACGATTTGATTTTATCTCTTTTTTATTTTGCTATAAATAGAACTATGAATTCTAATGGAATTACTCTGATCTTAAAGACTATCAATAATATTGTCTTCTCTTCTCATCTATTTCTTTATATTATTATTATTAATTTTACAACACATTATCAGCACGATTTTTTTATCATTAAGAGATAAAAGAATGAGAGAGTTTTTCAAACCCAAATACAAAACTTTTATTATATCATATTTATATCATATCAGCTGCCCCAAAATTTGATAAGGGCATGGTATCATTCACCTTCTATTGTACGTGTAGCTTAGCTATCCTACAAATTGAATCCTTGCGTATGCTTTCTTTTTGGTTTTAGCAATATAATACTATCATAATGCAAAAACGTAATCTTTGCATATCAAGACTAAGCAAAGCATAGTCATATAGACAAAAGAGTGGCCAATTTTTATTAGTTATCTAATATTGGGTGTTGAGAAAACCAGACAAACAGCATCAAGATAAACAATTAGCAATACCGTTATTTGGACTAATAGATATCTAGCTTTTCCAGCTTGAAATAAGGGCCGTTTGGATGTCTATATTTCTGATTTTTTTTAACTTCTCACTTAAAATTTATTTTGTCTTGTTTGACTATATAATTTATGAGTTCTTTAGAAGTTATTTCATTGTTTTTTGAGAAGTCAAAATATTTGACTTTTCTATAAGCAATTTTTAAAATAATTAAAATAAAAAATTTGGTTATCAACAATGTTATACGTACACTGTTTATCAGACACTTTCAGCCACCAACCACTTTTTAAGATAGGACCCATAAAAATATTAGTGACAAACCATATGCATTTATTAGGGGTGGCTGATGGTGGCAGCATTTTGGTGTACAAAAAGTATTATTATTTTGTTATTTATATTCACATACAAAATAACTAATTATTCATAAGTTACTTCTCAGAAATTATTTTAATATAAGAGTTTAAATAAGTTATTTACTTAAACTGGTCAGAGTGTGTCCACTCAACTATTTTTTAGAAATATTTGATGTATAAGACTTATAATAGTATACAATATCTACTCATAAAGAAATTCTTAGATGTACCAGGAGCAAATTAAAATTAAAATTTTATTTTACATAACTAAAAAATTGACACATAATTTTATTAGCTAATTATATTGGAGATAGAAGGAAGTTATTTAGAGAGAGAGAAGTTACTTCTTTTGTCAAAATTTTAATGATTTAAAATAAAATTTCAACTTATTTTGAGTGCACCCAAGTATTTCTTCTATGAGCTTTGCTACGCGTACACTGAAAATCAGCCACCAATCAGTCACTATGACTAAAATACGTATTTTGTATAATTTAACTTTAAAACATCTACTTTCACATTTGAAAGAGTGAAACTCATGCGCCTAAATAATCCAACATAATTTAAGAAGTGAATATGAACTCTAAATAAAAATAAGATTCAATCCAAACATAATAAAGACCACAATCCAACATAAATAAAAACCACAATCCAACATAATAGACCACAATCCAAAATAAATAAAGGCTACAATCCAACATAAATAAAGATCACAATCCAACATAATAAAGACCACAATCCAACATAAATAAATAAAAATCACAATCCAACATAAATAAAGACCACAATCCAACGTAATAAGAACCACACTCCAACCTAAATGCAATTCGATCATGCTGTGTGTAAAATAATGGGAGAAATTAAATATTTAAAGTAATGGGAAAGCAAAACAAGAATAACTAAGAGTGGGTATTGATTGATGTGGCTATACTCGAACACTAATTGCCTGCATTGCACTGCATCGTCACATTTTATGAAATTATATATATAATAAAGACCACAATCCAACATAAATAAATATCACAATCCAACATAAATAAAGACCACAATCCAACATCCAAGAGGGTGAATATGGACACAAAAAAATCATAATTAATATATGCTTTCATGTTGTGTCATGCTTTGTTTGTTCCTCCAACATAATAAAGACCACAATCCAACATAATAAAGACCACAATCCAACATAAATAAAGATCATTATCCAACATAAATAAAGACCATAATCCAACATAATAAAGATCACAATCCAACATAAATAAATACCACAATTCAACATCCAAATGATGTGAATGACATTTTGTTCTTAACTTTGCATTGTTGTTCTTCCTCAAACAACAATAAGAAGAGTGAGAATTAAAAAAGAAACAATAAAACTGAAAGAGAGAACAAGAGTAAAATAATCAAAAGAAAAAAATAGATGAACAAAATCAAAAAAGAAGAAAGAAACAAATGAGTAAGGAACTACATAAAAAAAAAGAAGGAGAATCAAATAAAAAAAATAAGAGAAGAAGAATGTTTAAGAGTAAAAGAAGAAGGTTGAAGAAGAAGAAGAAGAAAGAGAAGAAGGTTGAAGAAGAAAAAGAAATAGTAAAAGAGCGTACCTGGGAAAGAAGAAAAACGAAGAAGATGAAACAAAAATGAGTGAGATAATATTTGTGTAGTTACGAGAGAGAAGATAAGCGCGTGAAATAAATTAATCAAATTTTAAACTTTCGTATAAATATACCCGTATTTTATATAAAATACATTGGTGACTGAAAGTAGTGTACGCAAAGTATTTCTCTTCTTCTATTGTTATCAATGAATTTTAAGTACTTGAATGTAAGGCTGAGATCTACTTTAAATATAATGATAAAGATGGATGTTTTTCAATTGCTATAAATATTTGTATTATACATGTAATTTTAATTTTTTAGGAAAATAATTGAGGTATAACAAAGATCCAACCAAAATAACTAATATATTGTGCACAACATATATAATATAAAATGCACAACGTATATTACATGCGGTGCACAACATATATTACATATCGGCACAACATATATCACATGTTGTAACATCATCTTTCTTTATAAAATATGATATATGTTGTGCACATCATGAGATATATGACATGTACAACATATAATATTTGTTGTACAATTTATATTATATATATTGTGCACAATTTGTTCACTGATTTGACTTTTTTTTTTATACCTATAACGATGTTATTTTTTTATTATGTTAAAATTTAAAATCGACACCCAATTTCAGTTGTCTAAAAAATCATTAACCATGTAACTATACACAACACGCAAGTACATCTAATAATGTAACCACAGACATTCGAAGGAAACCAACAATGGTCATGTTCAAGAAATAACGCTTAATAATTCACAAGTGGACACACAATACGCGTAGGAGGGCCTCCACTACATATATTGGTTGTCTCCTCCGTCTTTGTTTTCTCAGGCTAGTTCTGGCAGCTGGCGAAAAAACAAAAATGGATATAAAAGAAAAGAAAACCTATAATAATCAAGCATCTTTCTAGCTTACTGAAATGGAACTCTTATTATTCCATCCAGATTGGTGACAGATATGATAAAAAAATCAATAATACTGATCGTACAACGGAAATACGTCAAACTAGTATCCAACGTGTGCTATTCATGATATAGAATGTGTGCTATACACGTACGTGTGATATACATATAGCACACATTCCATATCATGAATAGCACATGTTGTATACTAGTTGGACGTATTTCTGTTGTACGACCAGCATTTACTATTTGAATATTTCTCACATTTCACCGTGATAATGATTCTCACTTATCACATAACTGAGACATTCACTTGTGGTCGTTAAAATAGCTTGCTGTATACTCCACGCATTTCAACTTGGATATTGTTTGAAGTTGTTCGGCGTGATTGGTGATAATATGTACTGATTTCTTATTCGGATGAAAAAATCTCAACTTTCATATAGAAAATTTTGTATTTATCATTGAATAAAGTGTGAATTCTATTTGAACTGTGATTGTACACTTTATTCATTGGTAAATATAAAATAGTAGACATGATGAAAATCGAAAATTTTTCATAGGAATAACGAAATTCGCTAACATATAATTAGAAGGTGCATGAATTTTGTTTGAGTTTAATTAATCAGCGCTGAAAGCAACTTCCTCATGAATTGTGCGTAATAGTTGATTCACTGCGGCTGCGATTTCATCCACTGTATTCAGCTGACACTCTTCCTCTACCTGTCCCAAGAAATAAATGAACAAAAGGCTAAGTAAATATTTTAAAGGGTTCTTCTAAACTGTCTTGATCATCATAAAAATGAAAGAGAACAATTATTATTATACATTCATAATATAAGAATTATTTAATTTACAATGTGATATATATATATATATATGATGTACATTTGAGCAAAATATATGATATATAGTGTTCATGGAACCATCTCACCTAAAAGCTTAAGCTATTAGGTTGAGGCCCGTAAATGATTTTATATTCTGTCACACCCCCTCACGCGAATGCCTCTTTTGGGCTTGAAGCGTGAATAATGCACGACCAATCTAGTCTTGTGCTTAGTTTTTTCATTATTTTGATTTTCTATGGGAGTTGGGGTTTGAACCCCTGACCACTTGGTCAGAAGGCTCTGATACCATGTTAAGGAATCATCTCACCTAAAAGCTTAAGCTATTAGGTTGAGGCCCGTAAATGGTTTTATATTCTGCCAGTTCATAACCTATAATATATATTGTGCATATAATATAATATATGTTATGCCCAACATATTAACTGTTTTGACTGATTTTTCACAGTTCACCTATAGCAATACTCATAAAAAAAATAAAATAAAAAAATAAAGGAAAATTATTGGTACACAATAAAAAATAAGTCAAAACAACCAATAAATTGTGCACAACATATAATATGTAATATGTACAATGTATATTACATATTATGCACAACATATATCACATATTGTGCATAACATATCTCACATGTTGTACATAACATATATCACATGTTGTAACTTCATCTTTCTTTACAACATATGCTATATATGGTTTGCACAACAATATGTGATATATATTGCAATATAAAATATACATTGTGCACATTATATAATATATGATTTAAATAACGTATTGACTGTTTTGAATATTTTTTCATCGCCAACAATGCTAAAAATTAAATAATAATGCTAGATGTACCATGAGAAACCAGCCCAATGCAGCCAATGAGTCCATTTTGACTTTGGTGTAGGCCCAAATAATCATTGAAATTGTAATGGACTGAGTAACTGTTGTCCAAAATGTCATTTATCGGCTGATTTGACTGATTTTTTCATTGTGAATTTAGCATCACTAAAAAAAGAGCAATGCTAGAGGCACAACAAAAAAACAGCCAACACAGCCAACAAATTGTGCACAACGTGTATAACATAATTGCACAACGAATATTACATGTTGTGCACATCATATAACACATGATGTGCACAACATATATAACATGTTGCAAAGAAAGATGATGTTGCAATATGTGATATATGTTGTGCACAATAGATGATATACGTTGTGCATTTTATATTATATATGTTGTGCATAATTTGTTAGCTGTTTTAGTTGATTTTTTGTTGTGGCTCAAGTATTTTCGTTAAAAAAAAATAGGATAGGGAACAAATAAACTACTTTTTGTTTTCAATGCAACTATAAAATTTTCATAAATAAGTAAATAACAAGTGATAATATAGGCAAACCAACCTTGACGGTAACTGAGGTAAGGACCATATCGTTCGCACGGGTAACATTAAGGTGAAGAATGGTGAATCCAAGAGTCTGTAACCCAACAACCATCTTCACAAACAACCCTGGTTGCTTCTTTGATAGTATCTTCATGTTGGCATGGCTATCCACTAAGGACACTTCTATATCTGCTACGGCCAATGATTTGTTCTCTTGTTGCATCATCATCATCATCACCTCCTCACTTGTGCTGCTTGTGGCAGGGTACACTTTGTTCTTGCAGTTATGAGTTGTTTCACGCGTCGAGTACTGAGGAAACATGAAGAACTCAGCAAAGGCAGTTAAATCGTCATTAGTATTATTGTTATTATTGTTCTCCTCCTTCTGCGCTTGTTGTTGTAGTTGATGATTTTTCTTCTTTTGGCTCTTCATGCATTGGAGAAGCTGTTCTAGCTCTTTCACAAAGTTGATTGCGCCTCCAATAATGGACGCTTGGTCACCCTGGATTGTAACCCACACATACATTCAGTAATTTGATCAATTATGTATATTGTGTAACAGAAATACGTCCAACAAATATCCAATTTATGCTACACATGGCATGAGATGTGTGATATATGTACATGTGCGGTACAAATAACACACATTCTATATCATATATAGCACACGTTAAATACTTGTTGAACGTATTTCTTTTTGGATTCATTATTGTAATTTGATGGATCAGTTTCAATATCAAATTGAAGTCGTGTCATGTCATGTCATGGTCGTTTGGATTCCTAAGCAAGCATAATTGTTAGCCTAGATTATTTTCTAGTAAAATAATGTTATTTAATTTAGAAAAAATAATACTTATTATATGTGCTATTTGGATGTTTGTGTGAGTGAAATTATGAGAACGGAATGAAATAAAAGAAAAAATAAGTAATAAAAATTGCAGAATCTACCTACTATATATATTAGTTAGTAGAATGTTTAAATTTTTTTAAATAATAAATATATAAAGAAAAATGTTATATGTACGATAAAAAGTTGTACAAAACTTATACAATATTTATCTTTACTGTTAAATTGTAATATCAATTCATTTTTTAACATCTAAATTATTAAATTCAACAACAGAGAGTATTGTAGTTGTACACATATCATTTTACTAAATTAATTATTCATGATTTAGACCTCATACCCTTATTGCAAAAAAAAAAAAAGAAAAAGAGCTTAAATATGATAAAATAATTTTATCTCCATATAGAAATTTATAATCCAAAAAATATTTACAGGAACTTTTTTACAAAACAAAGTAAATATCCAATTTATTTTCTTATAGAACAAATTAGTTCCTCATAATTTAAAAATCTTCCATTAGTCCTTAACATTTTAAAAACAAGGATAATTTAATCTTTTAAATTCTAAAATTTCAAATTAGTTTTTCAAAATTCATAAATATTAAATAAATTAATTTTTTATAATTCAAATAATGGACAGTTTATGGAATACCAATTTATTCCCTTCTATGAATTATTGGCATTTATTTAAATACGATAATACTTTTTCAGCCAAAATAACAAAAAAAAACTCATTTTAACACTTTTGATTCAAATAATATTCTTAGTTATGTGTGTTTTTTCACTAAACTAAACTAAGTAATTAAGATCCAAATTCTATTTTTCACTATTTGGAAAAACTCTTACTTGAAATAAAGAAATAATGAAATGAAACTGACCCTTTGCACATAAGAAGGAGGCATGAGGGATCTGAGTACAGCGAGGTACTCATTCATTTGTTTCCTTCGATTGCGCTCAACTGCAATGTGGGTCATCCTCTGGTTCTCAATTTCCTCCTTGTTCTTCACGCTCTTCGTCCGACGCCGTTTACGGCGGCCCGTGGTTGCGGCGGAAACTTCGGCTGTCACGGTGGCTTCCACGGAGGAGGACGAAGGAGGAACAGAGAAACTAGCTCCTCCAGATAGTGACTCCGGAGAGGAAGAAGAAACAGAGTCCCAATTCGCATTTATACTCTGTTCTATTATGTTATTGTTCACAACTCCAATAAACGAATCATTAACATTTTTCTCTTTATTATCTTCTGATGCTTGGAAATGGGTGTTCCAATTTGCACTACTACTTCCTCCTCCAATTAAGGTGTACAAATAATTGTCCTTGCAACCATAAGAAAGTGGATCTTGTGGGAAAACCACAGCTTCTAAGGCCATCAAATTGTGTTTTTGGCTTGTAAAATCTAGTTGCAATACTCACTGTTGCTAACAGAAGACACTTTTTTCTTATTTCTTCAAGAGGGGAAAGCAGAGAGGTTAAAAGATTGGGATTGAGAATGAAAGAGATTGGAAAAAAGTTTAATGATTGGGAACAAAGAGCAGATTTGACAAAGAGATAGAGGAAGATAGATGTAGATGATTGCTTAGGTGATAATATATAGCAGTTTTGGCAAAGGAAACAAAAAAGAAAAGGAAGATGAAGGCTAATAATGTTTGGATGCTAAGAATGGTATATTGGGAAAAAAAGGAAGGGAAGTGAAGGAAAAGGCAAAGGCACAAAAAAAGCACTATAGTCCTAAGAGAGCAAACAAAGTAACCTTTTTATATTATGAGTCATGGATCAGCTTATGGAGAAAGGCTCATTTGCCTTTAAAAAGAGGATTGTTTAAACCAAACAGAAAGCTACAGCCCTATGCACGTGAGGTTTTCAATTTTTATTGTAGACCAGTTCCATGATCGTGCAGACTTAACCACGGGAAAACACAAGCAGATTCTCTTACCTAATAATCATATTTATAGCTAATTTCTTTCCAACATCCAAAAATTCTACTTACAGAATATGTCCATTAGAGTTTTGGAAGGAAAAATGTTGTTATCGAAGACTTTATATGTATAGAAATATTTTTTAGTACATCATAAAATCAATTATCATTGGTTATCAAAGAAGAATGTTATGTGTACAATAAAAATTGTACAATACTTGTACAATAGTTATATCCACTTGTTACGGGATAAATCCCTAGACCTCCAACTCCGTCATGATCAAAGGCTCTCGTGATGGCAAAAACTCATCCCTAGACGCCCGGCTTTGACACCAACACCTCCGAGGTCGGATCCCACTCCACCTCGGAGCTAGTAAGGACCTCGGGGCAAGCTCCTGACTTGACTAAGGACATTCCCGCGAAGTTAGAATACTCGCTCCCCCCGGAGTCTAGCTCACCCACGAGCTAGGACCTCTAGCACTTTCACGAGGTCCGATTCACTCAGGGACCTTGGCATTGATTAGAACCCTGAGCATTCCCAGACCCCACTTCACCATGGATGACCCACAAATCATCCTTCTAGAACCATTCAGGAACTAGGGCTGAGTCACCTCCATGGAAGGACAGAGTCAACAAGGGAGATTCTGGATGGGTCAGACACTCCAAAATTAGGGCAACCCAGGCCCATAATAAATTACTATTAATAGGGGTGGATGACACTGTTCCTAAGGTAATCTTCAATCCCTTACTCACACTCTACATCTTGAGTCATTACTGACTTAAGCATCGGAGGCCCTTGAAGGTCACCACCCCTGTCCCTTAGAGTCGGAGTGCACGGGGTTGGAGCGAAGTTGGAGGAGGCGCCTCCCTTGCTCACCAACTCGGAACACCATCTTCATCTTGTATTTATAGAGACTTTAGGATGCTTGTAACTTCAGAGTAACAGTTGTTGATGTAACTCTATGCTGATTCAACTTTTCAGAATGACTTCCTGCTTTCTTAGCGCGTTTTAAGGAACTTTTCAGATAGTATACATTGCACAAATTCCCAAATACTTCCAATAGCCTTCTCAATCCATTGAGAAACGTCTTCTGAAAATCCTTTCTAAGACTTGAGTGATTCTGGAATTGTCTTCTGAGAAGAAACACCTTCTGAATAGAAGTGCCTTTTGGAACTAAATGTTGCAGAGCCTTCTGAGAGACTTCTGAAATAATTTTTGTTCAAATTCTCCTCTTCATATATTGGCATGACTTCTGAGGCATTTGAAGTGTCCTTCTGAGCCTCTTTGTTATATTCTTGAATTTTAGAGGCTAATAATGAACTTCCAAGTCTTCTAAGTATATGATTTTCTCAATATAGTTGAGTACGTTTTGAGAAACACTTGAACACACATTAGATTACATCAATCAAAATTTCTATTCCTTCTATTAGGTTTTGTTATCATTAAAACACTTTAGCTTCTGAGTAATTTCGGCATATTACTCTTAGAAGGATTTTGGAACTCACAACAACACCTTTAGAGGGAGCTTCCATGTATATGTGATATTTTTTGAGGGAATTGCAGCTAAGGTGAAAAATCAAAAGCCATAAAAAAACACAACAGGCGACGACAATCGAAGGCACGTCAACAGACAATTGTGAATTAAGTAATAATAGGCAAGTTAGGAGCTCAAAGGAAAATAATGAGGGAGAAGAGATCGAGATGTGATAATGTGGTTAGGTTTTGTTGTGAATGGCAAACAATGTTACTGTCGAAAAATTATAAGAGTACGCTTGTCGTGCAAAAATTATAAGCTAAGTTTGTGTATTTCAATTCTTGTATATGTGATCATTCCTGAAAATGGACATAAATACACTCTTTTCTTGTACAAATACAAAACTTTCTATACCTGTATCTAAAAATAAACTACTCACTTTTATATATATTTGTACTTGTAATTTTATCTTTATACTGCAAACAAACACGCTATCTTATAGTATAAACAGGGACGGATTTAGGGGGGTTAGTAGGCCCCCAAAAATTTTCAAAATTTTATATCTATATATAGTTGTAAGCCATAATTTTGTTGTTGGTGTAGTGGTAATGTTATACCTTGTAAGAATCTTATTGCCGCGGTACGATTCTTGATTGTCATTTCATTCTTAATTTTATCTATTTTCTTTTTTCTTTACTTGCATGAGTCATTTATAAATGTCAACTTGCATTAACTAAAAAAAGAAAAGAAGTAAAATTAATATTAAAAGTATATTTAATTTAAAAAATATTTATATTTTAAATGGAGTTAAATGATTAGTACTTTAGTCTTATAATTGAATATATTATTTTTATTTTATCAATTGATTTATTTTAAAAATATATAACATTATTACAGTATTTATTTAATAATAATTTTTATCATATTTTTTATATTTTTTTAGTAATTCATATAGTTAGTAATACTATTCACTTAAATTGTATTTGTAAAATTAATAATATTTTATAGTTAAATTAAATGTGTTTAGAGATGGTTATTTTTATTATTTATTTATTTAGTTTTATTTTTTGAATTAAAAAAAATAACTACCTAAATAAGGGTGGATACCAAACTTTTATATATTAGTATAGATAAAATATAAAAGAATAAGTATAGAGTCTTATTGAAAAAGTTTAAAATTTATATAAATTTAAAGAGAATTTTACTCAAATTTAATTAAAAATATATTAATTTTTTGAAAATATTTAATTAAAAGTTTAATTTATCAATTTTCAGCCCCGTTGTTCTGTTTCTGGATAGTTCTCTCTACCTTTGTCATCTAATACTCGTGTCTCGTTTCACACCTAAACATTATAAATGTAGTTTTTTCTATGCTTTTGTCCCCTAGCCAACCAATCGTCTTTTGTTTCACACCAAAACTTGTATATGCTCATGCATTAAGTTCGAGTTTAGTTTGTTTTTAGAATTGAGTGCGATGCAAATTGAGGATGAACATTTCCATTTTATATATAATTCTAGATATCCATTATTTTTGTGCTTTTAAAAGGAAAAGTTGTGCATATATAAATATGTCAATACATAAAAAAGAAATTCTTAGAACATTTTTACTACCAATTATGATTGTGTAGGAAATGTATGTATGTTATAATAACATTTATACTATAAAAAAAATACATACATATCCTTGTACGATTCAATCAAAGAAGTATGTATATAAATCTATATTGAATTGTTATAACATTTATACTGTATTATAATTATGATCTGTCCATGCTTTCATTTTGTGATAATTTGGTCAGACATTTGAACAAGGAACAGAGAAAGAACGAGAAATGATAGACGTACATTAGATTTTTATCCATCAAGTATCCATTGAGAGATATGTGTAAGTTTTTTTGTTTTTATTTAAAATGGTGGGCCCAAAATAGCATAATATGATTGATGGATGGTTGATGAATCTATATAGTGATGTACATGTAGTACTATTGGAGAAAGAACCATTCGAGAGCAAATGAGAATAAAATAGAGAAATTATTAGGTGCTCCAAGAATAAAAGAATTTTTTGTTCTGCACCATTCATTGCATGACACATTAATAATTCTATCCCCTTATTGGAAACTTAACCCCTTCCCTCCCACTATAGTTGACCTTTTGGATTATGTGTCACCCATAAATGGTGTAGAGTAAAAAAATTTTCTTACTCTTGGTGCACATAATAATTTTTCAATAAAATAAACGAAAGAAGTGGTCGGATTCAGCTATCGGACAAGTTCAGAGGAATCCATGTGAGCACAGGAAGTGCGAGTGTGTTATAAATCATCTACGATGAACACGATGCTGCTATCTCTCTCACCAACATCCCCGTGCCCAGTGCACCTTTTACATATTTTGTTGATTGTTGTTAAAATAGTACCATCCACTCTTGGTGTAATGACATATGGAAAATGTTTGTTCCACACCACGAAAAACCCAATGGCATACATACAAACTACTAATTAGCCGTTTGACCGCACCTCGATTGATAACCGTCAATATTCGTTGTATAAAAGAAATATATTCAATTAGTATCCAACGTATGCTATATACCATACGTAATGTGTGCTATATATATATATATATATATATATATATATATATGAGGAATGTTATTCGTACATACCATTTCACCATCCACCCATTTCTACACTCATTTAATGTTGGCAAATTTGAGACATATGTTGGCAAGTGCATCAAATTTGCCAACATTTATATGGATGTAGAAAAGGGTGGATGATGAAATGATATGTAGGAAATGATTTTTCAATAGGACACATTGCATATAATATATAACATATGTTGAATACTAGTTGAATGTATTTCTGTTATACAGAAAATATTATTGCCTCGATAACACATTCCGCAGAGGGAAATTATATGTGTACATCAAATGAATATATACATTTAAATTATACATGAAAAATGATAAAAAGAAAATGAGTTGAAAAAAATATATAAAATATAAAACTCACATATTTTACGAATAGAATGTTTAGATGTTTGAACGAAATTTGATGATGTACAAATAACACTATTCTTTGTAGAAGATTTTCTAGCCATATTTTTCGGATTATTTTAAAGATATGAACAAGTAAAATAAATGTTAAAATATCATTTTTCTCATGTACTTGGTGAATAATTGAAAAACAGTCAAATTAACCAATGAGTTCATTTGACAATTTTTGGCCTAAAAAAAGTTTTCTTTAATAAGTTAGTTTGTAGTGAGCTGAGTGATTATGACCCAAAATTTCTATATTGACTTATTTTAATTGATTTTTTATTGTGCAAATAACAAACATTCATATTTTAAGCACAATAATAAGTCTATGAGACTATGACCATTCTATTCAAATTGTGCCATTCCCTTCATAAACCATGAAATTTTATCATCTCTCTTTTATTTGATAGGAGAAGATTTTGATATATTGCGAAACTAAGACTAAATACATTTTGAAATATTTGGACCAAAATAAAAAAATATTTTTTTAATTAAAATTAGATTTTACTTATTTTTCAGGAAAAATAATATTTAAATTACTCTTTAAAATATTGATGATAAAAATGTATGGGGACTACTACTGTGTGGTTGTTTCTTCACTTTTGATGTTGTGTTTTTTTCATCAAGGTCACGAAGCTACACGTGTCCTTAAAGATAAAAGTGGAGTCAAGTCTCATAAAGGGTATTATGGGAAGTGTGTCTCTTCACAATAAAATAAAATTTTTGAACCAAAAATAATAGAAAATAAGAGAAAATCATTTGGGATTTTTTTAATTTTAGAGTTCTGTGTGTCTAAGATGGCTGCTTATGAAGTTTTGAGGTGGAGGTGAGTTGTTGAAAATCATATGGATTTTTAGGTGGGAGTTTGACATGGGTGTTGATATCGATGGTTGGAAATTGCTTCACCGGCATCCAAAAATGCACAACAAGATACCTATGGTGAAATGGTCCGGTGACGGGGACATGGCAGTGGATGGTGGTGGTGGTTGTTGATGAAGGAGTCATGGCGGTCACAGCATCGGTAACAGCGACGAAACGAAGGAGTGAGAGTGTGGTGGTAGTAAAAGGAAGAGGAGTAATAGTAATAGTGGTAATGGTTGTGGTTGTGTGGTGAAGGCCATGACTTGGTCTTTATGCATTTGTGTTTGATATATTAAGTGTTTTCTCTCTCTTTCTGTGTTTGGGTTTTCTCTCTTTTATCTTTCTGTTTCTGGGTTTTCTTTCTTCTTTATCTGTTTGTTTGGTTGGACACACTCTTCTTTTTTTATTTTCTTTTTCTTTCCGTTTGATTTTGCTTAACATTGTCAGTGTAATTTTGCTGGAAAGAATGTATGATAAAAGTGAAAGTCAGAAGAAGCAGAGGAGAGAAAAGAGGAGTCTCATATTATTTTCCAAATTTATCCTTAATAAATAAGGACACGTGTAGCACTTGCACTACTTGCAAAAACAACAACATAATAAGCTAAAAACCAACCACACCATAGTATTGGCCAAAATGTATTCCTTTCATCACTAAATATGCTCCATTCCATATTTATTTATTGTATATAAAGTGACGACACTGCAAATCTTTGATCTACGAGTATACGTAATGATTAATCTAATGCAGAAAAATCCAATGCAACTGGCATCCCTTTGAATGTATCAGAAAAAGTTGTAGATATGGATTCGATGATTGCTAAGTTTTAACTACAAAGCAACAACTTGTTATTTAGATCTGCTGTTGCTACCCAATATCTATAGTAGTTGACGTAAAAAAATACATCTAATTAATATTCAATGTGTATTATACATAATATGGAATGTGTGTTATATGTATAACACATGTACGTATAACACATATTTCATATTATATATAACACACATTAAATACTAATTGGATGTATTTCTATTATACGATCATTGCATATTATCTATACACATACTACACAGTAGCTCTCTAAACTGTATTATAAACTTTTTTATTCAACTGATGGTGGAGAAAATGTTTGTTAACCGTGTCCAGTGCCATATTATGGAAGCCAGCGTATCATATCATGTTATTCCAAGTCTAAATAATAATATTTGACGTACAACTGAAATACGTTCAACTTGTATTCAACGTGTGCTATCCATGTTACAGGATGTGTGCTATACATATAGCACACGTCAAGCATTATTGAAAATTAAATAGTGTACGTGTTTCTTATTTTTTGGTAGATATATATGGTGTACTGTTTGATGTTAGAGTTTTGCTATCTTAAAAATGGATATTCTCAAAACTAAATATTTTTATTTTTATTATCTAGTAAATGTTCTTAATTTAGTTGTTTTTTTATATACCTTAATTTAATTACTTTTAGGACACGCAAAACTCTTAATTTAATTATGTCATAGATTTCTTAATTTAATTTTTCATCAAACACATTAGTTATGACCAAGACGTACAATAGGCAGCTCATCATGACTACAATCCAAAAAGAAACTATATCTTTATGAGTGTGATCTTATAATATTTTTATATTTAAAAGTCCCGAACATAAGATTAATTTGTGTGGATTGTATGTAAAAAAGATAAGTGTTATATGTTACAATGAATAAATAGTCAAAATAGTTAATAAAATATGTACAATATATATCATATAATATACATAATATGTATTAGATATTCTGCATAGCAAATAATTTTTATGTATGGAAACATGAATCCATCTTCCTTTTTCTATGTAAGAAATCTTATTTACAATTTAACTCTTTTAGTGTTCCTTTTTTATATATGTTATGCACAACATGTTATATATATATATATATATTGTGCACTATTTATCGGTTATTTTAGCTGATTTTTCATTGTGCACCAATAATTTATATTAAAAAATGAGTAATGTTATATGTACACCACAAAATCAGTCACCATATGCAATACTCAAACTTTTTAAAATTATTAATCCAACTTTTAAAATGTTGGATTAATATATAATATTAAAAGTTTAATCAATAATTTTAAAAAATTGAATTATTACATATGATAATTGATGGTAATTAATTTTATGATGTATACAAATAAATTTCTGTTAAAAAAATATTAGGAAACAACTATTCTCTTTTTACAAATTACAGCAAGCAAACATTCATTCCTTATTCCTAAATTTTAACATGTCTTGTCACACTTACGTCAAAACTTTTACAAAACAAGATTTGCTATATATGCTCAACATATATAGCTACAGTTGGAGAAATGGTGGAAATGATTAGATGTTAGTGGAACTTTATAATTTTATCTTTTGATAATTAGTTTATACACATAATGATGAGATGCTGACAGGTAAAACTAATTCATAATAACTAATTAACTGAACTCATTAAATGCTAAATGAATTGATTAACGAGTCAATTTATCTTCTTGTTGTAAACTTGTAATAATACTCCCCAAGTTTCTGATAATGTGCGTGAAAGAATTGCTGAGATGGGTCCAACTGTGATGGCATCTAAGATTAAATAAAACGTTAAACATTAGTAGAAAGTTTCTATTACAAACAAGTAATAATATAGAGTTTAATTTGGATGTACGGACAGTCATCCAATTAAAATGTTCCGTTTGTATGATTTTTTAGATAGCGAGAGAGAGAAAACATAATCATGACTGACATGACAACACATGATTGAATGACTGTGTAATGATACAGTGGATGAAAATTAAATCTAATAATATATGTACAATAAGAATATCATACAATAATTATCTAATATGTGCTATATATAATGTTATATATTTATGAAACTGGTTGAGAAAAATAAAAAATAACACACAAAAACTATACATACCATACAAATAACATATGTACTATTACTAAAATAAGTAATGTGTGTCATTTTTTTATTTATAATATGTGTTATATATTAGATACTAGTTAGATATATTACTCTTGTATAATAAATATTTCCCTTTACAAAATCGTTAAATTATTGTCCAATTTCACTGATTTCTTATTTAAACATAAAAAAAACTTTCAGATCCTGATTAAGCAAGCTGACCTATACTAGATTAATGTGAAACTTATTTTTATATTTATATAAGTCGAACTATGTACCATCAATTGACTAACGTAGCAAATTAAAACCGTAGTTCCTATTCTTGACCAATGAGCAACTGATTTATATATGCTCTATCTGTTTCATATTAACCATCTTTTTTTTATATTTTATTTTATTATAAATTATGTGTCTCTTACCATAATTTTAAAAAAGTATTTAACTTTTTTATTATACTGTTTTGTATAATAAGAGAGAGAATATTGATAGAAATAAAAGTATGGAATCAATGCAGATAGAAATAATATTAATAATAGAATAAGAGATATTTTTATTTTTTTAATTCTATTATTTAAATTTTTAATAGATTTTAATCATTATTTTAATAAATGAAAAGAGATGATTAATATGAAATGAGGTAAAATGATTTTTGTCCCTTTCTTAGACACACGGATGCACCTCATGAAAACAAGAGTATTCAAATTTTTGTGCAATTCATGATGACTAGTGTTAATATAGACCAAGATTCATAGTGAACTCTACACATGACAACATATTAACCATTTATAACATAATTAAAAATTATAACTATAATAATATTATGAAACTCTTGATTAATATGTTACCACGTGTAGAGTTCATCATAAATTCGAGTGTATATTATTATTTTTCATTCACAAGTGTATGTCCTCATTTGCTTGACTGCATGTGCTTTCAGCACAAAACACGCTACGCGCAACTCAAACCGAGGCATCCGGGCACAAGGTAGCTGAGTACATTACAAATTTTACAAAATCATGTTGTAAGCAAATTGATTTTGTCAGAGATTTTATTACATTAATAAGCTATTAGCCCTGTTTTCACGTAGCCTTGTTGACTAATTATTATTCAAGAAAATGAGATGTTACTATCAGAGAATGCTAAAGGACAGAGGACCAGAGAGAATTTGCTCTCAAATAGGAGTGAAAATAAAATGCATTCCGATTACGTTATAGTTTAATTAAACTCGTGGAGTTAGATAAATTGGAATTGTAAATTCGATTCGTAAATTTATAAGAGTTTACTATTTCTAAAAAAACATTTAAAAATATGTGTAAAATATAAATATAATAAAATAAGTTTGTGAGTAAAATAAAGAAAAATAAAAACTTTTTGTAACTACAATGAAATTAAACAATTACAAGTCATTAAATATGAAAAATTAATTAAAATAAAAAGAAATTTAATAGATAAAAACTTAACAAAGAGAAAAAAATTAATTAATTTATGTTAATATATCATAACTTTAATTTTAGAAGGTCTAATTATGAGTCTATACTATAAAACTCCATATTTTGTTGTTTGAGTGTCCAACTCTAACCAAAAAAAAAAAAAACCAAACTCGAGTTTGTCTGAATTGATAAGAGTTTATCCGAATTCACCTGAATATATCATCCGATTTTATTAAAGTTAGAGTTTATAAGCAGGATAACTTGATTTAGAGATCTAAACTCATTTATGAGAGTTGTAAGAGTTATTTCGAGAGTTTTGATAACATGATTATTACTAGCTAGCTCTTTTGACAAGTACTTGCAACAACACATTAAGATAAAAAACCAGAGAAACATTACTCTCAAATTAGGATTTTACTATTATGATAGATAAGAACAAGAGTTTGTTAAAACCCATATGTAATAAGTTATTGATGTTATTTATTTTACCTGTCATCGCTTGATTTTATGATGTTATATTTAGCATGTGCGGGCATTATAAAATGCACATATCAATACAAGGTCTAATAACATAAAACGATACATAAAGATATAGGAGTTCAAAAGATGGCAGGTGGTGTTGTGGTTGCTACGAGAAATGGCAAGCAATTTGAGGGCAAGGTCACATTGTTCGTGATCCTTACGTGTCTTGTTGCAGCTATGGGAGGCTTACTCTTTGGTTATGATCTTGGTATTACTGGAGGCGTGACTTCTATGAAACCATTCTTAATCAAGTTTTTCCCTAAAGTTTACAAACAAATGAAAGACGAATCCGGTAATGAAAGTCAATATTGCAAGTTTGACAATGCACTTCTTACGTTGTTCACCTCTTCCCTATATCTTGCGGCACTAGTAGCTTCTTTCTTTGCTTCCTCAACCACAAGAGTGCTAGGACGGAAGGCCTCTATGTTTCTTGGTGGCATGTTTTTCCTTGTCGGTGCATTATTGAATGGTTTTGCTCTCAACATTGAAATGCTTATAATTGGCCGCATATTACTTGGTTTTGGTGTAGGATATTGCAACCAGGTAAAAACCATTGCAATTTATATTATTATAAGTTTTGATGTCTAAATGTAAAGAACTTTTAAGACTAATTGTATTAAATGTTGTGCAATACCTTTAACAGTCTGTTCCAGTGTATTTGTCTGAAATGGCTCCAGCAAAAATTAGAGGGGCACTCAACATTGGTTTTCAAATGATGATCACAATTGGCATCCTAGTTTCAAACCTTATTAATTACTGGACTGCCAATATTGAAATTGGATGGAGAATTTCTTTGGGAATTGGAGCTGTTCCCGCAGTCGTGTTGTGTATAGGATCTCTTTTCTTAGATGACACACCTAACTCCATCATTGAAAGGGGTCAACATGAAAAAGCTAAGAAAATGTTGCAACGTATTCGTGGTATTGATAATGTTGAGGAAGAGTTCCAAGATCTCGTCGAAGCTAGTGAGGCGGCCAAAAAGGTGGAGCACCCATGGAAGAACATAATGCAAGCAAATTATAGACCTCAACTCACTTTCTGCACATTTATTCCATTGTTCCAGCAATTCACCGGCATCAACGTCATCATGTTTTATGCACCAGTCCTTTTCAAGACTCTAGGATTTAAAGATGATGCTTCTCTCATGTCTGCAGTTATCACTGGAGGTGTAAACATGTTTGCCACTATTGTTTCCATATTCTCGGCAGACAAGTTTGGTAGAAGAATTTTGTTTCTTGAAGGAGGTGTCCAAATGTTTCTTAGTCAGGTAAAATTTTCAACATAATTAAATGTTTTAATTCTTTAAAAGAATAACAAATATATCCTCTAGTCTTGCCAATTCCTAACTTAAGCTCATAATCATTGTTTGTAGATTGTTATTGGAACCATGATTGCAATGAAGTTTGGAGTGAGTGGCGATGGTTCACTCACTAAGGGAGAAGCCAACCTTCTTTTGTTCTTTATCTGTGTGTATGTTGGAGCATTTGCTTGGTCTTGGGGTCCACTAGGATGGTTGGTTCCTAGTGAAGTATGCTCTCTTGAAACACGATCTGCAGGACAAGCTATCAATGTTGCTGTAAACATGTTCTTCACTTTTGCCATTGCTCAAGTTTTTCTCACCATGCTTTGCCACTTGAAATTTGGACTCTTCTTCTTTTTCGCGGGCTTTGTGGTTATCATGACCATCTTTATTGCCTTATTCTTACCCGAAACAAAGAACGTCCCAATTGAAGAAATGAACAGAGTATGGAAGTCACATTGGTTCTGGACCAAATTCATCACTGATGATGTTGTTATTAATAACCATGCTCAGAAGACCTCTACTTCAAGTTGATCAAGTTCCACGTTATAATTAATTCATTGATCATGAAAATGTATATCACAAGCAATTAATTAAAATTATGATATTGTAATATCTCAACCTCATCCTCCCTCTTCCCTAATTAGAAATATATATATATATATATATATATCCAGTTCCTTATTTTGTATTTTTCACCAATTCCTTTTATTCTCAAATAATTCTTTATTTTAATAATAATTGTATACAATTATTAAGATATTGTATATTTTAATGAGCATTTAAGTGAAAATATCTCAAATATTTAAATTTTATGATTCAAAAGAAATGCTCTGCACACAAAAAAAAAAAAGTGCTCAAATACCAATCGAAAAATTTAGTTTTTTTTAAAAGAAATAAGAACTAAAATTAGTCTTAAACTTTAGTAGATTAATAATGAAAAATACATATTAAAACTAATGAAGTGACACGTGGAAAGCACATACATAAAACTAAAAAGTATATCTATACTATTTATAAAGAGAATTGTCAAAAAGTTAGTTACTTTTTGGTCTCTCCATTCAAATTAAATAAAAAACTTTAAAAAATTAAATAAATAAAAAGAATAACTACTCTCTCAATTCAAATTACATTTTAACTACCTCATTTTTTTACATATAAATTTACTGTGATCATTTTTTATCTATACTACTTATAAAGAGAATTGTCAAAAAGTTAGTTACTTTTTGATCTCTCCATTCAAATTAAATAAAAAACTTTAAAAAATTAAATAAATAAAAAGAATAACTACTCTCTCAATTCAAATTACATTTTAACTACCTCATTTTTTTTACATATAAATTTACTGTGATCATTTTTTAAAAAAAATATAATTTCTTCCTTTAATAATCATCTTAATTCTATATTATTTATCATTTTTTATCCGTTATTATGAGAAAAAATTCAAAAAAAATTAAAAAAGCGTCTTGACGGCCCACGCTAGTCTATATAATTTAATTTAGATTGTTTGTACATTATTCATCCTTTTTTTTATTATTTTTGTTTGTTTTGCTTATCTTCCTCATCAGATTATAGAAACTTCATAGTTGATGTACTTTATCACATAATACAGATTGTTTTATTTAGTATCCATTTCAAATAAACTAATCATTTACAATGAATCATTACACAATTGATTATTTAACAAATTAAATTATATTTAGAATTATGATAGATTGATTATATCAAATAAATTGATATTGTTTATTTATAATTTGATAATAATATAATTTGATGGTGTATTTTTGTGCAGATAATAATTAATCTAAATTAGTTTTTAATTATTAAGATTAAGGCAAGAAAAACAAAAAATATTCATTTATTTTGTTATACTCATTACAATAATATATGCCTTAACAACTAAAAATACTAATAGCAAAATAAATTAACTACATACTTAATAGTTTAACTGTGAAGAAGCTATACATTATATTTTTGGTGACTAACAAAAGTAGAAGCTACAGATAGAATTCCATACTTAGTTTCCATCACTGGAATATGATCAAGAATGCAAAGGAAATATAAATAAACATTAGTATAATAAAAATCAATTCACAACACAATCCTCTCGACACATTGCTTTGGAATGGTTCTACCCTTGAATCCTTCAGTCATTCTAGGGGCATTAGACAAGGTGATCTTATCTTTCCTTTTTGTCTTGTGTATTGAAAGGTCACTCGATCTATTTGATCAATTGTCGAATTGAATCAAATTAAAACTAGATTTATTTGTAGTAAAGAGAACAATCTAGGTCATTTCCCAAAGAATTCAATCATTGAAAAGTGATCATGCAAAAACGAGTTAGGTTTGGGGATTTTGAACATTCAATTCCAGAAATAAGCAATTTCAATTAGGAATTTAATCAAGTATGTAAAGCTCTAGCTTGAGGAATTTAGATTGTAAAATCCATATCATTGAATCATGATTATTTCAACAATTCTTTCAAGAATCAAGATCGAATCTCAGATCTAACTTTAAATCTAAAATCAAATCTGATCTCAATATGAAAACTTCCATACATTCATCTTAACATACTTGAATTAGATCTGAAACCTCAAAACCGAATTCAAGATGTCAAGATTGAAGCTCAATAATTCGATTACCTAAATCAAAGACCTCTAGATCTAGACATTCTCTCAACTTAAAATATTAATCAATAATTCAGAAACCTCTAGAATTATCAATCAATTGGATCCATAATTCAAAGAATTAGAAAACCTTCATAATTCCTTGGATCATGAATCATAAAGAGATGAGAAGAGAGAATTCGAAATTCTTGATTGAAATATGAAAGAATACCTCTACCGCACTCAATTTGTCGTTTTGTCGTCTGGTCATCGTCTGCTTGCGGACGATGGATTACTTGTATTGTATTATCTGACCTTACACTATCTTGTTTAATAATAGGGAAAATCTTTGTGTACAAAAAAAATTAGTCAAAATAGTCGATAGACTGTACACAATATATAATACGTAATACGCATAACATATATGATGATATATATGCACAACATATATCACATGTTGCAACATTATCATTTTTTACATGTGATACTGTTGTACATAATGTGTGATATATGTTGTGCACATTATATAATACTTATTATGCATAACATATTGACTATTTTAACTATTTTTCTGTTATGCATGTATCAAATCCTCTTGATAATATGATAACTTATCCTATGTGACGTATGAAACAAGGCCTTAAGTGAATAAAATTCATTGCTTCCCTTGGCTTGAAATCAACAAAGCGACATGTATACAGTGATATCTCAAATTGCTAGCTTTAAATTGAAAGAAATTATTACATGCATTCAACAAGGATAATTATTTATGGTTTAGCTTTAGCTACTTGATATTGATTTGGCTTAGGATTTCATTAATTTGCGGAATGTTTGTCTGTATGATTGACAATGAAATTAAGTACGATTGAGATTGAAAGTCTTAATCATTGGAAAAGCTTAGGCAAATTGATGAAACGTTTTAACCTAATAAAAGAATTTAATTAAAACAATAATATCAAAATCTTATTTTATAAACTTATTAAAAAATAAAAATAATTTAATATATATAATGTTAGCAAGAAGAAATGAATAATAATAATGAAGGATAATAAAATTATAAATGGTAAATATAAAAATAATATATTTTATGTGAGTTGATAAAATAACTATGATAAAAGATCGAAAGTAATTTTCTTCTCTTGAAAAAATTATATGTTAATATTTAACAATAAATTTCTATTCCTTCAATTTTATAAATTATAATATTAATGAAGATGATAATTTTTAGAATATTATATTTATCTTTAATATACGTGAGTAATTAAATATATTTATTGTCATTGAAAAATTAATGAAAAATAATGCACTATAAATATAAAAAAATGAGATGCAATGTAATATTCTATGGAAAATAAAATAGTGATTATGTAATTTATGAAATTACTCAAGATTTATATTGTAACAAAAATTTCAGTGATTTTATTTTTGTCAAATATTATTTTAGCTTTCTAATTTTTAAATAAATTAAAAAGAAAAATATGAAATAATAAGACTAGAGAACTAAATAAAAAAAAATCTAGTTTCAATCATCTAATTAATTTGTTATCGAGATCGAGTCAAGGAAAGAAACTCCAAATGAACCAAGTTTACTATTCAATTCATTAATTTGCTTGTGGAATATAATGACAATAGTCTCCTATTTATAACCCAACTAGTATATCATTTAAGCCTAATTAATGGGCCTATCATAACAATACTCCTCCTTCAAACCAACCTTAACTTGTCCTCAAGATGGTGAAAAAATGTAAACCCAAATTAGAATTAAAAAAAGATCAATTACTCCTAAGTTAATATCCTTATTTTTTTTATTCTACTGTCCAAAAATTAAATTACCACGAGGGTCTTATTATTTAAAATAAAATTCATCATATCCATAGCTCAATACACTTCCATGTCTCCAGCAATTTATGCAAAAAATAAAAATTGGGCAAATAGTCCAACAGATTTTGAATTTGAGCGCAAATTTAATGAACCACCAAAATTCTTCTTTTTAATTTGGGCTTCAAAATTTTTTGTAAGGACTAAAAAAAAAAAAAAAAGGGAAATTATGGCGGTTTTTTTGGGAATTAGGGTGGTTTTGACCGCCATTTTTTGCATTAACGACGATGTATGGAATCGACACTATTACCAACGTCATTCGGTAAATTGCGACGGTTTTTCATTAACCACCGTAATTCTCCTGAAAACCGCCATTATGTTCAAAGAATTGTGACGGTTCTCAACCGCCCTAATTTTTAGCAAATTGTGGTGGTTTCTGCACCGGCCTAATTTTCAGAAAATTATGGCATTTTATAAACCGCCTTAATTTGTCGTGAATTGTGGCGGTTTTGAACCGTCCTAATTTTCAGCTGATTGTGGCAATCCAGATTCGCCCTATTTTGCAGTAAATTGTGACAGTACTAAACCGTCCTAACGCTCAGTAACCGTCATAATTCATATATTGTGACATTTATAAACCACCTTAATTTTCAAAATAAATCACCATAATTCACAATACATTGTGGCACTTATAAACGGTCCTAATTTTCATAATGTTAAGGTTATTTAAAACTAGCAATTTTTAATAAATAGTGAATTTTATAACATACCAACAGTATTAGTGTTATCACCTCAATCCCATAAAATATAGATATTCTTATATATATCACTAGGTCAGACTGTCATCATAATGTAACATACCAAGATGAATTTGAAATAAAATTGTAATAAATATATAAATGAAAAAATATAAATGAAAGGTTATCTAGTGTGTGTATATATATTTACTTAAAGATATAATAAGGAAACAACCATATATTTTCCATAATTATTCTTTTGGTATATATAGAATTAAGAAGCTTGTTAATAAGGTTATGTAGAATTAAAAACACTTTATGATGAGTATATGCCTTAAGGAACATTGGAGAATGAAAACAGCTCAAGAATCTTGCATACTTGGAAATAAACTTTCAATCTTGGAATAAGTCTTCTCTTTGAAGAAATTAATGCAAAAAATTTTCAGGGTCCACAAAAATAATTGGCCTCATCGTTGCTTTAGTTCCCTGAACCATTTTGATGGTTACACCAGCAACAAGACTACAAGAGTGTCAAAAGAAATAGCAAGTGATAAATGTCAATAAAATACAATCCAGAAAGACAAATTGAGGAAGAAGTAATAGCAACTCACTAGAACCATGGAAGTGAATGCAGTCTCTGGATTTTGCGCCATGTGGCTTAGGTGTTAATTTTGAAGGCTGATTTGTGTTGCTTCTTGAACATATATGATGTATTCTTTTTGTTCTTCTTTTCTTGTGATATGTTATTCCAATGGACAAACGCTCTTTTTCCTCACTTGATTAATTTTTTTCTTCTAAGCTAGGAGGTTTTTTAACGAGCCTTGTCTTTGACGTTGTTTTGCATATTCCAATTCCAACTTAATTATTGAAAAAAAAAAAAACTCACTAGAACCGTAGCTACCAAACTGGCCATAATATCAGATTCATTTATACTCAAGGCACCTGGAAACATATTTCCAAACAACACTGCACAAAAAAATTGTCATAGTTTAGTTTTTTACTCTTTGATCTCACTTAATCTCACGTAACAATTAACAATTTTCATCAAATCTCACTTAATCATCAAATTTATTAGAATATATCAGTGAGGAGTTTGAACTGGATATTCTCACAATGAGAAGAACTAAAGACCTTGAATGTAGATTAATTTAAGTTACCTAAATTTATTCCATTAATACACCTTATGCTGACTGTATTTCTCCCTAATGGCAGGAAAGTTGTGACAGCCATAACAGAACAACCAATGTAGTCCCATGACACATTCACACAATTCTTGTGCTTAGCTTGTGTAATGCCTTAAAGTAGAATTCTAATACATATGCACAAATATATATACATCAAAAGATAAAATATTTCCTAATAAAATTAATCTCATGTCATACATACCCAATGGTCCTTCCTAGGAAGTAGTATGTATTTAGCCAAGAAAGTGATTACACCAAGTCTCAAAAAAGAATCTTAATCAAGTGGCATATATGCCTCATAGGTTCTTTGTGCAGCAGTAACAAAGCATGTGGATGAAGTGGCATACATGAAGGGTTATATCCCTGTCCCAAAATTAATAAAAGAAGTGAATAATAATAATGGATAATAATAAGCCTAATTGAATACACTATGATTTGCACTAATTAAAGATCACTTGAACAATAACATCACACATGCCTGTGGAACAACTAAATCCCAATAATATAATCTAGCATGTGACTTGGCCCCTCCAAGCAAACACATAAATTAACCAATAGTGTTTGACGTACAACAGAACCTCCTGCAGACAGTACGTGAAAGTGCATCGGTAAAATTTAGCACTTATTTGTTAAATATGATTCATCGTTGCTAAAACTGACCATGTTGGTGGGTGGCACTTTTTCTCTTTTGTTCTTGTAATTGTAGGACCCTCTTGGCCAGCCATTACAACTATACGAGTTCTAAGAGCAGATAGGCGTTCCACGATACTTTTTGACAAGTAATCACCGAGTGACTGAGCAAAATCAACTGGTTTAGGAATTCTTAGACCGGGAACATAGACGGAAACTTCTCCAATACTTCCTGGCCTCCTTCTATTTCCACCAGAATCCTTCGGAGTAGACACCATCCAACCCATGTCCCAAGTACCACACCTGCTGATACAAATAAGATACTATGAATCGCCTCCAACAATCACTACAACAAAATTGACTATATTGACAGCCACTAATTATCAATATTACTTTTATTGACTATATTGAAAATATTCATTTTTCTAATCTTATGTTTATATGCATACAACAACTTTCTTTTGTCTTTGACATCAAGCTGCACAAACTTAGGAACAAAGTGATGGTGAAAATTGTTTTACAATGAATACTAGCAATGCTTTGATTAGCATACAAGAAACCACTCAATATTCAATAATTATATTGTAGAAATTGAAGACTATAGGTTTTAAAAAGTAATATTTCACTAATTTTTCTAAAAATACTATAAAATAAAGGCTATAGACTTCAAAATATGTAATTTCATGATTTTTTACATATAGTAGAAATTGAAGACTATATAGGCTTTAAAAGTTGAGATTTTACTAATTTTTCTAGAAATACTATAAAATAAAGACTATAGACTTCAAAATATGTAATTTCATGATTTTTTACATATAGTAAAAATTGAAGACTATAGGCTTTAAAAGTTGAGATTTTACTGATTTTTCTAGAAACACTGTAAAATAAAGACTATAGACTTTAAATTGTGTAATTTCATTATTTTTTTACATATTTTATAAATTGTAGGTTATAGGCTTTAAAAAAATGAGATTTTACTAATTTTCTAGAAACACTATATAAAAAGACTATATATAGACTTCAAATTGTGTAATTTCATGATTTTTTTACATTTGTAGAAATTGAAGGCTATAGGCTTTATAATATGAGAATTCACTAATTTTTCTAGAAACATTATAAAACAAAGACATAGACTTCAAATCATGTAATTTCATGATTTTTTTACATATTTTAGAAATTGAAGGCTATAGGCTTTAAAAAATGAGATTTCACTAATTTTTCTAGAAACACTATAAAACAAAGACTATAGACTTCAAATTATGCAATTTCATGATTTTTTTATATATAATAGAAATTGAAGACTGTAGCCTTTAAAAGTTGAGATTTCACTAATTTTTCTAGAAACACTATAAAACAAAGACTATAGACTTCAAATTATGCAATTTCATGATTTTTTTACATATAGTAGAAATTGAAGACTATAGGCTTTAAAAGTTGAGATTTCACTAATTTTTTCTAGAAATACTATAAAACAAATACTATAGACTTTAAATTATGCAATTTCATAATATTTTTTACATATAGTAGAAATTGAAGATTATAAACTTTAAAAGTTGAGATAAAAACGTAAGAAAATGTAAAACATCTTCATATATACCACACTAACGAATATACGAAGATTGTACAACACCCCTGGCTCATTCAAGTAACCCAGCCTGGTTATATCTTCAACTCTACCATGCTCCTCCTCATCTGCATCCCTAGGAAACAGCTTATCCGGTGTATCAGAAACCTGCACCACCACAAAATCCCAATAAATACACAAAATCCACGTTTCATAGCACCTTAATTTTAAAAATAATCACTTAGTTTTAAAAAAAATCTACTGAAAATTAAGATTATAACTAAGCTCCTTTGAACCCATAAAAATGATAAAGAAAAACCTAAACACATACTAAACCTTGAATATTTTATTTATACTAATAAGAAATGACATATTATCATAGTATAAAAATAAATGATTATGATTATAGACAAAATGTTAAAATTATTATATTAATAAAGAATATTTTTAGAATACTACTTAAAATTTATACTATATATAAAGAGGATACAAAAAATAACTACACTTTTGGATGTCCACACTCATTTGGGTAGTTATTTTTTTAATTCTAAAATTCAAAATTACAAAATTATAAAAGTAAAATAAATATAAAAGATAACTACCTTTATTTTCATGTTATATTTCTTTTATTATATTTTTTTATTTTTTTCTCCATTTTATACACAAAATTTAAAAAACAAATAATATGACTCGAAAAAAAAATAAGAATGCGGCTTGACGGGCACGAAGTGCCGACAAGACGCTAGTATTAATAAATTTGTTGTGACAATAGTCACTCCCAATATCTCTTTCATATTTTCTTTTTCTTACCCTTAACGTAACGTTGATGAGTTCTTACTATTAATGTTTCAACAACACATAAAATTCATTTGATCTCCTTTGGCTGAATGGAGAAGACAAGTCAGTTTGCTTTTCCAAACTCACGAAAAGTTAACTTAAAATAGAAATAAAAATCAAACATTCGAAATTCTGAAGTTCCTCGATCCATCATTAGTATTTGGCCAATGCCCACAATTTCCATAAAAGCCACTCATTCATACGAAAAGGTTATACATAAAAGTTTTGTATTTTCAATCGGATGCTAAATGAACAATACAAAATCAGTCCAACCAGCCAATAAATGAGTTTTTGGGCCATAATTACTCAACCCATTACAATCCCAATGATTATTTGGGTCAAAACCAAAACCAAAATAGGTCTATTGGCTGTATGAGCTGATTTTTCATTGTCCACTTAGCATTATTGGTTAAAATATATATCAAATTATAGATGCGAGTAAAATAATTCTGCTAATGTGACAAAAAATACTTATATAATTAGCAATCATACATAAAAATATTATGATTTAATAGTGCATACTTTTTAGAGCATGGCTAAATATACAACACATTTAGCAACCAAAACGACCAAACAATTAAATAAATTGTTAAATATGCATATTTTTTAGAACATTGCTAGAGGCACAACAAAAAATCAGCCAACACCGCCAACAAATAGAAATTTGGGCCACAATCACCCAGCCCATTAAAAATATACTCATGATCAAAAGTGTTATTTGGACCATAAAGTGTTAAATGAGCTTTGTTGGCTGTTTTGACTGGTTTTTTTGTTGTGCCCCAAACATTTGTGTATCTTTTATCATATATTGGTATGCATATTATATGATTCATGATGCGCAATGATTTTCTTACTATAAAAGTGGAGTCCTCGTTAAAATTGGGTAGATAATATACAATAATGTTATATGTACACTGTTTATCAGTCACTTTCAGTCACTAACCACTTTTTAAGGTATGACCCACAAAAATATTAGCAACAAACTATATGCATTTATTATGGATGACTGATGGTGGCAGCATTTTAGTGTACAAGAAGCATTGTTGGATAATATAGAGCATTGCTAGAGGCACAACAAAAAAACCAGCCAAAACAACCAACAAATAGGAATTTGGGCCACAATCACCCAGCCCATTAAAAATATACTCATGATCAAAAGTGCTATTTGGGTCATAAAGTGTTAAATGAGTTTTATTGACTGTGTTGGCTGATTTTTTATTGTGCCCCAAATATTTTTGGATAATATATGTTGTGTTAGGCATCGTGAGAGGGAGAGCGTAACATCTAGAGAAATCTAATAATATTTGTATATTTGAAAGTCGTGGATATAAATTAAAAACAATAATAATGTGGTGGCTAAATATCACATGCAATAGTTACGCATTGGTGTTCGCCATTCACTTTTGGGGGTGTTGGAATAAAGTTTTTGTTTCCCATGTAAATTTCTCTAAAAAACGCTCACAAGATCACATATCATCCACTTTCATCTCTCCTTTCAAGCAACTACCAAAACAAAAGCAATCACATACAACAGTTGATGACTTGAAATTATTGCATGCATCTAAGATCAATAATTAATGAGTATTCTACAAACGATCACCATGATCCAAAACAAGTACCCTCTAGGACCCTACAGGATCAGTTTCCAAAACCAAGGCAACGCATGGTGCAACCACTCTTTACTCCTCCTTTTCTTGCTTTTTCTTCCCATGCACACACGAGCATCATCATTAACATCTCAGCTTGAAGAACCAGGAATGGACCCCGCTAACAACAAATCCATGGTCATCATCATGGCCATCGTGGCCATCATGTTTCTCATATCAGGCTTCCTCTCCCTCTACTCCCGCCAATGTGCAGGTCACAGGACTCTTGTCCAAGCCAGGTTGGACCTGGCCATCCTGACCGGCAATCCAACTCGTCGGTCACAACCAGAGTCCCTTGGCCTAAACCAAGAGACCATTGACACGTTCCCCACGTTCCTCTACTCGAGTGTCAAGGGACTCAAGATTGGCACGTGCGCATTGGCATGCGCAGTGTGCTTGAGCGAGTTCCAAGATGAGGAGACACTTCGGTTGATAACAAAATGCAACCACGTTTTTCACATGAGTTGCATTGATGTTTGGCTGGTTTCTCATTCCACATGTCCGGTTTGTCGCGCAAACCTCGTGCCACGACAAGACAACGTCGTGTCACCGACGTTGTCTATTCAGATTTCGAACTATCAAGAGCAGCAACATTCAAATGATGAAGAAGAAGAGAACACTACCTTTGTTGTTGGAGGAGGGGAGCACAATAGTCACAATAGAAACGATGCTGAATCATCAAAGAACCATTTGCATTTGCTTCATAGGAGTCGTACGGTGAACCATGTCGTCATTGCTCCGACACAGTCGAGGTCGACCGGGTTAATGTGTGCGCTATTATTTCCACGGTCTAATTCGACTGGTAACTCTGTTCAGGTTGGTGATGATGACTTCGAAAGATTTACTCTGAGGTTACCTGTTGAATTTCAAAGCCAGGTGTTGAAGAAGTCAACGCTGAAGCGTGCTAAAAGTTGCATTGTGTTCTCAAGAATGAGTAGTGGGACTAAGGGATATAGGACGAGAAGCGCGGGTGGTGGTGGAGGTATGAGAAGCTATTTTCACTATGAAAGGCTTGACGGTACGACGCCGTTTTTTCCCTCAAATCGGAATAGGTAGGCTAGAAAATCACATGTTTCCAAGAGATTGTTAGATGCACTCAATGGAAAAGAAAAGATTAATTTGTTTTCATCACTCATACTAAACATTTTACACATTAGTAGAATATAATTATTGTATATTCATGTTTAAATCTTAATTAATCTCTTCTCTTCCTATTTATAGTTGACTCATTTGATAATGTGTCATATGATTAATTATGCAAAGAAAATATATTTTTTCGCACCTAAGAATCTTTCTATGTGCATGATAAGGAAGGTGTTAGCGGGTGTCATTCCAAGATCCCTTATGACTTGGTGGCTTAATCATAAAACTACTCAATGCTGGTGAAGTGGTTCATCATCATTTTCGACTAGTTCTAATTATATATGATGAGAAATTACTAGTAGATATTAGAACGTTGTCAGATGTACACGTGCTTCTTCGACAATTTCTTAATCGGACGACCCACTTCATTTTGCACCTAAAATGATAACTATCTTCGAGTCGTTGAGAATACTATATATTTTTAAATTGTTGTTTTCTATTTGATGATCTGATTCAATACAACCCGAATATAATCAAATCAGTTGGTTCAAATTTTCTCATAAAAAGTAAGAAATTCGATCCTATTCTACCTCAAAGTGATCGGTTCAGATTCATTTCCTCCCTCATGTCCGATCTAATTGTCTAACCTGATTACACCCCTAGATAGAATTGTTTATGGTTATGGGTTCAAAAACTGATAGAATTTTAACGTAACACTCATTAATCGTGATCGTGAATAATTGGGTATTCACACCGGTTTTAGTTAAATATTATATATTGCAAATATTTTATACTGTTACTTTTAATCTTTTCTTTTGATGAGTGTTACTGTAATGTGTAAAATAGATTCTTGGACTCAATTAGGATAGTATCATTAATTATAGTAGTATTTTACTATAAATAGGTGATATGATAATGTAATTGATAGGCAATTATTGATGAGTAATTGATTCATTTCCCCCTTTTGGAATTCCAATACTCTTGGAATTATTCTCTTTTTTCTCTTTTGGCCCTTAATTGGGATATTCTATCATCTTCTACACTCCATCAATTTCTTACTCATTACGTTGGTGATTTCATTGACCACCATACTTCATTTTCATGGTGGATTTACGATCTCACCTCAAATGGAGCAAATTGGAAGTGTAGATGAGTATGTACAGATTGGAAACCACTTCAGAAGCATTGAAACTAACTAGAAAGAGCTAGGAGTTGTCATCGTGCATTATGTTCACTGATGCAATAGTGAAGGGACTCGATCTGTGCAATATTCTTTTCACTAAAGCAACAGTCAAGTGAGTCGAGCTTAATGCAGTTCCACAAATTTGAGCTATTTTGCGTCCCGTTTTAACTTCAAATTAGCACAATATATATATATATATAGTTCGTGAGTTTAGGCTTTTATTTTTAGAATATTCCTACGTGCACGACCAAAAAATCAATCAAAATAGTTAATATGTTAGGCATATAACCTAGGAAGCACGGACATATCGCGATACTAAGGCGTGTCCACGTGCCCGACATCCGGTGGACACTGATACCGGCTGGTGGACACGCGTGCACGTGTCTGAGAAAAAATAAATTTTATTTAGGTTGGACACACGCTAGTCGTTGTCTGACACGCATCGAACAGGTCGTGACACACTAGCTATGGACACAAGCCAGTTATATTGTGGACATGATATTTTTTCTTTTTTAATCTTTTCATACTTTATGAAGAAACATAAGATCAAATCCAACTTAAATTTAGTTGACCCAACAAAACTTAAATTAAATATGTATTTTTAACTCAAAATAAAAGATGTTTTATTAAAAAATATTAATTATATATACATATATGTCGTGTCTGTGTCCTGTGATTTTTTAGTTTGGTGTATCTGTGTCCATGTCCGTGTAGTGTCCTATATATTATGTACAACAAGTGATATATATTATGTACAACAAGTGATATATATTGTGCATATTATATTATATATTGTGTATAATATATTGACTGTTTTGACTGATTTTTATTGTACAATAAATATTTGCATTATTTTTAACAAATAGAATCTTTTTGACGAATCTAAAAACAAAAACAAAAAACAACAGTACGTACCTGTTGTAATCTGAAAACAAAAACAAAAAACAACAGTATGTCCTGATGATGAGTGATGTTTCCTTGTGATCATGTAATTATGTAGTTTTTCTATGCGAATTTGTGGTTACCAATTCGACAGGTGGTTGTTTAAGCGTTACTCTATGTGTCTAGGTGTAGACTATGGTTTAATTTTCCTCTTGTTTGCTATTGGACTATCTTGATTCCTTTCTCCACCTGATTACTTTTTTGTATGACCTTTCTTGCATCAATTTATCAAACAATAGTGTTGGTCGTACAATAAAAATAATAAAAATATGTTTAACAAGCATTTAACGTGTGTTATATATAAGACGTAATGTGTGCTATACGTACATGTGTTATACGTATAGCACACATTACGTCTTATGTATAACATACATTGAATGTTCCTTGGACGTAGTTCTGTTATAAGACAAACTGAATTATCAAAGGAGAAAACAAACGGAAAATAAAGTGGAAAAACTCTTTTCTAGAGCCAAAAACCATAATTTTATTAAGATTGTCTCACTAACTCACTTTTTGGCTAAATTTATTTTCATTTTGAGTAATAATAAGTTATCTATTTAGAATGATGATCCGCTTAAGTCAGCTTATAATTTTTCTATTTTTAATATTTCTTTCCTTAATACTCTCTCATCCATACTAACATTTAAATCTCTTAATATTTTTATGTAAAAATTATTATTTATATTATTTATACATTATATTTGCCTCGTAGCTCAAATTTTCTGGATCCATTAGTACCTTTTGATTACTCATCTATGTTTAACATAAGATTGATCACAGTGGCCATTTGATGAGTCAACACGTATGTCGACGAAGTGGTGGTGACTTTGGTCAAGTCGTTGTCTCAACACGGCGCTAGCGAATGTAAAGTATGTACTTTAGCAATAATGCTTCTCGCTCCTCGTAAATATGTCCAACGAATATCCAACGTGTGCTATACATGATATGAAATGTGTGCTATATATATAACACGCATAAGTATAACACACATTCAATATTATGTATAACACACATTGAATACTCGTTGGACGCATTTCTGTTCGCCTAGCGTTATTGTATACTTTAGTGTTTTGAGGATCTAGGATTAAGTTCGGTCAATGATTAACCATGGTTAATCACCTAGAGTTAATCTAGAGTTAGTTAACCACATTTGTCTTGTAGTTATATGTAGATGAGATATGTTAAATGAACAATGAAAAACCAGCTCATTCAGCCAATAAAGAAATTTTGGACCATAATTATTTAGCCCATTATAATTTCAATTATTATTTAGGTCAAAATCAAAGTCAAAATGGACTAATTGACTGCATTGGCTGATTTCTCATTGTACCTTTAGTATTATTGTATATAGATAAACCTTTTTGTAAACTCAGATAAAGTATTATTCAATATACCAATTCTGTTATCAGTTATATATCACAGTTATGATGATTTCTTCTTCCATTCTTTCTCTCTCTGCATTCTGTGAGGACCAAATGACCAACTTCAACAACAACCAAGAAAAGCTGAGCAATTCGGCACGAATTTAAGTTGGTGAATAATAGTCAACATTTTTTAAGGCTAAGAAACGGTGGGTGTATGAGGGACAAGAGCATATGGCCTATATTTGATCACGTACTGTTAGTGAAAAATAATGACGATGAAATGAAAGTGAGATATCTAAGGGTGTGTTTAGACTTTAGATTAGCACTTGCAAACACGAGTTTGAATGAACTTGATTATGTAAAATTGATTTTGAGTAAAAGTAGGTTGATGTTAACATGATTTATGTTTGGATACTTTCATCTTAAAATTGATTTTGATATAATAAATGTTGCTTGAATGATCAAAATTAAAACCACATTTAAATGTGTAATTACCAAAAAAGACATACTTTTTATTGTATTATTTATTATTATTTTATTTTTTACAAATATTTGAATAAACTATTTTACTATTTTCATAACAAGAATTATAATAAATGTTATTTGGAAAAATATAAATAAAACTATTTGGTATACCATGAAAAAAATGAAATTATACAAATACATTTTAAGATTGATTAACTTCGTTAAAATTTACATTTGAGAAAGTTTTTTTGCACGGTAATAGGCCCAAATTTATTCAGCTGGGCTAGCCAAAATATCAAATAGAGCCAGATTACAAATAGAGGGAGGGGCCCCCTCAACCCAAATCGGGATTTTTTCCCAAAAAAATAAAAAAAAATCATTATTTCTATAAACGCAGTGAGAGAAACATTAATTCCACGGAGTGTCCTGTTTTTTGCTTTTAAAAGGGGAAATCGTAGGACTCCTACGATTTCAATGTAAATAAGCTTTCTGTCTAGAAATCGTAGGGGTCCTACGATTTCAAGAAAGAAAGACTGATTTACTCTGAAATCGTAGGATTCCTACGATTTCAGTCACATTTATATAAAAAATATATGATATTTAATATATCTTATATTATTACCTTTATTAATATCAACTTTCACATTACCAAAAAATATAATCTCTTTTATTTAATTTTATATCTAAATTTTTCTATCCCTCTATAAGGATATCAAAGAAAAAAATTAACTAATATTACCTAGAAATTTTTAATAGATAAATATTAATAAAAAAATAAAAAATAGACACTTAATATAAAATAGAGATAGCAATATATGTATATTGACGTAAAAACTTTGGTGTTTCTGGATTATGAAAATTTTGGATTTTATCAGAAATTATTCTTGTTATTTTTGTGGAGATAAAAAACTAGCTAATATATGGTGCTTCAAAGTTGCAAAAAAAAAATATAGTGAGAACTTGTGTTGTGTGTGACACATGTTAAAAAGATGTAAAAAATTACTATAATTAATTTTTGTACGGTGTTTTTGTGATTAGGAGAAAGACAAGTAAAATTAATTTTTATAACTGAAAATAAAATTAATTATCAATTTTTAAAATTTATATATCTAATATTATTTTTATTTTAGTGTGAGGATTGATTATCACACAAAATTTATTAAAATGTATATATCTAGTATTATTCTTATTTGTATAATTAATTTTATTTGTATAATTATATTTCTACTATTTGTCTATTAAAATTTTGTCTATTTCTACCTGAACTTTGTCTGTTTTTTATATTTTTATTAATATTTGTCTATTAAAAAGTTCTAGGTAATCTTAGTTAATTTTTTTCTTTGATATGAAAGAGATAGAAAAAGTTAGATATAAAATTAAATAAGAGAGATTATAATTTTTGGTAATAAGAAAGTTGATATTAATAAAGGTAATAATATAAGATATATTAAATATCATATATTTTTTATATAAATGTGACTGAAATCGTAGGAATCCTACGATTTCAGAGTAAATCAGTCTTTCTTTCCTGAAATCGTAGGACCCCTACGATTTCTAGACAGAAAGCTTATTTACATTGAAATCGTAGGAGTCCTACGATTTCCCCCTTTAAAAGTAAAAACAGGACACTCCGTGAAATTAATGTTTCTCTCACTGCGTTTATAGAAATAATGATTTTTTTTTATTTTTTGGGGGAAAAAATCCCCCAAATCGTGGGCTCATCATCATGAGAAAGTTTGGCAAGTTCATGAGCTACTCTATTACCAAATCTAGTAACATGAGAGAAAGAAATAAACTGAAATTTGTGTGAAATAGTTAGACATTCACATATTAAAGCATCAAAGTAGGTCCCATATGGAGCTCCAAAGTTCAGGCCGTGGATTACTTCCAGAGAGTCATTTTCAACTTCTAATCGGCGAAAGAGAAGATCTTCTGCAAGAGCTAGCCCCGAACATATTCCTTGTGCTTCCGCCATTTTCATGTCCAAAGCTTGGGTCGTAATTTTACAAGCAGCAGCAAGAATGAATCCTTCTGGATCCCGAAACACTACCCCCAAACCCCAGCTAACTCCATCAATGTAGGCTGCATCTGTGTTCATTTTCACATGGTGTACCATCGGCGGGGTCCATAAACAAGATTGCACAGGATTACTTGTGTTGCCTTGTCTAACAGCCATCCATTGATTTTCTTTTGTGAAATATTCAAGGTTTTTGCGAGCAAGATTTACAATAACCTCGATTGGGGTATTTGAACCTTCAAAAATTAGTTTATTCCTTGCATTCCAGATTCCATAAGCTACTGACATTAATAATAGTACCTTTGTCAGTTGTATTTTGCCAAAAAAATCCGAGAACCAATCATCAAATTTTTTAGTTTCATCTATTTTATCCATGTGCGGTATTGCAGTTTTCCTCCAGATCTGATGGGTGTTAGGGCAATCTCGAAAAAGATGTTCAACTGTTTCAGGTACTGAATTGCAAAAACAACACTCAAGAGGGACTTGAATACCTCGTTTATTTAGGATTTCACGCACAGGAAGTGCTCTCTGAAGTGCTCTCCAAAGGAAGTGGATAACCTTCGGTTGAATCTTCTAGCTCCATATGCTTTTCCAATCTATCAGTTGGCTTCCAAGTCTATTGCTTGAGGATGGGAGATTATTTGCAGCTCTTTTTCTTATGAAATGGTATCCAGTGTTAACTTTATATAGCCCCTTCTTATTTTTTCCCCATACAAACCGATCATCTTGAGAAGTGATAAGAACCGGAAGTTGCTGGATTTGTTCAACTTCAAAGGGGAGAAAGATATTTCTCAATAAATCAACTCTCCATGTTCTTAGATCACTGTAAAAAAGTTCAGACACATAAGTTGGCGCATTCTCTTGTGGCTTTGGAGATCAAATCCTATGGCCAGGTTGTTTTGGGAGCCACCCATCCTCCCAAATTCTAACATTCCTCCCCGACCCAATGCGCCAGTACCCACCCTCTCTCAATACATCTGCTGCTCCATGAATGCTCCTCCATGTGAAACTAGAGGCATAATGGTGGACATTATCTAGGAAAACATGCTTCTTGAAATATCTTGCACGGTAAATTCTTGCTAAGGGTGAGTTTGTATTCTCAATTATGCGCCAACCTTGTTTTGCTAAGAGTGCTTGATTAAAAGCACTGAAACTGCGGAAACCTAGTCCACCATCTGACTTTGATTCACAAAGTAAATCCCAGCTCCTCCAATGAATTTTCCTCTCCCCTGCTCTACTACCCCACCAGAAATTGCTAATCAAATATTCAATCTCAGAGCAAAGACCATCAGGCAATTTAAAGCAACCCATGATGTAAGTTGGTATGGCTTGTGCAACAGCTTTGATAAGTACTTCTTTTCCAGCCTTTGAAAGAACCTTTTCCTTCCAACCATTGAGCTTTTTCCACACCCTCTCTTTCACAAAATCAAATACTTGACGCTTAGATCTCCCAACAAAAGTAGGAAGGCCTAGGTACTTTGCATGACCCTCAACTGCTTTGATGTTCATCCATCCTTGGATCAAAGTTTGTCTCTCTTCTGGGACGTTTTTGCTGAATGAGAGTTCTGATTTGTCAAAATTGATGAGTTGGCCCGAAGCTCGCTGATATAGGTCAAGGATTTCCATTAAGCTGTCAACTTCTGATTGGTTTGCTCTGAGGAAGAAAATACTTTCGTCTGCGAATAATAGATGGGAGATCGCTGGGGCTGATTGGGCAACCTTAATGCCATGGAGAATCTTGGTCTGGTTTGCTCTCTCAATAAGACCTGAAAGTACTTCAGCACATAGGATGAAGAGGTATGGGGACAACGGATCACCTTGTCTGAGACCTCTATTTGGATTGAAGGGGGCGCATGGGGAACCATTAATCAGCACTGAGAAAGAAACAGAGGTAACACATGCCATAACAATCTCCACCCATTCCGTAGGGAAACCAATACTTAGCATAACTTGCTGAAGAAAATGCCATTCCACTCGGTCATAAGCTTTGGCCATATCAAGTTTGACTCCCATGAAACCCTTTTGTCCTATTGTCTTCTTTTTCATATAGTGAAAGGCTTCAAAAGCGATAAGAGCATTATCAGTGATAAGTCTTCCAGGGACAAAAGCACTCTGAGTCTCATTAATAATCATTGGTAGAATAGACTTGAGTCTATTTGCCAATACCTTTGTCACCATTTTCATGATTACATTGCAGAGAGAGATTGGCCTGAACTCCTTTGCATGATGTGGATGCTTGACCTTTGGTATAAGACAAATAAAAGTATGATTTATCCTGGCTAGACTCTCAGTACCTCTAAGGATTCTCATAATCAAATTAGAGACATCCTCCCCCACAATGTGCCAGAACCGTTGGAAAAAACGGGCTTGTAAACCATCAGGCCCCCGGGATTTCAAGGGACCCATTTGGAAAAGATCATGTTTGATTTCTAGTGATGTATAATCACTCATAAGTATTTGTCTCATACTGATGTCCACTCTATTGCTCACCACCTGAACCGCTTCAGCAATATCTTGAGTTCCTTCCGTATCATATAGGTTCTGAAAGAAAGAGGTCAGAATTTCAGCTACTTTGTCTGGTTCATCAAAAATCACCCCTGCATCATTTTGTAATGAGTTTATTGAGTTCTTCCTTTGTCTCTGCTTTGCCTTTTGGTGAAAAAATCTGGTGTTCCGATCTCCGAACTTTAGCCAGTCTGCTCTGGCTCTTTGTGACCACCATATCTCTTCTTGTTCTAAGAGAATATTCAATTTGTCTTGCACCTCTTTGTATTCAATTAGAGCCCCTGGCCTACTCAAATCTTTTTCAAGATTTTTTTGTTTGTCTTGCAGAATTCGAAGTTCTTTTTTCCATTTACCAAAAGTTTCATCTCCCCACCTATGCAAATCCCTCAGGCAACTGTCCATTTTATCAAAAACAGGTTAAGTGTTAGAGCTCCAGCTGCGTGCTACTACCTCTTCACAGTCAGAATGGGAAAGCCATTGTTCTTCAAAACGTAGAATTTTTCCTCTACCTCTTCTAGTTCCTTTGTTTGTTTTCATGGATACCAGAACTGGATTATGGTCAGAAGAAAAACGTGGAAGATGAAACACAGTGGCTGAAGGATAAATAGCAGACCATGAGATGGAGGCTACAGCCCTGTCTAGTCTCGCTTGAATGTTGTCATCACCCTGCTGGTTATTGGACCATGTGAAAGCATTTCCCATAAAACCAAGGTCATATAATTCACAAGAATGCAGTGATTCACGAAAAATATTTACCTGGGACAAATTTGGGGAGTTTCCACCCGATTTTTCTTGGCTGTTTGTAATCAGGTTGAAATCTCCAACACAGAGCCAAGGAAGAGATGAGACCCCTTTTAGGCATTCCAGTAACTCACATGTCAAATGTTTCCTATTTGTCTCAGGGAAACCATACACACCAGTAAATCTCCAAGCAAAGCCATGGATATCAGATCTGATCTCCATATCCACATGATTCAGTGATGATGAAAGTAACACAGCATTCACTTCCCCTTTCCACAAGCAAGCTAAACCACCCCCTCTATCATTTCTATCACCCCTACAACTAACAGTAACCATATTTCCAAAACCCCCTAACCACCTGAGTTTTTGGATTTCATGGTCCTTTTTTCTGGTTTCCATAAGGAATACCATATCGGGATCTTGTTGAAGCAAGAGCTTCTTTAAAGACCGAACTGAGCGGGGGTTCCCAAGCCCACGACAGTTCCAGCTGAGGCATTTCATTGAGGGCGGCGGGCCTGGAATTCAGGCTCCGCCGATACAAAATTTGGAGATGGTTCGTGCCTCTTTGCTTGTGACACATCCTCGTCTATAAACATTTCATCTGATTTGGTTAACCTCCTCTTCCTAGGTTGTTCAGGGGGCACAAAGTCCACGGGGATGGTAACTTCTTTGTCTGCTTTAACTCTTTTCCATTTCCCAGCTTGCTTTTGAATATGTGAATCATCTGCATGATTTGTAACGTTCCCTGCAAGAAAATTGTCTCGGGGGATTGTTTTTTCATTTGCTTCCTCCACTTTATTCCCATCAAAACAGAAGATCTTCGGATTCAAAGAATTGGAGATAAAGATCTGTGTGTCATATGTTAGCAGCTGTTCCTTTCCCTTGATTAAAGGATATATGTTATCTTCCTCTTGCTGGTTCTTCACTCTCTCTTTTATGTGACCTTCCTTCTCAACCCTAAGGGGTTTCAAATTCAGGTTTAAGTGTGTTTTGCCAATCACCATTGCTGGTGTTTGTTTTTGTTGAGGCACTACCGTCTCCTCCACCTTTTGTGACTTTTGATCTTGAGCAAGAGACCATTCATTCACTCCATCCTTAGAGAGGTGCGTAATATCCTCCACCCCTTGGGGTTTCAGTATTATCACCTTTGTCTCCTCCACCCCAGAGGGCTTTAGAGCCTGTTGTTGTATTCTTGATGGGTATTCCATAGGTTTTGATTGAACCTTACTAGCCTCCACCTTGTATGGTTTTGGTGTTCTGGTCTGGTGCGTATAGTTCTCCACCCTTTGGGGGTTTTGGTTTATGTGTTGCACCGCCGTCTCCTCCACCCTAACGGGCTTCAGAGCTGTTGGCAGGGGGGTCTGCCCTGTAATTTGACCTGACTCTGCCATGGACAAGGAGCTTAAACTAGAGGATAATTGATCTTCATCTAGTTTTGTCGGTCGATTGGAGAAATTCCTCCCACTGGCAGCTGCTTCCTGATACTTTTGTTTTCCATCTTTCAATATTCTTTTACGTTCCCGCGAGGCTCTCATCCATGAGCCAAAATCATTTTCCTTTACAGATCCTGCCTCCTCATCCATCATTAATCGAGAACACCCATTTTCCTCATGACTCAAAGAACCGCAATAGTAACAGAACTGAGCTAGACGTTCATACCTGTACTTGACCCAAAAGATTCCATCTTTTTTACTCCCTACCTTCTTTCCTGAAATGATATTTCCATCCACATTCAAACGCACCAGGGATTTAACAATCATACATTGGTCTCTTGGCATCTCAAAGCAACCAGAGTCCACTACTTCGCCCACAGATTGCCCCAATTTAATGCCCATCGCGGAAGTACGACAATGAGAGGGGAGCCCCCAAAATTGTACCCAGATATCCACCGTAGAAAAATCATACATATTCCACGCCTTTTCTCGTTCCCAGCGGTGAAGAATGAGCCATGAATTTCTATGTACCCACGGAGACCCCTTTTGAATTCTTTTCACATCAATATCATCATCAAAGAAGAATTGAAAAAGGTTTTCACCGATTTCCTCAATCCGCAGACCTTTAGGATTTGCCCATATGTTTTTCATTGCTGTGTGCATGCTCACTTTATTTATCGTCTTCCTTGTCAACACTTTCCCTATCAGGCTTTTGTTGTAATCACCTACATTTTCATCCACATCCTCATCTTCAATAAATAGAATATCTTCCTCACCCTTATCACTCCCTTGTACTCCGAGTGCGTCATCATCTTGTTCAGGAATTGGGTCCATCTGTCAAAACAGTATTTGGGGTACCGTTCGGTTAAAGATGAGAAAGAGATAAACAAAAGGGATAGTGTGGGGAATAGAAAATAGACAAAGGGGGATTTGTGAATCGCCACTGAGGGGAGATAAAACACGACCAGCCGGAGAGAAGCCGCTATACGTCATCCAAAGTCAACCCTAGCAGAGGAAGGGTTAGCTCTGTCGGCGCAAGGAAAAGAGTGCAATCATTTGAGAAAGTTATTAATGTTCTAACGATAATTTAATATTTATAAAGTGAGAAAAGAATATTAAAAATGAAAGTTTAATTATTTGTTCTTAACAATATTAAATGTACTAGGGGATACTCACAAATCATAAGAAAAATGAAGGGTAATTATGCCTTTGACTATGCTCTTTTTGTTGAACGGAAAGCTATATAAAGTTGCTTTAACAAAACCATGGTTAAGGGCTTAAATTGCGTCGGCAAAATTTTGAAAGCAAAACATCCAAACAAAAAATTGGTACGTTCAAAAATTTTAAACGTGAGTTTAATGTTTCAAACGCAATATCAAACACACACTAAATGTAATAAAGTAAGCAATGACGTTAAAAATTGAGTACTCTTATTTGTACATAAAAAAACAATCAGTTAAAATCAATAATTAATATAAAAATTTTGAATTATAATTATTCAATCTACTAAAAATTAATTTCTTAAAAAAATTTATTTTACCAAAAAATTACTAAATATATCTATTAACTGATCTGACTATTTTTTTATTATTAACCAAGTATTTCTGTTAAAAGTTAGTTGCATCCTAGAATTATATATGTAAGATTTTCTACTTTATATTGTGTAATAAGGATAATTTTTATATCTAAAAATGGATATTCATTTATTATAATATTACCATCGAATTCAAAGTTGAAAAAAAATAAATAGCTGAAAGAGGGTGGAGACCACCATCAATATAAAGGTGAAAAGATCATCCAAAAGTGAGTTTTTCAGATGAGATATTAAAAATAACATAAATTCTTTACGCACAATAAAAAATTGGTCAAAATAACTAATAAATTATACACATATATAACATGTAATATGCACATTGTATATTATATATCATGCATAATATATATGATATCATGTTGTGTATAATATATATCAGATGTTGTAACATCATTCTTTTTACAACATATAATCTATAGTATATATGCACAATATATGATATATATTATGTACTTACAATATATATATAATATATGTTATGCATAATATATTAAATATTTTGACTATTTTTTAACTGTGTGCGTACTAATAATCTAAAATAATCTAATTGCATGCACACTAATACTACACAAGCTCATTTATAAAATGAGAAATAATTTTTTCACATAATTATATATAATAATTCAATTTTTTAAAATTCTTAATCCAACTTTCAATATTATACACAAATCTAATATTTTAAAATTAATAATTTTAAAAATTAAATTATTACACATAAAGTGAATGATAATATCCGATTTTACTGTATACATGTAATATTAATCTTATAAAATATAGAACGCGGATCCACTATCGGACCAAACTCACCAAACATTAATCTTATAAAATATAGAACGTGGATCCAACTCATCAAATATAACCACATTAATAATATGGTAAATATAACTCATAAAATAACCACTCTCAATTTTCTCATTAAAAATATGGCAAATATATGGGTGGATCAAAATGTCACGTGTATAATTTATGTGGCTAAAGTGAATGGAATATATTGTATATAAAAGCCACACTACCAAATTCAGGAGACAACTAATAGCGCACACACCATATATACAAGCTATATTTGCCTGTCTCTCTAAAGACAAAGAAAGAGGATGTTTGTTAAAGGTTTAGTTGATTCCAATTGTGGGAGGACTATTCCCTCCAACTACGTATACCTCAAAAATACAGAGGATTCCATCTTCAATAATGAAGTGGAGAATATTCCAATACTTGACTTTTCCCAGTTAGTTTCTGCCAATCCCAGTGAGCGATCCAAGGCAATCAAACAACTAGGCGATGCCTGCCGCGACTGGGGTTTCTTTATGGTATAATATTTCCGAAATTTCATGTTTTCTGTTTGGATTTCTGTTTGAAATTTTAAATACTGTGATTTTGGTATGTAAAGTTGAGAAGGGAAATCAAAATCTTCCATTCAATCCATAAGTTGAAAAGTTTTCAAAAAGAAAATCAAGCGGATTAGGATTAGTATACCTGATTCAGCCTTGAGTCTACATTTGTTCAAATCTTGAGAATCCTCCTTAGTGAAATTATAATTTTTTTCCTGAAAAAATAAAAGGGAAATCACTGGTACAACTACTATATGTGCATTTCAAAGAGAAGTGATTTTTTTTAAGACTAAATACTTATTTTAGTCCTCAAGAAATATTATCGCGGTACAAATTGGTTCATTAGAATTGGAAAGTTAAATTTGATCCAGTTCAATTTGATCCTTCACATTTAAAAAAGGAGGACAAATTTATCATTCCGGACATGTTCATACAACACAGAAATCATTGTAGGAACATGTACGGAATGACGAATTTGTCTCATTTTTTGAAATGTAAAAAACCAATATTGTGTTTTCTAATTCTCAGGGATTAATTTGTCCCACAATGTATTTCCATTTTAGGTAATTAGTCTTTTTTTTAACTTAAATATTAGGAGGGATTGGATCTTAATTTTCTTTTCAATCAACGTTTAAAAGACATGTTAGAGCATTCCGAAGAAGATATCCCCAAAAAAATGGTAAAAATTAAATGATACTACTTATATAATTAACTTTTGGTGACATGAGATGATGTTAATTCTGGGAAGTGTATACGTAGCTGATAAATCATGGGGTGTCGGTGACACTGAGGGAAGAAGTGCTTAGGGCAAGCCAGAGCTTTTTTGATCTGACGGATGAAGAGAAAATAAAGGAGCATGCAGGGGACAACCTATTCGATCCTATAAGATGCGGGACAAGCTTCAATCTAATGGTGGACCAGACCCTTTTTTGGAGAGATTATCTTAAATGCCATGTTCATCCTCGCTTCCATGCTCCTTCCAACCCCTCTGGTTTCAGGTACTACTCTCTCATTCTCACGCTAACCTATCACAACATCATCAACAATTCGATCTTTCTATAATCTATACTAATGTTTGATATTTTTGAGTTGAATTTAAATATAAAAATGAAACATATTAAAATTTAATGATTTAAATATATATTGTATAACTTTTTATTATACATATATTCCGGGGAAGCTAGGTGGTTCGGAGGGAGCGAGAGTTTTCCTAAAATTTCTAATTTTGTTTGTTAGCTACATTTGTGAGAAAATTAGAGAGCTTATAACAAAAATTTCTATAATATAGTGAAATTTAACAAATGACTCCAAAAAGTCGATAAATAAAGATAAAATATAAAAAAATAAGTATATCATTGTTATAATATATATTGCACTCATAATTTATCATAGGATTATATATGTATTTATTTGATATTAGTATGATAGAAAACGTTTAACTCCATCTCTATTGATCCCCTAAAATAACTTTTGAAACTCATGGAATCATTTCCAAGATAAAAAAGAAAGAGAGATAGAAATGTGTGGAATGAGTATTAGAATGAAAAGGTGATTGAAAATACAAAAGGGTTAAGTTTTATATAGGCATATCAACTAACAACTCACTAACAATATCTAATCTCAATCAACTAAATCTCAGTTACAATAATATCCTCCAACAATAACAATGTTTATCGTACAACATAAAAACTCCATCATTATACATAATACGAAATGTGTGCTATATGTACGTATGCATACATATAGCCTACATTCTGTATCATACATAACACACGTCAAATACTAATTGATCGTTTATATTTCTATTATATAACAATCATTATATTATTTCTAAATTAAATTGCTGGCCTCGCCACTGCATAAGCATTGCTGCCAAATCTTTTCATATTACTGTACAAGTCAAACAATAGTGCGTTCAACTTTTGGCTTGGAGAAATGCTATTTGTACGAGCAATTTGTCACACACTAATACAGCTACTCATAAAATAAAATGGATCTACTATTTATTATTATTTTAAATATTCTATTTCATCAATCATCAATTCTCTTTTCAAAAATACAACCCTTATACATATATAATTTTCTTTGGCTTGGTATAGATTTTATCTTGCCTCAAGTTTGCCACTTTGCCTTAATTAGTACTACAAAATTAATGAACTAACTAATTGAAGATTCCTTAATTTGAGTAAATATCATGTATTTTATTATATTATATTTTAATAGTGAATTTATTATTAATTTTCCGATTTCACTCCTAAATATAAAGTATAGAAGGGTAGTGTGAGTTAAATAGGATCAATTTTTGTGTAAATTAAAAGGTCAAAGTGATAGATAGTATAAATAGGGAAATGTTTGTTGTACAATAACAATAGTATATCTAACTAGTATCCAATATATAATACACACTACAGGTAAAAAAGTGATACACATGACATATTTTAATTTAATAATATGTATGGTGTATTTTTTGTGTGCTATTTTCTATTTTTGTTCAATAAACTTCACATATGTATGACACACATTACATATGATACATATTATGTATAACACACGTTGAATAGTTGTTTGATAATATTCTTGTTGTATATATAGTATTACTAAATATAAATATATTGGGGATAACATAAAATTTTTATAATAATAATATTTGTACATATATTTTTTCTTACATGTTTTGTCCACCTACTTTATTACTTTTAGATTTTGACGGAATATTATTACAACACTTAAATTTTTATTTTTATTATTAGATGTAAACATATGTATATATTGTACATATCATTTGAAATGCACAATTATCATTGTTCAAATTTTTATGCTTTTCCATTATGGTTCTTGTTCAATATTTGCAGTGAAATTTTAGAAGAATATTGCAAAAAGAGCAGGGAGATAATTAAGGAATTGCTGAAAGGAATATCAATAAGTTTGGACCAAAAAGAAAACTACATTTACGAGAAGATGAATTTAGAATCAGGCTCACAGTTATTGGTTATCAACTATTACCCACGTTGTCCTTCTCCTGAGCTTGTAATGGGCCTACCAGCACACACAGATCATGGGCTTCTTACCCTCTTAATGCAAAATGAGCTTGGTGGACTTCAAATTCAACATAATGGCAAGTGGGTTCCTATCGAACCTTTTCCCAACTCCTTTCTCATCAACACTGGGGATCACTTGGAGGTAAAACAACAATAACAAAAAGGTTATACTAAATGTATAATAAAAAACCAGCCAAACCTATCAATAAATGAGATTTTGGACCATAATTATTCAGTTCATTACAATCTCAATGATAATTTGGGCCAAAATCAAAGTCAAAACAGGCTCATTGGCTGTATTGGCTGGTTTTTCATTGTACACTTAGTATTATTGTAATAAAAAACAATCACTTTTTTCGAAAGAGTCCTAAAATCAGTTACCATCAGCCACCAAGTATAATAATTCAACATTTTGAAACTAATAATCCAACTTTTATTATTACACATCAATCCAACATTTTTAAAAGTTGGATTACTAGTTTCAAAATGTTGGATTATTATACGTGGTGGCTGATTTTGTAGTGTACACAAATCATTTCTCTTTCTGAAAATTAAAACAAAAAATCATTTATGCAAAAGAAATGATAGATATAAAGTAAAATATTGTATACTATTTGTACAATTTTTACTTGTACCACCGAATTTTATCATGAATCCATTCTTATATTCAAATTCTTAAAATTCAACTGTGAATATAAACATTGTACAAGTGTTATATAATTTTCGATACATATTAATCATTTTTGTTTTTAAGAAGTCAAAAAGTATTTAAAATAAATATTTTGGTTATTATGTATTTAAATATAAATGACTTATTCATAGATTATTTTTCAAAAATTATTTATTCAAAGTAACTCTTAAATAAATTATTTATCCAAAAGTAACCTTTTGCATGTATATGTATCATTGACTCTAGTAAAGAAATGATTAGTTTAATTTGCTTCTGCATAAACCACAAACTAAACTCTAGCAGCTTGAAATAGATGACAAGTTGTTAAGTTATGCTCAATTTTTAATCATTATCATAAATAGGCATATTATGTAATTGTAAATTAATTATTATAAGAATTATGATGTTATGTTTTTCATTTAAATCCTAATTGAGATTCTCTCTTCTCTATTATATTGTCTTTCATTCCAATAATGTTTGACGTACAACAAAAATACGTCTAACTTGAATCCAACGTGTGCTATCCATATTATAGAATGTGTGCCGTACTTATATCGCATATACGTATAGCACACATCCTGTAACATGAATAACACACGTTGAATACAAGTTGGACGTATTTATGTTGTACGTATAATATTAGTGGTTTCATTGAGATTTTCTTATCCTCTAATGTCACATATATATACTCAGATACTGACCAACGGGAAATACAAGAGCGTTATACATCGTGCGGTTGTAAATAAGAAAGCTACCAGAATTTCTATTGGTACGGCACACGGGCCAGCACATGACTCAATTGTTAGTCCTGCCCCGGAAATGGTTCCAGAAGATAATCCTGCCTCTTATCGTGCCATTAAATATAGGGATTATTTGAAGCTCCAGCAAAGTCATGAATTAGACGGAAAGTATTGCTTGGATCACATTCGAATCTGAATGAAAATAGAAATCTTTGTTTAATTACCATGTATGTTCATTCAAATCTAGTAATAGTATATGTATAACAAGAATATCATCTAATAACTATCCAATGTGTGTTATACATAATGTGTATTATATATGTATGAAACTTGTTGAATAAAAACAGGAAATAACAAAAAAATATTATACATATGTGTCATTACTAAAATATATAATGTGTTACTTCTTTATTTATAATATGTGATATTAGTTTGATATATTACTTATGTAAAACAAACATTTCCCTACTCAATACTATATATCATTATTGTATATTGAGATTATATGGATTTTATTAGTGTGATTGTTAGCAAATGTTAAGAGTAATGTTTTCAATATTTCAGATATGTAACCAAATGTTGAAAACTATTTTCTATTAAGGTAGGAGTTCCAATTTCTGATGTTTCAATTTCATCATAATTTGCTTTTCTGTTTTAGTTTTAATATTTTATTAACAAGTACCTTGAAGATATTAAAAATAGTAAGATTTTGAAATATGTAAATTATTGTTGTAAATTCATCGCATAAAAATTGGAAAAATATATATTCTCAAAGTGAATATTTCAATTTTTTGAGTAAATCCTCGAACTGGTCCTTACCAATTTAAGCGTAGGATAAATGATATTTGACAATTGAAGATACCGTAGTTGATCCATGACAATATTAAAAATTGGACACCATATGGTCCTTGGATAAAAAAAGCTAACTGTGTTAATGACAATTTTAATTTTAATTTTAGACAAGTTGGTTTATCACAATTTTATTATTGAAAAAATTGGTCCCTAATTTTATTTAAAATTTTTCATAATTTATCTCTTTATTATTATATCTAACTTTGGAAATTTTCACAACTTTATATATCTTCCAATTGACTATTGTTACTCATTTTTAATGCATTTATTTTGATATTCCTAAAAAGTCATTTATTAACTCTTAATTGTATCAATATATTATAAGTAAAAAACATGAATGTATAATATTTTTTCAATAATTCTCGATATACACTAGAAATACTTACTCTCATGTACTTCATACATATATGGGTAACTAACTAACTAATTAATTATTCTTCTTTTTTCTTTTTTGGTTCTTCTCTATCTCCTTTGTCTTTTAGTGGGAGTAAACTCAATATATATATTGTTGGAGTACAAAAAACAATGATAATTTTTTTTGTATATACTCCCTCCATTCTAAAATATTAGTCATTTAAGGTTTTTACATGCTGATTAAGAAACTCAATAAATATTCTTAATTTTATAAAAAGATATATTAAAATGACTAAATTACCTAAAGCATTAATGAGAAAGAAAGATAGCTAGTGGTCCATTGAAGTATTATTCAAGAAAGAAAGAGAAATGATACTAGGGGTATAATAGGTATGAAAAAGTTAAATTGACATTGGAAGTTGAAAACAACTATTATTATGAAATTTTTTTCTTTCTAAAACGTCTATTATTTTGGAATGGAGGGAGTACCAATTACTCCTTCCCTCTACAAATAATTGTCTTTTTAGAAAATTCTCTTGTCCAATATTAGTTATCATTTTAGAATTTTAAGAAAATATTTATTATTCTTTTTCTAATTTTATCCTCACATGCATTCTCTCTCATATCTCTTATAATAATTATTACATAAAAAACTAAAAGAACAATTTAGTCATTATATATCATTTTTACATATAAAATTGTGTGCTTTAATTATATTTTTAATATTTGTGAAAAGCCTAAAACGTTTTTTTATTGTTGGAAAGAGTCGGATAGAGGGAGTAACATCTTTCTTCAGTGAAGTTGGTCAACGTGGTGGATCCCCGTATTACCTCATACTTAACAACGATAAACAATGACTTCTCTTTTTGGTGAATCATAAACATAGACTTCTTCTTTTAGTAATAATAAACAAAAATTTCAATGCTTGCAAAATAAATAATTGACTTTATAGGTGTAGAACTATCATCATTTACAATATATATACGAGGATTGCCCCAAATTTCACTGTATCAACTATTATATTTAATGGAATAATATTTGTTGTATAACAGAAATACGTCCAATTAGTATTCAATATGTGCTATATGTATAGCACACGTACGTATAACACACATTATATCTTATATATGTTAGAAAATTTAATTTTCTTTATTCTAATTTATGGGCTATAAATTATATTAATAATCATTATAGCTATTTAGTTGTGACATTTGTAACGGTCTCATTATTGATTATAAATAATATTAAGTCACACTTAATTATTTGTCGGTTTGGAGTAACTATGAGTAAAAACCGTTACTCTATCTTGGTTTTTATGGGGTTTAATGGGAACCAATGGACCAAGCATAAATAGAGACAAAAGGGTTTGGTCCCCAATATATCAAGATCATATTTTGCAAATTCTTAACCCATCTGAGAATTGCTCTCAAGTCTGAAAAGGACTCAGGAAATTTTGGTTGAGAAAGGCCAGGAACCACCTTCACACAAGCAGCTCGAGAACCTTTGGAGTCATCAATCACTCACTATGGATTCAGGTTAGCTTCCGCTTTTGGTTATTACTTCTCGATGAATCAATATGAACGACACTAAAGTATTTATGGTTTTTATTAAAATTTCTAACAAGTGGTATCAGAGTCATTCATAGTTGAATCATTGAGAAATATAATATTATGATATTAGTGTTTGGAATTTCTTTTTCTCCTCAGCTCTTTCTCGATCTTAATTTGGTCAATATATTGTTTTGGCTTTATTCATAATTATTGATATATATGTTGTTCGAGAAAGTTCTGGTTTCTTGAGTATATGATATCACCGTATATTATAATGATTTTGAATTTCATTTTGTGTATACATGATTTCTTGGTTTCACTTGCGGTGATGGGCATGTTTTGATTTTCTTTTCTTTTCTATATATATATAGCTTACATGAGGATACATGACATTGAAGAAAAGTTTTGTTTGTTTCGAATATAAAACATGCAATGTCTTTTGGTATCTATGGAATAATTGATTTACGACATTCATTTACAGCATTATTTTCTTTGAAATTTTATAATTCATGTTGTGCATGAATTTGAAATTATGTTGGTACTATTGTTATGTTTTGATAAGGATTTGATGAGTTTTAGGATGTGTGCTCTTCTATTTGATTTGACATTGTGTTAATCTCCCATACAGTTGGACATGTTTGGTTTTCATGTCTCTCTTTTGAGATGCCAATAAGGATTTAACTCTAACATATGTGATTCTCTATTTTGAAAATATCTTATTTGGATTAAAAAAAAATTATATATATATTTGAGGTATTTGATTTTGACACGGTACTCCTGAGGACTATTGGGAACACATAATAGAGTAACTATAATATTATAGCCCAAGTGGGAGATTGTTAGAAAATTTAATTTTCTTTATTCTAATTTATAGACTATAAATTATATTAATAATCATTATAGCTATTTAGTTGTAACATTTGTAACGGTCTCATTATTGATTATAAATAATATTAAGTCACACTTAATTATTTGTCGGTTTGGAGAAATTATGAGTAAAAACCATTACTCTATCTTGGTCTTTATGGGGTTTAATGGGAACCAATGGACCAAGCATAAATAGAGACAAAAGGGTTTGGTCCCCAATATATCAAAATCATATTTTGCAAATTCTTAACCCATCTGAGAATTGCTCTCAAGCCTGAAAAGGACTCAGGAGATTTTGGTTGAGAAAGGCCAGGAACCACCTTCACACAAGCAGCTCAAGAACCTTTGGAGTCATCAATCACTCACTATGGATTCAGATTAGCTTCCGCTTTGGTCATTACTTCTCGATGAATCAATATGAACGACACTAAAGTTTTTATGGTTTTTGTTAAAAATCTAACAATATATAGTACACGTTGAATACTAGTTAAATGTATTTCTGTTGTACAATAAATATTCAATATATATATATATTATATACCATGATTGCCGATGAAATCTGACTACATCAAACATTATATTTAATGTCATATATCCAACATGTGCTTAAACATGAAAAAAATATTGTGTAACCAACTTCAATTAAGACAACTAGAGCAATATATAACCCTATATATATCTTGAGAAATCGGCACATCATTTCCTCAAACTAATATATAAACATGACTCTGCCATGGTCTTATGTACCCTGCAGTGATCGTTCACATTGTGCAAAATTTAAGTAAACAAGTTCCTCTGTTTTTCACATAATAATGAGCTACCTTTACTATTCCCCTCCTCCTCCACCACCACATTCAAACACCAATGCTCCACCTCCTCCACCACCACCACCACCACCTCCTCCTCCTCCTCACCAGGCTTCTCCACCTTCCCCTGCCTCTCACCCTCCATCATCATCATCATCATCATCATCAGTACCTTCTCCAGCGCCGCCGAAAACAAACATTTCACCACCATCACCAACTCAAGGTCCAATTACACCCCCAAAATCATCATCACCACCAACCCCACACAAGGGTCCATATGCCCCTACACCTACCCCAAAAACAACCCCTCCAAAGGGGACATCACCACCATCACAACCACCAAGAAAAAGTACTCCTCCTCCTTCTCAACCCCCAAAATCACCTCAATCACCATCTCATTCGCCTTATTTTCCCCCAATTTATGGTCAAGGTCCACTAGCACCACCACCATTCTCTATCAACAATAAGATATCACCACCCTCGGGAGGACATAACCGCCACAAAACCGTGATTGCATTGTGCGCGTCATTAGGGGGTGCTTTCTTGATTGGGCTCCTCATAGTTGGTCTTGTGTGCTTGGCCAAGAAGAAGAAGAAACCCGTTGTGATTCCACCAGGAACCTATCAATCAAGCTATTCTAGATCATCACCACCACCCCATTACTGAAATTTGCTTGTTCTATGTGCTTCCAATTCATTCATTTGGGTTTGAATTAACTTTGACAAAAATGTCATTTGAAATATATAACTTCTGATTTTATGTCTACTCATACCTCATTTAGCACTATTAGATGAAGATGGGACACGGAATTCGAAGTTTTATAGTTCAAATAGCATGATTCAAGCTTCAAATCCCACAAGCTATATGACTCCATGTCCTTGTTTCTCTCTCTTATGTTTTATGTGTGAAGCAACGATAATGTAAAATAAAATGTTGTTAAATAATGTATAATATTTATCTATACAGATGAATTTTAATATGAACATATTTTATCTCCAAACACTTTAAATCATACTAAATATAAATGTTATAGAAATGTTACCAATTTTTTTTTTTTTTGACAAAACATCTAAATCAATCTCTGCAAAACTTCTTATAGGAGAAAATAGTCTCTTAAAAATAACAAAAATTTAAAATACATCTCTCCCAAATTAAAATGTTGGACAAATTGGTGATCCAACAAATAATTAGACAAATTAGTCTCTTAAAATTTATGAAAATGGTCAAATTAGTTTCTATAATTGGAGGATTAATTTGTTTAAATTTTTTAATTGGTAGAGACTAATTTGATCATTTCCATGAATCTTGAGAGGGCTAATTTGTCTAATTTTTTTCTTGAAGGACCAATCTATTCGTCGCTTTAATTTGGGAGGGATGTATTTTCAATTTTTTATTTTTGAGAAACTACTTTGTCCGATAAGAAGTTTTAAAATGATTAATTTGAATGTTTTGTGAAAAATTTATTGTACATCAATAATATTGTGTACTTATCTTTACTTTGTATAGGTTGCGTTTGTTTTCTCTTATTCCAGAGTCAGAGCCAGAGAGTCAGTCAAAAATTGACTCTAGTGAATAAAATTATCAATTTTTTGTTCACTCTAATTTTGGAGTCACTGTTTGTTGGAAGGGAGTCACTAGATTTGTTCGAAGCCAATTTTGGAGTCAATATGTATGACTCTGGACTCGTTTGGATTACCGTGCTTCTGACTATTTCTAACTTCTGAATTATCAGAAATTACTCTGTTCTGTTTGACTATATAATTTATGACTTCTCCTGAAGTTATTTCAATGCTTTTGGAGAAGTCTGAATATTTGACTTCTCTATAAGCACTTTTCAAAATAATTAAAATAACATTTTTTTTTATTTTATATCCACATACAAAATAACTTATTTATAAGTTACTTCTCAGAAGTTACTTTTATATAAGAGCTTAAATAAGCTGTTTACCCAAACTGGCCCTCTGAATCCTGTGATATTGACTTTATGACTTTTTTAACTCTGACTCCAGAGTCACTGAAAACAAATTATACTTTATCTTTGGTTGATTGTTATTGTTTATCATCAAATCGTAATGCCTTAGATTCCGTTGATGTAAATACATATTGTATACATATTATAAATAGATATTTTACAATAAATAATCAGCTAAATTAATCAATAAAGAGATTTTGAATTATAATTATTAGGTCATTAAAGTTTTAATGATTATTTGGGTCCAGACCAAAGCTAAAATAAATTCATTGACTATATTTACTGGTTTCTCATTGTACGTCTAACATTATTATTATTATATATAATGACTAATTTTATAGTGTTAAAACATATTTCTATTTGAAAATTTAGTACAAATGGATGTTAATATATATATAGAGTTTAATTGTATAAATAATTTTACATTGTTAGTCATTATTTACATTGTCAGTCAATCACATCCACTAATTTATAAGATTTTTTAATTAATGAGATTGAGTTAAAGACTTTTACTTATCCAAATTGATTGGATATGAGCTACTTTAGAATGAGAATAGATTAAAATTACACTTATCTACGTATATTCTTTTCAGATACACACATGTGTCACTGAAGGAATCAGTGAATAACAACATCAAAACAAAACCACCATGAAGATAAACCTTCTACTAATAGCAAACTCAATTCTCCTTGGACTAGGCACCTCCGGTGGCCCACTCGTCATGCGCCTCTACTTCATCCACGGCGGCAAACGCATCTGGCTCTCCAGCTTCCTCGAAACCGCCGCCTTCCCCGTCATTCTCCTTCCCTTATCCATCTTCTACATAAAAAACCGCCACCAAAACAAACACCTCCATAACACCAACACCACCACCACAAAACCAATTACTCATAAACTTCTCTCTATGAAGCCACAATTATTCATTGCCTCCGCAATCATCGGCATCCTCACCGGCCTCGACGACTACCTCTACGCCTACGGCGTATCGCTTCTCCCTGTCTCCACCTTCTCTCTTATCCAAGCCTCACACCTCTCTTTCACTGCACTATTTGCTTTTCTTCTCGTGAAGCAAAAGTTCAGTGCTTATTCGGTCAACTCGATCGTGTTGCTCACCGTTGCGGCGGTTGTTTTGGCGATGCGGTCGAGTGGGGACCGTCCTAAGGGTGAGTCCAGTGGGCAGTACGTGATTGGGTTTGTTATGATTGTGGCTGCTGCGGCGTTGTATGGGTTTGTTTTGCCGGTTGTGGAGTTGGTGTATAAGAAGACTAAGCAAGATGTGACTTACTCTTTGGTTATGGAGATTCAGCTTGTTATGTGCTTCTTTGCTACTTTCTTCTGCACTATTGGGATGATAATAAACAATGATTTTAAGGTTAGTTACTCTCTTTTTTTTTTTTTGGGGAAAAATGTTAAATATACATATTATAGTATCCCTCCATCATTTTCTAATATCTCATTCAAATGTTGAAAACTTTGATGAATATATTTGCAACTTGCTAACATATTAATCAAAGTTGTCTACATTTGAATGATGAAAAATAAATATCTCCCATTTCTTTTCTATTTTTTGTTTTCAGTTTAGAACAAAAATGCTTCCGTTTCATTTACACCCTAACTACTATTCTGTTACACTCAACAATTTAGTGAATTTACCATGTATTTTCTTAAAGGGAAAATTTTTTTGGTAAGCTTTTTCTTAAAGGGAAATGCTCGAACACTAATATATATATATATATATATATATATATATATATATATATGAAAATGGAGTGGAGGTAGACTTTAGAAAAATGTGAGAGAAATATTAGAAAGAAAATGAGTTAAAAATAATAAAAAATAGTGAAATTTATGTAATTTATGAATAGAATATTTGAAATAAATAAACTATTTGACTTGTTTGTAAGAAAAGTGGCTTACATACACCCTATTACAAAAGAGTAATGTTATATGGACAATTTTTAAAATATTTGATTAATGTATAATATTAAAAATTAGATTAATAATTTTGAAAAATTAAATTATTGTATATGATAATTGATTTTATAATGTACAAAAAGTATTCTCATTGCAAAATGATGTGTCAAAATGGTGACACCTTACTTTTAACTTTTTTAATTTTGTAAAAATAATAACAACCTATCTACATGTATATCAATACTACCTCCATATATGTATTTATATGTATAAAAAAATAAAAGTTGTACCCATTATCCTATTAACTCACCCAAAACTACCCTCAATTTTCTCACTAGAAATATAGTTGATGTATAGATAGACTAAAATTTAGTGTACATGGATAATTTCTTATTGAATTTTTCAGTTTGCACCATTTCTCACATAAAATCTTAAAAATAAAAAATAAAGTTACCCATCTCTCTCATAAAATCACTCATCTCTAGATACATCCCTTTAAAGACACAGTATGTGAATGAATTTTGCAGGTGATTCCGCGAGAAGCTAGAGAATATAAGCTTGGGGAAACTAAGTACTATTATGTGCTAGTTGGGAGTGCTATAATGTGGCAATTTTTCTTCTTGGGAGCAATAGGTGTTATCTTTTGTGCATCGTCTTTGCTATCTGGGATTATAATCGCATTCTTTCTGCCTGTTACGGAAATCCTAGCCGTTATCTTCTATAAAGAGAATTTTCGAGCAGAGAAAGGGGTTGCTCTAGTACTCTCTCTTTGGGGATTTGTGTCCTACTTTTATGGGGATATTAAACAGGCAAGGAAAAAGAACAAGAATGGTCAAACTGATACAGAGCTACCTCAAACTCTTTCTTCCTCCTAATCCATGAAATCATTGATTCTCAAGTCATCGTCATGATTTCACTATCTCCATTTGCATGTGCTTGCATAGTCAAATATTGCAGGGCCAGATTGGGGTCCAGTTTGAAGAAAATCACATAAACGACAATTCTATTCCCTTTCAAAATTGGCATTGATCCAAACTCTCAACATGATAGAATCCTACTAGTCAAACTTGTGCTTAGCTATAATATTGATTATAGAAAGACTTGCACTTTGATTTTTCTCCACTGACACAACTTATTTTACAATAGAAAACATAACAGTGTAATAATTTTACAAACTCATATAAAGGGAATTAATACTTTTACAACCTTTCTTTCTAAACAAATTTTAACAAATACAGGAGAGAGAAAATCGATTTCACCAAATCTTAGTTATATTTTCCCTTTGACTGATAGAATAGAGAGGGAAAAAAGTGCTGATATCAAATGAAGCCATTAGTCTATCAAAAGAATGTAATTTTTGGTATATGATTTGATTAGAAAAATAGCTATTGAAGAAACCAACCCGCAGGGGGAGATTATTGCACAAGTAAAATATATTGAAAAAAAATCAAATAAAACAATGATACAGGTGATGTTCCAATCCCGTTTTGAATTTCATGATGGCCTTACCATAAATCAGAAGGGTTCTCATGAAAATTTTCACAGGAAGTCTTAATCGTTGATGCTTTGATGTCATGAAAAAGGAGTAGGCACCATAAAAATAGCATCATTCAGCTATAACCTTATTTTCAGTAATTTGATCACCCATTCCTCAATAAATCTCAGATGCTATGCTAGTTGCTCCAACTATACTCGTATTGTAACTGCCACAATGGAACAAAGTGAGTAATAAGCGAAGTTATATAGCTTTACAAACTGTTAGGCCAATGCACAAATTCAAGAAGTCTAAGGAGTCCTTATATCTATCTATATAAATGTACCCCGTTTGATAATCAATTGTTGCGAACTACCTAACAGTTTGATTCAAAACAGAAGGGGAGTTGAACATCCTGCGATTTGCATTTCTTGGCAAACGAGTTGCCTTATTTCCTATTTTTAACCTCAATATCAAAATGGATTTTAGTAAAATAGAAAATGAAATTTCTACAAAAACAAATCAATATACCATGTCCATGCATGCAATTGATCAATCACTAAATTATGAGCATTGTTATATGCACAATGAAAAAATAGTCAAAACAACCAATATAGTATGCACAACATATATTATATAATGTGCACAACATATATTATATGATGTGCACAACATATATTACATGTTGTGCACAACATATATCACATATTATAGATAAAGATGATGTTACCACATATAATATATGTTATGCACAACATGTCACATATATTGTGCATAACATATAATATACATTGTGTATATTACACATTATATGTTGTACATTATTTATTGGCATGTTTAGTCAGTTTTTCATTTTGCACCAAGAATTTCTGCTAAATTAATGGTTCCTCCCAATTGCAAATTCCATGATGTCATGTGAATCTACACAATTGATTGAGAAAGTGGACCCAACCTTGGGACCCAAAAAGAAATCTAATCAATGATGTAAATTCACAAATGACATTATGTCCAATTTCAATTTGCACATGAGAGGATCCAAATCCGCAAAGGAGGAAAAGCTAGTAGTAGAAAGTACTCGATAAGTTTAGAGCATGAGTAGTAATTGGATACCTTTTACTTTACAGACTCCGTAAAGGATGAAGAATAAAACAATCTCATGTGTGTTTAGGAAAGTCCACTGCAATCATGTTTGAACTTTGAAGAAGCAGTCAGCCCAACATTTCTTTAATGAAGACAAGGATTAAGATCAGCACAGATAGTTCCACCATAATTTGTGGGTTGCTTAAGTGTTCAAGAATTTGCTGCCACCTGTAAGTTCAACCAGTAGATAGCTGCTGGTAAAGCCTGTTATCCATTTTTGGATCTCAATTACAATCGGATGTCGCTCAAGAGCATAGCCGTATGATACAAAACTAATCTACAAAAATTAAGCATGTATGCTAATGAAGATATCAACCAAACTGATAAAGGGACAAAGGTTAACACGCTGATCTGTAACCTTTGAGGAGGCAATCCATACACAGATAACTTATTTGTACGCGGTTACTGGAGTTGGTATACATAATGACCATGTATCCCTTATCCCTGATTCTTTAGGACCAAATGACAATATAGAATAGTTCAGGGAAATGCACACTTGATAATAGACTAAAACCCCAAATTGGTCCCTCAGATTTACCGCGCGGGACAAATTGGTCCCTGAGATATTCATAATCCACTCATGGTCCCTAACATTTGCACTAATGTGGACAAGTTAGTCCCTGAGATATTCATAATCCACTCGTGGTCCCTAACATTTGCACTAATGTGGACAAGTTAGTCCCTCCGTTCAATGACCGTTTGAAACGTTAACAGAATTAGTCCCTTCGTTAGGGACTTGTTTGTCTACTATTCTAGTTCATTAAGGACTATAATGTCTCTTTTTGTTAACGTTTCAAACGGTCATTGAACGGAGGGACTAACTTGTCCACGTTAGTGTAAATGTCAGGGACCACGAGTGGATTATGAATATCTCAGGGACCAATTTGTCCCGCGCGGTAAATCTCAGGGGCCAATTTGGGGTTTTAGTCCTTGATAATATTTCTTTTTCAAGTTTTCTGTAAGCACGGTAGTTTAATTTCAGAGCATTTTATCTCAGTATCTTCAACAATAGTATGTGACAGTACGGAAGACTTGCCTTATCCAAATAGTCATGCAACCATCACGTCTTATTTGAACATAAATTAACCAGAACTAGCATGATATAGCAGGAACTAAGATAAAGGCATACCAATTCCCTTGAAATGAAGGGTTGTTTCCCTCCTTTATTTCCTCCTTCGCTAGCTCCTCAAGTATGGCACGTTGTCTTTCATTGATTGCACTAAAAAAAGGACAAGTGGACAACAAGTGAATTAAGGCAGATAAAACTTATAATTCAGTAGGATAGTGTTATACATAGTATGTCTAGAAGGAAGCACATAAATATAACAATTTATTTTGGCACCAAAACATCACTTGGAGACTACTTTGATAAGAATATATGATATATCTCAGTGTCGAGGTATCATATGGAGAAGATAATGGAAACATTGTATAATCTGTAAAGTATATTGCTCAAAAAAATTAATAACATGTATGTATTTTGGGTGTGTATTATGAACTAGTGTAAAAGAAATGACTCAGTGTTAGGAGAGACCCTGAAACTCTCCCAACCAAATTCTAATTCCCAGATAATAGATGCCCCTAACGTTTCATCCCCTTTCCCTTATATAATTTTCCTAACTCCTCCTAATTACAGAATAACAATCCCACCCACCATCACTTTCATACCTCACTCTTTCTACAATTTCCTATAACAATTAAGTCCCCCCAAACTAAAACTAATCAGGTTCCTATAATATCTAATGGTAGCAGATTGTGTGGGTTTTGGCACAGGGCTCCCAAGATCAGGAGCTCTGATACCATTTGATAGTGTATCATATGGAGAAGATAATGGAAACATTGTGTACTCTGTAAAGTATATTACTCACAAAAATTAAGAACAAGTATGTATTATGTGTGTGTAATATGAACTACTTTAAAATAAATGACTTTAGAGAAACCCTGAAACTCTCCCAACCCAATTCTAATTCCCAGATAGGAGATGCCCCCTTATATAATTTTCCTATCTCCTCCCAATAACAGAATAACAATCCCCCCCACTAACTTTGCCAAGTTGACAAAGTTAGTTACAACCTTTAACCCACCATCACTTTCATACCGCACTCTTTCTACAATTTCCTATTACAATTAAGTCCCCCCAAACTAAAACTAATCGGGTTCCTAATTCCTATCAATATCTCTTTCTGACAACTGAAATAATTCCAGACCCACAGTAACAAGCACTGACCAAACAACAATACACAGCAGCATGAACAAATTTTACAACTGCATTAAGAAGCCCCAAAAGGGTGCATCAATAAAACAATCAAGTACTCAATTTCTGTCTTCTTCTCTTTTAATTTTTGGCTAAATGTCAATGACAGGAAAAAGGAGAGCCAACAATAAAATAATCCAGCTTCCATGATGTTATAACATAAACCAGCAACCACAAGGAACTGAGATAAAATCAACATTAAGGAAGTGTATTCAATCACCACTTTGCATAATAAACAAGAAATGGCTTAGACTTGGAGGTTCTAAGACATATGAAGTTACACAAAAGAAGTGTTAATAGTAAAAGAACCTACATGGGGAAGTTGATACGGAAACGCACATACTGATCCCCATGGTGTACAAGATAACCGTGTTTTGGTAGTCCTGCAACAACAATTGTAGTATATATAAATTTCTATTTCCATAAGAGAAAGACTAAATTTATCTAAAAATGTCAATGAGAGAGAGGATTCTTCTTTTAACCTTTTCCTCTCAATACCAGAAGCTGCCCTGGTTGAACACCTTTAGGTATCTGAGGGAAACATAGTCAACAATATAAGACTAAGTAGCGTTAAAACGAGCAGTAATGTCAAAAATATGGCCATATCAAGTTTGAAGTCTTAATAGGGGGGGGGGGGGGGGGGGGGGGATTATGCCCTAAAACAAGCTAGGTTTGGTTTTACCACCAAACGATCTCCTTTGAGCAGAGATTTGCAACAGAAATTTGGAATATAAATGAAATTCAACAATCACAGAAGAGCTCTCATTTTTCAAAGGAAAAGTTGGAATTTTTAACTTTTTTCATTCATCTAAGTGGTTATTTTAGAATCTGAAAAATATTGGACCTAAAATGTCAGATCTATTTCGCCTTCACTAAATTATCATATTCTGTACATGAACTCTTTTTTTTCCAGGTGCAAACATGAACAGCCTATACAAGTGGAAACTTATACTAATTTGCCCAAGTATGAATGTTGATTAGTTAATTGGTGAGGAAAGGGTATTGACTCCCTCCCTCAATCCCTCACGTCTATTCTCACAGTCACTCTCATTTTTGACATTTTGTTGTTCCACACTATCACGTTCCTCTCTCTTTCACTAATAAATTAACTAATCAGCATTCATTAGAACTTGAGCGAATTAGTATTACCTATTTTTCCCTTTCCTCTCAAATTCCCCCAGCATTTTTATGATTCTCTTGGACCCATTGGTCTAGAGCCTCCATAAAAATACACAAGTTTCTTGAAGTATTGCCTATTTTTCCCTTTCCCTGATCTAGTTCTATCACACTATAAGAAGTTTTGTGAATTTCCTAAAATAGAAATAGAACAAATAAAACTATATAATGAAGTTTATCATGTAATAACCGCAGCATGCCTTCTTTAATGCCAGCAATTTGATAAATTCATTCTTATTCGACTTACGATTTCCTTATGAAACAAAAAAAGACTATACTGACAAAGTTTGCTCAATTGACAAGAATCACAAGATTAAAGTAGCATTGACAAAATGGTCATAGGTTTGAGTTCAATTCATGGACTTCCATTAGCATAGTAAGTCATATGTAAGTATCAATATGAGCCCTTGATGAGGATTGTGGCACTGCCTAACCTTGAAATCAGGCAACCTCTCCTCCCCTAAACTTTCCACTACCAACAATAGATGGGATTATACTGACAAACAAATTGTATCTTACTTTTACTTGCATCTTCCCCGATAGAGTAGGCACCTCAACTTTGCCACCAAGAATAGCCTGTGAAAAGTGAAAACTTTATGCTATTAGTAAAATTTACGAGTAAGGGCAAACACAACTAGATAATTAAGATGCAAATGGTAAGGATACGTGGCCTTAGAAATTCATTTATACAATACTTCTAAGTTTAAAGAATTGGCATTCTTGAGGAAATACAAGCAACAGCATAAGAGAAAGAATAATCTTCAGAAGAACTAAAGTTATCTCTCTTATCTGTGAAAATCTGATCCCTCATGCTGGAGGAATAAAAACATATTCCAATGCTTTCTTCAATCACTACATACATGCAAATCCACTTTTTATGGAAAATGAATTATTTGGTTTTAATTAATTGTTCTCAAGTACCGAGACAGGATCACCAATGTTTTTGACCAAAATGAACTAAATACTAACATGAAGCTAGGATAAAGAAAACACTGTTTAGATGAATTTCAGGCTGTTCTTCGTAGGGCTTATAGAGAAATTTAATATAGAAAAAAATAAGAAAGTAATGGGTGGACATCTGAGTATGAAAAACTTCTATAAAATATTTAGTTGTTACCTGTGTAAAGCTAATATTAGATTCTACGTATATATCTGCACCATCTCTAACAAAGACTGAATCCTCAGCCACCTATATCACCAGAAAAAAAGATGGCATTCTAATAAGAATATAAGTATAGAAAATAATCAACCATGGCAAAGAAACATGTTACATTGTTAGTGCAGAAAGATAACTCCATGCGCGTGAACAGTATCTTTTTGTTAGGTGAACAGTATTACTAATACAGTAAGACGGATCTCTGTCAGAAAAAGGAAATATACAAAACAAAATGAAAAAAACATTGAGAAGTAAAATGTTTTTTCATTTTACATAATTACAAAAAGTAAGAGAAGCTAGGACAAAACTGATGGCAACAATTGTCAGTGAAGAACCGGCTTAATGTTGCCAATCAATAGTGGACCAATATGAAATCTCTTTGGAGCACTAAAATGGACTTCTTCTCTATTGTGAATTTTATTATTAAAGTTAGTGTTCTATCTAAAGATATTAGAGAATGAATGCTTGAACATGAGAAACATGAAAACATCGAAAGAAACTACTCCCTCCGTCCACTTTTAATTGACGTTTTAGAGTATTGCACACTTATTAAGAAGGTGATGAAAACAAAAAAATTTCTATAGAAGTAAATGTACAATGACAAAATTATTCTTATAGTTTTTTGTGCAATAATAATTGTAAGAGATAAAAAGAGAGTGTATGTATGGATAAAACTGGAAAAAGATTGTAAATGTTTCATTGAAAATCTAAAATGACAAATAATAGTGGACAAATAAATTTCCTAGAAAGACAAATAAAAGTGGACGGAGGGAGTATAAAGCAAAAAGATAAGTTAAGGGTATAGAACAATTACTTTTTTCCTACCAAATGAGAGGAGTTGTTCATCCAGACCATTGAGTATCATGCAATACTGGCTTTATAGTTTATATCTATTACACTTACAAAATAATCATAATCTGTATGATACTAGGTTTTTTAAGGACATCTAGGAGGGTTATGCCCCAGCTATCTAACATGACCCTCTAACCCTAAATAGTTTGGTACTATTTCACTTTGATGATGTAGAATTTAACTGTAATTATAGATTCACAGGCCAGCAGTTGAGTACATGCATGTGTATGATCCGCACTAATTGGACCAAAAGAAGAAAAAAACAAATAAAAATAAAAACTAAAAAAAGAAATCAGAAAACTTTGCCTTTATTTTAATGTATAAACTCCCAGGTCGACCTCCACTTCCAGCAGCATTCCCAGCTTCTGGCACATGGATTGTATCTCCAGTATCCACGCCTACCCATGCATGGAAGAATATGATAAGACTAACAGAAATAAAGTCCTTCGAATGGAACTTATTCAACAAAAAAAAATTAAAGTATGCGAGAACATGAACCAAATTAAGGCAAGGCAGGCTTGCAGCATGGATAAAATAAAACTTCTCATTTCTTAAATATTCTTGTGTAACAATCAAAACTTTAATAGGGAATAAACACTATCCCATATCAACTTAAATTTGAGCAAGTAGGACGAAAACAGGTCAAATTCATTTCTCTAAGTATTAAGTAAATAATTTAATTATGACTAAGAAGCAAATAAAATCAAAGGCAACCAAACCATATTCCATAAGGTTCAACAAAATGGGTGAGCTTTATCCAAGCTAAAATTCTAGGTATCTTCATCACAAGCATTAGAAACCAACCTGCTGGTATTGTAACTTTAACCTCTTTAATCCCTTCAACTGCCCCAGATCCTCTACATGAAATACAAAAGTCCTGCACAGGATAGGGTCAGAAAATACAAGTTTATACAAAGTAACCAACCTCAAAAGATTACTTGGCATGAAATTTATCCAATACCTTAATGACACGGCCAGAACCTTTACAAGTAATGCACGTTGATGTAAATGGAGGGATTGTAACCTGTCAGAAAATCATCACAATCAAGAATAACATATGGTAATAGATGATAAAAACTGATAACTCCAATAGCCCAAAAAGAAGTTGTTTCATGCATGACTCAAATCTTGCCTAAACATATTTATGCTATGCCATATCAATGAGAGCATAGATCTTAAAAGGAACTTACCCGACCTAAGCCCCTGCATGTTGGACAAACTTTTGCCTTGGCATCTAGCGGATACCCTCGCCCATCTGGCTCAACATAAATAAAAGGATTCACATCAAATAGGATTACCATTATATCATGGGGAACAACAAACATTTTGGCTCACTTCACCAGGCCCAGGATCTATTGTTTACAAATTGGGCTCTATTTCTCGGTTTCTCCATCCATGGTTCCTGTCTAACAGGAAGGCATGGCTTCTGAATTCTGATTGCTAATAAAACTGTAAAATTTACATACACAACAGAACATGGACCCTCACCTTAAATTCTTATTACAATGGAACTACTCTGATACCAATATTAGAGACTGATATCTAAGGGGAGAACTACTCTCTATTATTGATGAGATTCTTGATAACTCACCAAGAATCCCTAGAACAATAAAATGGGTGAGGAAGAGTTAGAGCTCCTCAATTCTCTACAAGACTATGATTTACTAATTAATTGACAAAAGGCCCTCAACTAATCCTAATTTCCCTTATTTATAGCCTAACTAATTCCGTAACTAACTAACTTCCCTAAACCGTAACTAATGTGATCCTAACAGGAACATACACAGATTCTGCAGTAAAAAATACTTCTGTAATAAAAAAAAACATCAAATGCAGGCAATATTTACCAGTTACTAACAAAATAATAAAATATGCCAAAAGCTAATATGCAATTCTTAATAAACAAGTTTCCCCATGATTTCTTAATTCCAAGAACATTATAACTTCACTCACCGCAATAATCGCAGGGGACAAATGCATCAAATGATACATGTTTGGTGCACCCTCTTGCAGCTTCTGAAAAAGTAAGAGACAACTCCACCTATTAGCAAAGCAGTACAGAGATGGTTAGGCTTGAGAAAATAGGAACTTGTTCCAAACAACTGAGAAGCAATGGTTAAGCTGACCTCTATATTTGACGAGAAATGAGTTGTTGCTTCTTCAAATATCTGTCAAAATCAAGGATAGAGAAACTCCATAAGAGAATAATTTATGAAATTAACAAAATAAAACAAATGAGAACAAAAACAACACTAACTATGCAAGCAAAAACATACCTCGGAGAATACTGTATGAAATGAGTCAGAAAAATGAGAGCGATAAGCATTTCTAAACCTTTCTTCTGCATTATCATCATCATATTCTATGTTCTGCGAACCGCGACTATGTATCTTCAATGGAAGAGGCAGTTCATTGGAGAAAATGATGGGAAAATGTTAGTCAATTCGACATCCTAAATACGATTGAAGGCTATATGAATCACAGATTTATCAAAGGAAGCAACAAACATCACATCAAGTAACTGACAAAGCAAATGTGAAATTTAATAGCATTCAGGAAGATTAAAAAAAATTACCTTGTCATATTGTGCCCTCTTCTTAGAATCTCTCAATGTCTGATATTACATAGAAAAAAAAAGGCAAGCAAAAAAATATATCATTCTGGTGATTAATTAGTTTGAGCAACAACCAAGCTGGAAAGAAGAAAGGAGAGATAAAGATATCTAAATATATGAAGAAAAAAATAAAAAGATATGCTTAAAGGTATAATTAGAACCTCATAAGCTTCTCTGATATCTTGAAATTTCCTCTTTGCAGAAGGATTATTCTTATTTGCATCTGGATGGTACTTTTTTGCAAGCTGCACTCAGTAGAGAAAGTGTCATAATGGAGTATTAGCTAAAAGGAGACCTTTGATTCAGTGTGAGTGTGATAAATGATACTGTACCATTTGCTAAACGAAGACCTTAGATTCAAATATTGCCGAATCAAAGGAGCATAATTACAGGATATGTCAAGATTGCAACCAAAATTCTAAGGCAAACTGCTGCTAGCATTTACAGAACTCTAAGCACATCTGTATAAGATTAAATTAAACTGCAGAACAAGAAGACTTCTACAAGTCATACCCCATTGACAAAAAGACTTCTAATGCTACCAGATAAGTGCAAAATCCAGAGTAATAATGAACTGATCAAGCAGCCACCAGATAAATGTCGATTATGCATAAACAAACATATATACACAAATAAATATGCCTCTTCTCCAAATGTAGTGGCTTTCCAATTGACTTCATCATTACTCTACTGTAGCAAGCATAGCCTTGATCAGCCAACACATTTGCCTACAGAACAAGGGATTTGTAACAATAACTCACCGAGTGAAACGCCTTCTTTATCTCATCCTGAGTGGCATTTTCAGGAACGCCAAGAACTTGATAATAGTCTTGTTCAACCCTAGTAGAAAATGCTGGAACAACACCACAAGCATAAAAAGGAAACGAAATGAATATCAGAATGCATCTGCAAAACAGATATTGTAGACACTAGATCGTATCCAATTCCTAATACTTATTTCAATCAGATAAAATAAACACAAACAACATAATCTAATTGTTCCCTAAAACAAAGAACATATCCATTCATCTAAATCTCAAATCAAAACCTGTAGCATGAATATAACGGTGTCTCAAAGGTATACTCGAAATCAGAAACTCCTCCAATTTCGTGCCATAACTGTAATTGAACAAAGCTGGAACAAGCAGAAACATTTAATTCAACAACAAAAACAAATACCAGAAACTTCGAATTGGTAATTAGTATTAAAAAAAAACATAGAAATTAGTGAAACCGAATCGCAACGTACCTCGCTTGAGCAACATCGACTGGCGAGAATACAAGAGTTTGGTGAATGACTGTCCTTTATCGACGCAAGGTTCTGAAGCCAGAGACGAGAGCAAATGGCGACGATACTGCATTGAAAAAAGGGGAATGAGAATCTAAAAAAATCGTAATAACAAAAAAAAACAGAACAGTGATTTTGATTTTCGAATGGGTTTTATCGTTTGTTCAGGTACCGGCGTTAACGACGTGAACCTTCTCATTGGAGTAATATGGTTGCGATGTTGAGAGGTGTGAGGGATTTTTAATGGCTAAACGATGATAGTAACGTAACGGAATGGCAGTGTGGTATCTGCTGAGAGAGTAGAGATTAGGCTCAGATTTGGAGTAGTGCTCTGAGTCTCAGATCGTCGTTTATGAGGGTTTTAGCGCATTGGGTTAGATTGGGGCTTTAACTTAACACGCATGTTCTATTATCGGTCGAAGGATTCGTTAGTGCAACTCCAATCAATGTGTTCAACAAGAAAAATATTTTCTATTACTATTTATAAAAATAATTTTAAAAAATATTGAATAAATACCTAAATCTCATCGCTGAGCTCTTTATTCAGCACCCACTTTCGTCCCTTGTTAAATTTTATTAATCCCGCAATCTCTGAACTTGAATTCCGTGAGACATATTCATCCTTCCGTTAACTCTCTGTATATGAGTGACGGAGTAGTCTTACGTGAACGGTTAACTTTATCACATATATGCTAAGTAACACATGTGCAGTGAACTTCCTAATAAGGGACAGATCAATCTCTAGCCCTTGAATCAATCTCAATTTCTAATAGGGGACAAATCAGTCCTTAACACTTCTTTCTCATTCAAAACTCTAAACCTCAATTGCAGTATCAATTGGTAACTTTTGTAAACCTAACATTGAGCGACCATGATCTAAGGGGAAAGTAGCCATTGTTCTCGTACCCTGTTCTTTTTAGTTTCAATAATGTTATTTGATCAATCAAAAATAAATGTTTCAATTAGACATTCACTCCTAAATCATTATTGGTTGTGACTTGTGATGGATAAATATAATAAGTAAGAACCCAATGAACCACGATTATATCAATGGATAGAAAAATAAATGTTCAGTTAAGACATCCACCTTTAAACGTTAAAGTAGTATTTTTCTTTTTAGTTCACAAGAAGCTAAATAGTTAGGGCTATCAAGCTTAACGAATGCCTGTAGAGTCACCTCAAGAACATAGAGAATACTCCATCATTGCTGTATGCAAAGTGCTTACTTCATTTATCACAAGATACTTCAAGATAAAAAGAGCATATAACACACAAGCAAAATACCAAGCCAGCAAATTAGGCATCATATTTTCACAAAGAATCGCTGCTTTAACAGTGACAAAATATCAAAGAAACATAAAAGTGATGTATTTTAACTATAGGCTACAAAGGATTGCTAAGTTCTTTTTTTTTTCAAATAAAAAAGGCAAAAAATCAGTGGTCAAAACTCGAAAGAAACCTTTGTGAAGTTGAAAATAAGGAAACTAGACAGCAAAACAACATAGTCCTCATTTTCTGGACATCTTGGACCAAAGGTACACCACAAAAAAACAGAATAACGCAAACATAACGACATGAACAATGTGATTTGAACCATTTTGGACGATGCTCTTGTTCAATCTTCTTAAATTGTTCTTCACCCCAGCTTGAGCCTTTATCATTGTCATTTGCTGTATTGAAAGTAGAAACAGACAAAACAACATGTTAATAAGACAATTTCACATTTCCTGCTAACATGAAGATAAACTGGTTAATAGCTACAAACCATGATGGAACAGAGAGAAGAAAAAAGAAAAAACAGCAGAGAAAAAAAATCTTCTGTACTAAGTCAAAAATTCAAAATGTTGATAGCATGCATGGCATTGTTATCCTTCAGTTTTAGTACAAAGCTTTATTTTCGTCCTTGAAATTGTATGTGCTAAAAGAAAAAGGGTAATGATAGGTTGACATCTATTTTCTAAGAGCAATAGAATATGCTAGAATACGAGTCCACCGGCTGATGCACTTGGGCAAGAAGATGGAGTCAGCGAATGAAATTCCTCATCGTCATTCTGATGGGGCTTTTTATTTGTTTGGGCCACATCTAGTATGTCTTTCACTTTAATCAAATAAAGAAACTATCAATTTAATTCCTGGAATTGCAAACAATGTGTACTTTTTGGTGATTCAAGTTAGTCTCTTCGAACATTATCCTATGGACTAACTTGAAGCACTTTTTGCAATTTCAAGGACTACATTGATAAATTTTGTAACTTCAGAGATTAAAGTAAATGCATGTATACAATTTTAAAGATAAAAATAAACCTTTACCCTCACTCTTAACTTTTAGATCATTTACATCATAAAAATTTGACCCTAATTTTCTGATTAAGAATAATTTTCTGCCAAAATGGCACAGTCAGCATTCAGGTCTCAAAATCTAGCAAGGTTAGTGTTTCAAGAGTAAATCCATTTTTTCCTGCTTCGTACAACCAGCAGCCCTGGAAAAATTTACTTTTTTCTTTCCCTAAAAGTTGAGATATCTAGTAGAAAACTTCAGTTCCAGCAACACAAAATTAAAACATGAGAAACATAGATCATCATACGAGTAACGTACCAGCTGTTCCAGAAAATCTTTCTGATACTTCACTTCTGTTCCTATCTCCTCAGCAACCTGTGCCAGAAATATTTGGGTTGTGTGAGTCCAAGGGAAAAAAAAAGCGGCATAAAGGAGAAAAAGAAAAGGGAGATAGTTTTACAAACACATTATGCAGTTTTACAAACATTATGCAGTTTTACAAACATTACAGCACTTTAACTAAGAGCATGGATATCAGGAAAAAAAATGGAATAACACAATTATTAAAAAAAGAGTAAATTTTGCTATTCTTTCACATAAAATAAAATGTAAGTTATGAATTTAATCTTTCCAATGGGAGATTACTAACAGATCTCAAAAAAATTTTAAGGGAAAAACCCACTACTGCATTCTAAGCAATAGATCATAATGCAGAAAACCCTGTGGCCAGCTCCCAAGGTGATCTCCGCAGGAGCTAGAGATTAGTCGTAAGCTACCGGTGGATAGGAACCCATAAAAAAAATAGATCGTTCAATTTAGATACTATTTAGATACCATACATAACCAAATGCAACAACAACATCTCTTCTAAATTGCACATACACCCATTATTACAAATAAAGATAAAGATATTACAATTGGGAAAAAAAAATGGGGAACATTAACACACTTACATGTTTCAACCTTCTAACTTGGCGATGAAGGCCGGTGATCTCATCGTCCAAGTCCAAGGGATCAATACGCAATTGAATTTCCTCGGACCCAGAAACGGGTCTTGTGCTAAGCCCTTCCCTGCAATTAATTCCCAAAATATAAGATTTCAAATTCCAAGGAATTGAATAGAAAGGAGTGAATAATGAATATGGCGTCAGAAAGAAGAGACGTTTACCTTGATCGGAAAGGGGCGGCGCCGCCGTAGAATGAACCCGCCCTGTGGGGATTGGCGGCCATTAAAGATGAAAGGGGAAACCACAGACAGAGACCTAAATCCTATGAATACAAACACAAGTTCGATTATGAAGGATTTTTAACTGTTTACTACTATTTGAACGAAGGAATGAAATATATGCACACTAGGATGAACGCGATGTGAACGACAGCGTTTGGTTGGTGGATTATTCAATGAACATAGGAAATCTTACTGAACAAGAAAATTGAAGGAAGAAGGAAAGAAAGAGGGGAGAAGTAGGAATTTGCACGCCCTCAACTTTTCATCCAAATAAAATCTTTAAAATAATACAAGTATAAAAAGAAAAAGCACATTACTAGGTGTAAAATAAAAGAAAAACAGTCAAAACAACTTACATATTATTATACATACTAGTCTTTTAACTCGTATGATGTACGGGATGATACCAAATTTTATGTTTGAAATATTAAATAATTAATAGAATAGAAATATTTTTATAAAAATAAAATAAATAAAAATATATTATTTATAAAATTTACTTTACAAATATAAAAAAATACATAAATAAAATTATTCTTATATCAGTAAATGTATATAAAATTGAAAAAGAATCTTGATGAAGTGTCTAAAAATTACTTATCACGTAAAATAAATATGTAATTTTTAAATTATTTTAATAAACAAATCATATATATTGAATCAACATATACAAGATATAGGAAGTGATTATTGTCACACTCTTTTATCAATCACTAAACATCATCAAATTTTAATCAATCATGTAATTATTTTTTTTCAATCTCGAATTCGTATTCATAATATTCATATTTATTCTCTTTCAATCATCAACTATTAAAAATGTTCATAATTTACGGATTATCAATCCCTAAAATTACTGAAATCATAGAAAATATTAAAAATTACTCATTATCAATCACTAATAATGAATTACTAATTAAAAATTCATGATTATTTCCATCCAACAATCATAAAAATATTAAAAATTTACTTATCCACGTTCATAATTATTCATAATTAAAAAATATTAAAAACCTCTAAGTATATTTTAATTACTAAGTATTCATAATTATTTTTTTTCAACAATAAAAAAAATCCAATAAAATGATATGCTTATTATTTATATTTTTCATTTCCCGTGAGAAATAGTGCAAAATGATATAGAAACATTATTACATGCTCATCTAATAAAATCATTTCGATCAATGACTCATCAGATGCATTTTTAAAAGAGAGATTAGTCTTGATTAGAGCATGAATTAATGTACAACAATGAAGTGAATAGAGAAGAATTTAGAAGTGACATGTGGCATGCTCTAGGAGGCATTAACTCTATTTTACAATACTAAGAGAGATTATATAAGATACATACTATATATTACATAGTATGTACAATATATAATATTAGCTAGATAAAATATTTTTAACAAAACTATTATTATCATTATTTTTATCTGACTATATGCACTTTTACATGATGAAATATGCACTCTAATTATGTTAGCTAGATGTCATATACTTGCTAAATTGTATTAATATATGTTTTAATGATTTAACTTATATCTATAATGATATGTTAATAAGTATTATGAATAAAGGTTCACTTTGATCCCTCAAATTGTTAGTGTGATTCACTTTAGTCCTTAAAATTTTGAAATTAACTCTTTAGTCCCTCTAATTGTATTTGGTAGGTCAGTTTAATCATTGGTCAAACTTTTGTTAGTCACTGTTACCAATTTGCTGATGTGGCAAGTTAAGTAACACGTGTCACACCACATATTGATGATGTGTATGTCATGTTATGTAACATGGCATGACACATCAACAGCCACGTGGTATGCCACATGGACCCAACATGAAGTGTAATCGACATGTGACATGTCACGTGTACAAATTATGACATGTCATTAACACATTGTGTGTCACGTGTCACTTAACTTGCCACATAAGCAAATTGGTAACAGTTGACTAACGGAAATTTAACCAAAACTAAAGTGACCTATAAAATGCAATTTGAGGGATTAAAGAATTAATTTCAAAATTTTAGAAATTAAAGTAAATCACACTTACAATTTAAGGGATCAAAGTGAACCTTTATTCTAAGTATTACATCTCATCGCGATGTACATGTTCAATTACTGGTTTGGTTGGGTAATATAAGGCTACCATAATCATCTATGGGGCAATTATATGGTAGAAACACAATTAAATGGACGATTATCAGAAACAAAAGCACAAAATAGAACATCTATATATATAGATAGGTAGTGTATCAACTTTAATATTTTTGAAGATATTAAATATTTAATAAATAAATGGATAAAAAGCCCTAATATGATGTACATCCTAACATAAAATTAGTCTCTTATTAAATAATGGTGAGTTACAAAATAAATTAGATGAAATAAACATGGACATATTATCTATACTATTATGTAAACGAAATTTCAAAAAGTAACTATATATTTTAGTCAACTACTACTTTAGTCTCTCACATTACATTTTTGTTTCACTTTAGTCCTTCATTTTACTTTTTGTTCAATTTAGTCTCTCATATTACATTCTGTGAGTCACTTTAGTCATCTGTTAATATTCTGTCATTAACTCCGTTACTTTGTGCTTACATGTACTGTTATGTGCCAAATTGACATATGACATGTACAAACAAATTGAGGAGTTCGATTTAGTCCTCCACATTATACCAGTTGTATCAAATTGGTGTTTCATCTCACCATTCAATTCTTTTGCAACCCTTTTATTTCCTTCTCCTCTCTTCCTTTCTTCCTCTTCTTCTTCATTCTTCTTCTTTGCATGGTTCTGTTTGTATTCCTCTAAAATTCAAATTTATCATGATGAGTGGTGGTCATAGGGTTTCTAACTCCTCATTCTCAATAAGGTCAGATGGAAGCACTACAAGGAGTCATAATCACACAAGATTTAGGGGTAGAGAAATTGTTCTTTGTGGCTGTGAGTTAAAGACAATGGTTAGAAAGTCCAAAACACAACTTAATCCTGAAAAATTATTTTATGGGTATGTTAATTATGGGATAAATTTTTTACTTCTTATTTGTCATTATTACTTTTGATTTTGAAATTTATTTCTGAAAATTTGAATTTTAAAGCAATAAAAGCAGAACCATGCAAAAAAAAAGAAGAATGAATATATATATATATATATATATATATATATATATATATAAATTAAAAATTTTAGAGACCATGACCATTCTTCATATATCTACTATGGTCCATCCCTACTTCTAATCAAGTAGAAAATGAGACTGAAAATTGATTGATTTTCATTCTAGAAAATACAATTTAGTCGCGAGTAATTTTCTTAACAATTTATTGAATATTGAAATATTTTATTTTGAGTTGAATTTTAATTTATTGCCAGTATAAAATAATTATATATATATATATATATTCTTAAAAATATTTAATTCAATCACTTATAATTAAAAGGTCTTACAAATTAAATAGATATAACTCACTCATAGTTAATATATTATAATTAAACTCTTTTATTTTCATAAACACATATTCAAAAGTAAAATTTTGACCTGTTATTCAGACTCGCCCCAAAAAGTCCAAATAACATTTAGTGCTTAATTAAATAAAAATCCCATACTCACCTCCACAAATTATGCCTAAGCCAACGTCACATATGACTTCAATTTTCAATTTCCACGTGCAGTCAAGTAAGCCCTCTTTGGAGTCGCTCTACACGGCATCTACATAGAAACATTACAGCAACCAAAATGGAATCTGAGAATCGAATCACACAGGTCCACCCATCATAGAATTTAATTAAAGATACACGAAAAAATTGGATGAAAAAAAAAATCTTAGACACAACAAAAAAATTAGCCAAAATAAGTCAACAAATTATGCATGATATATATAATATAAATTGCACAACGAATATTACATGTTGTGCACGACATGATGTGCACAACATATATCACATGATAGGTTTTGCAACATGTGATATATATTGTACACATCATGTGATATATGACGTGCACAAAATGTAATATTTGTTGTGCAATTTATATTATATATTTCGTGCACAATTTATTGGTTGTTTTGACTTTAAAAAAATAAGGCACATGACTTAATTTAATTAATAAATATAAATTCTTTGATAACAACAATTTTTCAGCTAAAACAGCCAACAAAGCTCATTTCAACATTTTAGGTCCAAATATCATTTTTAATTATGTGTATTTTTCTTAATAAACTTACAATATGTTTATAAAGTAACAGAATTAGAATTGAATTCTATCCTGAATTGAATTCTCAATGAGAATTGAATTCAATTTTAGCATTTGGAATAAATTAATAAAATTATTGAATTGAATTGAATTTCAATCTTTTGGTATGTTTATAAAATGAATTGAATTCTTTTAATGGACAAATTTATCCTTTATTAATTTAATATAACATCATATCTGATAGAACATTATAATTAGAGTAGGGATATTTTAGACAATACACTCTTTACGTGGAATTTGAATGAGAATTGATTTGAAATCATATCTATTTTGGTGTGATTTATAAATGGGTTAAAAATGAGAATTAGAATTCTCTTAAGAATTGAATTCATATTTTTTATTGAATTTCAAACTTAAGAAAAGAAATCAATTTCCATGAGAATTGAAATCATATGCTTTCCAAACGTACTGTCAGTGATTTAAGCCCAAAATTCTATTTGCAGGTATAATGTTGTATCTCTAGCCAAACTCATTAAAAAATAATAACCACAGAAAATAAATATAAATAATTAATGAAAACAGCTCTGATTCCTTTAAATTGTATTCAGTGTCACAGCCACAAACCTTCCTTGTATCTAACTCCAACACCTTTGGGGGAAGTTCAATCCTCAATAGTAATAATCGATCGTTCCTATTCTCTTGTTTCATTCTTTATTCTTGCAATCAATTCTTCGTTTATTGAATACACGATACCGATCGAGATGGGAAGCGAAGGCGAAAGCAGAGCGATGAGGAAACCAAGGTTCCTGTGCCTTCATGGGTTCAGAACAAGTGCGGAAATCCTCAATAAACAGGTTCACAAGTGGCCTCAATCTGTTTTAGACAACCTTGATCTCGTATTTCTCGATGCCCCTTTTCCTTGCCAAGGCAAATCTGATGTTGAAGGCATTTTTGATCCTCCTTACTACGAGTGGTTCCAGTTCAACAAGGTTCTTTTTTCCAAATTTCTATTTCTAATGCCATTTTTTAGGAATTAATTACAGTACTCTAATATTTTACACGTTCAATCAATTATAACTGAACATATGAGTTGAATAGTTTCCTAGAATTCATAGGAAAATATAATAGATTTTTTATGTGTCCATTTTTACATACTTACAAGTATTTATGATAATTTTTTTATAATATTATTTTTAACATTCATTATTTCCTTTTAGTTATTTGTTATGTTTATTTTCTATCTTAAAATTTACTTAAAATTTTTAAATAGACAAGTTAGTCAACCCTTTGAGTTGCCTACACTTCCGGGATTAATCACTATGATCTATAGATATTCCAATAAGGGTGATACTAAATAAACAATACAAAACCAGCTCAACCAGCCAATAAATGAGATTTTGGGCCATAATTACTCAGCCCATTATAATCTCAATGATTATTTGAGCCAAAATCAAAGCCAAAATAGACCCATTAACTATATGGACTGATTTTTTATTGTCCACTTAGCATTATTGTTCAAGTACTTGCCTTTTATTAATACATTTATAAACATACTGTCTTGAATTGAGGTAGTAGATGTTATGTTTAAACCAAATCCATGTTTATAGTAAGGTATAAGGTTTTTTTTGCTGTTTATCATGATCGTGAATTCTAACATTTGATTGATCTGGGAAGAGATGTTTTTCCATTTTCCAACCTTTTATATCTTTGTACAAACTCTTCTTTGTTCATATTTTTGTGGTACAACAGGAATTTACAGAGTATACCAACTTTGATGAGTGCTTGCTATATATTGAGGATTACATGATCAAGCACGGACCTTTTGATGGTCTTCTTGGTTTCTCACAGGTACCTCTTGTTTAATTGTGTTCTCGTTTGAGAAAAGTAGTTACAAATTATATAAACAATAAACCAGTCAAAACCTATTTTAACTTTGATTTTGTCTCAAATAATCATTGAAATTGTAAATGAGTTGAGTAATTATGGCACAAAATCTCTTTTTTTGACTGGTTTGACTGATTTTTTATTATACATTTAACATCATCGGTAAATAAATGAACTTTTTTTTATAGATTTATATAAAAAAAAAAATTTCTATGAAAGAGTACATAGTTTTTCTTTACTATATTTGCCAAGTATTTGAATGCGTTGGTGTGTTTGAATTTGACAAATTAGGGGGCGATATTATCAGCTGCGCTGCCAGGTCTACAAGAGAAGGTACGTGAAACTTTGGTCAGCGGTGTCTATTGCCTGATATATTTTGACTTGAGAAATATTATTTTACATCACAGTAATATCATCATTAATATGTGTATATAATAATTCAATATTTTAAAATTAATAATTTATAGTAATATATTTTATAGTATATAAATAGTATTATTTATTTTTTAAGTAACGTGACTGATAAATAAAATAGTTGTTTAAAATATGATACTTCAAGATTTAACGTTTAATGTGTTGGACAAAATAGTCCTCACAGTATAAAGCTGACAATATGCAATAATATTTGTCGTACAATAGAAATATGTCTAATAAGTATCCAATGTGTGCTATACATGATATGAGATGTGTGTTATTTGTATAGCACACATATGTATAGTACACATTACATATTATGTATAACACATGTTGAATATTTGTTGAAAGTATTTTTGTTGTACACGTAATTTTATTGGACAATATGATCATTTAAGATTGAAAGTTCAGGTCGTCTATAAAAATTAAAAACATAGAGCAAATTAAAAGATATATTATTTAATTTTTAATTTTAAAAACCATGTTCACTTTTTGTAGCTTTAAATTATTTTATTCATAATGTCAATTTTTATACTTGAAATATTATTTTATCTATGAAGTTGGAACCGAATAAAGTACGTATTTTTATTTATTATTGAGGTGCTGTTCTTCATAGACTTTATTATTATTATTATTATTTTTAGTGTGTGATCTGAGTTTATTTGGAATAGTTGAACAGCTAGAATGAGTATTTATTTATGAGCAGGGCGTAGCACTGACGAAAGTTCCGAAGGTCAAATTCCTTATAATAATAGGAGGAGCCAAGCTTAGGTCACCAACGGTGGCTGAGAAAGCCTATGCTTCTCCCATTCCCTGCCCCTCCATTCACTTTCTAGGTACTTCCATTGCCTCCTTTTCTCTTATTTTATTTCTTGCCATTTTCTTCTTTTTTCTTTGACGAGTTTTTTGTTAATTTTGTCAACTGTTTCTTGTCATTTTGAGATGGCATATTCTTCACTCGTTTTCTTTTCGGGTCATGCTTTTACTCTTTTGTCAAATTCTTCTTGGAAACTTTATATAAGATGAAATTAAGTTGAATTTTATTAGAAATTGAATTTATATTTGAATTGAATTGAATAAAATGTTTGAAATGTATTAGTAAAATTATTGAATTGAATTGAATTTTAATATTGGAATGTTTATAAAATGAATTAATTTTTTAATGGACAAATTTATCCTAAGACACTTTGGAATTTGAAGAGAGTAATTTAAAAAGGATAATTTAAAAAGAATAATTTGGACATTTCATATTTCAAGTGAATTGCTAATGAAATTCAATTAAAATCGAAATGGAATGACTCTGATTTATTTTTAGACCAAAACTATGGAATTGAGTTGAATTTCATTTCAACTTAAATAATTTTCTTTGTTTCAAACACTGAAATTCTAATGGTCTTACAAACACCCCATCTAGGTCATGCTATCATTCACTTGTTTTTCATTTCAATATATTCATTTCTCAAAAAAAAGGGAAACAAAAGAAAGCATGATGTTTTTCTTATGGCTCTGAATTGGGCTACTATAAAGCCCAATTGTCTTTGTTGCTTTGGGTTATTTTAGTATTAATCCAAAAACCCAAAAAACTAAAATTGATAATGATTCAAGAGACGGATATCCGATAAAATGCATTTATAATATATTCTAATTTTTAATTGGTAAAAAGAAATAATCTTTGCCTGAAAAAAATTTCATGATTACTGCAGGGGAGACAGACTTTTTGAGGCCATATGGGAGTGAACTAATAGAATCCTGTGTTGAACCTGTTGTGATTCATCATCCCAAAGGACACACAATACCTAGATTAGGTATGCAATTAATTAAGCTACTATATGTTTCTTTTATTTGTTTAATTTATACGTCGATTGGTTATTATTATTTAATATTCTGCTCATTTGTTTTGTAAAATATATATTCATCATCCCCATGCTGTGTTTAATTTATTAATATGAATATATATTTTTTATTTTCAGATGAGGAGAGTGTGAAGACTATGATGACTTTCATTGAAAGAATTCAAAAAGATGTTTAGATGAGGCGCCAATGTTCATATATATATATATATATGATTTTAGTTTTGGCATAAGTTAGTGGTGTTACTTCTTGTACTATTATATAAATTTATTCGATACTATTTTAATATAACCAATTTTTATAAGAATGATAATTGATATACATGCTTTGTACCTAAGATAATTTCTTGAGGGACCAACAATTACTAAAAGTAAATTTGAATCACTTCTTAAAGTTTTAGGGATTAAGGATGGATCTATTTCATGTGTTTTTGTTTTTTTTTAAAAATATTTGCTAAGTGTACTACGGTATGCCAAGCAAAATCTGTCAAAATGGGGTTTGAGCAATAGTGTTTGGGCCACAAACAAACAAATCTCACTCAGTCCACTACATGCACGATTGCACGCTACTCTAAGCCATTCTCACTAGGGGTGTACACGGGTCGGATTTGACCAAACCCGACCCGATATTAAGATTGGACAAATTTTCGCAACCCGAGTTCAACTTGGTAATGATTCTATGAACGACCGGTCATACCGGGTCAACCCGACCTTTGTGTGATACATTATAATTTGAACAATGCACATAATAAAATTATAAAATACTACATGTAAATAATAACTGTAAGATATATTTTATAATACATGTTTAAAAATAAAGTATCTCAATATAAAAATGACATCAAGTTAAGTGAAATATATTCATAAAACTTAAAAAATTTATAACATGTCACTAATTATTATATAAAAATGTATTTAAAAGAACAAAAATATAATATTGGGACCGGACCGGGCCAACCCGAAACACGGTCCAAACCAGATCCGGAAAACTCATAGGGTCAAATTTCATGACTCGAACCCGAGAAAAAGTGCTTCAGGTCGGACCAGATTGGCACCATGAACACCCTAACTCTCACAATGTGCGTGCGTGAACTCCACATAATGCAAAAACCAATTGCATCCATCTATGGTTCCTCTTATATATTCCTTTCTCCATTCTTCCGTCCTGGGTTAATGACACCATTCCTACCTGTAACTTGAAAAACACTTGCCATTTTGGAAGCAACATAAAAATCCTTCTTTTTTGTTTTAAATAAAAAATTTCTTTCCACTAAAAGACCCGGGTTCTTATTAATCAATACAACAAGTAAACCCAATGTGCAAATGCTCCTTTGCTTTCTCTACGTCTTTCTTTCTTTTTGACGTTCCATCGGTTGTATTGTATCTATTTACCAAGCTGACCTGCAAAGGTGAGCATAATATTTTGTTTCTATTCTCTCTCTCTATTTACTCAACATGCTTCTATTTATTTATTTTTTTCACGGTGTCCAGAGCTTTGTCTCACTAATTCGTCATCCTGGATCGCGTACCTGAAAATGACAGGTGAGGCTCCCAGCAAGAATTTTTTCCATCCATAAGGCTCGAACCCGAGACCATTCTTAAGGGACAACAAGTCGCTTACCACTTGTGTCAATCCTTATTAGCAACATGCTTCTATTCTCTCTCTCTGATCTATTTACTCATTTATTTTGTTTTATTTTCTCTATAAAATTAGTTAAAGCTCTATAAGCACAATATCGAATATACGATGTGCATATCATATAGTATATATTGTATACATCATGTAATATTGGTGTGCAAAACGTACAATATATGGTGTGCACAACATGCAACAAATGTGTGCACAACGTACAATATTTGGTGCGTATAACATGCAATATATGGTATGCACACTATGTAATACATGGTGCGCACAACATGTCATATTGGTTTTGCACGATATGAACATAATATGATGCGCACATTGAGTCATATATGGTGTGCACACTATATAATATATGATGTACACTCTATGTTGTATATGGTGTGAATAACATGTCTGATAGAGATCCAAGTTTATTAGTGCATGAATTTATTGTAATTAGGAAATTGTAATTGGGAATTATGTAGGGAGAGAGAGGCATGCAAGACATGAGTGAGTTTTGTAATTAACTTTGCCTAGTTGGCAAGTTAGAGGGAGTGAAAAGAGGAGATTACAGATTCTGTTATAGGATGGATATATATAGTAGTAGCTGAGTGAATTAGAGGTAGGCTTGATTTTGGAATTTGGCTAGGAGTGTAGAGCTACTATAGTGCTCATGTCCTTTGTATTATGTGTCTATCACTCTGATCTAGAAACACCATAAGCACCATGGATAGTGGTGGTGGCACCATAAGCACCATGGATAGTGGTGGACAATGGAGGACCCCATTAATCTTCTTTAATTCTTCTCCACTCACTCTTCTTTTATTCCACATCACACAGTTCCACTTTCTACCAAATATCTAAGTATGTGATTAGACTATTGTATCCCTCAAACACTAGTATAAATAAGCTCCATTTGTATGTGTTGTTCACCAAGCAATCAATAACATTTTCAAACAAATTCCCTTCTTCTTAGAGAGTGGATTTCTCTCTTATGTTCTGTGCCATTTTGGCATCAGAGCTGGTTCTAGGTCCTGAATTTGAGTTTTAGTGAAAGAATCAACAGAAGTTCTGCACTTTTTGGGGGTGTTCTAAGTTGAGGAGTCGCTGCCACCTTCAAAAGTCCTACTTCTGGTCATTTTTTCATAAAACCGACACTGCCATTGAACTCAGAAGGCCGAAAAACCTTGGATTAGAGTTTTTCGCAGCCCCCAGAGCTCACCGGAAAGTTTGCCGGAGAATACAACCTTCGCCGGAAAGTTCGTCGGAGAAGACGACATTCGCCGAAAAGTCCGCCGGAGAAGACGACCTCTGCCGGAATATTCCCCGGAATATTCTCCCATAATTCAGAGGTTGAAGACGACCACGTCATCCGCCACATCAGCCATTATGTCCAAATCAGCGACACATCATCCATCAGTTGCGTGCCACATGTCACTAGTGCCACCTCATCTCAACATACTTCAGTAATTACACCCATGCCCCAAAACTTCTAAAATTTTCATTTCTGCCCCTATACCCTATTAAACTACATACTTGACCCAAATTTTTTGAATATTTTGAAATCTTCCATTATTTTTCTGAAATAACAGAAATACCCCAATAGTTTCTTAAATTTACATATTTTTCAATATAATTTTTTTTAGGATAAAAAAAAAGCAAATAAAAAAAAAGAGCAAAAAAAAAAAGAGAGCACAAAAAAAAAGGGCAAAAAAAAAAAATTCTTCACTCTTCTTACTAGTTTTCAACAAGATGCCTCCAAGAAGACAAAATGAGAGAACTTTACATGAAATTGAAATGGAAGAATTAAGGCAACAAATTCAACAGTTGCAAGAAACTGTTAATGCTCAACAGACATTAATTGAAGCAAGGCACAGAGTAACTGAAGATGATGCTTCTAGTAGTGATGCCTCATCACCTAGAAGAAATCGTTTTCAAAGGCAAAATTTCAAGAATGATGATATTCGGGTCGAAATTCCTGAATTTGAGGGGAAGCTCCAACCAGATGAATTTGTTGATTGGTTACAAACTGTGGAGCGAATATTTGAATACAAGGAGATACCTGAAGAGAAGAAGGTAAAAATTATTGCTGTCAAATTGAAGAAGCATGCTTCCATTTGGTGGGAGAATTTGAAAAAGAAGCGTGATAGAGAAGGAAAAGACAAGATCCGTATGTGGGAAAAGATGCGAAAAGAACTAACACGTAAGTTTCTGCCTGAGCATTATTATCAAGACAATTTCATTCAGTTGCAGAACCTTCGCCAGAAGAATATGTCTGTGGAAGAATACACACGAAAATTTGAAAAATTGACGATGAAGTGTGATATTCAAGAACGGGAAGAACAAACTATAGCCCGCTACCTTAGTGGGTTGAACACAGAGATCAACCATCTTGTGCAGCTTCAACAATATTGGACTCTTGACGATGTTATTCGTTTAGCTATTCGTATTGAGAAGCAGATACTAAGAAGGCGAACCTTTCAACCATCTCCCTCCACCGACAGATTTCCCAACAATCGTAAGGTGTTGGACCAACCTGGCACGTCAAATAACAACCCACAAAAGTCCCAAAAAGAGATCAATTCAAAATTGACCAAATGCTTTAGGTGCCAAGGATTTGGACATATTGCTTCTAATTGCCCAAACCGCAAAATTGTCACCATTATTGAGGAAGAAGCTCAATTTGAGAAAAATGAGGAACCAATGTTTGATGATGATCCAGTGTTTGATGAAGAGTCAGTGTACAATGAGGAAATCATCCCTGCTGATCAAGGTGAATCTTTGGTGATCAGACGAAGTTTGCATACTGCCATATCCAAAGAAGAACCCTGGCTGAGACGCAATATCTTCCACACTCGCTACACCGCACATGGCAAGGTTTGTGATGTTATCATTGACAGTGGAAGCTGCGAAAATGTTGTGTCAAATTATATGGTAGAGAAGCTGAATTTACCAACCCAAGAACATCCACACCCCCACAAATTACATTGGCTTAACAAGGGAAACGAGGTAAAAGTCACTAAACGATGCCTTGTCAATTTTTCCATTGGCCATAAATATCAAGACAAAACATGGTGTGATGTGATTCCTATGGATGCTTGCCACCTTCTACTTGGAAGACCTTGACAATATGACAGACGTGCCATCCACGATGGCTATACCAACACTTACTCTTTTGTGAAAGATAGAGTAAGAGTCAAATTGACACCAATGCAACCAAGTGAATTGAGAAGCGATAACAAAGAACTGAAGCCTCTCGTGACTTTGGTTACTAAACCAGGATTCAAGGTGTCAACAGAAGAAGCTTATACTGCGAGTCTTTTGCTCTTGGTAGAAGCAAATGGGGAAACAACACTTCCAGCAGAAATAGAAGAAATACTTGCTGAATTTTTGGATGTTGTTCCAAACGAGATTCCTCATGGATTGCCACCAATGCGTGATATCCAACATGCCATTGACTTTATCCCTGGGTCTGTCATTCCAAATAAGCCAGCATACAGAATGAGTCCCAAGGAACATGCTGAGATTCAACGTCAAGTTGAAAAGTTACTTCAAAAGGGGTTGATTCAAGAAAGTGTGAGCCCGTGCGCTGTACCTGTCCTTCTCGTGCCCAAAAAGGATGGTAGTTGGAGGATGTGCGTTGATAGTCGAGCTGTCAACAAGATCACAATCAAGTATCGATTTCCAATACCATGGCTTGACGATCTGTTAGATCAATTGCACGGAGCTAATCTCTTCTCCAAGATTGATCATCGTAGTGGCTATCATCAAATCAGGATTCGGCCAGGTGATGAATGGAAGACGGCTTTCAAAACAAGAGATGGCTTATATGAATATATTGTGATGCCTTTTGGATTATCCAATGCACCCAGTATATTCATGCGACTAATGAATCAGGTATTGCGCCCTTTTATTGGCAAGTTTGTTGTCGTCTACTTTGACGATATTCTGATTTATAGCAAAGGGAAAGAAGAACATTTAGAGCATATTCGACAAGTGTTTCGGTCTCTTCGTGAGCAGAAACTTTATGTCAACCTAAAGAAATGTTCCTTCCTAACCACTAAGGTGCAATTTCTGGGATATATCATCACTGCTGAAGGTATTCAAGTTGATCCCGGCAAGATTGAAGCCATCAAGAGCTGGCCAACTCCACAAACTATTCATGATGTCAGAAGTTTTCATGGATTAGCATCCTTTTATAGGTGATTCATACGAAACTTCAGTTCTGTTGCTGCGCCACTCACAGATTGCATGAAAGGAGAAAAGTTTCAATGGACAGACCATGCCCAAAAAAGTTTTGACAAATTGAAAGAATGCCTAACTGAGGCACCAATCCTAACTCTTCCAAACTTCGACCAAGTATTCGAGGTTTGTTGTGATGCTTCCAACACAGGAATTGGCGCTGTTTTGAGTCAGGAGGGACATTCTATAGCTTTTTTTAGTGAGAAGCTCAATCATGCTAACCTCAAATATTCCACTTATGACAAAGAGTTCTATGCTGTTGTCCGTGCCCTGCAACATTGGAGCCACTACCTGCCGAATAAGGAATTTATTCTTTATTCAGATCATGAGGCCCTTAAGCACTTGAACTCTCAGCAAAAGATAAGTCGGAGACATGCTGCATGGAGTGAATTCCTTCAATCATTTCCATTTCTGCTCAAGCATAAGGCAGGAGTTCAAAATGTTGTAGCAGATGCCCTCAGCAGGCGACATGCTTTGCTATCCACCTTGCAAGCCAAGGTTATCGGATTTGATGTTATAAGGAATTATATCAAGATGATCCTGACTTCAGTAAACTTTGGAGTATTGCTGAACAACAACCCTTCCAAGAGTATTACAGGCATGAAGGATTCTTATTCAAGAAGTCTTGTTTGTGCATTTCTCAATGCTCACTGCAAGAAGCTGTTATTTGGGAAGCCCATGATGGAGGATTAGCCGGTCATTTTGGACGGGACAAAACTGTAACCCTGGTCAAAGAAAATTTCTATTGGCCAAGACTGGAACGAGATGTCAATAAGCACATTCAAAGGTGCAAAGTTTGTCATTTGGCTAAGGCCAAAAATCAAAATACAGGGTTATACTTATCGCTTCCAGTTCCATCTGCACCTTGGGAGGATGTTAGCATGGATTTTGTCCTTGGACTTCCAAGAAATCAACGACAAAAGGATTCCATAATGGTGGTGGTAGATAGGTTTTCAAAAATGGCTCATTTCATCCCATGCCAGAAGGTCAATGATGCTGTTCAAATTGCCGACCTTTATTTCAAAGAAATTGTTCGTCTTCATGGCATTCCAAAAACCATCACTTCCGATCGAGACGTCAAGTTTCTCAGCCACTTTTGGAGGACTCTATGGAGGAAGATGGGTACTAAACTACAATTTAGTAGTGCTAGTCATCCTCAAACAGATGGGCAAACAGAAGCAATCAACAGAATCTTAGGCAATCTTCTTAGGAGTTTTGTTGGGAAAAATTTGAAGCAGTGGGATCTTATCCTTGCACAGATTGAGTTTGCTTACAACAACTCCTCCAATCAAGCTACAGGGAAATGCCCTTTTGAAGTGGTTTATGGCACTCGTCCCATGAGCCCGTTGGATTTGACCCCTTCACCAAACAAGCAACAGTTTAGTGCTGAAGCGAAAGAAAGATTTAAAGAGATCAAGAAGTTGCATGAGCTCGTTCGCACAAGGATCCAAAAGCAGAATTCAAAATATAAATCTCAGCGAGATAAGCATCGCAGAATACAGACTTTCAAAGAAGGAGATTTAGTATGGATTCATTTACGAAAGGAGCGTTTTCCAAAGCAATCTAATGCTAAGCTGTCTCCAAGAGCTGATGGTCCTTTTAAAATTGTGCAAAAGATCAATGCTAATGCCTATAAGGTGGAATTGCCAGGTGCCTATGGAGTCTCTGCAACTTTCAATGTTGCTGATCTTTCACCCTATCTGGACGATGAAGAGACAATTAACTCGAGGGCGAGTTCTTTCCAACCCGGTGAGAATGATCTAGAAACACCATAAGCACCATGGATAGTGGTGGACAATGGAGGACCCCCATTAATCTTCTTTAATTCTTCTCCACTCACTCTTCTTTTATTCCACATCACACACTTACACTTTCTACCAAATATCTAAGTATGTGATTAGACTATTGTATCCCTCAAACACTAGTATAAATAAGCTCCATTTGTATGTGTTGTTCATCAAGCAATCAATAACATTTTCAAACAAATTCCCTTCTTCTTAGAGAGTGGATTTCTCTCTTATGTTCTGTGCCACACTCTATCAATATATCTCTATACTTCTCTATCTATATATGTTATCACCATTGCTCTCTAACATTTGATATCAGTAGCACTTTCCTGGGAACACTGTTTTACTAAGTTGAGAGGAATGATGGAGAATCAAGTAGAGGATTTGGAGAAGAAGTTAGAGGAAGTGATGCGTCTACTCGAGGAGGACCGACCATACCCTCGGCGTAGTCGACTTCCTATTTGGGAGTACGATGAAACCCGATGGTAGAGAAGGAGGAAGAGGTCACCCATGGCAGATTGGGCTCCTCATGTTCGTGCATTTTTTGAAAGCATGCAGGTAGAAGAGAAGGAAAACGATAAAAAAGTTGAAGTGGTAGATTTAGAGAGTACATTTGTATTGTTTATTATCACAGAACAAGTACAACACAACGTATTAATGTTTATTATCACTTGTATATTACATTTGTGTTGTCATTTTAATCTTTTTAAGTGTTGATTTTTTTTCAAGCAAGCTGCACTTATATCAAGTAAAATGAAGGATAAGAAAAGATGAAGTGGTAAAAAGGCTTATTTTGCTAGTTTTGTAACTGATTTTGTTGTTAATGTTATGACTTAATGTGGTGTAATGTGAGGTTAATTTCTTATATTTTTGTTATTTTTTTACTTATTTTATTTATTTTGTCTACTATATTTTTTAGGATTGAGCTGAAATATTGGTTTAGCTTGTTAGTTTACTCAAGTTGGATTTTTTCTTAATTTTCTGTAAGTTTTGTTTTCATTCCCCACTCGGAGACCCCGCAGTGATCGGGGATGGGGAAGAAATTTCCCCTGCGACGGGGATCGGGGACGAGAAATTTTTTAGGGGTCGTCCCCACCCCGCCCCATTCCATCCCTAAAGATTTATAGAATTTTTATTAAAAAATTAGATATTTTTGTTATTTTTAATTAAAAATTAGATAGTAATCCTAATAAAATTAGAAAAAGTGAAAAATAGGTGGGTCAACCCGCCAACCCGCCTTAAAACTGGGCAGTTTCATTTTTCGGACTGCCACTTTGGCAGACTTTTGGCGGGACGGGCTACCCGCATTGACATACCTATTGAATAGTGTCTTGTTTCTTATAATTTAGGGTAAATTACACTGACCTCCCCTGAGGTTTAGCAATATTACACCTGACACCCCTCTATTTTAACACATGACATTTACCTCCCTTGACTCATTGAAAAATAAACAATATTAAATTAGATTTAATAGAGAATGTGTAATTACATTTCTAACCCTAATAATTTTTAACCCAAAAATCCTAAAAAAAATAAAAAATAAAGCGTTCACTTACCTCATTCTCAAATCAACGTACGTGGCTTTCCCCATTCTCAAATCAACGTGGCATGCTTTCATTTACATCATTTTGCTGGAGATCAATGTGATATGCTTTCTTTTATAATCTTCAATGATGAATTAACCTTTTTCTTGTGGTTGTAGGAAGGAAAGCTTAGGATACTCCAGTAAGATGGTGCTCATGCTGTGAATGGTGCCGGGCCGAGTTACTTTCCTTATGAGACCATCATTGGAATCAGTCAGTGAGCAAGGTTATATGTTGCTTCATTTTGGGATTTATAGTGTTAATTAGACAAATAGAAGCATCATGTCCGATTTGCCGTTGTCAATCATGTTTTATTGAGATAAATACATGATGAGAACTGAATTCGATGCCAGATTAGAATTTGGGCTAGTTCACCTGAATTGTTGGTGCTGTGGGGTGTTCTTCGCAAACACGATATTCTTGCTGGTTTGGTTAAACAACCATGATGAATTAGAAGGATTGATATCAAAATTGTTTGTGATTAGGCGGTAGATTAGGGTGGGAAATAGGAAGTTTGATGATGGAGTAATTTAAAAATTACAAAGGTCTTTTTGTTCATTTTTTATAGAAAAAGAGTTGAAATTTACAAAAATATCATTAATAATTATGTGTTTGTCACATGTTTTTTTGGCTATTTGTTTGACTATTAGTCAAACTTTTTTGAGAAGAGGTCAGTATAGATTATTAAAAGTTGGAGAACTTGTGCGGTAGGTTTTGAAAATAGAGGGATATTAATTGTAATAATGTTAAACTTCAGGGAGGTAAGTGTAATTTACCGTATTGTTAGCGAAGTAGAAAGCTGCGATTTGCATTGAGGAAGCAAGAGTGGTAACGAAGCAAAGTGAAGATGGAAGGGCAAGAAGGTTCTCAGCAGCCACAGCTTGTTCTCGCCGACAAGCTCTTCCTTCTCCGGCAACCCGATGTCCCTGACATTGAGAAGGTTCGCTTCAAAGACGATGTTTCCACCTTCGTCAAGGACAATGGTACTTTCCCTATCACCACCACTTCTTCTATTCAATCTCTATGCTGTTCCTCTTTCATCACTCTTTTTCAATCCTATTACTGTTTTTCCATTTCCTTTTTATTTGTGTGATTCTGTTTTTCTTTGTTTTCAGATATGGTACCTTTATATGAAACCCTAGTCGCTGATTCTGTGTTGGACATGGATCGTGCCCTTTTGGAGAAGATGCGTGCTAAAATTGACGATGAGCTCAAGAAGCTTGATGAAAAGTTTGTTACTTTCTATCCCTCTGTTAGCACCTAGCTCTCGAACACCTCGCTGTTTTTTTTTTTGAAATTAGGTTTTTTGGGAATTGAGGAGAGCATGAATTTTGAAACTTTCAATGCATTAGGGTTTGTAAATCGGGATATTTAGTTGGATTGACCTCCATGGTGCTTCTTGTTTTGCTGTCTCAGTTTATCCATTGTGGAGTTGTTTTGTATTTATTTGAGGATTACACACGAATGTGTGGTTTCAGAGTTGAATACTTTTTTTGTTAAAAAGAAATGTCAGGAGTATTTGTGAAGTGTGGGATAGAGTATGTGTTCTTTTTTTTTTTTTTTGCCCAAACTGATCAGAATTTGAAATTGGAGATGCTGCATAAGTTCACTGTAATGAAGAGTCTTGTTAATGGTTGAGTACATATGAATAGACAAGAAGTAACAGTTAGAATGTATATGCCTTTGTATAAGTGTGTGACTGAGACTGGTTATTGCTAGGAGAATTTACGTCTTCAAATTAAAGATTTTCTGAAGGCTAAAGCAACTATTAATTGCAAGTTAATATAAAGATTGTATATGGTTTGTAGGGACTGGGGAGAGTGATGAGTATTTATATCCTTAGACCTTAGTAAGATGAATCACCCTTGCATTCTGATAGCTCCTTGAACTCTATTTTCGAAATAACCATTTTATCTATGTTTTGTTTATTTGAGTCACATAAATGTATTTGATATTTGGTAATTGGTATGTGTTTTCTTTTTCTTTGTCTTATGCTAATTCGATATTTCGATTGCAACATATGCGCCAAATGGCCAAACTTATTAGAGTTGAACATATGGGCATTTTTTTCCTTTCCTTTTGTGGTTCACCAATAACCATAAAGATTGTTCTTGGATGTAAATGCAGACATGGAATTTAAAATAAATGTTGAATATCTTATATCTGGCACTGAAATATGTTTGAAGTTTTTGTGCTCCCTGAGTGGCAAACTAAAGATAATTCCCTTGCTTATGATATTCCATGTGGTTGCCTCATGTTAGGATTGCTGATGCTGAGGAAAACTTAGGTGAGAGTGAAGTTAGAGAGGCACACTTGGCAAAATCCTTGTTTTTCATCCGGATTGGTGACAAGGTATGGAGGTACCATAACTTGCTGATCCTTTCCTGTCTGCTGCTGGAATCAATTTTTGATAAACAGTCTCCCTTTTGTACCAGGAGAAAGCCTTGGAACATCTCAAGTTGACAGAAAGCAAGACTGTTGCAGTTGGTCAGAAGATGGATTTGGTGTTTCATACATTGCAGCTTGGTTTCTTTGACATGGATTTTGATCTCATTTCCAAAAGCATTGACAAAGCGAAAAAGTAATTACTTGCATCATTAATGTCTGTAATAATACTCTCTGCCATGTTTTTCAGTTAAGGATTCAGTTTCTAACTGTTTGCACAATGTTGACAGCTTGTTTGAAGAAGGGGGTGATTGGGAAAGGAAGAATCGGCTGAAAGTTTATGAAGGCCTGTACTGCATGTCCACTCGAAACTTCAAGAAGGCTGCCAAATTGTTTTTGGATTCTATTTCAACCTTTACAACCTACGAACTTTTCCCCTATGACACCTTTATATTTTACACAGTTTTGACGAGCATTATATCGTTGGATAGAGTTTCCTTAAAGCAAAAGGTACATCAATTCTTTCTTGCGGTCGTTCCTCTTTTTATTCTTTTCCAATTTACTGCTGTTAATGTTTCTTGACAAGTGTTCTACATGTTCCAAATAATTAACCTCTGATAATCTGCATCAGGTAGTGGATGCTCCTGAGATTTTGACCGTGATTGGCAAAATCCCATATCTTTCAGAGTTTTTGAACTCCCTTTATGACTGTCAATACAAGTCATTCTTCTCAGCATTTGGTGAGCAAACATCTGCCATCTCTCAGTATTTTGTAGTCATGTACTGAAGTTTATGCCAGAAGTAATTTTATGTGTTTTCATAGCTTGAGAATTCGAGGAAGTCACCTGATGTACAGCAGGGTTTCACGGCCTTGGACACACTGAAGACCGTCCGTGACAAGGGGCTACTAAGCGTTGGCTAATATCTTATTCATATATGTTTGGTCCTATGTTCATAGTGTAATTTCATGTTGATATTTATTTCAGCTGGCCTGACGGAGCAAATTAAGTTGGACCGCTATCTGCATCCACACTTCCGATATTACATGAGGGAGGTCAGAACTGTTGTGTATTCCCAGTTTCTGGAATCTTACAAGAGTGTGACGATCGAGGCAATGGCAAAAGCCTTCGGAGTGACAGTGGATTTCATCGATCTGTAAGTGAATACCTTCCTCTTCCTCCAACTCTATTTCGGTCTAGTGTTTGATTAATCAAAAGGCTTTTCAATCCTGTGTGAGGCAGCTCATCACATTTATTGTTTCAGGGAACTATCGCGTTTTATCGCGGCAGGGAAGCTTCATTGCAAGATTGATAAAGTTGCAGGAGTTCTTGAAACTAACCGTCCTGATGCTAAGAATGCTCTTTACCAAGCAACTATTAAGCAAGGGGACTTCCTCTTGAACAGAATCCAAAAGTTGTCACGTGTGATTGATCTTTAGGGTCATTCTTGCAATTCTTAAAATTTACTGGGAAACAGCAGAGATGTTTACAATTTCAAGGGCATCTAGTGAAACTTGACATTTATGTTGTCTCCTTATTTCCAAATCAATGAACATTTTAATTTAGACTTGCTAAATCAAGTGTTTCAACAGTTTTCAATTCATCTTTATTTTGTTTCAACAGTTCAATTCTTGTGTTGAATCTGATTGGTGTATTTGAATGCCAATGAATAGGATATGTTCTGCTATATTTGTGACTTGCAGTTTCTGTTTACTTTTCATATTGTTTATCATGAGACAAATTTTGATCAAGATTCTTGCGTTTAATTCTCAAATTAAACGACCACATTTTCCTTGAGAATTAACACGCATTTGCCATAATTCAAAATGTAAATTAACACACATTTCTCGATTTATTCAAGAGTATGTGTAGATTGGTAGTACTAACTCCATTTTCTATTTTATGTCCAAAAATAATTATATGATAGTATCTGGTTTGGAATGGGTTGAATCGATTTTGAATATTACATCTGAAACCAAATTTAATCTGAGCATATTGTTACTAAATACCTACAAGTAGTTTGCAAAATTTAAATTTTGGCTTTGATTCAGACCTTAGAGTAGTGAGAGAGTTAAGTTGAGGAATTGGGTGGTTATTTGACACAATTATTGAGTATGAATTTATATGGACTCACCCAATTTTTAAGACTTTTATTAAAAAAATAGCTATTTTGGGTATGAAGTATTTTAAGCTTGAAGTCATTTCAATTCCCAAGTCAAATCATGCATGATTGGGTCTGATTTACTTTTGGCATTTTCAAGGGAATTAAATTCTACTTGTGATTCAATTCTATTGCCTATTTTTTATACTAAATTTTAGAACTTAATTCAATTCTTACTATGATTTTCATTCATAAACCTCTGAAATAAAAAATTGATACAAAATCAAATAATTGAATTCAATTCCATAAAAGAATTTAATTCCTTAACTTTCTAAACACCCCGTCACTTCACACAAGAGACAAACACAACACAACACTCAGATTTTGTCACGGATTTCAGCATCACTATTGAATCCTGATCCTCCTGCATGCGCTCCTGTAATAGATCCAGATAAACGAGCCTTACCCTTGATGAAGGAACTGCGACCGTATGTATGTGTGGCCTTTGTAAGGGCCGCCTACAGTCTTGTTCCACACCGCCAGCTCATCAATGGTGGGATGGAATCACCGGCCTCCTCGGTCTGTTTATGCTGGCTCCGAGCCTCCTCTATGTGGCGCGTATAATTAGCCTACAATGAGAATAAAACATTAATCACAATCACCACAAATATAAGTATTCAGTAACTTAGCATAACTAATTGAATACATTTATAAGAACACAAACTAAATCACTCACGTATGTACGCTCCTATCGCTCGTCAACCCAAACTGTCTTGTCCCTTATTCTTGTGTGAGTCTCCCTAAACAGCTTTTCATAAGTGGGTGGTCTCCTCAGTTTTTGTTCCTGTAAGTTAAGACAATTGAAGAAAACAACAATCAATTAGTCATGTATGTATAAGGAGCATAATGTAAGTACAAAAATTAAATTAATTGCAAACATTATGTACCACCCGTCTCTTAGTGGACTCCACAGTACTAGATCCACTCATCCACCACAATGAAGGAAGCCACCCTTCAACGATGCCCTGCTCGTCTTAGCTTGACCTTCTCCGACTTTGCCTTAAACTTCGGAGAATCCCAGTACTCACGCAGGACACGCAAGTGGGCATCTTAGAACCACCTATGTGTCATGTCCTGCACTTTACGAATGAACGTGTACATGTCACCCAACCTCTTAGTTGCTCGATGGCAGAAGACATGGTACAATGCATCATCATCCTCAAGGCGAATGGTGAAGTGAGACTACATTATATCAAATAAATTAATTTGTTACTAATCACAACATAAACAAATAAGTAGTTACTAGAAATGGAACAATAATATAAGTGTTTTAATTAATTTACCTTCTACTCGTGAAACCACTGACGTTTCTTTTCATCGGTCAGCTTTGTGAAGTACTCAATGGACATATGATACATCTTTTGTATCGTGGTTGTGATATGCTAGGAGCCTTTGTTTGAAGGCACAAAACTACATTGACATAGAATAAATTGCAATTAATATAGGACAACTATAATCAATCAATTGATGTGATTTTAATACAAAAGTGACACATATTTCAAAATTGGATGAAACTATTTGATTACATACTGGAAAATAGATGATTAGTGATCAAAATTGACATTATTGATCAATACAAAATATATGAACAAAGAAATCAGTAATGACAAGTTTGATCAATATATATTCATCTAATTCCCACTATGTCATAAAGAATTTTTCTCCATTGTAAAATGTAAATCAGTTTTACACTAACATTATAATTGATTTACGTTGATAATACTAAGGAAATTATTTCTCCATTGTAAACCTGTTATTTTTTAAATCAATTTCAAAATATTATTTCGAACACATTATTATTGAAAAAACAATTTTAAAAATATATAATTAAAAAAATTAAAAATACCTTTTTTAACAATATTTTTCTTAAAAAAAGTTTCCAATAAAAAATTACACAAAATCAGAAAATATTTTTTATATATTTTCAAAATTTCAAAAACTTATTAAAAATAAAAAACAAAATTAAAATTAATTAAAAATACTAAAAAATAAAAAAAATATTACCTAATGAAAAGACCAACAAGTGGAATATGCTTTCATGACGAATGGGCGGGGCTCCAGTGGTGGTTGGTGGCGGTAGAGGGCTATGAAAATTGAGATAACATTAGAGACCTTTTCAGAAAAAATTCTAAACCGATCAAAATGTAGACAAGAGAGAGTCTAACATGTAGGTACCTTCAGTTGGTCGAACGGAGCTCCCACGACTGCGGAATCGGCCTTGAAAGGCGCAGGTTTGCGGTGAGAGAGAGTTTACGGATGAGAGACAGAGAGTAGAGGCGGGGGGAGGAGGAGTCTAGACTTCTCTTATCGGGTTATCGACGGACAATCGATTTTTATTCCATTTGTTGATAATTATCAGGTACAATTAGTGAAACAGTGCGTTTCATTTACCGACGGATAATTACAAGTTTATCCGTCAATAATTTCTTCACATGGTTAAGGTTTAGGGTATAGGTTATTATCGGCGGATGGTTTCAATTTCATCCGTTGTTAAAAGGAATTTTACCAAAAAAAACATTCTTGGACGCGCGGGAATATTTTATTTGCGGATGAAACCCGAATCATCCGGCAGTAATTAATTAAAATAATAATTAAAAAAATGAATCGGCACTATCTATCCACTATAAAATCTGTCGATAATTCCAACTATAATATCAATCGATAAGATCGTCGATAATACAATAATTTCTAGCCGTGCGGTTTTCTAGCTATTTTCTCAACTCCTTTCCATATTCCTCGACTACATCCTCCTCGCTTCCTTATTTCTCTGTGGCTTAAATTCGAGTGCCAACAGGTATACATATAGCAATACTCGCTTGTCTCCCTCACTGTTTTATGGATGGTTGGCTAGCAAAACTTAGACTTGAAGCTCTTGAAGATGTGACCAAATTAAATATCCAACATTAGCTGTTCTTGACATGAATTATTTTTATTCAACATGTTTTAAGGGTCAGCTCTCTTCATTTTGGGCCTCCCTTTGTCTATAGCAGCAACAATAATGCTTTATTGCTATCCATAATTATTGCTTCTCTCCTTTTTTCTGTTATCACTTTGTAGCTAGCTATTTGGTATCACACCTCTAGTTGCAATTGTCTTAATTCCAATCATGTTGGTCTGACATGTATATATAATTTTCCTTAACAACTCTCCCAATATGATTCCATATGTTTAGTTATAATTAGTATATTTTATTTTATATATGTGCTAAATATAAATCTTAACTAAATATGATCTGATCTCTATAAATTCAAACATATGTTTGATATAGTACAAAAAAAATGTAATTCTTTTACCAAAATTTGACATAAACTTATAAAAAGATCTTAATTATCTATATAAATTCAAACATTTGTGATATAATACAGAAAAATGTAATTCTTTTACCAAAATTTGATTGTGAGAGGTAGAATAAGGGTTTAAGTGCACATATATTTAATTACTTCTTTTCAATTACTTAAAGGAGATCAGAAAATCCTAACAAATTTTCTTGCACTACTTTAAAAAAATAAAAATAATTGTCAGTTTTGAAAATCATAAGATTGCACTATGGACATTGGATTTGGTGGTTAGGGCACCATGTGCTTTAGCTTCGGAAAGAATTTTCTTGAATTGGTTGTGGACACCAATTGCATATATATATATATATACTTCAATTCAAATGGAATTTAATTCAAATCTTTTATAAAATTCAATTCAATTTTATCTCTTAAAAAAAATTCCAAACAACCTGTAAACGTACTGGGAAATTTCCTTCAATTGAATAATAACATAAAATAAATTATTTTAGGTTTATTTAAAAAATTTGACAAAATTTTTGTTCATTAGTCATAATTAAAAACACTTATAAAATCATGTAAATTGTATTATAAATAGAACATATATATCTATATACTATAAACTAATGAAAAATGATATTTACTTTTACTGAATCCTCCTACGAGTTATACCAAAATACTGTAAATTGAGTGGTATTTATCATTTTAAATATTTTGAAAAATGGAATATATTTATATTAATTTTTACTTCGGCTAGTATCCTCATGACACCGTTACTCATTTCATATTGAGTAAAACTAACGAAACTACAAATATTTATAATATTTATTTTTATCACTGAATTTTAATTGAATTATATATACATACATATGTAATGTAAATACTTAAAATATAATCATGAGAATAAATATTATATATTAAATAAATATTATATACATAATAAAAAGTGCATAATATTTATATAAAATTTATCTGTGTCATTAAATTTTAATATAAATTTACTCATCAACTTAAAGTCTTAGAATTTAATTATGAAATGAACAATGTATAAGTATTATATAATAATTATTTTGCTATATATATATTATATATAATTAATATTTATATTATTATTTTATATTATATATATATATATATATATATATATATATATATATATATTTCTTTTGGTATATATGATGGGGATTAGAATGGGTAATTGGCATGTCTTGGTTCGTGGAAAAGATGATGATGAGTCTGACATTTGGTTGTAACTGCATGAACCGCGGAGTAATGACCTCACCTTGGCAAAGCAAACAGAAAGAGTAAGGGTAACGCTAATCCCTAATAATAGCATAGTATTGAGAACCTAAGAGAAAATTATAATAATATTTTTTATCTATAGATGATGTATAATTTTTTATAAATCACCTAATTATATATTATCATTTTAAATATAATTATATTTTCTCTTTTTTAAAAATTTATATAAACAGAATATTTTACTTGAGAAATGCATTATGTACATCACAAAATCAGTTATCATTAGTCACTAAATGTAATAGTTTAACATTTTAAAATTAGTATTCCAACTTTATAAAATGTTGGATTAATAGATAATGATAAAAATTGGATTATTAGTTTTAAAATGTTAAATTATTATATATAGTGACTAATTTTACAGTATACATGTAACATTATTCCTTAAATGATAATATAAAATAGGATTTTGATTTGGTACCCAGAAAAATATAGGGTACCGATATCCAACACATATGTATATCATGATTTATAGAAAAAATTAATTTAATTTTTTAAAATTTAGATAATTGTTAACATGTTAGGTAAGTATTCTTCAAAAATCAATTTAATTTATATTGATATTTTATGACTTTATCAATTTATGAAAAAAAAACTCAATTCATAATCTATCGCTAGAGAGAGAGCGCATTATGCAAGAGATAGATGAAGAAGATGTGTAATTAGGAATGAGACGCGTCTAGAAAGGTTGCGACCGCGACCACCGTACTCTGTTGGTACCAAATTATATTTACTTTAACATAGATTAGTAGGTTAAACATACAATTGGGTACCGGTACTCAACAAAAATATTAGATACCGAATCAATCCCCTATAAAATAATTTTACATTATTAATTCATCAAAATTATACTTGTGAAAAAATAGTAAATTGAAAAAGAGGGAAATTGTGAGAGGAGAGTGACGTCACGTCCTGTCGGAGAAGGAGGGCACGTAGGCATAGCTCCCATAAATGCCGACAGAGATTAATTCGTCCGATGTGAAGTCCGTGTCCTAAGTTTTCTAGTTTCGTTTTATCGTTTCATCATTTCCTTTCTCTCTCCTAATAATGTTATACTCCATCAGTTTTTTTTTTTTAATTGTCCAATTTTAAATGCGCACAAGAATTTAGATAATATTTTATATAGTATTAAAATTAACAAAATATATATATGTTTTAATAAATTATCCTTTACTTTTTTGTTATTATCTCTCCTCAATTAATAGAGATAGTGAGTATTAAATAAGGGTAAAAGTGAAAGAAAATAATAAATATTATCTTAAAATTTAAAATGGATAATTAAACAAATAAGCACACATCTTTAAATTGAATAATTAAAAAAAAACGGAGAAAGTATATCTTAAAATTAAATATTATTGCCTCCATTTTAATATAATGGTCACTTTAAACTTTTCGTACATTAAAAAACTAATTTTATAATATACCAAAAAGTTAAAGTTATCACTATTTTAAAATAAAGATATTAATAAAATCTAAAATTGATAAAAATAAGTATTGATATAGAATATAAAAATATTGATATACAAACAATCTTTCTATTTTTTATTTGTTTAACTTTAAATAATAATTAAAAAAATATTAATTAAGAGAAATTTAAGACTAGTATATTATATTATTTTGGATATCACTATTAGAAAAGTGATTGTGGTTAATAATTAAAATATTAAATATATCAATAGAAGTATATCGACAATTAGTGACAAAAAAAATATTTAAAAATAATTTATAAATATTTTCAACGATCAATAATTATTAAATATTAATTTATACTTATTTTTAACGACTAATAAGTATTAATATAAATTTTTTACAATATTTTTATCAACATTTTTTCTTTAGAAATGAAGTGTTGAAAATAACTATTATATATTCCTATAGTGTATATATGAAAAAGAATTTAATAAATATAAATTAAATTTTTAGAAATAGGCTAAAAAAAGAAAAATAAAAATTTTTCAATTTGGAAAAATAAAATTGGTGGCAGTAGTATTTTCCTCCTCCTTCCTCTATTATTCCCATTTCTGCTGCCATTTCCACAACCACATCAAATGATATCTCATTCCATCACACATTAACAAAAAAAATTATAATATAGATTTGAGTTTACGATAAACTTTACACGTGTCAATATATCAATTAAAAGTTTTATAATACTATTATAATTATATCTTTTAATTATAAGTCTTTTGAATAGTTGATATATGTTACCACGTGTCAGATTCAGCATAAATTCGAATCTATATTAACACTGCTCTATTAACAAAAGCAGTACCACTCAATCCCTTCCCTTTCCCACAGCTTTTCCCTTTTTCCCACCAACCATAACCATGTTCCCTCTCTTCCTCTCCAAGCACACTTTCTTTCTTATTTCCATCTCTCTACTCTCACCTCTCACATCTCCATTATGCTTATGCTTTGCCAAAAATAGTAACTAAATGTAAAAAGTAAACGTTTTCAACGTTTCTCCACCATCAATTTTCCTTTACTTTTTATTTTAATCTTCACTGCCTATTTATTTATCTTTTGATAAGAAACTGATTGATAAATTGAGGATAAAAATGAGTTTAATAATTTTGATCTAGTGTGTTTTACATTTCCCCTCTAATAAAATTCTTTATTTATATGACTTTATGATAATAAAAGAGATAAAACACTATCATAATAACATATAATTAAATGACTTTATAAAAACAGTGAATAAAGATTAAATCCAATCAAAATAACTGCACATAGTGACGGATTTAAGTTGAAACCTATCAAAATAACTGCACATAGTGACGGATTTATGCCTCACTGAAATTTTTTATTTTTTAGTTTAAATATATATATATATATATAAATGTATATATTTTATTCTTATTGTATTATTAAATTTGCTCTCACACTAAAGAAAATTTAAAAAATATCATCTTATATTTATATATATTATTGACGTAGTATTTTTGTCCCCGCCTGTTAAATTTTTCTGGATCCGTCGGGATATGTCATCTGTATATCATTTAGTAAGCGACCTTATTACATATTATTACCATGTGTACTCTACTGATGAAAGTTATAGAAGTGTAAGTATATTTTGGTTAACGTTAGTTGAAATTTTCTAATTAGAAAAATAGGATATAAATGTCTTATGACTGTTTAAAGTAATTAAATTAAAAGAGCGCTCGTTGAAATTGGATATAAAAGTTATATTTATATATATATTTTTTCTTTTACCTATTTTATAGATTTATTCTAACACTTTTTAATTTGATATATATACTTTATTTTAACACTCAAATTTTTTATTTTTTGTATTTAAATTACAAAATATATATTATATATATATATATATATATATACTATTTTCTCTATCTGTATAGAACGCTGCACAATTTGACATGCCTATATTTCCTACCTATGCAATGAATATATATACTTCATTCAGCCTATTATAATTATTTTTTTATCAATATATAATTAAATTGTATAGTTTAATGTTAACGATAAATACACCACATACATAGATGTATTTTTGCTTCATTAAAGTGAAAAGTAAATGTCTGAACAGAATAGGTACAGGTGTTAATTATGTAATGGGAAGTGTTCCAAACTCCAAAGGCTTTTCGAGAGTGAGACATCTCTTTCTCTTTTCTGCAGACCGGTTATTGATGACCACATCCTACTCCTATCTCTTATCTTCTCTTCACAACTCAAAATAAATAAATATATAAAATATATTAAATAGAGCAATGCTATTGGTACATACCAAATTGTATGTATAACATACATATGTTTTGATTCAATGGTGGAGGAAAGAAGTGTAAATGGTGGAGTGATGTCACATTAAAATCTAAATGTGATGAAATTGATGGAGAATGTATGTAAGAGAAAGTGTATGTACCAATATTATTATTGTATTAAATATTAGTGAAAGTATTTTTATTGTACAATAAATATAATATGAGTTTAATTTTAATATATTGTTAGTGTAAAGTAGTTTTACACAAATATCCAATCATAAATTGTCACATCAGCATAAAAGTCTTTAGCTCAATCATCCGCTAAATAAAAAGTCACACAAATCGATAGATGTGACTAACTATTTTTACACTATCAATACATCATAATTATTCTAATATAATATATATATTATAAAAAGTTTAATTGCATATATAATATTTTTTTCACTAATATTCAGCTACATATTATCACATAATTAAAAAAATTCTTTTAGGTAGTAAATATTATATTAAAATGTTTTTACAATGTATCAATATGTTATTGAATATATACATAAAATTATTTTATATTAATATTATATCAAAATTAAACTCTAATATATACATATAGTATGATCATCTAGTAACATTACTATTTTATTAATTTACTAAATAACTACTATTATTAATGAAGATATTAATTCTCATAGATATTATAAAGTTATTTTATATACACGATTAGAAATTAAAAAAATGATAAATCATTACTAAAAATATTTATTATAATAATCATCTATTATTATTTAATATTAATTTTAATTTTAATTTCTATTGACTAAAAGTGTAAAATAATTTTAATTATAAATGCTTTTAAATTAATCTCATTGATTAATAACAGAACAATACTATTTATACATTCATTATTTTTAAATATTTAAACATCTTATTCATAAAATATACAAGTCTCATAATTTTTATCATTTGCTTTTCTTTTTTCTTTTTCACTCATTTTTTCATCATTTTTCTTACTCATTTGAATATATAGAGAGTTTAATTTCAATCCACTATCACTCCAAAATAACTTTACATAGACACCAAATTATTGATTGACATATCAACAAAAGTCTTTAACTCAATCACGGACCACCCACTAACTAAAAAGTCACACAAATCTATAAATAATATTAAATGATAATACAAAATTTTTTACATAGTTAGTCCATCATAATTAAAATTAAAATTATATATATATATATATATATATATATATATATATATATTGGATTCGATGTAAAAAAAAATCCTAAATAAATGCACACATCTTATTACTTATATTATAGTTACTATTCGAGTGAAATTCTCAATGTTTTATCATTTCAGTTCAGTCACCTCTCATGTGGACAGATCTTCAGTCTCTCACGAAACCCATCTCAAATTCTGAAGCACTATAGCCTAACCTAGGGCACACACAACATAACCAAATCTTTCCCAACAATAAAAAATTATATTTATATTTTTTTATAATTACGAAAAAGAGAAAGTGGGGACTGAAATGGAATTTGAGGAACAAGAAGAGCAAGAGGAGGAAATGGGGATCCCAGAGCCAGGGCCTGAGCCAGCGAGTTACGACTCACTCGGTAACTCGTCCAAACTCGGCGTCGCAGAGGGAACCACCGCCGCTACTTCTGCCGCCATTGGACGGAAGGGGACGGCGGGCGTGAAGTACCGTGAATGCCAGAAGAACCATGCCGTGAGCTTCGGCGGTCACGCCGTCGACGGCTGCTGCGAGTTCATTGCCGCCGGCGAGGACGGCACACTTGAGGCCGTGATCTGCGCCGCCTGTAACTGTCACCGGAACTTCCACCGCAAGGAGATCGACGGCGAGACAAGCCCCTACCACCACCGTCCGCAACCGCCTCTGCCGCCGCATCTCCAACAATTCTCTCCTTACTACCACCACCGCGGTCCGCCGTATCCCGTCGCCGGAGCCGGTTACCTTCACATGACTCCTCCTCCTATGGCACATCAGCACCGGCCTCTCGCTCTCCCTGCCGCCGCGGTTTCCGGCGGCGTACTCAGCAGGGAAGAGGAGGACATGTCTAACCCTAGCAGCAGCGGCGGCGGCGGAGGAAGTTCCAAGAAGAGGTTTCGAACGAAGTTCACACAGGAGCAAAAGGAGAAGATGCTTGCGTTCTCAGAACAGGTTGGTTGGAGAATCCAGAAGCATGATGAAGCCGCGGTGGAACAGTTCTGCTCTGAAACTTGCATTAAGAGGAACGTCCTCAAGATTTGGATGCATAATAACAAGAACACTCTCGGTAAGAAACCCTAGTTAATACCGATCAGTCAGAGTTGACACACCTTTCTTCCTACTATACGTGATTTGAGTTCGAATCTTGAACAAAATCATTTGACGAACCATCTATAAATTTCAATGTAAACTCTCACTCACTGAGAGGTTGACTAGCTAATTAATTCCCGAAAAATTGATTATGATTAATTTAATTGTGTCGTTTTATTTAATTAGTTTAATTTACTATTCTTGTTTATTGATGATGTTTGACGTACAACAGAAATATGTCCAACTTGTATTCAACGTGTGTCATGAATAACACATGTTCGATACAATTATGTTGTATGTAATATAATATTGCTTATTTATCCCTTTTGTGGATTTTCGATGTCACTCTCCATTTCTGTGAAACGACACACAGTACTGGCTCATTTTAGTGTCAATTAGATGTGTTTATGTTGTTGAAGAAAAAACAAAAAAGAGGAGATAGAAACTGTGTAATGTGGATGTTTTAACGGAGATATATCAAGCTAGGGTTCTTACTTCTTACTTAGTTCTTTACTCTTTGTTCCCTTTTTGATTTTTGAACTATTTTAGTTGATTATTTCAGCTTAGTGTATGTTATTTTATGAGAAGTGTTTTAGTTGGTGGTGGTCTTTAGTTTCATCTTGAAAATGGCAAGTTCTTGGAACCTTCTTCAGCTAGCAGGCATGCATTAGGTAAGGGATAACTAATTTAACAATTTAGATTAATTGCGAATTAATCGTCGTTTATCTTTAAAGAGAAACCTAATAATACTAGTAATAAAGTCAACTATGTAAAATCAAGTCAATTATTTAATGGAAATCTTTAGTCATAACTTAAGGTTGTATTGATAGAAAAATTCTATGCGTAAAATAAAAAGTTGTACAATATTTATACATAAATGCTTGGAACACAATAAAAAAATCAATCAAAACAGTCAACAAAGCCCATTTAACACTTTATAACTCAAATAACACTTTTAATCATGAATATATTTGTAATAGACTGGGCGATTGTGATCCAAATTCCTATTTGTTGACTGTTTTGACTAATTTTTTTTTGTACCTCACGCTCATATTTATATAATATTTATCTCTTTCGTTCGCTCTTTCCTTTAAACTTTTAAAATCAATAAATAAAAATTATTGTTATATAACTATATAAGTATTGTACAATTATTTTTACTGTACACTTAATATTTTGAAAAATCAACACGAGAATAAACAAGTGGTGTACAGTAAGTTGGATTTCACGTATATAGCATGCAATGAAGCAAATGTGCCGAAGTGTTTAAATTTGTAAGAGAGCATTGCTCCGTGTTAAAAACATAAATAAAATAAAATAACTAATATGATGTGTATATACCATATATTATATAAAATGTATATTACACTATAATAATATGACTTTTCAGGTAATAGAAAAAATAAAATATAATAAGACTGACAACACATGATTGGATGACAATGTAAACTACATTTACACTGTCAGTGCATCAAAATTAAACTCATATATATATTATTAATCGTGACAAATATTTTATAAATATTTAATTTTATATGTCTATACTTTATTACTCTTAAATTTATATTTCCTCTCCTCTTCTTCTAATTGCTCCAGCTTTTATTTTCATTTCTCAGTTCTCACTCATATTAATGTCTCAAAGTCCCCACACCATAATTATTTCCATTCTGTACACACGGAGTATACGTTAGTCATAGCCAGCTGAAATTAATTCACAATGCAAGCAAATATTCAAATTTCAAAAAGATTCATGATCCAAGTGAAGTATAGAGTTACACCAATTAGTAGTTTTATTTAGAGAAATAATTCTTTATTCTAACACAACTCTCACGCTCTTCTATTTATATCAATTAGTTAAACTACAAAAAGTCTCATTATACATCAAGGATTAGTTATTAATCATCTTTCGAGTAAATACAACTAAAAATATATCAAAATAAGGTTGTGTAATTATGATGAGAGAGCATGTAAATGATATAATTTTTTTTTATCAAATATTGAAAAAATTTATCGTAAAATCATGAGATATTATGCATTATATTAATTATAAAATTGAGCAAACTTAATTCAAAATCTCGTATATGCAAGCTGTTATTCTTCTTTTTGTTCATATGCGCCACACAATATATCACCTTTGTTTTGCAATATTAATTCAAAATTTAGTGCACACAATATATGTGTTTTCATTTTTCTTTTTGCAATTTATTAATAAAATGGATTTAGACCATTTTATTTTATTTTATTAAATTTATTTTATTTCAGAAAATATAATTATTTCATTATTTTTCTTTCTTCGATCTTCATTTCTTTATCGTTCAATATTAATATCAACCGGAGAGTCTTGTGCACACTATATTAATAATATTATTGACTTCAAAGAACTGTATATCGAGGTTTGTTTAATAATATTTTTTATATGAATAATCATTTTTACTTTATTTAGTACCTGTAATCCTTATATATTATATTTGTAACATTTTTTATTTGGTATGTATAAATTGTATATGTAATTTCTTTAATTTGATATGTGTAATCCTTTATATTTAGTATGTACAATCATTTTTATTTGATATGTGTACTCCCATATAAATAGTATGTATAATCCCTTTTATTTGATATGTGTATTCCCATGTAAATAGTATGTGCAATGTCATTTATTTGACATGTGTAATCTCTTTAATTTGGTACGTGCTGTAATTCTCTTTGTGTAATTACATTTTTATTGGATATGTGTTATTCCTTTATATAGTATGTATAATTCCTTTTCCTTCCAGCAGGGACGATACACTTACATCGAGTTTTCACAGTATTAAATTTGTACAAAATCTCTAATGATTGTTTAGTGTAAATACAAATTTACAAATATCTCACATAATTATCCAATAAAATTTTCAAAATATTTGATTGAAATTTAATTATATATGTTTTTAGTAATTATATATTACCTTTATTACATTTAAATCTTAATTATGATTAACTCAAATTAAGTTTTTATTTTTGGAAGCTTTTTAAGTTGCATTTAATCATTGCCTGATTTGATGACTACCTTGATGTACCTTGATAAATTATTACTAAAAATTACTCATTATAATTATTAAAAGTTTTATAGGACTCTTTTTCAGTTACTTTTTTAATTTTATGTTTCTTTTGGTTTTAATTAAGTTAGCTTAACTACATCCAACACTTGCGGAAGAAGAAGAAGATGTACCTCGTCTTCCATTATGAATTATTCTATAGACTTTCAGTTTAATTTCTTCTCTTCTATGTCGGGTCGCTGTTACAGTTTTTTGTTTTCATTTAATTTCTTTTCCAATCTATTGGAACAACAATTATTACCACCTTTGCTTGCCTACTAGAGTTGGTATTTGACATACTTGTTAAATATCTACTGGTTCGATTCCTGTGATTTCTGTAAAGAGAGTTATCCTGGGATCTTCTGATAGTATTTGTTTTAGAATTGATATAATATAGGAAAAAATATAAGTAAAGAATAATATATATAATATAGTAAATTTTATATATTTTTGTTTTGTATTTATTTCAATATGTATAAAATAAATTTGTATATCTATTCATACAAAATTGTTATGAGATTTTAATAAAAAATGAGAAAGGAAAATAATGAAATTATGAAAAAAAATAATAGGAGTAGTCTTCTAATAATTTTTCATTAAAATTCAGATATTAGTACGTGTATTTTATGTATCTATTCTGAGTGTAAATATAAAATATAAAAAATTATATAGATATAGTCTATATCTTATATTTATCTACACTAAATAAATTTATCATTTTATATTCTATATTATATCTGAAATTCTTGATAAATAATAAAAATTCAGCAAAAACAATTAAGAAATAGTACACAATATATAATATTGTAATATGCATAATGTATTACGTATATTATATATTATGCATAACATATATGATATGTTGTACATAACATATATCATATGTAATAACATCTTTTTTCTTATAATATGTGATATATATTATCTACATCATATAATACATATTATTGACTCTGTTTTAATTTTTTTTTTATTATGACGTAGCAATAGCAATACTCATATTATATTTTGTAATTTGTAAATAACAAATAAATGTTAGCTAAAGATTAGTTTCTTCTGTCAGCTGTTAATGTTTTGAGCAATGAAAAATAATAACAATAAAGAAAAAAAAAAAAAAAGGTTCTTGAATCTTTATTTATTTTTTGAATCCCATTGTGGTATATGTTTGGTCAATTTGGTGTGAAAAGCGAGAAAGTAGTGGAAGAAACAAACTAAACTGAGAGTGGGCATTTCACGCGGCAAACTCGTACACTGTTTGCCTGACGAGTCACACCGATCACAGTCCTGCCTGACCGCAGCAGATCAGATTGTGGCTCAGACTTTTTCTGATTTTAATGATGATGAACAGTTCTGACCTTGCTAGTGCTCTGTGCTCCTCTAGTTTTGGTTAGCAAAGTGGTATCGATGCATATCGCACAGTATTTCTTCATCCATTTTTACTCATTTAAATATTCATAATTTTGATAAATATGTTGACAAATTATAAATATATTTATTATAGATATTAATATTTAAATGAAATGAAAAATGGATAAAAAAAATAATATACTATATATATTTAATATTTTTTTCTATCTCTTTGTTATTTTTATCTTTAAAATATAATTTTCAATTTATAATATGATAAAATTTCAAATAAAAAATGATTATATATATCACAATAAAAATGACGTGTGAATTAATGTAAATATACATATTCAAAATTAATATGAGAGTGATAAGATAGAATAAGTGAAAAGAAAAATTAAATAATAAAGATAATAGATAAATTTTTATATTTTATGAATAAAATGTTTATATATTTAAAAATATTAGATAAATATATACATTATCATTTGTTAGTGAAGTGATGGGGAGGAAAATGAAAGAAGAAAAATAAAAATTGGTGTATAAAGTACAGGATGTATATACGTTATGTTTTGTTTTGTTTTTTTTTACGGGATGTATACACCCTTGATGTTATGAAAGGAATAATAATATTGTGAAAAATGAAAAATCAAAACAAGGTTGGGAGGAATTAAAGAAAACAAAACATGAACATTGTTATATGTAGAATAGAAAAATATCTAAAACAACTAATATGTTACGTATTACAAATATTATATAATATGCATAATATATATTATTACATGATGTATTATAACATATATTATATATTATGTACACCATCAATTAATTTAGTTAACTAATAGAATTTTACTAAAGTATATATAAGAAAATACCTCATTGTACCATTATTATAAAGTGTGACCTTTAATACTAAAAAATATAATATTTGATAGAATATCGTACTTTTCAACTTTAGATCATATTTTCCACCATATATCTCGCAACCCAACATGTCAATAACTAATCCACTTTGGATTTAAACTCCATGGTCTGCCACTAGCCATCACTACAAGAAACTAGCGTATTATCGACGGATTTTATCGGCGGATAAGCCAATAATCCGTTGATAAATAAGTGTATCGATGGATAAAGGAACCCACAATTTCTTAATGGTCGAAAAACTTTAATCGACGGATGAATGGAGAAAATTCGTCGATAATATATCGATGGATATATCCGTCGATATTGTCTAATATTATCGAGGGAAGTTTCGGCAAATGTATCCTACGATAAACTATTTTTTGAAAATTTTAAAATTTAATAATTATTTATCGGCAGATGATAATCCAACGACAATTTATTTAAATAATTAAAAATTATTTTCGAATTTTTTTATCGGTGGATAATATCGGTCGATACTTTTTTCGAAAATTATTAAATTGTTAAATATTTTAAAATATTGACGAATTGTATCTGTCAATAATAAAAAACTAGTATTTTTTTTTAAAAACCAGTATTATTTTTTTAAATTGTAAAAAATATTAATCTGTAATAAAATCAAATTAATAATAATTAAACTATAAATAAATATTTATAATAAATTACCAATAATATTAATAAACAAAACCATAATCAAATATCATATATCTGTATTACAATATTTACAAGCCATATAAAATACAAACTACATAAAATCCATAAACTATATAAAAGTAAAAAAAAATAATGTCTGAACATCCAAAACAAAATGTATATAAACATCAATGATAGTCCATCATATCATCACCATCACCACCATCTCTGGATGCATCCGGCTGAGTAGGAGGAGTCTGGGCAGGGGCGGCAGGAGCAAGCTAAGGAGGCAGTGTATGGGCAAGGGCGGCAGGAGCAGGCTGAGGAGGCGGTGTAGAATAAGATGGAGGAGGATAACCTGAATGATATGAAGGAGGCCAATATAGGGGGTAAAGCGGATGCTAATACGGTGTCGAAGGATAGGGTGGCTGAGAAGGTGGTGGTGGTGCAGGGACGCCACCGGCAGATGATGAGCCTCTAGCAGCAAACATCCTGTAGTACTGAGATATATGCTCCCTCAACTTCCTACTAACCTCCTCAACAATATGCTGCTGATGCCTGGTCTGCTGCGTGTTAATCTTCGCCTGTAGCTCCTAGACCTGGGTATGTAGGTCTAAATTCATCTGGAAGACCCGGTCACAGACCTCAGCGTCACTGCTGGATCTTGATACTCCTCCAGCTATTGCAGCAGATGCGGCGGACGAACGAGCATTGTCCTTTCCGAACGATCCGCACTCATATATGCAGCCCTTGTAAGGGCTGCCTACAGTCTCATCCCACACCGCCTCCGCATCGACGGGTGAGACGGAATCACCGACCTCTGAGGCCGCTCTCTACTAGGTGCGGATCTCTTCCAAGCGGCGCGTATAATCAGCCTACAATGAGAAGATGACAAACATTAATCATAAGCACCATGTGATGCATATAAATGGAATACATAACTAATTAATGGTATTTAGAACTATGATGAAACCACTTACATAAGTACGTTGTGACTGCTCGTCTACCCACATCGTCTTGTCCCCCTTCCTCGTGTGAGTCTCCCTGAACAACTCCTCCTGTGTAGGTGGTCTCTTCAGTTTTTGCTCCTCTAAGTTAAAACAATTGAACAAAGGATTAATCAATTCATATATAAGGAACATAATGTAACAACAAAAAAATTAAATTAATTGCAAATATTACGTACCAATCATCTCTTAGTGGAGTCCACAATACTGGATCCACCTCAATGAAGGGAGCCACCCTTCAATCATGCCCTGCTAGCCTTGGCCTTCTTCGACTTGACCTTAAATCTCAGAGAAGCCCAATAGTCATGCAGCATAAGCAAGTGGCCCTCTGAGAGCCACCTGTGTCAGATCTCGGCCATTCCAAATCCATAAGTACATGTCACTAATCCTCTTACCTGCCCGACGGCAGAAGGCAGGGTACAGTACTGGACCATCAGCTGGGCTGACGGTGAAGTGAGACTACAATATATAGAAAAATTTAATTTGTTAGTAACCACAACATAAATGAATTACTAATTACTATAAAATTGAACAATAATTATGATTATTTCATATTACCTTCCATTCTTGATACCACCGTCGTTTCTCCTCCTTAGTCTGCTTTGAGAAGTAATCGATCGACCTATGATACATCTTCTGTATCGTGGCCATGATCTATTGTCTGCCTTTGTTTGAAGGCACAAAACTACATTGACATAAAGAATTAGTTTCCATTTTATAATATAATCACTTTTACATATATAAATTATAAAGGATTTACATTTATAACAATATAAATCACATACCAAAGACTGGTGGGATCCGGTCTGATGGAGGGGAGGGGACATGTGCCTGAACCAGCCGAACCAATGTCGACAGACCCATCATTACTGCCCCCTATGTCATGTGGGGAGACAGTGATGGGTGATGATGGTGCACCACCATCAGATGGTGATGGTGATGGCTTGGTGAGTGACTCAAAGTCTGGGTCCTCCTGGGTCTCTGGCCTTGGGTCACGACGAGGGATTTCATAAAAGTCAACACCCCTGCTACAATAACCACGAGGCTGGGCGGCTATCTTCCTACGCCCTCGAGCTTCTCTGTCTCTGCCTCTGTCATCCGCCATATCTAATCACAACAATACAAGTTCATTTTCATTCATAAAAGTGTTTGACAAAGTATCTTAAATGAAGTAATCACCCCGCCCTCGAGCTCCTCTGTCTCTGCCTCGTCTTCTATATCCTTATTGTCAACTTCATCTTCTTCCTCACTACCTTCAGTGGAGTCATCACCCCGACTTGTTATGTTTTGGCAAGAGATGTTAATATAATGTCATCTTCACCAGTATCATCATGTAAACTAGGAGGAATCCTGTATCAACAACCACCCTTAGAGCACGTGTAACTTCGAATTGGTAACCAATTTCATCCACATCATCACTTTCAACTCTGCCTCTAGGTTTGGTTGTGAAAACAACTAACCACTTATTCCTTCACTTTCCCGGATACCTTGTGTAATACATTTGCCGAGCATTCTGTGCAACGATGAAAGGATCATATGTCCCAAATTGTCGTGTATGATTAACCTCATGGATTTTGCCCCCCAAAGGCATCATGGGCCACTTCTTCATAACACCCATGATTATCACCCAAATTGAAATTACTATCCCCATATTTTTCATTATCAAACCCACTTGAACTACCTCCGACAAACAGATCCTCTACTGACTCCACTTCCCCATCGACTGTCCCTACATAATAATTCTCCAAAAATCCCTTTTTGTACAGATGAACCTTAATCGTGTCAAAATAATAGAAAAATCTACAAACACACTTGGCACATGGACACTTGAGTTTTCCCTCAGACCGAAATTGTTCACACATATAAGCAAAACCCACAAACTCTTCAACTCCATCATAGAATTCCGACTTAATTCGCCCTATTCAGGTGTAACCTATCATACATCCATGATCTATTTGTTGATGACATTGCCCTTGAATTATTAGAGAATCCTAAAATGATAAGTATGATTACTATTATTATTAAGGTTGTTTTAGTTAATCTCACAATTTATACGAAATTTATGATAACTTATGACTTTTACAATTAAATGATAACCAAACAAAATTTTGACAGAGTTTTCCCTTAATTTTGGATAACTTAACAACAATGATTCGTCATTATTTTAACAAACAAAATTTTGACAGAGTCTCCCCTTAATTTTAAACAAAAATTCCCATTTAATTTATGATTTAATCAACCAGTATTGCTGGAGTTTTAGGACTGGTATCAGACTAAGTTATCTACGCTAAGGTTTTTGCAACAGTAACAACAAAATCATATGATTTAAAGGGAAAAATAAACACACCGATAATATAACCACAAACTCCTAATAAACCGTAAGCTCCTTCAACCATACGCTCCAAATGCCAAAATATAGACTAATATATGCATAATATTTCAAAAATATATTTGTTATTGAAAATTACTTACTTTAAATAACATATAAGTTTATTAAACATTTTTTATTGTTAACTATACAAACAAATGTGAGATACGAAAAGAAATTGCTTATATATACATAATATATACATATAAACACTGAAACTCTGAAACAAACACTATCTAGATGTTTGGACAATTTTGGATTGGGCTTCAGTATCAGCTATGTTTGGACTTTTCACCTCAATGCATTTGAATGACATTCATCTCAAGTTGAGTGAGTGAGTCAGTGAAATTGGAGTTGCAAGTAAAAAGCAGGTTCTAAAAGTCGGACCAGATATTGAACCAGATGAGATAGGGGTTTACACGTTTAACTAGTTTGACCGGACCTGATATAATAAAATATGTATAAAATATATATTTATCTATAAATATATATACATATGATATGATGAATTATATTTTATAGAAAAATTAAAGTTCATTAAAAATATTAATGAAAGTTAAAATATATATCATTTGATAAATTTAGAGGTTTAGTAATCCTTAATTTTAGTAATTAAAGTGTACTATATATTTAATTTTATTATAAAATAGTTATTAAATTTAAAAAAATTAATTTTTTTATTTTTACATTAGTTGACCTATTCAACCGGTTTTGACCGATTTTTGACTGATTTCTTTTCAGTTTTTGACTGATTTTTCCAATTTTTGACTAATTTTTCTGATTTTTTACTGGTTTTAAAAATTCTAATTTTTAAAGCTCACTCGGACCGAAAAGGGGTCTGATTCTCGGTTCAACTAGTCGGACCAACCGGTCCAATTCGATTATCAAAACAGTGGTAAAAAGAACTAAAAGCAAAAAAAAAAAATCAAAATGACAAAAAGGAACCAATAATGTTTGTTGTATAACACAAATACATCAAACTAGTATCTAACGTATGTTATATACTATATGTAATGCGTATCATATATATAATATATTGCGTATGATGTATGATGTATGATATATATTATATATAATATATAATATACATTGATACATTGAATAATAATTGAATATATTTATACTGTAATATGGGGAAAAGAAGCATATGTGCAGATGGTGACAAGACAAACATAAAAGATGTTGAGAAGGAAGTTTGGGGCAAGAATGGTGAGGTGTCTTAGCTTCAATTTTCATTCTCAAATATACTTTATGGCAGCCTTATACCCTAACTTTTTCTCTCTTCTCTAATTTAATTTGCAAGGATTGCACTGTCACCATAATTTCCTTCACACTAACACTAACAAATACTCATCTTCCTTCTGCTACAGCGGGACCCTCCACCTGCCAATCCCCATATTCCTTTTATCTAAGATATATAATTGGCCCACTTATATTAGGTTCTTATATCTCATCATCATCAACATTTCCATTCATCATCTACTACCCTTGTGACATTTAAAATTAGATATCATAATTTTACATTCATTTTTAATCCTTGAATGTGATTGATAAATGAGATAAAAAGGGATTATAATCATATTTAAAAATCCAAAAGTAAATGTTTATTTAGATATTTACTTTTAAATGATAATATAGTATTTTTCATTTCAAAATACCCATTATTACATGCATTCTTCCTTTCCAACACAAAGTGCACACAAAAACAAAAATCAATATCACTCTTTTCTACTTGCTTAGAGCAGCTAGTTAACATTTTAGGTTTCATAAAGTCAATAATGCTAGCTGCTATCTTGGCAAAAGAGGACTAGTAAGCTTTTAATTTTCCTCGTGTATTTTTGTTTCTTCTTATTGAGAGAAGCTTTGATGCTCTCATTTACAAAAAAAAAAAAAAAATGCGAGTGATTGAAGAGTCCTGTTATTTATATAATGAGAAATTAATTAAAATTAATCAATATAATAATTTTTTATCATATTTTACTCAACCCACTAAAATAAACCTTTTAAAGGAAGTATTTTTTTATTAAAAAATTGTCAAATAAATTTATTGACTAATTTGACTTTTTTTCATTATTCACATATATTATTATATATTATTAGAACGTGATTGATGTGTAGCGAGTAAAGATCAATTTAGCTTGTGATATGATTCGTCACTTACCAGCATGCTGCATGTGTGAGAAAACTATACAATTAGATCCAAACACTATATTTTGATTCAAAATCTTTTATTATTTTTGGATTAGTATATTATAGTTGAATAGAGTGAAGTTTTAATTATTCTATATTTCTATTGCTTTATGTTATGGTAAAAATCCTGCTTTTTGAGTTTTGCTTTTGTTTTAGGTCTCTCAGTTCTCGATCTGATGGATCAATTGAAATTTTGGGCTAAGATATGTAATATTTCATAGAGCCCATAATAATAGTTCCCAAGGAATACCTGCTCCAACTTCTATTAGCCCATATTATTATGTTTTTGTCAAAATTAACCAAAATTCACAATCCTAATTATCAAAATTAACCAAAATTCACAATCCTAATTATCCATTTCATTCAGGCTGGGTTAGTTTTCGATGTTAGGTATCCAATAATTATCCAAATTTATAAATATGTATACAGTTTATTGGGCCGATACAGATCCATACCAAATTTTTTTTTTGTTAAAATCTCTATTTGTTTTTTAGATTCTACAGATAGACTGAATTTATATAAAAATAATAAATAAACAAAACTATTCGCCAACTCAAATCTGTGTCGAATATCTCAACCAGACCATTGCCGTTAATGTTTATTCATGATCAGCCCATAAAAAAAAAAGAAAAAAAATAACAAAAAAATAATAGCCGATGAGTATTGAGAAGAAGTGAGTGTGTAGCACAACGTACTTGTCCATCTTGTTTTTGAGAAAAGTTACTTTTACACCAAATTATGATCCATGTATTCACCTACATAAAAAATTAAGTTGGATATAATTTTTTTTTTAAATTTTTTTTCTATTCTTTTTCCTTTCCTAATTTTTCTCTCAGTAACTAATAATTTGTTTAGAAAACTGAGATCAATTTGTCCTGTAATTCTTGCAATATTTTTTTTACGAATTGCTCCTAATAAATTAGTCACATTTTTTTTCACATCTCACTATTTTTTTATCGGTTGATTCATGTGTTTTACTATGTATTGCATGTGTATTGGAGAGAGACTGATCTCGATCATTCCTGAGTTTTTTTAAATTCTTTGATGCGGTAGACATTCATATGATCCTTTCATAATTTTTTCAAATTTGTTTGTAATATGTTATTGTTTTGTATTGAAGCTCAATATAATTTTTTAAACTTTTTTTTCACTTATATTATTCATTGTTTCTTATCTGATGAAACACAATATCTATAATTAAAAAATCAGTTTATACGAGATTAATGAAGACATGAATAAAGTTTTGTAAATTTAGATTATTTATATTATATTATTATTCAATTGCACAATAAACAATACAATTTTTTTACAAATGTGTTAAATTATCTACATACATTTTTCATTTTATCGATACACTTGTTTACGTGTCAACTACGTGCATTTTTATGCTTATGTTACACACACTTTTATGGACATGCTACACGTATTTACTCACAAGTTACACACATTTATATACAAGTTACACACATTTATGTACAATCTACATATTTTTTTACACAAACTACATACATTTATGTACAATTTACAAACTACTCACTTTTTATGCACATGATACACACATTTATGTACCTTCTACTTACCTCAGACATTTATTAATGAAAAAATATATAATTATATTTTATTGATAAAATACATACATTTATTTTATATTTTAATACAAAATATACACATTTATATATAATTTCTTGATATTGTACACACAATTTTTTATAATGTACATACATTTTTTGATACTGTGCAAAATATTTAATTTATTATGTTACTTTTTTGGACTTTGTTATATCTTTGGTTTTGAAATTATGGGTATGAATTATGATTTTATGAAATTGATTTCTAAAATCGTATTTGAATTTTGAATTTCTTAAGATAATACAATTTAAAAATCTTTGTTGCATATTTGAAAATTTTTAAATCGATTTTGAATTAGGTTGGAGAAATCGTGGTGAGTAAGAGAGAAAAATATGGAAACAAAAAGAGAGAAAAATTAGGGAAGAAAGAGATAATAATTAAATTCTCTGTGCTATGTAGGTGGATACACTTTGGGTGTACACGTAGCCGAATTGCATATTTTTTGTACAATCAATGGACAGTTATTAGATTATTTCTATATATACAAATAGTCAAATATAATTAAAAGGGGTGGCAAACGGGACGAGACGAAGAGATAATCAAACTCGAGAGTCTATTTTCTAGAAACACTCTAAAAGTAAAGTCTATAAAGTCTTTAAAACATTGTATTACATAATTTTTAGAACAATGTAGAAATTGAAGGCTATAGACTTTAAAAAAGTGGGACTTCACTATTTTCTAGAAACACTCTACAAGTAAAGACTATAAAATCTTTAAAATATTGTATTACATAATTTTTAGAACAAGGTAGAAATTGAAGGCTATAGACTTTAAAAAGTGAGATTTTACTATTTTTCAATAAACACTATAAAAGTAAAGACTATATAGTCTTTAAAAAATCGAATTACATAATTTTTAGAACTAGGTACTAATTGAAGGCTATATACTTTAAAAGTGAGATTTCAATATTTTTCTAAAAACACTATAAAAGAAAAAACTAAAGTCTTTAAAATATTGAATTACATAATTTTTAGAATTTAGTAGAAATTGAAGGCTATAGACTTTAAAAAGTGAGATTTCACTATTTTTCTAGAAATACAATAAAAGTAAAGACTATAGCGCACCTTTAAATTATTGAATTATATAATTTTAAAAAAACTTAGTAGAAATTGAAGATTATAGGCTTTAAAAAGTGAGATTTAACTATTTTTCTAAAAATACTATAAAAGTAAAGATTATAGTCTTTAAAATATTGAATTACTTAAATGTTAGAATGAAATTAGTGAAAATTGAAGGCTATAGACTTTAAAAATTGATATTTACTATTTTTCTAGAAAAATTATAAAAGTAAAGACTATAGCCTTTTAAATATTGAATTACATAATTTTTAAAACTTAGTAAAAATTGAAGACTACAGGCTTTAAAAAGTGAGATTTCACTATATTTCTAAAAATACTATAAAAAGAAAGATTATAGTCTTTAAAATATTGAATTATTTAATGTTTAGAATTTAGTAGAAATTGAAGGATATAAACTTTAAAAAGTGAGATTTCGTTATTTTCTACAAATACTATAAAAGTAAAGACTATAGCCTTTAAAATACTGAATTACATGATTTTTAAAATTTAGTAGAAATAGAAGACTATAGGCTTTAAAAAGTGAGATTAACTATTTTTCTAAAAACACTATAAAAAGTAAAGACTAGAGTTTTTAAAATATTGAATTACTTAAATTTTAGAAATTAGTAGAAATTGAAGGCTAAAGACTTTATAAACTGAGATTTACTATTTTTTTTAGAAATACTATAAAAGTAAAGATTATAGTCTTTAAAATATTGAATTTCTTAAATTTTAGAACTTAGTAGAAATTGAAGACTATAGGCTTTAAAAAGTGAGATTTCACTATTTTTCTAAAAATACTATAAAAGTAATGACTATAGTCTTTAAAATATTGAATAACTTAATTTTTAGAATTTAGTAGAAATTGAAGGCTATAGAATTTAAAAAGTGAGATTTCACTATTTTTCTAGAAACACTATAAAAGTAAAGACTATAGTCTTTTAAATATTGAATAACTTAAATTTTAAAAATTAGTAAAAATTGAAGGCTATAGACTTTAAAAATTGAGATTTCACTATTTTTCTAGAAATCCTATAAAAGTAAAAGTTATAGCCTTTAAAATATTGAATTACATAATTTGTAAAACTTAGTAGAAATTGAAGACTATAGGTTTTAAAAAGTGATATTTCACTATTTTTCTAAAAACACTATAAAAGTAAAGACTAGAGTCTTTAAAATATTGAATTACATAAATTTTAGAAACTAATACAAATTGAAGGCTAAAGACTTTATAAACTGAGATTTCACTTTTTTCTTAGAATCACTATAAAAGTAAAGATTATAGTCTTTAAAATATTGAATTCCTAAAATTTTAGAACTTAGTAGAAATTGAAGGCTATATAGGCTTTAAAAATTGAGATTTCGCTATTTTTCTAGAAATACAAAAAAAGTAAAGACTATAACCTTTAAAATATTGAATTACATATTTTTTAAAAAACTTAGTAGAACATTGAAGATTATAGTCTATAAAAAGTGAGATTTAACTATTTTTCTAAAAACACTATAAAAGTAAAGATTATAGTCTTTAAAATATTGAATTAATTAAATTTTGGAAATTAGTGAAAACTTAAGGCTATAGACTTTAAAAATTGAGATTTCACTATTTCTCTAGAAAAACTATAAAAGTAAAGACTATTGCCTTTAAAATATTGAATTATATAATTTTTAAAACTTATAGAAATTGAAGACTATATGCTTTAAAAAGTGAGATTTCACTATTTTTCTAAAAAATACTATAAAAGGAAAGACTGTAGTCTTTTAAATATTGAATTACTTAAATTTTAGAAATTAGTACAAATTGAAGGCTAAAGACTTTATAAACTGAGATTTCATTATTTTCTTAGAATCACTATAAAAGTAAAGACTACCGCTTTTAAAATATTGAATTACTTTATTTTTAAAATTTCGTAGAAATTGAAGACTATAGTAGTGTTTGTTTGGGCTGTACAGGAAAGAAAATACAATACAAATCTTTTTGTCACTTGTTTGTTTAGGGAAATACTATTGTGTAACATCCTCTACTCCTAAGACCTAGAGTTAAAAATAAGTCACATAGTGAGATTTGTGATTTATTATATAACCTCATGATTGATATATATATTCTCTTGATAGTGTGATTAAATATTGTTGTCGTTTATTTTTGGATAATAATTGATGAACATACTGAAGTATATGGCATTATTATTTCGTTACTATAATAATGAATTAGTATAGCACAACTGGTTAAGTTACAAAGTTATTAGTATAAGGTCAATGGTTCAAGTCCTTCACAAGATAGTTTTTGGAAAATCACATTCTTTTAAATAAAAGTCACATTTTCTCTCTTTTTCTACCTCTTAGCCGCCATATATACATATATATATATATATATATGTATATTATTTGTTTATTTATTTAATTAATTGATTTATTTTATTTTCCTCAAAAGTGTATATTTATTTATTTAATTATTTAATTATTTTCAAACTAACCAATCATTGATTTTCTTTTATTAAAATAAATTAAAAATCCCAAAACTTGGAGACCAAGTAATAGACAACCATTGACCACCTCCCACATTGGCCAATTGTCGCGGCCACATGGAAAATGTGGAAGAAGAAAATTAAACTTCCAATAACCAAATTAATACTAGTCTTGCTTAGGGAACACAATTAACTCAAGACCACTCTCTCATTGGCCACCATTGAGGCACATCCAAGGGCCAAGATTAAGTGACCCCTCACCTAGCCACCTTCACCATTCACCTACCACTTTCCTCCCTCTCTATTTATCCTAACTTCACACAACTAATTACACACACAAAAATCTACCTCAAGGTGATACACAAACTATGTCAAAATTATTCTAGATTCTCCTCTTAGAAACTTTTCTCTCAATACCTCTCCAAGGCCCTACACCATTCGGCCACACCACCACCCCTACATCATCTTATTTTTCATCTACAATTTCTAACACCATCAAACACCCTACTCAACCCCTCAAACAACCACACACTCACAAAAATCAACCCCATTTCCTTGGAGGAGCTCGCGACCAAGGAAGAGGAGGAACAAATTTCAAGAGTTCTAACACCAACCAACCATCTCTAGGGTTCAATCTTGTGTGAGTCATCTTTGAAGAAAAGAGTTTTGAAATAAAATGTTTCTTTTTCGCAAAAACCTTAGATCTCATCTTGAAAATATTTGTTCAAAGCTTTGATGATAAGAAAATAGATTTTTGAAAGTCCTAACCCTTTTGAATCACCTTGGCCGAATGCTTTTTGGTGTTGTGCTTGTGTTTGTTTCTTTTAAAACTTGAATCTTGTGGTATATGAATAAAGTGCATTAAAGGGAATGATATCATAAAATAAAAGTGCATGAAACCTTAAAAGCACCTACATATGGTTCGGTCATGAGAGAATAATGATGAAGATTTGTTTTGTTGGTGTATTATGTTGGATGTTGTTGGGCTTGAGAGATCTTGGAAGAAAGATGGATGTCATAAAACTTAAAGAATGAAAATAAGGTTCATAATGCTTAAATAAAAATAATGAGATCTAAAAGTTTTGAATCTTGATAAATATATATATAAGGTGATAATATGTTATACTTTATAAGACACTCTAGAGGGAGAAGAAAATGATTTGTTAGTACTTCATTGAAAATATTGAACAAAGTACACTCAAGAGCATAAAACTCTAAAAGTTATGAAATAAAAGATGGTGGCTCTTGAAAGTTGTTTGATAAAGATTTAATATATTTTCTAAAGATTACAAAACTAATAATAAAGTTGAGACCTTGGAAATGAAAACATGTTTAAAGTTTCTTTTGGTAAAGACAAAGTTAGCACCTTAATCAAGAATGTAGTAAAACTAGTCTTTTTACTATATAAAAATATTTTCTTGATCTTAAAAATAAATATAATAGTAATATTTATTATGAATACTTGTTTTTAGTAAAATATTAATATAGTTCCAGAAAATTATTTATTTAATATTTATTTGCTAAGAAAAAGCTTTGGAAATGCATAGTTTTATGAAAAATGGCACCTAAAGTGAGTTCTAGAGTAATAATAGGCATTATTAGATATTTTAATGGTTTTAATATATTTTAAAAGTGAGTTTAAAGACTCTTTTTAATTCTGCCCAGATTTGGAAAATGACTCAAAAATGTTTTTAAAGCTTGGTTTTCATAATAGAACTAGTAATATTAAAAGATCTTCTTTTATGGATGAATATGGTACCTTAATGTGAAAGTTTATGTAAATCTAATGTTTATAGGAAATATAATATTTCAATATGTTAGAAAATAAAGTTTGATGAAAATATTTGTTTGATAAGAAAAAGGATTTTGAAGTACCTAGTTTTAAGTAAAAAGTGTTGAAAGTGTTACTAATGACTATATATGTATTTTAGAAATATTTTGATTGATTAAAAGTGTTTGAAAAGTGCTTTTAGGAAATTAAACAATTCTATCCAGAATTTAAAGTGACCTTAAAAATACTTTCTAACACATGTTTTCATGATAAATAAGCTTGAATATGACTAGTAATTATTTTAGGAATTTTTGGTAAAAATTTAAGGTAATGACCGAATTGTCTTGACCATTTTATATATGTTTTTCAGAAATAAAAATAAGTTACTAAATCTCTTTTAGTGATTTAAGATATTAAATAAAATAATAATAATAATAATAATAATTTTTAAAAGGGAGATAAATAAGACTTTAAAATAAAGGATGTTATGAAGTAAGTAATGGAAGCATGAAGTAGTAATATATTAGGAGATCATAATGTATCTATAATACATTAAAAGACTTGATAATAGGAAGAGTGAGGTGAGGTTGAATAATGCATAATACTTTTAACCTTTAAAAGTGTAGTTATGGTGATGAAAATCTATAATGTATCCATATATAATATTATATTATAATAATAATAAGGATGCTATCTCATAATGATCATAAGACTTTAAGAAAAATGCTAAGATGTAATCATCTTATAAGACATGTAAGGAATGAGTGAAGAGAGATTGTCATGCTTCACGAAAGGTTAACGATATTCCTATTTATGCATGTGTGATATTGATATGAGGAAATGCTATATACATGATGTGATATGATTGTGTATGATGATGAATGACCAAGTAATGATGATGTTGATGATGTTGAGTATGATGATAGTATGTTGAGATTGATCATGAGAATGATGATGAGATTGATGTTGAGAACTCATGAGGATGATGATAAGGCCATGATGATGTAATGATTATGATGATTGATTGACTGATAGATTGATTGTATGTGATGGAGCGTAATGCTCGTGAGATATAACCGTTGAGTGGAACCTTCAATTAGCCTGATTCCAGCCATCTGAGTTGGTAGGATGGTGGTGCATGTGCATACCTCGTGGGATAGGGAGGCCTATGTGGTGAGATGCCAGTTTTGCATGCATGGACACATAGTCCTGTTTTTCTTTTGATAATGATGATGATTATGTATGCCGGGTGAGGTTGGCCCCGATCCCGGGTGAGGTTGTCCCCGAGGTTATTTGAAAGCGTACGCTCATGAAAGTGGAAAATGGCTAATCCCTCGTTCCATGCATACGAAGAGACTCTAAGCATACGAAAGTGGTCCGGAGATTCTTTTTAGTATGACCTATTAGGAATGTCTGTTGATCGCGTCGTGTGATAGATTCTACGTAGGTTGCTAGTCACGCGATAACCTAGAAAGGACAACTAGTACCCCGTAGACATCAGATCAATAAGATGCTTGACTATTCAAAGCACTGAGCCCATCTCTTTTCTTTAAATCTAGTCTTGTTTTTATAAATCATGGGGCGTTACATTGAATAGCTAGAATTTGGTTTAAGGGAGTACACAGATCCGAGTGCTCCAAGATGATTCACTGAGATATCATTATCTCATATCTTTTCTTCTCTTATGCCCCAAATTCTAGGTGATGGAGCCGCCTCCAACGCCACCGCAGCCCCCTATATATATGAGTTCGCTACTGAGAGTTTCCCACCAGCTACGTGAACTGCGTCCGTGACATCTAGCGTACCTGTGGTCTTCAGCTTCTACCCTCCTGATCTTATGTTCTCTTATCCTCTCGGAAATCATCAGTCAGAGATCCACAGTGCCAGCTGACGTGGAGTATTAGATGTAGCACCGAGTCCTATCAAGTTATTTCCATTCATGTTATTTCAGTTTATGTTGTTCAGTTTATGACATTTCAGTTGTATTTGCTATTCGATTGTATTTTAAACTTATCGTTTTGTAGCCCTATTTGTTTGGGCATGGTACCTCATACTGTCGGTTGTTATCATTTGTACCCTTTTCACTTCAGAGATTTATGATACTTCAGTTTTATCATTCCTTCTTATCCCTTGTGATGGCATATCGCTATTTCATTATTGGTTCAAAAAAAAACTGTGTATTTCCGTCAGTAGATTTAGGATGTTACACTATTGTATCTGTACAAATTTTTCCAGTATTTTGTGTCCATTCTTAAGGTAGATACACAAAATACAGGTACAGATACAAAAATTTTAATGAAAAAATTGTTCCAAATACATCCATGTTAGTTTTTCAAAATTATACCCAATGTCCTCTTCATTTGATGAGTATTGTACGTTGAATCAAACAAAAAGTAATACAAAAAAAATACAAAGATAAATTGATTCTGTACAGGCTCAAACACACAAAAAACAAAATACACAAAATTTTTTGTATTGTATTGTTCTGTAATTGTATTTCTGTATTGTAATGTATCATTCATGAAACAAACGCTACTTATAGGCTTTAAAAAGTGAGATTCAATATTTTTCTAAAAATACTATAAAAAGTGAAGACTAGAGTTTTTAAAATATTGAATTACTCAAATTTTAGAAATTAGTACAAATTGAAGGCTAAATATTTTATAAATTGAGATTTCACTATTTTTTAGAAATACTATAAAAGTAACGATTATAGTCAAAAAACATATTGAATTTCTTTAATTTTAGAACTTAGTAGAAATTGAAGGCTACAGGCTTTAAAAAGTGAGATTTCACTATTTTTCTAAAAACACTATAAAAGTAAAGGCTATAGTCTTTCAAATACTGAATTACTTATTTTTAGAACTTAGTAGAAATTGAAAGCTATAGGCTTTCAAAAGTGAGATTTCAATATTTTTCTAAAAACACTATAAAAGTAAATACTAAAATCTTTAAAATATTATATTGAATTACATAATTTTTAGAATTTAGTAGAAATTGAAAGACTATAGACTTTAAAAAGTGAGATTTCACTATTTTTCTAGAAATACAAGAAAAGTAAAGACTATAGCCTTTAAAATATTGAATTATACATAATTTAAAAAAAAAAACTTAGTAGAAATTGAAGATTATAGCCTTTAAAAAAACTTAGACTTTAAAATATTGAATTTCTTAAATTTTAGAACCTAGTAGTAATTGAATGCTATAGGCTTTAAAAAATGAGATTTCACTATTTTTATAGAAATACAATAAAAGTAAAAACTATAGCCTTTAAAATATTGAATTACATAATTTTTAAAAAACTTCGTAGAAATTGAATATTATAGACTTTAAAAGTGAGATTTAACTATTTTTCTAAAATTACTATAAAAGTAAAGACCATAGCCTTTAGAATATTGAATTACATAATTTTTAAAAATTTTCATAGAAATTGAAGATTATAGGCTTTAAAAAGTGAGATTTAACTATTTTTCTAAAAACACTATAAAAGTAAAGATTATAGTCTTTAAAATATTGAATTACTTAAATTTTGGAAATTAGTGAAAATTGAAGGCTATAGACTTTAAAAATTGAGATTTCATTATTTTTTAGAAATACTATAAAAGTAAAGACTATAGGCTTTAAAATATTGAATTACATAATTTTTAAAACTTAGTAGAAATTGAAGACTATAGGCTTTAAAAAGTGATATTTTACTATTTTTCTAAAAACACTATAAAAGTAAAGACTAGAATCTTTAAAATATTGAATTACTTAAATTTTATAAATTAGTACAAATTTAAGGCTAAAGACTTTATAAACTGAGATATCACATTTACACATAGCACAAATCCTGTAACATGGATAGCACATATTGGATACAAATTGGACGTATTTCTGTTATACGTCAAGTATTATTGTTTTAATAGTGGGTTCTGATATGATCATGAGGGGGTCAATAATTTTCTTAAAAATAAATAAATAAATCCAGACTGTTATATGCGTCAAGGATGAATTTTTTAGTCCAAGAACCATAAAAAATGATGAAGAATTATGGGATGGGAAGAGGCTACATGAATTGGGAAGTTTAGTACAAGTTTTATTTCATTTTAAGTGTTTTTAGTAATAAATATAGGTTGCATGAGTTTAATTGCATGCCTCTTTGTTTTTAGAATTAGAGTTTTATTTTCTAGTATTTTTTTGTGTTAAAAAGTGCATAAAATAGGCTGAAACTCTTGGAATTTCTCTTATTAGTTTATTTGCAATTATAGAGTGGAGTTAGTAAGCTTTAAAACACACACATCATTGCTAGGAAGGTTACAAATGTAGTAAAAGTGTGAATTAAAGTTTCTTAGCTTAGCTTACTATGTAATTTCACTATATATGTTTGGTTCAACAAGAAATAGAGATAACCAGAATTTGATCTTTTCATATTATTGAGAGAATCTTCTCTTGTTCTTGAGTGATTCAAGAAAGCCAAGACTTATCAAAGGTTGTATCACATCCTTTGTGGTGTCTTCCCAAGACTTATCTTAACTCCTTTTGAGTGACGTCTTATCGTTCTTAACCATTTCCATTTCTTAATCTAATCCGTAAGCCAACCCTTTCTTCAAGTTCAATTCTGCTGTGCAATCTGATTTCAACATCCAATTCCGCTACATATCTTGAGAAGCTACCATTTGTTACCTAGAAGGACACTCCTTTGAGACGATCCGCAACTTCAGAGGATTCACCCATGGTCGTTTCCTCATCAGTTGGTATCAGAGCTCCCCTAGAAGTTCTGAAGGAAACATCTGTGAGTTTATTTTAATTTTATTTGATAAACAAAAAAAAATACAGAGATGACAATGTCAGATAGATCATTCCAGAAATTACTTGATCAGATAGATCAGATCGTTTATACTGCATTTGACAATGTATTCAGAGATTTGGATAGAAGGGGACATGTTTCGAAGAAAACAAGAAAAACATTTTCTTACTCTTATTCTAATTCCAATAGGATAAAGAGTATTTCCAAGGAGAAAAACGTAGTGGAGGCACCAAAACTAATTCTTCCATACAACAAAGAATCTTTGGACTCCAAAATTGATTCAAAGAAATGTGAAGAAGAAGTGGAATATCCAACAATTCAGAAAGAGGAACAAGTGTTTAAAGTGGTGGAATTTTCTGAGGAAGATTTAATCATACCAATTGCAGAAGAGATTCCAAACAAGCTTTCTAAACTTGAGAATGGAGAAAACCTTCTACAAATGGAAAATCAATTTAACAAGCAAATGATTTTCATCGAGTCCATTGATGATTCAGATAGTCTCACCAAGAATGAGGACGAGCTGAAAGCAAATGGAACTTCATGTGACAACGTGATCTTATAGCTACCCAAGACATGAAAGGTGAAAGAACAAATTCTGAATTTTTTGTTTTTACTGATTCAATCTCTGTGAAGGAATTGCAGAAAGAAAATTTTGTGAACTGGGATGGAACTCAAGGAGTCACCCAAAGTGTTGAGAAGGAGGATAAAAAATTTGAGCAGCAAGCATTTCAAGAAAATGAAGTGCAAATTCTGAAATTTGACCCAGGAGGAAGTTGTTTTCATAATAAGAATCACATGATTTGGGGACAAATCATCTGACAAATCATCTTTCAAGAGGGAGAGTCTGACATGATCATGAGGGGGTCAATAATTTTCATAAAAATAAATAAATAAATCCATATTGTTATATGCATCAAGGATGAATTTTTGAGTCCAAGAACCATAAAAAATGATGAAGAATTATGGGATGGGAAGAGGCTATATGAATTTGGGAAGTTTAGTACAAGTTTTATTTCATTTTAAGTGTTTTTAGTAATAAATATAGGTTGCATGAGTTTAATTGCATGCCTCTTTGTTTTTAGAATTAGAGTTTTATTTTCTAGTGTTTTTTTGTGTTAAAAAGTGCATAAAATAGGCTGAAATTCTTGAAATTTCTCTTATTAGTTTATTTGCAATTATAGAGTGGAGTTAGTAAGCTTTAAAACATACACATCATTGCTAGGAAGGTTACAAATGTAGTAAATGTGTGAATTAAAGTCTCTTAGCTTAGCTTACTATGTAATTTCACTATATATGTTTGGTTCAACAAGAAATAGAGATAACCAGAATTTAATCTTTTCAATTTAATCTTTTCATATTATTGAGAGAATCTTCTCTTGTTCTTGAGTGATTCAAGAAAACCAAGACTTATCTCAACTCCTTTTGAGTGGCGTCTTATCATTCTTAACCATTTTCATTTCTTAATCTAATCCGTAAGTCAATCCTTTCTTCAAGTTCAATTCCGTTGTGCAATCTGATTTCAACATTCAATTCCGCTGCATATCTTGAGAAGCTACCATTTGTTACCTAGAAGGACACTCCTTTGAGACGATCCGCAACTTCAGAGGATTCACCCCTGGTCGTTTCCTCATCAGTTCTATGAAGTGGCTGGAGCAGTGGCTATTTGGGGAGTGTACACATAACATTTTTCCTTATAAAATATACACAAATCTCATCAACTTGATTCGAGATATAATTAATAATTTAATTCAGTACGGTTCAATAATTATGTGCAATAAGTAGGCTTTTTTGCCTTAATTCCTAACTTCTCAATATATAAAAATCCTGGTTTGAGCAGCGGGGTATTACTTTTCCTGAGAATAATGCTACATCAGTCCCTTCAATCATAACCACTCCAAGTCCATTCTAACTTTTTAGATTTCATTAAGTTGTAATGAACAAGTGTGTGTTGTAGACTTGTGTGCCATTATAATTTATATATATATTTTTTTAATGCTCCAACTTGCTTGCTAAAGTTGATCTTAAAAAACAAAGAGTTGCATATTATATTTAGCATAATGACCTGTGTAACGCAAAATTTATTAGCCTGTTGCCTCTATATGAGAAAAAGAAGCGGACAGTTAAGCAAAGAAAGGCGTGATCAACCTTACTTAGAGGAATAAGAGAATTAAATTCTTAACTCTTGCGGGGTCACATTTAGTATATAGTTTATCAACATTTACAATCACATATCTTAATTTATAACATTCAAAATTTGAGATTGTTATTGATACAACAAAAAACTAGTCAAAACAATTAATAAAATGTGCACTACATATATATAATATAAATTGTACAACGAATATTACATGTTGTGCACATCATATATATATCACATTATGTGCACAACATATATATATATATATATATATATATATATATATATATATATATATATATCACATGTTACAAAAAAAGATGATGCTTAAACATGTGATATATGTTGTGAACAATAAGTGATATATGTTGAGCACCGCATGTGGTATACGTTATGCATTTTATATTTATATATTTTGCACAATATATTAACTGTTTTGACTAAATTTTTATTGTGCCTCAAGTATTTTTCAAATTTATATATAAAAAAAAATTCTTTAACCATACATTAAATGTAGTTCAAGATTATCAAAGAATTTCTCAAGCAATAGGCAAATGGAGGATTTTCTTAGCCTTGTAACAAAAGGTGGCTTGTATAGTATGGCATCAATTTTCCATAATGAACTTTATAAGTCAACTTATTCCAATAAATCATTTTTCCCCTTACTTGGGCATCACATTAAAGCCATCTTTCAATATTTTCCTAGGAATCTTCGACAGTGCGCAATCTAACTAAATCAAAAAGCAGAAAAATATTCGTGTTCTTGTGGTCAAGCAAATTAGTGTTCAGGACCAAAGGGGATTGGTCAAGGTGGTTATTATTATTTTGCTGATTTCTTAATAGGATATCTCAGATTTAAGTTTGAGAATAGAAGAAGTTGTTGTTGTGAGATCCTCTTATGTAGCAAAGTAGCTAGGATCGAGATTTTATCTAAGATCGAAATAGACATACAAAATCATATAATGTGAAATCGCGATATGGATCGTAAGATCTTACCGAAATAAAAATATGTAAAATATACATGATAAATAAATAAAAATGGTCATAACAAAAGTAAAAAATTTCAAATCCACAATTATCACCCTTGAACTCCAATTTAAAATGCATAAAAATAATATCAAATAACAAATTCAACCAAAAATAATCTTAGATTATGAGACATGTCAATAAATAAATTAGAATTTTAAAAAATAAGGTCGGGATATGTATGCAGAAATCGTATGATCGCAATGTAACTCGTAGATCCTACCAAGTTGAACACAGGGAAACACAGAGGTGAGATTGGGATCGGGCAATGGTGACGGGGTCGTAAAATCGTGCGATTTTAAGAGTTAAATCGAGATCCTAGTTACCTTGTTTTGTAGGATTTCATTTTTTATCCAAGTTTTGGTGGGGAATGTAGGAAGATTTTTCAAAAAAAAAATTATGGTAAATTATTTTTTCAAATTGTACTTTTGGGTATTTTCTTTTTGAGTTTAATTTTGATTTACTGACCGTGCGTGTAAAGATATTTTGTATTATCATCCAATCAAAACACTCTGTTCGTATGACTTTTCAGGTAGTGGAAGAAAGAAAACACAAATATGACTGACGTGACAGAATATGATTGAATGACTGTATAAAAAATTTGTACACTGTCAATGAATAAAAATTAAATTCATTTTCTTTTTCCAATCTTTATTATTAACCTCGTTAAACTTTATTTTCATGCCATAGAAATCTTTATAAATATATAAAGATATTTTTAACCTCATTGTTATATTATTTTGTGTTTTTTGTTATGTCATGCAATAAGTATTTTTGTTATTTGTCATGCAATAAGTATTATTTTGTTTTTTTGTTATGTCATGCAATAAGTAATTTTGAAAATTACAAATTTTATTCTATAAATATCATTATGAACTAAGCATAAGAACTTAAGAATACTTGTATACAATTTTAAAAAATTTAGTGTACAAATTAAATACAAAAATAATATATGCCTTAACAAAAATATTCTCATATTTATCATTTTAAAGATAATATTTTTGGAAATAATTTTCAATTCACGCTTCAAATATCTATAATTTTATCGAAAAAATGGAAAATGCTAAATGTATATTGTACGGTATCCTTCAATTCATTTTCTACCTCATTCAAATGTTAAAAAGTTTGATGAATACATTTATAATGTATCAATATATTTATTAAAGTTGCTAACATTTGAACGAGTAAAAAATATATAAAAAATATTGTAATATGTATTATCAATAGCACTCCTGGGATAAATTAAGATTTGCAATAAGGAAGTATCTTGCAGTGATTGGCGTAAACCTTGATAGAATTTGCATTTGACCTCTCAGTCAAGTTTTGTCTGGCACTAAGAAGATTAATTTTTTTATTTTATTTTATTTTCTAAAAAATAAAATAGGAAATTGATTCTGAATGTAAAGTACCAATCAATTCAAAACCCCACCTTAAAGCGTGTGCCAATGCTTGTTACTCGGAAACTTCTAGCAAACTTGCGAAACGCTCTCAGTATGGATTTTTGGGAACGCAATAAGGACGCGTCTCTATCATCATGACTTCACTCAAGAGACTTTAAAGAATCAATCTGGTGTCATTTAATCTCATTCACATTATTAGAAAGGAAAATAAAATGGATTCAATTTTTATTCATGTATCATTTTCTTTTATAATTATTCAATCATGTACTGCCACGTCAGTCATAATTGTGTTTTCTCTTTCTCGTTATTTAAAAAATCATACAAATAGAATGTTTTGATTCGACGACAATGTAAAATACTTTTAAACTGTGAGTGCATCAAAATTAAACTCAAACAAAATATAAACATGCTAAGCATGCTATGTTTCTTAGATTTTGTACCTCTCTAGTTTCCAACCCATTAGATGAAGGTGATGCTATTTATATTTTATATGAAAATTGAAAAAAAAAAGAATACGACTTTTTGTTACAATGGGAATTTGATTTGGACATAATAAATCTATGCAAATGGCCTCAACTCTTCATCACTACCATATATAGTAGTTCACTATTTTTTCTTTTTTTTTCCTTATTAGATTTGACTAATAAATATTTTTAAGACACTATAATATTCAAAATAATAAAGTTTAAAATATCATGGTAGGATTATTATATAAAAAATAAAAATACATATTGTTAAATATAAATATTTTTACTTTTATTACGTTTATATATATATATATATATATATATATGCCCAACCTTTGACCTTTTTATTACCATAAATGTTTGGGGAATAATATTTTTCAAGTCAAAACAGTCAATAAAGTCCATCTTAATATTTTTGACCCAAATAACATTATTTACCATGTGTATTTTTTTAATGGGCCGAGTAATTTAGGCCTAATTTCCTATTGTTAACTGTTTTGGCTGATTTTTTGGTGTGGTTCTAGCAATGCTCTTTTACCGGCAATTTAGATCCAACATTTAATTATGTCATAGAGTAGAGTGCACTATTCTCCTAAGGCAATGCTATGTGTCCATTATATAGAAAAGATTAAAATACATATTTTCAATCCTAGTATCTATTTAAAAGTGAATATCTCATCGTAATATTCATTTTATAACTATCTATAACTATTGAATTTGATAAATCAATAATGCTAAGTGAACCATGAAAAATCAGTCCATACAGTCAATGAGTCTATTATGGCTTTGATTTTGGCCCAAATAATCATTGAGATTGTAATGGACTGAGTAATTGTGGCCCAAAATCTCATTTATTGACTGGTTGGGCTGGTTTTGTATTGTTCATTTAGCATTACCCTTGATAAATATGAAAGATTAATAAGATCCATTGTACTATTCAAAGATTATAAAGAGATGTTCCATTTTGAAATCGACCCTTAAATGTACACCTATGATATTTTCTTTAACATAAGGTTCATCAATTTTAATGATTTAAAAAATACATGATACATAATTAAAATATTGTTATTTATATAATTAAAAAATCAATTAAAATCAGTCAATATAAAATACTAGATCAAAATCACTGAACCCACACCTAATTTTACTGTTTTTCTTATTGTTCGTCATGAAATATGAAGGATTAATTGTACTTTTAGAGCACTGTTCAAACCCCATTGAGTAGTTATTTTTGCAGAACAAAAGTTCCTAAAGAACTAAACAGATAACCACCACTATGATTGAGGTAAGAACTAAGAATTCCCCAAGCAATGCCCACCAAATTGATTTTTTATTTGACAAAATCCTAAATTTCTTGCAGATCATAGTAATATTCAAGGAGAAAATAGATCATGGAAACACAACAATCTAAACAAAACAAAATATTTATTTATTTTTTTAAAATTTTATAGCTCATTCATTCACCTGTACACTATACATTGTATTGGGACAAAACTTTGAAACCAAAACCTTCTCTTCTTTCAATTGATCAACAAAAACAGCATAATTTATTACTCTTTTAACTTGAAACCTCATCCAAAAGTTTATACCTTCTCACCTTATTCCTAAACACATGCCTCCTTGTGATGGTATTTTCAGCAGCACCACCACTTTTCCTATTTGCTATGTCCTCTGATTTTGTCCTTCTTAGCCTCTCTTCCAAAGCACCATTAGACACAATCCTCTTTCTTGTCGAGGTCACAATCGATGTTGGTGATGATGATTTTGGAGATGTTTTTGTCTCTGGTGATTTCTGTTGCTTCTTAATTGGTTCAAGGCCAATACTACTAATCCTCCCTCTAATAAGGCCCTTCTTGAGTCTCTTCTTGTTATTGCTCTCATTGTTCACTATTATGCCATTGTTGTTCTTATTAGATGATGTGGAATTATTTGAAGAGTTTGGTGACTTTTGATCTCTTGTGTCCTCTGATTTCTGATGATGACTCAAACACCAATTGCAGGTTCCAAAATACTCTGTTTTTGGGTACAGATTGCTGCAGTATCTAATTTTGATAAAGTAATTGAAAGAAAAAAAATAATTAATTAAAGAAACCAACCCAATAACATGAGAAATGATAGTAAATCCTTCAAAATCTCATCTTCAATAACAATAACACATAACATTATTGATAACCTCTAGTTAGAGTAATTTTCAAATTGACAAGTAAATCCCTAACAATTTTAATTTTTTAGAAAATTCTTTATATTAAGATCTATTGGACTATTTATAGCAAAACATAGCAAACAGATAATATCAAATCAAATCCGTGACTTTCATGTTATTATTTCATATCACTTTCCCTTCAAAATTGAGTTTCGAAAGTTATTAATATTCTGATAACATACTAGTTATGCATGATCAAGGCAATTATTGAGAGAAAAAGGGGTATTTTTTTTGGGTACCTGTGTTGAGATCTGAATTGACAGATTTTGCATAGAAAAAGCTGGTCAGAGAAGCCAAGATCCCCACACATGCAACACTCTGTAGTGTTGAGTTGTCCTGCAGTTTCTGTTGTTGCTTTGCCTGCCATGTTTTGTGTTTTTCTTTTGGCTCTTATGTGATTTTGTTTCTCATTGAGAAAGAGAAAGAGGGGAATATATTTGATGAATGAATGAATGATAAGTGATGAGTGAAAAAATATAGGCAAAATTGGCAAACAAGAAGAAAAAGGAGAAGAGAGAGAGAGACCTAGAAATGACAAAACCAGGTTTTGAGACTTGGGAACTTATAAGTTATAAGAAACGGTGCTTTTTAATGGCTTATTCCATCCATTTGTTTATAAATATATAGTAACAGATGGACACACTTGGGTTTCCGTGTCGCCGTGTCTGTGAAGTTTGGTTGTATACTATCGTATATATTACTCTCTTCGTTTCTTTTATGTACGTTTATTTGTTCAATTTCAGAAATATATTTTTTTACGAGTTTAATTTTAATTCATTATCTTTACACATGTATCTAATCATAAATTGACATATTAACAAAAGTGTTTAACTCAATTATCCACTAATTAAAAAGTTTCACAAATCAACGGATGAGATTAACTGACAGTGTAAAATTTTTTACATTGTCAGTGTATCATAATTAAACTCTTTTTATTTGTTAATTTAAAAAGTTTAGTTAATTTTTATTATTTTTTGTTTATACAGTTAATTAATATAAGAGAAAATATAATAAATAATTAAGAAGAAATATAATGAATATTAAAAATAACATTTTAAAATATGTTTAAATTTTTTTAAATTTAAATATTGTAAAATTTATTCTAAATTTATATGCATAACTAAAACTGAACAATTATCAAAATATTGTTTGTATACTCATTCATATTCTTGTATTTAATATTGTATTTAATATTGATATTCATTTTTATTATTTTTAAATTTTGATGTGATTTTCACTCTAATGTTAAACATTTTAATCCACTATTTATCTTAAAGATTTATGTTATATATTTTTAAATTTTATTATTCTTACATATTTTTTATACAGTCATCCAATCATGTACTGATATGTGAGCCGTAATTATATTTTCTTTCTTCTACTATCTGAAAAGTCATACAAACAGAATGTTTTAATTAGATGACAGTGTAAAATATCTGTACAATGTCATGTATCAAAATTAAACTCTTATCTTAAATGATATCACATAAATATTTAATTTTAGGTGTTTACGTAGTATTAATAAGAGAATAAATACAGAAAATTCCGTATTAATGCGGCAAAGGGAAATCAATTTTAATAATTGAGGGCTGTTAGGGAATTGCAAGGGAGATAGGGACATTCTTTCAAGCTACCTACGGCTTTGGGAATAAAATATATACAAAATTAAAAATGCCGTAGTTGAGTAAAATACTTAAATAATGCTAGAATAGGTGTTTTTTATTTTTTAATTTTCAACCATCAATTGAAAATAAAATTAAGAGAGGAGATATATTAAGAAAGGACATAAGTGGTTTAGATATAGTTAGAGTGCAAGAAAATTTCAATAATAATATTTTCATATTTTCTTATACATATTGTTCACTTATTTTAGTATTTTTAAATTTTAATGTATCATTACTCTACTCTAATATTTAAATTTTTATTTTTCATTAATAAATATAAATATATGTATATTGTACACATTATTTAATATGTACAAATATCTTAACTCATAAAATTTTTGCTCTTGAAAAACTATATTATTTTTATATTTAAGATTAGATATTTTAATGGGACGTCTAATAAATTAAAGTTCAAGGATAAATAAGAAAAATTTGAATAAGAATTAGAATTTAATTTTAATCCACTAGTAGTGTGTCATTTTCTAAACAGACATCCAATCATGTGCTGCCACGTCAGCTATGATTGTATTTTCTTTCTCTTATTATCTAAAAAGTCATACAAACGAAGTATTTTAATTGGATGACTGTCAGTGTATTAAATTTAAACTCTATGAATTATATCATATGATAATGAAACTGAAGAAAAATATTGTATTCATAGCATTTTTGTTATGAATAAGTCCAATTTGCATGCCCCACGCACATGATATTCCAAGGAAGGTCATGGTCATGGCCTCATAGCCTCTCCTGGTCTTATCATAGGCTCTTCCTATCTAAGAAAGAATGGTAGGCAAGAATTTCTTATACCCAAATTGGAACATTGGTTAGACCAAAAAGGCTAAGTGGGATTAATAGGAACCTTATCTTATGCAATAGAAGTCCCCACACCATCAAATTCCACATCAAAAGAACTAAACACTCTTTAATCTTTTCTTCCGATCACACATTGTATTTAAAATTTCGTCCAAATTAATCTGTCATCTCAAATTATATATCTGAAAATAAGAGGTGAGGTACCAGCAATAAGCAATTTTTTCTTTTTATTTACAAGACTCATAATCAAATTCTTAGACAATAATTTAGAGTGAATATCTTATTTAGTCTCTCACAGTTAATTTCAAAAACAATTTAGTTTTTTTATGATTTAAAAGTGACGAAATAGTCTCTCAAGATTAATTTATAGAACACTTTAAGTGATAATTTAATCATTTTGTTAAGTTTCTGTTAACTAAGTTACAAACATGACATAACTTAATTGACATGTCATATAATGTGTTATACACATCACTACAACTTATTTAACATAAACTTAACGGAGAGACTAAATTCTCATTTAATGTGTCTTATAAAATTAATTTTAAAAGACTATTTTATCATTTTCAAATCTTAAGGAACTAAATTGCCCTTAAAAGTTATTCTTGAGAAACTAAACAGAGTATTTACTCTAAAATTTACTTACCACTCGTGTCCGTTCACATATGTTCCTCTTTAACCTTTTACCACATGACACGGTCAATAATTAATTAGATTTAGCCTCATGATTGATCCTTTTCAGTTTCTGGGTAAGGAGTCAAAGATTAATCTTACCAAATAGATGGCAGTTGGGAACAGATTCTTATACATGTGAGTGTTGAAGTGAAGTTCATCCAAAAAGGGGACGTGTCTTCTATTGATTGAATTGGCCACAACCACTATATATTGGTAGGAGGTGATTTAGTTATTAGTTAAGGGGCTAGTATAAGCTTGTGTGTCGGATATGGCTCAGTTGGTTCCGGTGGAATATAATCACCGCAAGGGACAATAAAGCTATTTGCATATCCAATCTTCTCGAATATTCAAATATCATATTTATAAAATGGGCGATGCTAAATGAACAATATAAAATCAGCCCAACCAGTCAATAAATGAGATTTTTGGCCATAATTACTCAACCCAATACAATCTCAATGATTATATGGGTCAAAACCAAAGCCAAAATAGGCTCATTGACTATATGAGCTGATTTTTTATTGTCCACTTAACATTATTGGTATAAAATAAACATAATTTATCATTTATACATACTACTTACTTTTTTAAAAAAAGAGTTCATTATAGAGAAAATTAGAGATGAAAGAGACTCTCTTTATCTTATAGATAATTTATCAATTCGACGAGAAAGAGATCACTATACTAAACTCAAAAAATTATGATAAGGAACTCTTGAAATTCCAACACAATATATTGAACAAACAATAAAATGAAGACACATAATAAATTAAATAAAAATGACTGAAATTGAATCGACTCACTCAACCTCTTCTCAATTCCATTGTGTGACAAGAGAGAGGGACTCATCACTCTACCTCACTCAAACACAGATACACCATTCTGCATCACACAGAGTACTCGAGGAGGGGATTCCAAAATTCCATTATAAAAATTTGTCTATTACAAAGAGTGCTACTAGAGATATTTATAACCTCTTATTCTAAATCTAAATTAGCATTAAATCAATAATATTTTTTAGCATAATAAACTAATTAAAATATAAATCAGAATAGAATAAAATAAAAACCTAGATACATATACTAAATAAAAAATCAAACTAATGAATATAATGCAGTCTTAATATGATTATAACTACCATCTAATTTGGGCATCCATATTCACATATCGTTCTCCTCCACTTCAAGATGATTCGTCCTCAAATTTAAACAAGCGTTAATAGGAAAGAATGAATATGGATGTAATCTTCCCAAATCGGTGTAGATTTATTGTGATTCTTTCATTTGAGTCCATCACATTTATTCTTTGCATAGTTCTTAAAAATGGATCAGACCGGCCGGTTCCACCAGTTGAACCGAGAACCGGACCCCTATCCGGTCCAACTAAAGTCAGGTACGTAGAAAATTAGATTTAAAAAAAAACAATAAAAAATGAAAAAATCGGTCAAAAATTGATGAATCGATAAAAAATCGATAAAAATCGGTTGAATCGGTCAAATAATTTAAAAATAAAATTTAATTTTTTAAAATTTAATATATATTTTAAAATAAAATAAAAATATATAATATACTTTAATTACTAAAATCAAGGACTATTAAAAATGTTCTATATTTTAACTTTTAATCAATATTTATATACACTTGAATCTTTTTTATAGCATATAATTCATCATATTATATATATTGGTAGATAAATATATATAATACATATTTTATTATATTCGATTAAACCTCGGTCAAACTGGTTGAATCTCTAAACCTCTTAACTCATCCTTAGATCGGTTCAAATTCCAGTCCGATTTTTAGAACAATGGTTCTATGAAAATGTAACAATTTAAAACATATCAAAATTTAATCCCACATAGTAGTACCAAATCTCTATAAATTGTTTTAAGCACACTTTTTTTTCAATTATTTTATGACTGCTTCTTCCTATTAAAAATATAAAATAGAGAAGAAAAAAAAAAGGAAATTGACTCAAAACTCTCCTGCTTATCGAGAAATTTTTTTTCAGTCTGACATTTAGTGTATGTTTGGGAACTACTTTAAACAACTTTTTTTTTAAAAAAAAAATTGTTAGAAGATAATCTATTATGTTTGGATGAAATTGCATAATAATTTAAGCTGTTGTATTTGATAAAAAAAGTTGTTATGATGCAAAATAAGTTAAAATAGTATTTGAAGTTTATTTTCTAAAAAAAAAAGTTTTTCTATTCATGTCTAATAGGAAATATCTAATCTACCCCTAATAGTTATTAAATTCTTTCATAACTTACAAATCATTTTATACCCACTTCATTAATTTACTACAAAAAAAATTATTTTTTAACAATCCAAACATCACGGATTAACTTAAAGTTACTTTTTCAGCTAAATTATCCAAACATAAATTTATCCTTAAATAAGTGATTATATAAAAAATGCAATTGTATAAATAAATAATTACTGAAATAGTTTAATTTTTCATCTTATCCAAACATATATGTAGTCTTACACTATGCATGTCGGGACATTATCTGCATGGTACTTATCTCGCTAAAAGCAAATTCTATACTTATCAACTATCCAACATTAAATTCTACTTCAACTTCACATTACCACTAAATTAACATTCATTTACAATACATAAAATAAAAATCCGAAAGAAGTTCTTAACTTTTAGATTAGTTAACAATAATATTTGTTGTACAACCGAAATACGTCCGATTAGTATTCAACGTATGCTATATATTATATGGAATGTGTGTTGTATGTATAGTACGTACACATATGTATAGCACACATTCCATATAGTGTATATCACATGTTAGATACTAGTTGAATGTATTTCTGTTGTATGACAAACATTATTTGATTAATTAATTATGTTACTAAGGTCCTATCCTTAAATTGAACGACACATACATGACTATATACTTATCTTTTTCCCTGCTGAGTGCAGGTACACCAAAGACTTCTCAAAATTGTTAGGTTATTTTTGGCCAAAAATGATTTCAGTTACACTAGTTCTTTCATATGCAGGTAAACAATAAACTCCAAAGACTTCTCATCAACTTGACCTGAGCATCTTTATACATATATAATGTTGTCACATGGGAGAGGATCCACTCCTACTCTTTGCCGAGGTGTCACCTAACAAATGGGTACATAAAGAAATATATATTGTTCCTTTCATTCCTCTTGACCACCACAAGTCGTCGGAGTCATACATAAGGTCGTTTACTTTGAACTTTGAAGGCCCCTCGTTTACTTTGTTGGTTGTGTGAGTGGCCCTGCTATAGCCCACAAATTGGCTATTCAAATCACACAGTATATATAGTTGGAACAAGTCAAATTCTTGCATATTTAAGAAGGCTATAAGGTCACTTGGTCCGGGTAAAATTTAAGGATTTTCAATAAAAATGTTTTATGAAAAAAATACAATTCTCACTTTTGATTCACATATTAAATAAATATTTCAAACATAAATGCCTGAGCCATATCAAAAAACCCGTCAAAACAGTCAACAAAGCTCATTTAACACTTTATGACTCAAATAGCACTATTAATCATGAATATATTTTTAATGGTCTGAGTGATTATGACTCAAATTCCTATTTTTATTAGCTGTTTTGGCTGATTTTTTGTTGTGCCTCTAGCAATGCTCTATTTCTAAAGGTGTTGTAGTTTCACAAACCAAATTTTTTCGTATTTTTATTCTCATCTTTTCTATAACTTCCTAATATTCTCAACTTATAGAAATAGTTAAGGAAGTATTAAATGATATCAATATATTCGTTATCATTTTAACTTTACAATAATTAGGGGAGACACAATAAAAAATCAGCTAAAACAGTCAACAAATAGTAATTTAGGTCACAATCACTCAGCCCATTAAAAATATACTTATGATTAAAATGCTATTTGGGCCATAAAATACTAAATGAGCTTTGTTAGATGTTTTGGCTGATTTTTTTTTATTCCTCAAGCATTTGTGTACTAAGATAGTAATTGTATGCCTAAAAACATTTCTAAATACCAAAGTAAATATGTGAAAATGATAAAATAATCTATTAAAATTTCAATAATGCTAAATGTACAATGAAAAATCACCCAATACAGTCAATGAGCTTATTTTGACTTTGGTTTTGACCCAAATAATCATTGAGATTGTAATGGACTGAGTAATTATAGCACAAGATCTCATTTATTGGCTGATTTGACTGGTTTTTTATTGTACATTTAACATCACCCTTAAAATTTAATGTGATAGATAAAATAATCCTTTATTAAGATATAAAAGTGATAATATAATCATTTAAAATTGAAAATTTAGAACAACGTGATGTGGTGATTCCTCAAGATTGAAAATTTAGGATAAGTAGAACAATCGTATTGTCCTAACCTTTTAATCTTAAAAAATTATATTATCACTTTCGTATTTTAAAAATTATTTTATCCATCACATCAAATATTATTAAAAGATTAGATTGTGATTTTCATATTTTGAGACATTATTTTATTCTTCCCAATAATCTCCAATGAAATATATAGTTACCCGGCCTTCATATTTAGACATTTCTTTAGGCATGCCATTACTATCTTCCAAAATTAGTATACTACATGGTAGGTAGGAAGCAAAAGCAATGAAGACTTTCTGACTTGACCATACCATATAGATTTTTTTTTTTTTTTTTAATTTTCCTTACTCTGTAGTGTGTACTGCTTAATTATGCAAGAATTTGGTTTGTTCCGATTATGCTTTGTTGTTTGAATGGCCATTTTCTGAGGTATAGCAGGCCATTCACGCAACCAACATAGTAAACGACCATATGACTCTCAGAACATGTGGTGATCAAGAGGAATGACATTCACATAAAAGTTGAAACAACCGTCATTTTGAATATTTGAATACAATAATGTATATTGTACAACAGAAATATATCTAATTAGTATCTAACGTATGCTATATATAACACATGCCTACTATATAAATAGTATAATGGGCCCTCATTCATAGAAGCCCAAAGGTAGTTGCAATGTTGGGTTGCTACAAGAACTGAAAAAAGTATTATAACCAAAAAGAAAGAAGAACTGAAAAAAGCCATTCAACTTGGTGTAACATGAAAAACTGAAGAATGTCACTAAACAATTTATGGTATTCCGGTTTTTTTTGGTTTAAGTTGTGAAAAGCGCACTGTACATCAGAAATACGTACTCCCGTATGTACTCCGTATGTACAGTGGAATGCAAAATGTCAAAGTTAGTTATAAATGGAAGGGAAGAGATATCATAATCATTTTTCTTGTAACTGTCTTTAAATAAACACAAATAAACACGTTAACTTCAATTTTTTTTATTCTCATCTTTTTTTTTAATTAGATTTTTTAATTTCTTAATCTTTCCCATTGATTTATTTTTTATTGGACATTTATTTTTCAAATCACCCATTCACAGGGACAGATTTATAGGGACAGTAGGGACCTTGACCCCCAACATTTTTTTAAATACATATATATATATATATATTATAAATATTTAGTATAATTTAAAAAATATTAATAATTATCATAACATAAAAAAATGGCTTGAGGCTAATACAATTTTAATCATAATTTTTAATATTTTTCACCTTTTAATACAACTCAAATTCTTCAATAACAAATTATTTTATCGGTTAAAATGAAAAAATTATTTTAGAACTTATTACAAAAGAATATTATTTGCATTTATTTTTTATAGATTGCTTTCATTTTGTGACGTTGGGGTTCTATATTTTAAATTTTTTATTGTATTTTTATGAAGATACAATAAATTTGATTAAAATAAGATATAATTTGTATTTAGTGATTTTGACCAGAAGTAGACAATAACTCTTTGAACATGGATGAAACACTATATATATTTTTTTTCAATTTTGTATAGCTGTTAGACAAGTGTGACATACAATTTTACTGAATTATTAGCCCTCTGATTCAATTATTGATTAATTTTATTATATGAAAGAGAGTTTTGCTCAACTTCGATAAAAGTATATATTTAATTTTTAAATTTACAAACTTTTATTTAATTAAACAAAAAATATTTACAATTTTGACCTCCTCACGGCTTGAATCCTGGATAAGTCCCTACCCATTCATATATTCATCAAATTATTGTTCATTTATTTGTCATAAAAAAAGAAAAGAGAGAAAACTACTTAAAGTTTGGCTTCAATAGAGGAAATTATTGCTTCAACTAGAAGGATGTAACACAATTTTATTCACAACATTCACATATTAACACATTTTTGCCCACAACGTACATAGATTGATCACGATATAATGCATATTTGCTAACACATTTTACATAAGTTGTCCATAGTTTATTGCAAGTTTGCTCACACATTATACAAGTTGCTCATAATAGTACATGTTTACTCACGCGTTTTAAATAACTTGCTCACAATATAATACAAGTTTACTCACACATGCATTTTACAAATTTTGCTCACGGTATGATTAAAATTTGCTCACACATTTTATATAACTTGCTCACAAATCACAAACATAACAAGATTACTCACAATATAAAATAAATTCCTGACAAACATCTATCACAAATTAACATATTTTACACACAAATCACAATTATAACAAGATTGTTCACAATATAAAACAAATTGTTGACAAACATTTATCACAAATTAGCACATTTTCATTGATAAACATTCATCACAAATTGTCCATGTGCTTCATTTAATTTACTCATATCTTATTCTACTATCGTTCACAATATTGCTTTAATTTGCTCACATTTCTGCAGAAAATTGCACAATGTGAGCAAATATGAGACCAAACGTGATCGAATTTATGAAATTTTGTGAGCAAATCATTCGAACAATGTGAGTAATTCTAAGACTAAACGTGAGAATTTGTGAAAATATGTGAACAAATATGAGATCAAACGAGGACAAGTTTCAGAAAATATGTGAGCATACCATAAAAGTTATTTTGAGTGTTCTTATAGTAACATGTGCAAAGAGCATTTTGGAACATAATAGTTTTTTATATATTATGGTGGTCGTCTATACATAATATGTATTAAATCCTACAATTTTGAAATTAAACCTCTCAGTAGTCTTGAGTTTTGGAGAAGAATCTAATAAAAAAGAGTGTATGTCAATTGGACTCAGAATAAAGAGAATGAGATGAGAAAATTTCTTTATTTTTATTAAATTTATGAGCAAACATGTATGGTATAGTGAGCAACTTATGTGAAATGTACAAGCAAACTTGCAATAAACAGTAAGCAATTTATGTAGTGAGTAAAAAAATGTTAAAGTGAGATTGATTTTCTCAATATTTGCGAGCAATTTATTTTATATTGTAAGAAATATGTGCTAGCTAGTTTTATAATTGTGAATAAAACTTGTGAGCAAGTTATGTAAAATGAATGATGAAAACATTTTCACAATACTATGAGTAACGTTTGTAAAATGTGTGAGAAATGTAAATCATAATTTGAGCAAGTTATTCAAAAAAGTGTGAGAAAACATGCATGTTACGGTGAACAACTTGTATGAGTTTATGTGCAAACTTGTAATAAATAGTGAGCAAATATGCATTATATTGAGCAACGATGTATTAATATATGAGCAATATTGTGAATGAATGCATTATATTATGATAAAATAAAAATTGAATTGTAAAATTATGAGTAATTTATGTAAATTATGTGACCAATTTGTGTTATATTATTAGTAATTTATTATTTGATGCTTCAACAACCTCATCATCATAACAGTTTAAATTTATAGAAGAAACAGTAACAAGATGGTGATCAAAGAAATTCTTTGATATATCCATTGAAGTAGTCTTTCATATTTTTTTAAAAGAATTAAGAAATTTAAATAAAATTAAAAAATAATCAAAAGTTTTTATAGAAAATAAAAAATAATTTTGATGAAAAAAAAGTTACAAATTTAGTTATAAAATAATAATTGAAGATTTCTATAAAAAAAATAATTTTGAAGGAAAAATTATAAAATTAGTTACAAAAATAAAATAATTTAAAAAAAGAAGAAGAATAAGTAATGTAAAAAAGAAAGAGTATAAGATAGAAGGAAAGAATAGTAGCACAAAGAATAAAAAAAAAAAAAAAGAAGGAACACTCCCTAGAAATACAAAAATAGAAGAAGGAGGGAAAAAAAAGGAGAAGGAGTACATGGGAATAAGTATTCTTGGAGTACATAGAGCATTACTCGTTTATGTTTATCTTTATTCTGGGTGTTCCGGTTTTTTCTCATGGAAGGCTGGAATTCAGAATTAATGACCAAGAACAATGATTGGGCCGAGGGCCCAAACTCTATTTTGTGATTATGGATGTTGATGTGAATCACTAAATGAACAGAAGCCCAGTTTGATACTTGTCGGCTGTATTTGTATTTTGGACTTGAGAGGAAGTTGGCATGCACTAAGTTGGATTTCTAGCCGAGTGCATGGGAAAAGTCTAATGGCCAGAAGTTTATGTACATTGCTAGAGGTACAACAAAAAATTAGTCAAAACAACCAATAAATAGGAATTTGAACCACAACCATCCCCCATTAAAAATATACTCATTAATAAAATGTTATTTGAGCCATAAATATTAAATGAGCTTTGTTGGCTGTTTTGGCTGAAAAAAAGTTGTTCCCAAGCATTTATGATCTCTTATAAAGAAGCTTCCAAAATGATTAGTTACTGTTGTCAATAGTGAATATGTTGAGGGAAAAATATATATATATATATATGACCAAAATTTTAAAATACCAAAAGGTCATGTGATATGAAATGTGTGCTATATGTATATTACACGTACGTATAGCACACATTTCATATCATGAATAGCACACATTAGATACTAGTTGATGACGTATTTCTGTTGTACGATAAACATTATTGGTGTTTCGCTCTAATAGTAATAGCACTCTTTTTCTTAATTGTTTAATTTTTTTTGTTATATTATAAAACTTGTTAGTCGTTAAAATTAAACTCTAAATAAATATGAAGAGAGTGAAAGAGATTGGAGAATCAGACTACAGCATGTGATTGTGGTGAATGCTTGACTTTTGTGTCTACACATATTCCCTTTCGTCACCTCGTCATAGTTTTATTCTATTCGATTCGATAGGTACTAATAAGCTTGGCAATGGTGAATTTAGATGGCTATAAATGTTCAGACCAACCAAATCTTTCACAAGACTAGCTTCTTGTTCTGTCCATGAATGGAAAAAAGAACAAAAAAATAAAATAAAAAGAATTTTGAATACTTTCTAATTTGAACCATATATACTATCCGTATGAGGAATATATATATATATATCATGCCTATCCATGAGGCCCCACACTAGATCCTTTAAAACAAGAAAAATTGGTTTGCTATTTTTATGAACCTTGTTGTAATAATAAAAATATTATTTTACCATCTATTTTTCATACATTGTGTTGATATTCACTCTTATCATCATCAAATTTTAATGTAACTTCATAATAATATCTCAACTTTTTTTTCTATCATTGATTATATATGATGGATGTCTTATAAACATTCAATTTTTGGATATTTATATAGCATCACTCTAGTAATAATGCAACACAATCCTTTTTTAGTTCCTACTAAATGACATGCTTCGCTGTAAATTCTTTAGAAATCTCAGAAATTATAATAATCATTCACTCTTGGAAATCAAATTATTATGCTTGGTTCATCATCAAACATGATTTAATTATCTCGGTAGTTAAGGGTAAAGTTTCACCTAATAGGCTTGGCAGAAGAGTTAACAGTATGATATCTAAATGGCCCCTCTATCAGAGTATAAAAGCAGAAATAACCAACTTCTCTATTCACATAAATTTTTCGAAGAGTAAAACTTCAAATTGTTCCTTAAGAAAATTGTGAGAAGTCAAGTTAATATTAAAATTAAAGAGTCATATATATAACCAATTTCTTTATTCACTGTGACTCTCGCACCAAATACTTAACAGAGTCAATTTTTTCACTGACTCTCTCACTCTAACCCCAGAGTCAGAAAAAACAAACACAAACTTAGTGTTTAACAGGTTAACATTGAAAATGCAGTTGGGTTGAATAAAAGTACATTGAAAAAAATTATTTATTTTACATCTATATGTTTAATTTTATTGTCTCATAATAGTCCTCTCAAATTTATTTTTTTTGTATATTTTTTAAACACAAGTCAAATTATTTTTATATCAATTATTTAAAAAACTATTTTTTTCAATATTAGTTATTTTAAAAGTAATAGTATAAAATGGGCTATTTAGTATGAGTAGTTGACCAATGGGCTGCCCAAAAGAAACACGTACGATACATGGCGAATACACTGTCTCCTGGAAAAGGAAGCATAAAAAAAAAAGTTATGCTATATTCATATCATTATCAAATTATTAATAATATTTGTGGTATGACATTTTAACTAGTATTTAATATATGTTATATATTATATGAAATGTGTGTTATATGTAGGTATGTTATACGTTTGACACACATTACATATTAAATATATCGCATGTTAGATACTAATTTGACATATTTCTGTTGTACGACAAATATTATTGCAAAATTAGCCACTATCCATCATCTATATGCAATAATTCAACTTTCTAAAATTATTAATCTAACTTTTAAAATATTGAAGTTAGATTAATAGTTTTAAAAAGTTAAATTATTACAAATTGTGACGAATAATAATTGATTTTGTGATGTAAAAAAAATATTTCATAAAAAAATACTAAACAACCTGTTCAAGCAAGAAAAAAGGCAGGACACTTGCAGATTCATTTAATATGAATTATTCATTTTCTAACACAATAATATTAATCATAGTGGAGAGAGTTGTTAAGTTTTGATAATAGTTAATTATATTCTAGTAATTTATTAGAAAAATAAATGAATTTGTGAATTGGAGCAAGAAGACGGCTTGGCAGAGTGTAGAAAGATCAAAGGAGTGTGAATGAAACACTGTTACAAGATTCTTTGCTTCGTTTGATTGATAGCGACCATGACTATTGACCACTCACTCACCATATCCACGCCCGTGCCCCTCTCTCATGCAATAATTCAACGCTGTGGTCCCTCCCTCCCGGATGGCAACACAACTTTTCATTCATTTCATGCACATTCCCATCTTCTATTTAATAATCAGTTTCATAATATAAGAGTCGAATTTGTACTAAATTTTACGAGCTAGATGCCCAAAAAAAAAAATCAGTCAAAACAACCAATAAATAAGAATTTGGACCACAACCACTCAGTCATGAAAAATATACTCATGATTAAAAATACTAATTGGACTATAAAGTGTTAAATGAACTTTGTTGGCTGTTTTGGCTGGACCCCAAGCATTTGTGTTTTACAAATTATAACATATTAAGTATTGAATTTAATTTTAATCCGTATTAATTTTTTTACACAGTCATCTAATCATGTGTTGCCACATCAGTCATAATTATGTTTTCTCTTTCCCACTACTTTAAAATAGAGCATTGCTAGAGGTACAAAAAAAAAAAACCAGCTAAATTCAGCCAATAATAGAAAATTGAACCTACATCACTCAATCCATTAAAAACACACACATGATTAATAATACTATTTGAGTCAAAAAATGATTGACATGTTACCACGTGTAAGTAAAATTCACCGTAAACACGATCCTATATTAACACTACTCAAAAAATAAATGAGTAAAGTGATAGTTTTGCCAAATTTAAAACACATCACTTTCTCGACGTAAATACACAGGCAAAAGGAAATAGATTAACACAAAAAAAGAAAAAAAAAACACATTGAACTAAATACAACAAAGCCATCATCCATTTTCTTCTTGAACAAGTCCACACACCAATTACAAATTACAATACACAAAAACTGAAAACCAAATAATAGTAATAATTATAACAACAACAATCACAACAAGAACATGGAACACAAATATCAGTGTTTCCCCACATACCCAATTACATTACTCAAGGCCAGGGACCCCCTCTAACACAAGTTGTCTGGGTCACTCATAAAAGAGGGAAGGTTGCCTTATACTCATTGCCACAACTAGAGATATAATAATCTTTTTGTACATCAGAGGAAAAGGTAAGCCCACAAAGGGATTGAACATGACAAGTATTCAAAAAGAGGAAGTGAAATTGGGTCCCATAAAATAGGCTAAGACGCGTGCACTCTCATAGTTTTTGGGTACTTTAGGGGAACAACCACTAGTCTTCTCATTCAAAAACATAAAATAAAAATAGAAAAACAGCTCATACCCCCATGCCTCACTGTGAGTGCTACTTTCTCCAACCCCTAAGAAAATGGACCAATGATTCCACCCATTTTCCCTTTATTATTGCAGGACTTTCTTTCACACACAACAAACACATATGAAGGTAAAGCCAGTGGTGGATTTCTCATTTAACCAACTCAACTAATTTTCTAAGGACATTGGATCTCATACCTCACTATAACTCCTCCTTTGCTAAATTTAAACTTTAATCTTCTGAGATGAAATGTGAATTTTCCCCCACACCACTGCTAATTACCTTGCTTATTCTGCACACAAAAGATAACAAATTGCTAATTAAGTGATAAGGGGGGTTAGAATTCACCAACCCCAAGAGCTCTAGCCTTGACTTTAAGGGCTTTCAAGCAACGAATGGCTTTGTCGAGAAGCTCCACGGGTTCCTTGTCCTTCCCCCCAGGAATCATGCCCTGCAGAACACTTAGGACATCTTGTATCTTCTCCTTTCTCATCTTCTTATTGCCTAAGAAGGAACTCATTTCATCGAACCCTTGACTGTTGCGGCCGATAGAGCATCTTGATTCGGCGTCATCTCCCATGTCGATGGGTCTGTTAGGATTCAGAGAACTTGCAGTGTCCATGATCTGAATGTCATTATACGCCTCCTCGTCGAATAGCTTCCGCTTCTTTGTTTTTCCTGATGAACTAGCAACTTCCTCTGCAGTATCCTTGATTGGTTCGTGGTTATCGTGAGTGGTCATGGTGCTAGGGGAATGGCCGGTGCTAGTAACATCATCATCACCATCTTCAGTAGAATAACCGTCACTGTCCGAATAAAGCAATGCATTGATTTCTTCTGTGTCTTCGTGCATCTCACTTTCAGTATCAGTCCCCTGATTTTCATCGACTTTATCATCTAAAGTTGGTCCAACCACATGATTCAAATCCAAATCTCTTCTAAAGGAAGGCTCATTCGCATTCATGTTGTTAGTACCATGCAGTTTTGAATCCCAAGAAGCAAGGTGACACTCAACAGGACTCCCAAACCTGGAACTATAAATGAGAGTTGTTTGATCACCAGTTTGGTCGACGACGAGGAATTGCTTCTGAGGGAAACCAGATTCCCCATTGGGCGTAATTTGCTCCCTGAAACTTTTCGGGCATTCGGAAGGGAGCCTCTCTTCAGGGGTGAAGTTTGGGACGGGTGTAAAACCCTGTCGAAAGCGAGGCAAACAATAAAACCAACCATGAGGTGCATTAGAATGTCCTAACTGCATATGAGGGGATGCAAATGCCGGCGGCATTGTCTCATTCCTTGTGGTCATATTGATGCCCGGATTCATGGCAGCAGGAACGCTCCTTGTGGTCATATTGATGCCCGGATTCATGGCAGCAGGAACGCCATTTCGCTTCCCCACATCAAGGGGAGCAGCAAAAGAACTCAGATTGGGTGATTGCCAATCAAAATGAAGCTGCTGTAACCAAGTTCCACAGTCTTCTCCCATTCAAGCAGCAGAACAATCACCTGAAAATTTTCAAGAACATGTATCATGAAATCAGCAAATAACCAAGATCGACGAATTCCAATAAATTGATGACAAATTCGACAATGCAATATGTACCTTATGACAAAGGATATCAACACAAGAACTATCTGTTACTATAATAGTCTTCTCTTTCAAAATTCACCAACAATAAAATAAACAACTAAAACCCCAATTGCTTAACCCAATCGTGCAAGGCGGAAATCAATTACGTCACAGGTTTGAGCAAATGACGAAAGTATTCAGCCTGCAAAACACACAAAAACAAGATCAAGAATCGATATATTTCTTCATAATCATCATGACAACATTATATACTCCAAAGAAGCAAAAACTATCAAACACATTTCAATTTCCTCAGACAATTAAGCAGCGCATACCTGGCATTCTCTGAGAGGTTGAAAACAAGCGATAACCCTAACTATAATGGTGGAGCAGCCTGCAATTCCATTCTCATGTTTCAAAGCCCGGAATCTGGTTTGACTCGCTGCTTGGCACACCATAACTACTTTCCAACCCTTCAAAATGGAAGAACCAAAATGTTCCCAAGAGGAAGACAATTTCACTAATAATCAACTAATCCCGAACACTCTCACACCAACCAAACAGGTTTTGATGAATTGAAACCAAAAATAACCAAAGTAAACTACTAATGAGAATGAAAAACTAAGATATTCTAAGAGGTAATTAAGGTAAAAAAAGAACTAGACCAAGTTAAAGAGAGAAAAAAGGGTTGAAAATAAAGTGGGATTTTAAATCCTTCAGCTGATTTGGCGGACATAACAAGGAACAACAACAAAGAAAGTGGATCCCATTTGGGTTGAGGCAAGTTAAGACAATACTAAGAAGGTTTTTTTGAGAAGGGTTTTTCTTTTTGGGAAGAGGAAAATTTTGCAAGTTTACAGAATCACTTTGCAATATAAGTGAAGAGAAATGACTTTGCGGTATACATCAACAGAAAGACTAATAAGCCACCACCGCATGCTGCTTCTGATGTGTCCCTTATATCCACACAAAGGAGAAAACCCCAAAATCACTCCTTAAGCCAAAAACCTGTTTTGTACCCTGCAATAGGTTATTATAACATCAGAGATCTAACAATTTGCACAGATATTTACAAGTTCAGATTCAGCTTTATTTAAGCAAATCCTAGAAAAAAGAAAGAAATGAAAGAATAAAAATGAAATAGTAAAAATTAAAAAGGAAAAATTTTTCCTTTATTCTGAATTCTGAAACCTATTTGCAAAAGACAACCTTCGAACTTGTGGGGTTAAGTTCAAGTTAGGCTTTACAATATGTTTTTACTACTAAGGTAAGAAAAATTAACGATACAAACAAAAATGAACATGAAAACGGAGAAATATTACAACAAGAGAATTTATGTAACTTTGTTGTAAAACCATATAAGAAAATTTCCAGAGCACCAGATCAAACATGGAAGAAAAAATTGGCCCAAAACAAACAAAAAAATGAAGATTTTTAAAAGTTGGTTCAGATGCAAAATCAAAATTGTTCAAAACTATAGTTGATTCACTAAGAAATTATCCTGGTACCGACAACTAAATTTGAGAAAAAGAAAAAAGAGAGAATAAAAAACAGAACAAAGCACAGACACAAACATAAAGAATAAACATAAGATTCATTAGAAAGAACAGCATCAAAGGTAGAAAAGAAGAGCTTACAAGTGAAGCTAATTAGAGGAGAATCCGAAAGGGGCAAGTGGTTGAAGAGGAGAGGAGAGGAAGGAGGGAACACAAGCGTGACTTAGCTACAGTCAAAGTGATGAAAAGTGGAAAATGTAACCAAGAAGATAGAAGGTGCCTTGAATTATATAGAGCAATGCGTTGATTGACACATATGCCCTTGATTCAAGTTAACGAAAAATAATTTAATTGAATAAAAAAAATCTAATATATAAAATAAAAAATAGTCAAAATGAGTATTAACAATGAGTATTATGTAATGCGTATAACATATATTATATATTGCACACAACATATTATGTATAACAATATCATATATTGTAAAGGAAAACGATGTTACATCATATGATATATGTTATATACAACATATCATATATGATGTGTATAATATGTAATATATATTAGAGTTTTGTTAGGGGTATAAAATTGTATCTGACAAAATAGACAAAAATAGAAAATTGGGCCTAAATCACTCGGTCAATTAAGAAAATACACATGATTAATAATGTTATTTGAGATAAAAGTACTAAAATAGACTTTTTTAGCTATTTTAACGAAAAAATGTTATTCTCCGCATATTTGTTATTATATATATTACGTGTTATATATTATACAAAGTCTATTAACAATTTTCACAGATTTTTTTGTTTGCACCAAGATTTCTTTAAAAAAAAAGAATTTAAAAAAAAAATTGGAAAGTGAATAATATTTGCGCTTTGCGGGTGAGTGCTTTGTTGTGTTGTGAATTGTGACGTGGAAGATTGATTAATACGTGCTCGTGCGTGCGTGAGGGTTCAGGAGTGCACGCAAGCTATTAAGTGTACAATCATGAGTCACTGTGAGCCTATAAGCCCTAACTAAGCTTTTATATTTACTTCTTTCTTTTTATTTTTATCAAAATCAACCCAACCAAACCAAAACTTGGACTCTTATTTGATTTGGGTGGAGGTCAAAAATTGAATTTTAAAAGCCGATAAAAATGGGTAAAAACTTGTGAATTGACTAAAAATTGGTATAAAATGATTGAATTGTTGAAATAATTTAAAATATAAAATTTTAATTTTTAAAAAGTAATAACTATTATAATAAATATAATAATAAAATATTTTAACTATTAAAATTAAGAATTATTAAATCTCTAAAATTATAATTCATCATATGTATAATCTAATTAAATTAAAGACTATTAAATATCTTAAATCTATAATCTACAATTAAGGACTATTTTAACATATAATTCATCATATTTTTTTTACATATAATTAATTATATGTATATATTGATAAATAAATATATATTTTATACATATTTTATTTTGTCAGCTTAAATTTTCAATTGAACCTCTAAATTCCTCGATCATCCCGATCTGGTTTTCAATGAAAATATTTTTTGCTTTTATTTTCTATTTTTATATAGGTATAGATGTTGTTTACTTGTTCTGATAGATAATAGTCATAGTATTTGCATCCAACTCATTTTCTATTTTCACATTTTTGACTGAAAATATAAAAAATAATAATTTGATATTTTCTTATTTTCAATTTGATTTTCATTATAAATAGAAACTATAAATAAAATTATTTAATTTTATTTCATTAAAAAATAAAAAAAAATAACGCCCCTTATTTTTTTCTTCTTCTTTCTTTCTTTCCTTTTATGTGGACCCACGAGTAGTTGTATCATGACCTTGTGAATGTTTTGTTTTTTAGCTTTGGGGTCAATGAACCCTCAAAGCCTCACTATCAGCACGCTTTTATCAGTTTATGTGTAACGTGAATTGTTGACCTGACCAGACCATGACCCTGGTTCAAACTTAACCAGACCGTGTGGTTAGCGTGGTTAGACCTTGTTCCTGTCCCCGTTCACCTGGACGAATCTACCTCCCACGTTGCTGATGCATAGTAAAAATACATTCCATATAAAACAAAAAAAGTCTAATATGGACATTGATTACGTACTATATAATTTAATAATACACATAAATATATTATATAAATTATACATTTTTTTTATCTAATTTTCATAATATTTCATCAGAATTGCAAATAATTTTTAATATATATTATTAACATTATTCATAATTATAAAAATTTATCCTTAGCTTTTCTCACTAAATATATATATTCTTGTTGCATTTTATATGTGATATAGAATAAGATTTATATATAATAATAAATTTTCACTACTAGAAAAAAATCTATTTCCTACAAATTTTGCTGGAAAAAAAATTCACAGCTAAAATCTTCATTGATAATATTAGCTGCGAAATTCTTTTTGCAGGTAAATAGCTGCAAAAAGTTTTGCAACAAATGACCAAAATTTGCAACTAACAAATTGAGTCATATCAAACAAAATTTGCAGCTAATTAGCTGCGACTTTTTGCTGCAAAAATTATTTGTGTTTGGGTAAAGGTGTTAAAAAAGTTAACTTAAGAAGATTGTTACGAGAAAATAAAGTAAATAGAAAGTCTTGATGCACAATAAAAAATCAACCAAAATAATCAATAAATTGTGCATATAACATATAATATATAATATGCAAACCATATATTATATATTATGCACATCATATATTATCACATGTTATAATATTATCATTCTTTACAACATGTGATATATGATATATATGCACAATATGTGAAATATAATGTGTAAAACATATAATATATGGTGTGCATATTATATAATATATGTTGTGCATAACATGTTAGTTGTTTTGACTATTTTTTCATTGTATTACTATATGAAACAATCTCATAACACGTGTCGCATATGTTATACTGAAATTACAAGCTAATATAGTGAAAATAACACTGCTGTATTAACTTATCTGTGAAGAAGCAGCACATGATTAATTAATTTAATTTTTTTAATAGAGAATCAAAGTGCACTAAAACCTGAAGAGTTTAATTTGACATGGATTCCCATTGTTATGGGTACTTTTATTAAACCACATAAGCATTCTATGCATCACGCGTTTAGACTAAAGAAGAAAAGACTATACATAGAATCTATAAATAGATTCTAATACCATAGCTCGCAATTCGCAATATGCATGCATATCCCTGAAGGGTCAGCATCACATAGTTTACATATTCAATATTGCTACATGTATAATCAATAATATATCATTCAACTAGCATCCAACTTTTAATATATACTCGTTGGGTCCACTAACACACATTAATGTGAGAGTGTATCTTCTTTAATTGGATATACGTTGTAAGGAATATTGGTTGGACGGGTAACTTTTTTGTTTGCTTTGCCTATTTATCTCTAATCCTTGTTAACTCTTCCAACTTTTAATTAGTCATGACTCATGAATACCTTGCATATTCTTCTAAATTCAACGTCATTGAATTAAAATTTCATACACATAGAATTCAATTCATGTGTCACCTCACTACCTAGGGAACATATTTATATGCTGCAAATACTATTGGCAATAGGAAAATGTTCGGTGAACTATGGATAACCAGTCAAATCAGTCAATGAATCAATTAGATAATCTTTGCCAAAAAAAATTATCTTTAAGTAATTAGTTTTAAGTGGGCTGAAATATTTGCGGCACAAAATCTCTATATGGGTTGGTTTTAACGGATTTTTTATTATGCAAATAAAATCACTCTTAATAATAACGTGAATTTTTTATGTGGTACGTACTTCTGGTTTGCAAATTTATAAGTATAATAAGAGAAATTTTTGTATTGTTCTAGAAAACCAACTTGAATTAATACAATCCATTCGATAATGCTGACAAATTTAAATGCATAACAAGATATATATTTAAGAGTTTAATTTTAATTTACTGTTAATATGAAATAATTTTATATAAATATATAATCATATATTGATATATTAGTAAAAAATTTTAATTCAATAACTCATTTATTAAAAAATCTCACAAGCAGTCAATGTATGTGATTGATTAAGAGTATAAAAATTTTTTACAGCGTCAATGTATTATTAGTAAACTACTCTATATTTAATATAAATTGTATGATTAGACATTAAATAAAATGTTTCTATTCAGGAAGGATCACATAATTTATCATTCAAGATCCCAAAAATTTAGAAATTTTTTGGTGTAAAAGAACACGATTTATCCGACTTATCTGAAGCTCCATAAAGTAGTTTTCTATGTATAACCATAAAATGCTATAATAACAAAGTAAAATTTAAGTTGAATAGAAAGATGTTAGAATTCATATTGGGAGAGTATAGAGAGAAAATATGCTAAATAAATCAGTATAGTAATATGAAAATATTCTTATTATATTCATGTTGCTCAAGTACAAATGAAAATGCATATTTATAGGCAAATATCAAATCAAAACATATTAATATAATATCATTGTAAATCAATCAATGATATTATATAATATTTTTCTAAATCAATCTAAATCACATCATATCAATCACTGATATTACCATATCAATCATATCCTCTAATACCCTCTCGCAAGTTGGAAGGTATAAATTTTGGCATCTCCAACTTGAAATCACTAATATAATATAATCAACTTGAAAAAAAATTGGAATGTCCACTACAACAACCAATATTTATATCATTTCATAACTTATTTGAACACCATAATCATGTCGATCCATGCATCTTTTACGGAAAAAGCTGCAAACCCATTTTCTTGCACCTTTTATGGAGAAAGCTGCAAACCCAGTTTCCGTGCAACTTTTGTGGAGAAAGCTACAAACCCCTTTCAATGCAACTTTTATGGAAAAAGTTACAAACTCTTTTCGGTGCAACTTTTATGGACAAAGTTGATAATCCATTTTTTTTTCAATGCAACTTTTATGGATAAAATTGCAAACCCCTTCTTCAGTCAACATGTCATGGAGTCTAAATAGCATGAAAGTGGTGTAGAGATGGTAGTTTGTAGGGTTTTATGAGGTAAGATAAATGATTTAATTTTCATCTTCTGAAAAACAGTACAGAAAATAGAAAGCAATCAAATAAAATATAAAATAGTTCTAAGAACTCATCGAGGTACCAGCGGAAGAGATGTGTTGAAGGTGGATATCATGACTCTGATACCATAATTGTTAAGCTTTTAGGTGAGATGGTTCCTTAACATGGTATCAGAGACCAAGTGGTCAGGAGTTCAAACCCCAACTCCGATAGAAATAAAAATAATGAAAAACTAAGCACAAGACTAGATTGGTCGTGCATTATTCACGCTTCAAGCCCAAAAGAGGCATTTGCGTAAGGGGATGTGATAGAATGTAAAACCATTTACGGATCTCAACCTAATAGCTTAAGCTTTTAGGTGAGACGGTTCCTTGACAAAAGAAAAATTGATCATGCAAAGCAAAAGAAGCGCGATGATGATGGAGATTACACAAGGCGAAAAGAGTGTTGGTATCTTATGTTTCACATGAATAGCAATAATTTGCACCTTGACCGTTCAAACAAGGGAATTATACAAAATTGAATTTGGGGGACCCACCCATCAGCAAATAGTATGCCATATCTCTCGAATTCACTACTCCACCTGACGGTGTATCCCTCCTTAGCCTTAGCTCGATGATAATACCTAATATAATTTATATATAAAAAAAGTTATATAATACTTATTTTTGTTATTTAATTATAAAGCTTGAATAGAAAAGTGGATTAATAGTATTATTTAACGAAAAAAATAAATATTATATAAATTTTTATTGTATATTGTTTTTTTTAACTTGACCAGTGGTATCCCCAACTCGGAGAAATGATAGACGTACATCATATTTTTATCCATCAAGCATCCATCAGATATTATTTTAATTGGCGGTTGAGAAATATGTGTAAGTTTTTTTGTTTTTATTTAAAATGGTGGGCTCAAAATAACATAATATGATTGATGGATGGTTGATGAATCTATATATTGATGTATATGTAGTACTATTGCCCCAACTCGATCGATCAAGGACTAACCCGTCGCGATGTGGAGCTCCATTTAATGGTTTAATCGCTGACCAACGGGTTGCTGCATACACAAGATGAGGATATATCAAACCCCCTACATTTACTTAATCGGTTAAGTGAGCTAACCACTTGAGCCAACCAAGATGGTTATTGTATATTGCTCTTTAATATACCATCGATGGCCTAACTTTAGGGTTTGGGACTTTGGGGTAAAAGGCAAGCTCAATAGCCATTATATATTGGTCCCGCGAAAGAGTACCAATATACTTTCCATTGATGTGATATATGGATGTGCCAAAACCATAAAAAAAAAAAAAAAGTCATCAATGTGCGCTTGGCCCATTGCAAGCTAAGGTCTATTATTATTAGCATTAAAATTATGTGATTTTTTGTTCTACCTTTTCAAAATTAAATGTTATCTTACACCCTAATATATGTTAATATGAATGCATTTGTGTTCAGGTGATAAATTGTGTTCAACTTTTCAACTAATTAAGAAGTAGTTTTCAAAAGTTTAACTTTTTATCGTCGTAATAAATTAAATTGGGTTAAGGTGATCTTTAGGCTAACCATTGTAGTGACCTAGTCGGGGTTTTGGTAGTTTGATTTTCGCTTATTTGAAGACATTAGATGATGCTTTTTATGATTTTTAACGTTTATTTTTGTGAATTGCTAATGTTTATAAGATTTCATGACTTTAATATATAATTATTGAGAGATAAACTATTGGAGAATGAAAGAATTTATTAATGAGGCTATGCCATTTTGCCTTTACTAAGGTCTTTGTAAGACCTTTTGGGGGAAAACCTAGTGGGTAAAACCCTAGTAAGGAAAAGGTATCCAATTTATACAATATATATTTCAATAAATAATTTACTAAGGCTCATGACATTCACGACCTTGGTATTTCTTATCCATCTAAGCCATAAATTAGTATCCTCCATTTCTGAGTGCTTTTGTAGCATGGTAAGGGCCTTCCTAACTAGTAGTCAACTTTTCTACAAGGGAGTTAGTGGCCCGATATTAGCTTACGACGACGTTGGCTCATTACTCCTAGAGAGTGATGTTTTCCTTTTTCTTTGCCTCCTTTGAGAGTCGACATATCCGCTCAATTTTCGACATTGATAAGCTTCTTAATTATCTAGGGATTATATTGTTGCAGTTGTTTGGCTTATGGTCTAAGTTGTCGTGGAATTCACAATATATTGATTATGCTACTGAAACATTAAGGGTTTTATACCTTTATCCTCTATGACACTCTTTCCTTTTACGTCTATCTTTTATCCATCCCTCCACCTGAGGTCCTTGATCTTTAATCTTGAGGTCAGAGTTTAGGACTTCTTCCATGTAGATGTACCTTTCTGCCTTTTTTTTGGAGTTCATCTAGGTTCTTTGGCCTCATTTGTATGGATTTTGTGAGATTTACTTTCCAACTTTTAAAATACTGGATTAATATATAATATTAAAAGTTGGATTAATAGTTTTAAAAAATTGCATTATTATATATCATGACTAATGATGATTGATTTTATGGTGTAAAAAAATAGATTTTTATTCGGTACCCAAGAAAAATATAGGGTACCGATACCTAACTGATGTATCTGTCAAGTAGTGATTGATTTACAGATAAAATTAATTTAAATTTAGATAACCAGTAACATGTTAGGCAGATAATCTTCAAAAGTTAATTTAATTTATATTGTTATTCTCCGACTTTATAAATTTATGAAGAAAAAAAACATAATCAATAACATGCTGCTAGAGAGAGAGCGCACTGCACGAGCAAGGGAGAGGGAAAGAGGAGGTCCGATCGGGAATGAGATGCTTCCGGAAAGGCTGAGACCGCAATCACCATGTTCTGCTGATACCGAATTATTTATTTTAACATGTATTAATAAGCTAAATAACAATTGGATACAGGTACCTAACAAAACTATTTTGTGCCGAATAAATGTAAAAAAATAAATATATTTCTTTTGGCCCTTTAATTTATCTCTCATATTAACCTTTCCCTTCACTAACGGTTATACTTTGGTCATTGGTGGTGAACCCACGCTTATGAGTAACTTTTTCCCTTATTTTTACTGCATTGTTCAAAGATTGCCCCACTTTGTACGTTGGTTGTTGATAGATGCTTTGCAATTTGGCTTTCATTCTTTCTTAGAGTCACTCACTTACTGACTCAAATCCCTTTTATCTGTTTTATATTTTGTACTCTGACCACAACTTTCTACCGTCTCACTCTCCTCTACTTTTTTGTTTTGGCTTCTTCTTCCTATCACCCTATAGAAAAGAACAACTTTTCCTTCAATCAATTTCAATATATTTTAGAGTTTATTTTATATCGAATTAGTTTAAAATAATTTAGCAAAATTCATTAGAACTCCTCTTTATTTATCTAGTAATATTGGTGTCTAACAGTCTAAGTGTGTGTTTGGTTAGCAACCAAAATACGGTTGAGTTGGAAATAATTAATTTAAGTGAAAGTATGAGGTTGTTTGACATAATGCATTGGACATGATAGTATAAGCTTATAGTATAAGTTAAGTTGTTATTCATTATTTGATATAGATAACTATTGTATAATTTTATATATATACATCAAAATGACGTATAATTCAATCATGTCTCTGATCGTCGTATTAAGCCTGATTAGTTTTTAACGTATAATAATTTTATTTTCTTTAGCTAGTTAATAATAAGCTAAGTAATATAATCATATAAGCTGCAGCTAAAGTAGCAAAAATAAGAGCTTGAATACCGCTTGTAAATAATCCAAGAAACATGACAGGTATAGGAACTACTAAGGGCACTAAAGAAACAAGAACAACAACTACTAATTCATCAGCTAATATATTTCCGAAAAGTCGAAAACTTAATGATAAGGGTTTAGTGAAATCTTCTAAGATGTTAATTGGTAGAAGGATTGGAGTTGATTGGATGTATTCAGCAAAATAAGCTAATCCTTTTTTTGAAAGACCTGCATAGAAATATGCTACTGATGTAAGTAAAGCTAATGCAACAGTAGTATTTATATCATTTGTGGGTGCAGCTAACTCCCCATGAGGTAACTGTATTAATTTCCAAGGCAAAAGAGCCCTCGACATAAAATAATTATTCAATAAATAATTAAATAATAAATATTTAAAAAATTAATAATTAAATAAATATCAATATTATACCTAAATAATTTATATTAAACTTACAATTTATAAGATGTATAAATTATTTAATAATAAAATAAATTATAAATAAAAAATTTAATATATGAAATTTTAACTAATATAAATTAATATTTTAATTAATAAATATTTAAGTAATAATATATTTAAAATTTTACCAAATTAATTAATAAATAATTATTATCTATATATTAATTTATTTATTATTATTTATAATTGTGATTACAAGTTATTATTATAAAATATAATATTTTATACTGTGTTTGTTGCACTAAACACTATATAATGTTAAAAACTTGTAAGACCTTATACAATCAGGTCTTATCCGCCTATCAAATCTAATACTATTAGCCCTTATACTATTAGGTGTGCCAAACAAGCCTAAAATTATTTATTTTGTATTTTTCACTTTTTAAATGAGTAACCAACTTTAGAAATAATTGATGTTAATAAAAGTTAAAAATATTAATTTTTACTCCTTTTTTTAAGTCTCACAACTTTTTCAAATCCACTTTCTCAAAGCATAAATCAATTATTCTATGTCAATTATTTTAAAATTAATTCTTTAACATCAATTATTTTAAAAACAACTTTATAAAAATCTAAATCAAAAGGATCCTAATTCTTAATTAAAAGAAAAGTTGGTGAAATAATTTTTTAAGCTTAAGATCTTCTAAATAAATTTTACCAATAAATAAGAGGGGATGTGATTTTTACAAGTCATATATATTGGATGAGTTTAATTTGGATGCATAAGATAATATATTTTTTTATATTATTGTTTAATTATGTGTTTTTATATTATTAAAGATAGTTGAGTCTCACTATCATTAATAGAAATAAAAATGGTGCAAGGAAATGCTTTGATTAAATGGTAATGTAAAAATTAAGTATATCAAAGTTAATTAAACTTATGTAATTTATCCTAAATTGTATGTTTATTTTCTTCCATTTATTCTACCAACCGTTAGAATTATGATATTTTAGAACTCTCTTTTTTCTAAGATATGTGATTATAGGACGAGTCTGTTTATTGGCACGCACCTAAGTGAGATCATTATTATCATGATTGGCTTCGATCATTTATATTAGTTTTGATAGGGTATAAAATTGTATTAGCCACCAAAACAGATAAAAATAAGATTTTGGTCCTAGATCACTCAACTTATTAAAAAAATACATATGATTAAGTATGCTATTTAGGTTAAAAATATTATATTGAGCTTTTTTTTACTGTTTTGGATGGAAAAATGTTGTTACCCAATTATTTGTATATGTATATATAACATTATACAGTTTATAAATACCAGGATTTTAATATTTTCAAAAACTCAAACTCAAGACATATTGATATGTGCTTTAAAAGGGTTAAATTGGGAATGCCAACACTAAAGAAGATTGGGCAAACCAAAAATAATGATTTTATATATTATTTTTAAGGTAAGATTCTTACAGTTATCTTATGACAAAGCTTTCTATTATTTTTCTACTTAGCACATTTCCTAAGAAACAATGTCAAATAAAACCTTAATTGGGATGAATAAACTAATATACATATAATAATTAAAAAAGTGCAAGCATATATATGTTTTATGTACAGACAGGGTATGGTATCCCCTCCCCACTAAGAAAAAATACAAAAGGGTGTGTGTGTGTGTAACCCATGATTTTATCACCTGAAAGAGATCTTATGCACAGATAAGAAGATCTCTAGGCACACAATTAAATATATATATATAGGCATTCTCAGCTTTATTATATATTAAATTGATATAATTAAGAATATGCATAGTTTCATGCCCTCTTGTTTGGAGTGAAGGGAACAATAATCAAAGAGCCTAATCAAGTTCTTTACCCCTTTAATTTCATCCATATCCTATTTAGGTCTGATCTTTTTGTGGCACTAGCTAATGCAACACCATATATATATACACTGGCTAAGTGTGATGCAAAGCATCAATTCCTTTTCTATTAAAAATATTAATAATTTTAATGCACTAACGGTATAAATTAGAATTAAAAATTTTGTATTATTATTTAATCAAAATTTTTCACTCACACAATTTGTAAATATTTAACAAAAAAATCAACTATATATAACAACTCATTTATCTAAGAAATTAAATCTTAAAAACATTGTATGCATATAATTTAGAGTCTAATTATAATATACTAATAATATAAAAAAAATTATACTGTTATTCGATCACATTCTTCATTTTGTATGTTTTTTCAAGTAATGAGTATGAAAAGTATCCTTAATAGTTGAGATAATATTATATGATTAGATGATAATATAAAACCCTTTTAATTAAGCTATGTATATATACTTTAAGGAAAATACTTGATGAACAATGAAAAAAATATTCAAATCTGTCAATGGATCTATTTAACAATTTTTTGATAAAAAAAAAACTCTATCTAAGGAACTAGTTTTTAGTGGGCTGAAAGATTGTGACAAAAAATTCTTATATTAACTGATTTTAATTGATTGTTTATTGTGCAAATAGTCGCACTCATAATTTAATCAATAAAACCAATTCTTTTGCACGTCTGTGTTATTTTATCATCATGGTCACTTTATTGACAGACTTTCTTTAACACATAATACCCTTTGAATGTGATGCCAATTTTGGCCAATAAGATTGCATTTGCTATGACATGAGCAACCTTGGTGGTGGTTGTGGATTACCTAACTATAATAACAAATCCCCATGTTCTAGCTCAAGCTTCTTGGTCACTACCCACCAAGAAGGAGAGAAAAAGAAATATTATCATTCTATGAGAGTCACCAATGTATAGCACTTGCCACTTAACACACAATATATATATATATATATATATATATATATATATATATATATATATATATATATATATATATATATCAATACTACTATATTTACAATCAATGTACCATCCAACTAGCATCCAACCTCTAATATATGTTTGTGGACCCACTAGAGCACATTAATGTGAGAGTGTAAGTGTTTTGATTGGATATACAATAATGCTAAGTGTACAATAAAAAACCAGGCAATACAACCAATGAGCCTATTTTGGTTTTGGCCCAAATAATCATTGAGATTGTAATGGGTTGAGCAATTATGGCCCAAAATCTCATTTATTAACTGGTTTGACTGATTTTTTATTATACATTTAACATCACTCTTGGATATATGTTGTAAGGTATAATCGTTGTACACGTAACTTTTTTGTATATATATATATATATATGAGATATATCAAGTGAGAGAGAAAAGAGTAGGAGGAATAAACTTAGATCATTGGATCTTATTTGAATGGTCAAGATTAGAACATAAAATCACATAACTTTTTAAATCTTAATCATTCAAAATAAGATTCAATAATCTAAATTTATTCGTTTCACTCTTATCCCTCTCACTTAATATGTCCCTACGTATATACTTAGCCCAGGACCAGTCACATTCAATTTGGTGTAAGCATATATGTATATATATATATATAATTTTAGTTCTTCTTAAAGGTGTTTCAAAGTGCTGCCAGAAGCATGGTTTCTGACTTTTTGATTGCTGATGTTTATTTATGAAATGCATATGCAAATTATTCAAGTGTTTCCATCGATCACAATTCCAATACACGTCATATGAGTCCCAAAATTTAAACAAATTTCTAATTAAGGAGACAAAAGAGGCCCGCATGGGTAGAGTTTATTAATTTTGGGTTACTTCCAACATGATTAGAAAGACAAAAAGAGCCGTAGATTTTCATCTTCTTTTTCTTTGCTCCTACTCTAGACTCCTCTATGTTATAAGAATTTTTTTTAATCACATTTAAACATGATACAAGAATATTTATAATTATATATATTTTATATAAATTTTAAATATTATAAATTAAAATATATAACTATAAATATTTATAGATCAAGTATTAAATGTGATTCAGGATCATTTAAAAATTTATCATGTTATAATCTTTATCTAATTTTATCCATCTCCTAAAAAAGATTGAGACATAAATTTAATGCATCTTTTATTTTCTTTTGAGACAGATAAAATTGAATGAAGACACTATTATATTAATATAGTATATACTATGTGTTTCAAAAGTAATTTTTATTTAAAGATATTTGGTTTTGGTTGATATTATATAAAAATAATTGGTTTAAATATATATATATATATATATATATATATATATATATATATATATATATAAATCCCTATATGACTTTAGTCAACTCCAAATTGTTTTACTTGAATTTTAATCTCTGTGTTCCCATCTTTTGATATTGGTCTTTACATTATTTTATTATAGAGATGAAAATATTACATTATTTATATACATAAATATAATATAATATTTCTTAAATTTTTTAAAATATGTGGTCAAATTTAACAATACAATAAGATCAAATATATATATATATATATGCACACCTATATATACTTCAAAGAAATTTAAAAAATTTAGTGACCACATAAGTCTCACAACCTTTTTAAATAGATCCACCCTTAATAATACCGTTAATGTACCAATTTTTTAATTATATTCTTATAAATATTACCGTCTATTTAGTAAATTAACAATAGGGACCAAGTCAAAAGATTCATGGAAAAAAATTATAGCTCCGTTTGTTTTCTCAAACTCTGAGTCAGAGTCAGGGAGTCAGTGAAAAATTGACTTTGTCAAGTGTTTAGTGCGAGAGTCACAGTGATTCAGTGAACAAAATTATCAATTTTATATTCACTTCAATTTTAGAGTCATTGTGTAATGGAAGTGAGTCACTATGTGCGAGAAGGGAGATATAAATATGTGAGGGTGTGTTCGGAGTCAATTTTGGAGTCACTGTGACTCTGACTCCTGTGACTCTGACTCCAGAGTCACTGAAAAACAAACACTGCCAAATATCTCAATATTTTTCATCTCCCTTTAAGCTTCATTTCCCAATTAATGGAAAACACACAAAAAAAAAAGGTAATGATATATAGGTGAATGAAATTATAGAAGAAAAATAATAATAGGTGAATGAAATTATAGAAGAAAAATAATAATAGGTGAATGAAATAGAAGAAAGGAATATAAATTTTGGTTTTAGAAAGGGTAATTGGGCATTAAGATGCATTCGAGTTTGGTGGGGGAGAGTGTGGGACATATGAGACCATGGAGCCATTTGGTTGTGGATTCTCCAACAAAAACATTCACGCTTCTAAAGCTATAACAACTACGCTCACACCATCCACCATTCCCCACTAATTAAAAAACCATCATTTTTTAGGTTTTTTCTTTCCACATACTATATATTTCTTTTCTTATTGAAAATAAATACCAAAGACCGATGCAAAGTTAGACCAAAAGGCAAAGGGGAATCCATGCCCCCTGGGATTTATCTTATTAAATGCTGAACAACACCCACTTTTCTTAGACTTTTGCTCCACCCAAACTTTTTTTAATCACCACATTAAAAAAAAAAGAAAGTAGTTGATGATTAAGAGTAGTGCTATTTGTACATACAAAATAGTATGTATAGCATACATATGTTTTGATCTAAGGGTGGAGAAAAGAAGTGTAAGTAATGGAGTGATGTCATATCAAAATTCAAAGGTGATAAAGTAGGTGGAAATCGAATGTATGTAAGAGAAAGTGTATGTACAAATGTCATTATTGATAGAATATTAAACCAAAAAGAACCAAAACTAGCTACTATTCGTACATTTACATTTTCGTATATGATATTGATATTTAATCTCTCACATTTGATTTATATAACGTATAACAGAAATACGTCCAACTTGTATCCAACGTGTGATATCCATATTACAAGATGTATACTATACGTATATATGCTATACGTATAATACACATCATGTAATATAGATAGCACATGTTGGATACGAGTAGTAGGACATATTTTTGTTGTGCGTTAAGTATTATTGTATAATATTATTCTAAAGAACCAATTTCATCTTAGCTTCTCATCAAGTGGAAGTGGAGAAGCTGGATAAAAATGGGTAGATTAAGTAATTATGTTAGGTCTGTTCAGATTTGAATTCTCATAATCACTACACGTGTGAGAAGCATGCTTGTGACTTCCACGACAATTTCACTTTTTAATCGGTCTCTTATTTTTCCGTTGAATTTCAAATTAATAATGCTAAGTGAACAATGAAAAATCAGTCCATACAGTCAATGTGTTTATTTTGGCTTTGATTTTGACCCAAATAATCATTGAGATTGTAATTGGCTGAGTAATTATGGCCCAAAATTTTATTTTTATTGGCTGATTGGGCTGATTTTGTATTATTTAGGATCACCATTTCAAATAAATGGAGTTAATTTATTCCTTGATCTTTAAAATCATATTCATATCCAATATCCATCCCTTTTTCATTCGATACACATAGAGCAGTCAGGTAAGTGCCAATTTTAATATGATGAGGGGATCGCTTCCAAAAATCACCTAACATTTGTTGTAATTTTAAGAGTAAACTCTCAAACTGGTACTTTACAATATCAATGTCGGACAAGGTGGTCCTTGACAATCGGAAATATCCTATAGTACACATTACGTATTATGCATAGCCCACGTTAAATACTAGTTTGACGTATTTCTATTGTTCAACAAATATTATTGCTAAGAATATAGATGCACAAACATGACACATGTTTGCTCACGCCAATATTCGTTGATTTACACATGTATCTGTACGACTACGTACGTATCTTCTGTCTCAAAACAGTATGATTCAAGGCTTTATAATTGCAGTTTTCAATTCTGAAGGCATCTTTGCTTAAAATGGAGATCAACATAGTAGTAAAGCTTAGACATTATTTGATCGTACATATACATGTGTGACGATGATTTATGTATCCCTTAGATGGCAAGAAAAGAGGGATTGGAGCCTTGACAAGGTAGTAAAATATGTAACAACGATGTTAATTAAAGTCAATATCTCCCACATTGATCATCTTTTGCTTGCTCTGTGAGTAGGGCACTGAAGTGGTGGTGGAGAATTTTTCTTTTCGTAAAGAATGATTCAGTTTTTGAAATGTATATTGGAATACAATAATATTTTTCGTACAACAAAAATATGTTTTCGACAAATATCTAACGTGTGCTATACATAACATTGAATGTGTGCCTAGTTGAACGTGTTTTTACTGTACAACCATCATTATTGTATTGGAATATACAAGTGTGGTTCTAATTATATATGCCAACCCCAACAATTAAGTTATCACACATACTTGGGGCACAACAAAAAACCAGCCAAAACAGCCAACAAAGTTCATTTAACACTTTGTGACCCAATTTGCACTTTTAATCATAAGTATATTTTTAATGAGCTGAGTGATTGTGGCCCAAATTTCTATTTGTTGACTGTGTTGGCTGGTTTTTTGTTGTGCCTCTAGCATTGCTCTTAAGTTATATAGTCATCAGGAAGTATCCATTAATCAAGTATTAATTGAAGGTTCAACAATATTTTGGATATGAAAAATCTTTAAATTTTATACTAACTGTCTCACACTTCACGATGTCTACAAACCAATAAGAGATTATTCACCATGATCGATAATTGATAGCCAGATCGGCATCAAAAAAATGACAATTTAAATATTAGATGTGCCAATAAAATATTTATAAATATTTTCACGAATCATAATAATTCTAAAGAAATAATTTATAACTTTTGTTGAAATATTTGTATGAATATCTTTTGACAACAATTGAACTTTGAGAATATGTATTATTATTGTATGTAGTGTCATGAACAAAAAGAAAAACTTTACATTGATACACACATCCAATGTATTTGACATATATATGTCAACCAACAAATAGTGGTTCCATTTGTAACTGACTTTACATTTCTACTAAGCATTAGAGAGTCCATGATCCAAGCACTACCTTAGTTCTTACACATTATATTACTTGTTTCTTTTGACCAATAAGAAAGGAGAGAATGTTATTAGAAGGGAGCATTGTGCTTGACAAGTGTCAACATGCTATCGCAGCAAGAGTCATGACTCATCAATTAGTTAATCATTTCCATGGTGGTGATGTTCGGGACATGATAAAACTGAAATCCGTGAAGACATAGATGCAAAGAACATAGATACAAAATATATAGAGTATATTATATTTGGATTAAGGTACAAGCTAAGATGGTGTAATTTCTGTTGTATCATGGCCAATTTTACCTCTTTTCTCTCTCAGCTTTTCTAATATATATAAGATCCACAATAATATTTGTCGTACAATAAAAATACATTTAATTAGTATTCAACGTGTACTATACATAATAATGTGTGCTATATATATAGTACACGTACGTATAGCATACATTCCGTGTTATGTAGAGCACACGTTGGATACTAGTTGAACGTATTTCTGTTGTATGAGAAACATTATTGAAATAAAAGTGATATATATTTCATAATGGATGAAACTATTTTATGACATAATGAAAAACATATGACTATGATCAGAGAAATTAGTAATGTCAATTTTGATCAAAATCTATCTAAAATTCTCACTATGTATAAAGAATCTTTCTCCATTATAAAATATAATAAATCACTTTTCATTAACATTATAATTGATTTGTGTTGATAACAATATTAATAACTACTTACCCTAAACTGGTATTATCTGGGATGAGGCGGGGGACGGCGACCTACGTCTGAACCAGTCGTATGGCCTGTCGAAGCCCCGTCGACAGGTCCATCATTACTGCCACGTATGTCCTGTGGCGAGGTAGTGGTGGGTGACACGACATCATGATCCGAGGCGTGTTGTGATGGCTCGGACTCTGGCTGTTAGTTAGGGTCCTCCTCGGACGCTAGCCTTGGCTCACGAGTCGGGATGTCTGGGATTTCAACGCGCTGGCTTCGATAACTAGAACGTGGCACATGTGTCTTCCTACGCCGTATCACTCTGTCATCCGTCATATCTAATCACAATAATAAAGTTTTCATTCATAAGAGTATTTAACAAAGTATTATAAATTTAGTTGTTGGTTCAAAATATTTAATAAAGTGCTGAATTGAAAAAAAAACCATTTATTCAGAAAGTTCTGGACTTTCATCGCTATCATCTTCCGCATCCACTACTAGAAACTCTCGGATTATCGACGGATCCCCTTAATATCCGTCGATGATTCACTGTATCGACGGATGTATCGACGGATGGTCCCCCACGATTACTTGCTAGTCGGAATTCAAGTATCGACGGATTTAACCATAATATCCGTCGATATTTTATCGATGGATATATCCGTCGACATCCGTCGATATTATTGACGGATGTATCGGCGGATATATCCCTCGATAATGTTATTTTAAAAAAATATAAAATTATTAAATATTTGTATCGACGGATACTTATCCGTCGATAATTAATTTTGTCCAAAAAAAATTAAAAAAATAATTTCGTTATCGACGGATACGTCCGTCGATAACAGTGGCCGAAATTTTTTTTTTAAATATCTGAATTAATAATATTTAAACTAAATCAAAATTTATAACAAAACGATCGATAATCTCCATAAATAAAACTATAATGAAATATCATAATATATATATTAATCAATATTTACAAAATAGATAAAATCCAAACACTATATAAGTCAAGTCATAAAAAATCCAAAACGTAATGTCTGAACATCCAAAACATAAACAATAAAAAAAGTCATACAAAATCCATCGTATCAATGTCACAATCATCATCACCATCATCAGCATCATCTCTGGATGCATCCGGCTGAGTAGGAGGAGTCTGGGCAGGAGGAGGTCGAGGAGTCGGTGTGTGGGCAGCGGCGGCAGCAGCAGGCTGAGGAGCAGGCGGTGTCGTCTGGGCAGCGGCAGCAGCAGTAGCAGTAGGAAGCGGAGGTGGTGTAGAATATGCGGGATGTGGATAGCCTGGATGATATGCAGGTGGAGGAGGAGGCCAGAATGCAGGGGGATAAGGCGGAGGGGGATGATGATACTGTGGGGGAGTGAGAGGGAAGGGTGATGGCTGGGAAGGTGGTGGTGGTGTAGAGACGCCAGCAGCAGCCGATGATGACCCGCCAGCCGCAAACATCCCGTAATACTGGGACATCTGGTCTCTGAGCTGCCTACTGACCTCCGCAGCAATCTCCTGCTGTCGAGCGGTCCGCTCCTGCTCAAGCTGCGCCTGCAGCACCTCGACACGGGTCTGTAGCTCCAGGTTCAGATTGTGAACCCGGTCACGGACTTCAGCGTCGCTGCTCTCGCCTGAGACTCCTGGTGCTGTAGCAGCAGATGCGTGGGAGGAACGGGCAATGGGGTTCGCGACCACGCCCCGCCCGTATATGCGGCCCTTGTAAGGGCTGCCCACAACCTCGGTCCACACCGCCTCCTCATCGACGGGTGGGACGGACTCACCAGGCTGTGATGCCTCTGCCAGCTGAGTGCGGACCTCATCCAAGCGGCGCGTATAATCAGCCTACAATGAGAAGAATACATAATCATTTTAAATGGAATACATAATCATATTAATTGAATACATTTATACAACTATGATGAAATCACTTACATGAGTGCGCTGCGACCGCTCGTCTACCCACGTTGTCTTGTCACCCTTCCTGGTGTGCGTCTCCCTGGACAACTCTTCCTGCGTGGGTGGTCTCTTCAGCCTCTGCTCCTGTAAGTTTAAAACAATTGAAGAACAAAACATTAATTAATCAATTCATATATAAGAAACATAAAATTAAATGTATTGCAAATATTACATACCAGCCGTCTCTTAGTGGAGTCCACAGTAGCGGATCCACCACAATGAAGGGAGCCACCCCTCAATGAGGCCCTGCTAGCCTTGGCCTTCTCCGACTTGGCCTTAAACCTTGGAGAAGACCAATACTCCTGCAGCACACGGTGGTGGGCATCTGAGAGCCACCTGTGCTGGTCATCCTTACCATTACGGATCCATAAGTACATGTCACCGAGCCTCTTAGCTGCCCGATGGCAGAAGGCACGGTACAGTACTGGATCATCGGCAGGACTAATGGTGAAGTGAGCCTACAATATATAGACAAATTTAATTTGTTAGTTACCACAACATAATTAATTACTAATTACTAAAATTGAAGAGTTCATATTACCTTCCACTCCTGATACCATCGCCGCCTCTCCTCCTCGGTCAACTTCGAGAAATACTCGATCGGCCTATGATACATCTTCTGTATCGTGGCCGTGATCTGGTGAGTGCCGAGGGTGGCAGGAACAAAACTACATTGTTATAAAGAATCAGTTTCCATTTTATATAATAATCACTTTTACATATTTTTATTTATAAAAGATTGACATTTATAACAACATAAATCATATACCTTAGACCGGATGGATCCGGTCTGATGGAGGGGAAGAGGGACGTGTATCTGAAGCTGCTGATGCAATCTCGACCGGCCCCTCATTACTGCCCCCAATGTCATGTGGGAGGCAGTAATGGGTGATGATGGTCCCCCAGCAGCAGATGGTGATGGTGATGGTGATCGTGACGGTACTGGCTCATAGTCTGGGTCCTCCTGCGTCTCTGGCCTCGGGTCACGACGAGGGATGTCATACAACTGAACACCCCTCGAAAGATAACCACGAGGCTGGGCGGCGGTCTTCCTCCGCCCTCGATCTCCTCGACCTCTGCCCTACCCCTACCCCTATCATCATCTGTCATATCTATTCACAACAATACAAGTTACTTTTCATTAATTAAAGTGTTTGACAAAGTATCTTAAAAATGAGGTAGTGTTATTTGAAAAACAAATTGAATTGTTAAAAACCATTTATTTAGAAAGTTGTGGACTGTCTTCACTCTCGTCTTCTGTATCCGTCACTGTCAAGTTCATCTTCTTCTTCGTCACTACCTTCAGTGGAGTCATCACCCTGACTTATTATGTTTTGGCGAGACATGTTAATAATGTCATCTTCACCAGTATCATCGTGTAAAGTAGCAGGGACTCCTGTATCTACAACCACCCTTGGAGCACGTGTAACTTCGACTTGGTAAGCTATTCATCCACATTATCACTTTCAACTCTGCCCTAGGTTTGGTTGTGAAACAACCAACCACTTATTCTTGCACTTCCTCGGATACCTTGTGTAATACACTTTGCCGAACATTCTGTGCAATGATGAAAGGATCATATGCAACCAAATCGTCGTGTATGGTTAACCTCAATTATGTCGTAATCAGCGTGCTTGCGTGTTCCATCAGGATGTCTAGGATCATACCACTCACAGCTAAACAAGACAACCTTCTTTGGCGTTGGGTCCTCACCAACATATTCCAACTCTAAGACTTGTCTGAGTACCCCGTACCAATTATTCTCCCCTGTTCCAGCATCCCCTCGAACGCATACTCCACTATTTTACGTGGTCTTCTCACGACCCCAGTCTAGGTGTGAAATTTATAACCATTCACATGGAAAATTGGCCACGAAATTGTTACATTGGTGGGACCCCAAGCTAAGCTTTTTATATGAGGATTTGTGACATTATTGTCATGATTGAGCACCTACATACGTAGAGAACAAAGAGAATAGAAGGGAAAATTTTGAATTTTATGTTAAGATATAAATCAAAGACTAATAGTACGAAGATTATAAACTTACGAACGAGTTGAACCATTGAGGAATTGGTCAAGCGTATGATTCTGAATGGTTTGTTCAAAATATCTGTTGACATTAAGTAAAATTAAAGATTTTAATGACAACATTCACTACTATGTACAAAAACATTATTGAAATGATGAATTAGATATGTCACTTACGTTCTATAAGTGTCCACCTCATCACAGTGATGAGAACATGTAGGTGCGCTGCATGCTTTTCTCTATCATTCAGCCAATAGTTTGTGGGTTTACCGGCACCACGTCCAGGTTGATTAAACACAGACAAAGTAGGCGGATATGAAGTTTCACCTCCATCATCATTGCGGCCTACTGCTGTTCTTTTCGAATGAACATGTGGCTCAAAATAAAATGATCAGAAGAAGGACGTCTCCTTTGATAAATAAGCTTCACATATTGACCCTTCAACACGAGCTCGATTCTTGACAGTTCTCTTAAAGGTCCCAATATTTCTTTCAAAGGGGTACATCCATCTATATTGAACCGGCCCACATACTTTCACTTCATAAGCCAAGTGCACAGGTAAATGTTCCATTGAGTCAAAAAAAGAGGGGGGAAATATTCGTTCCAACTTGCACAAAATTACAGAAATATTTTGTTCCATTACTTCCAAATCATGGGACCTCAGTGTGGTAGAACACAAATCACGAAAGAACAAACTAAGCTCGGTCAATGGTTTCCACACATGTAAAGGTAACTCTTGAAAGGCAACTGGAAGCAAACACTCCATAAACACATGACAATCATGACTTTTCATCCCATGGAACTTTCCATGCGCAACATCCACACACCTACGGAGGTTGGAAGCATATCCATCTGGCATTCTCAACTCTTGCACCCATTTACACATGGATTGCCTCTGCGCAGGATTTAAAACATAGCTTGCCTTCGGCTTAACAACGCGACCATCACGTGTCTCTTGTAAATGTAGCTCTGGTCGTCGACAATATTCTGTTAAGTCTACTCTTGCCTTGACATTATCCTTAGTCTTGTCACTGTCCATAACAGTATTCATGATGTTATCACAAACATTCTTCTCAACATGCATGACATCTAGACAGTGACGAACAAGATTATCTTTCCAATAGGGTAACTCCCAGAATATGCTCTGCTTAGTCCAGTTATGGTCCACACCATAACCTGGAAACTTGACTACTTTACCCAATTCGGTTATCTTAGGCAGATTTTTAACTCTGTCCCAGACCTGTCTTCCAGTAAGCCTAACAGGTGGTTCTTCATGTTCAACACAGTTTCGCTTAAACCATACCTGTTATTCCTAAATGCATGATCATTTGGCAAGAATCTCCTATGACAATCAAACCATGAGTTCTTGCCGCCATTCTTAAGTGTGAAGGATTTTGTATCCTCCATGCAAATAGGGCAAGCTAGCTTCCCCTGTGTCATCCACCCAGACAACATACCATAAGCAGGAAAGTCATTAATCGTCCACATCAGAGCGGCTCTTAGCATGAAATTTTCTTTGGTGGCCACATCATAGGTCAAGACCCCATTGTGCCACAACTGCTTCAATTCATCTATGAGTGGTTGGAGGAAAACGTCAATTTTAGCTTTTGGATTATCAGGGCCAGGAATTACACATGTTAAAACATGTACGGATCTTTCATGCACATCTCAGGAGGGAGGTTGTAAGGGGTAACAACAACAGGCCAACAAGAATAAGGCTTGTTAAATAAGTTATTTGGCGTGAACCCATCTGAGCAAAGCCCTAATCTAACATTCGCGGATCATTTGCAAATTGAGGGTGACACCTATCAAAATGCCTCCAAGCTTCACCATGAGAGGGATGCGTCATTATCCGTCACTTCTCCTATTCTCATAATGCCACCTCATGTGAGGTGCAGAGCTCATAGAGGCATACAAGCGTTTTAACCTAGGGATTAGGGGAAGATAGTGCATCCTTTTGTTGGGAATATGCTTATACCTCCCATTACCCGCTCTTCTAGGTTTGAACATGGGGGCCTGGCAGAATTTACATTCAACTAATTCAATATCCTCCTTATAGTACAACATGCAACCGTTCATGCAACAATCAATTTTCTCTGATTTCAACCCAAGTTTTGAAACTAACTTCTTTGCCCTATAATAGTCCCTAGGAATTGTCTCTGGTCGTGGATTAGCATCACTCATTAAAGTAGCCCATCGATCAAAAGCACTTTGACTCTCGTTTGCCTCTGACTTGATAGACAACATCCTAACTGCCACTGACAACTCAGAAAGGGTTGAACCCTCCCAAATGGGTGTCTTTGCAGATTCTAACAAAGAAAAAAACCTCTGCGCTTCAGGATTTGGTTCCTCCTCTCTGGGTTCATTATAATCTTCATCATGTTGCCCCCCAAAGGCATCATGGATCATTTCCTCATAACACCCACGATTATCACCGCCCCAATTTAAATTACGATCCCCATATTGGTCACCATCAAACCCACTTGAACTACCTCCGACAAACTGATCCTGCTGTACTGACACTGACTCGACTTCCCCATGGACTGTCCATACATAATAATTATCCATAAATCTCTTTTTATACAGGTGAACCTTAATCGTGTCAACATCATAGAAAAACCTACAAACACACTTGGCACATGGACACTTGACTTTTCCCTCAGACCTAAATTGTTCAGACATAGAAGCAAACCCCACAAACTCTTCAACTCCAGCATAGAATACCGGCTTAATTCCCCCTATTCGGGTGTAACCTATCATACATCCATGATCTATTTGTTGATGACATTGCCCTTGAATATTGGAGAATCCTAAAATGAGAAGTTTAACTAGGCTAATTAATAACAGTTTTTTAGTTAATCTAAATTCACCATTAATACGACACTAATGATTTTTAAGTTTGTTAAATTTTTACTCAAACATAATTTCGACAGAGTTTCCCTTAGTTTTAGATAACTTAACAACAGTTATTTAATTTCTCAAAATTTTTACTTCACAAAATTTTGACAGAGTCTCCCCTAAATTTTAAACAAACTTTCTCATTTAATTTTACAAATCAATCAACCAGTATTGCCGGAGTTTAAGGACCGGTCTCAGACTAAGTCATCTACCCTAAGGTTTTGCAACAATAACAACAGAATCATATCATTAAAATTAATAAATAACATACCTAATATAAACGTAAGCTCCTAAAAACGTAAGCTCCAATCGCCGAATATATCAACAACTGTTCTCATATATATCATTTAAATAATATATTTGTTACGTTATTGAAAATTACTTACTTTAAATAACATATAAGTTTGTTAAATCTATCTTTTTTGAAGTTTTCGTTTAAAACAGTTTTCAAAATTTAATATATTTATTTTTTCGAAAACTGGAAAACAAAAAGATAGATTTACAAACTTATATGTTAAGTAAGTAATTTTTCATAACGTAACAAATATTATTTAAATGATATATATGAGAACTTTTGATATATTCGGCGATTGGAGCTTACGTTTTTAGGAGCTTACGTTATATTAGGTATGTTATTTATTAATTTTAATTATGATTGTGTTGTTATGTTGCAAAACCTTAGGGTAGATGACTTAGTCTGAGACCGGTCTTAAACTCCGGCAATACTGGTTGATTGATTTGTAAAATTAAATGAGAAAGTTTGTTTAAAATTTAGGGGAGACTCTGTCAAAATTTTGTGAAGTAAAAATTTTGAGAAATTAAATAACTGTTGTTAAGTTATCTAAAACTAAGGGAAACTCTGTCGAAATTATGTTTGAGTAAAAATTTAACAAATTGTAAAAATCATTAGTGTCGTATTAATGGTGAATTTAGATTAACTAAAAAACTGTTATTAATTAGTCCTAGTTAAACTTCTCATTTTAGGATTCTCCAATATTCAAGGGCAATGTCATCAACAAATAGATCATGGATGTATGATAGGTTACACCCGAATAGGGGGGAATTAAGCCGGAATTCTATGCTGGAGTTGAAGAGTTTGTGGGGTTTGCTTCTATGTCTGAACAATTTAGGTCTGAGGGAAAAGTCAAGTGTCCATGTGCCAAGTGTGTTTGTAGGTTTTTCTATGATGTTGACACGATTAAGGTTCACCTGTACAAAAAGGATTTATGGATAATTATTATGTATGGACAGTCCATGGGGAAGTCGAGTCAGCACAGGACCAGTTTGTCGGAGGTAGTTCAAGTGGGTTTGATGGTGAACAATATGGGGATCGTAATTTAAATTGGGGCGGTGATAATCGTGGTGTTATGAGGAAATTATCCATGATGCCTTTGGGGGGCAACATGATCAAGATTATAATGAACCCAGAGAGGAGGAACCAAATCCTGAAGCGCAGAGTTTTTTTTCTTTGTTAGAATCTGCAAAGACACCCATTTGGGAGGGTTCAGCCCTTTCTGAGTTGTCAGTGGCAGTTAGGATGTTGTCTATCAAGTCAGAGGCAAACGAGAGTCAAAGTGCTTTTGATCGATGGGCTACTTTAATGAGTGATGCTAATCCACGTCCAGAGGCAATTCCTAGGGACTATTATAGGGCAAAGAAGTTAGTTTCAAAACTTGGGTTGAAATCAGAGAAAATTGATTATTGCATGAACAGTTGCATGTTGTACTATAAGGAGGATATTGAATTAGTTGAATGTAAATTCTTCCAGGCCCCCAGGTTCAAACCTAGAAGAGCGGGTAATGGGAGGTATAAGCATATTCCCAACGAAAGGATGCACTATCTTCCCCTAATCCCTAGGTTAAAACGCTTGTATGCCTCTATAAGCTCTGCACCTCACATGAGGTGGCATTATGAGAATAGGAGAAGTGACGGGATAATGACGCATCCCTCTCATGGTGAAGCTTGGAGGCATTTTGATAGGTGTCACCCTCAATTTGCAAATGATCCGCGGAATGTTAGATTAGGGCTTTGCTCATATGGGTTCACGCCAAATAACTTATTTAACAAGCCTTATTCTTGTTGGCCTGTTGTTGTTACCCCTTACAACCTCCCTCTTGAGATGTGCATGAAAGATCCGTACATGTTTTTAACATGTGTAATTCCTGGCCCTGATAATCCAAAAGCTAAAATTGACGTTTTCCTCCAACCACTCATAGATGAATTGAAGCAGTTGTGGCACAATGGGTCTTGACCTATGATGTGGCCACCAAAGAAAATTTCATGCTAAGAGCCGCTCTGATGTGGACGATTAATGACTTTCCTGCTTATGGTATGTTGTCTGGGTGGATGACACAGGGGAAGCTAGCTTGCCCTATTTGCATGGAGGATACAAAATCCTTCACACTTAAGAATGGCCAAGAACTCATGGTTTGATTGTCATAGGAGATTCTTGCCAAATGATCATGCATTTAGGAATAACAGGTATGGGTTTAAGCGAAACTGTGTTGAACATGAAGAACCACCTGTTAGGCTTACTGGAAGACAGGTCTGGGACAGAGTTAAAAATCTGCCTAAGATAACCGAATTGGGTAAAGTAGTCAAGTTTCCAGGTTATGGTGTGGACCATAACTGGACTAAGCAGAGCATATTCTGGGAGTTACCCTATTGGAAAGATAATCTTGTTCGTCACTGTCTAGATGTCATGCATGTTGAGAAGAATGTTTGTGATAACATCATGAATACTGTTATGGACAGTGACAAGACTAAGGATAATCTCAAGGCAAGAGTAGACTTAACAGAGTACTGTCGACGACCAGAGCTACATTTACAAGAGACACGTGATGTCGCGTTGTTAAGCCGAAGGCAAGCTATGTTTTAAATCCTGCGCAGAGGCAATCCGTGTGTAAATGGGTGCAAGAGTTGAGAATGCCAGATGGATATGCTTCCAACCTCCGTAGGTGTGTGGATGTTGCGCATGGAAAGTTCCATGGGATGAAAAGTCATGATTGTCATGTGTTTATGGAGTGTTTGCTTCCAGTTGCCTTTCGAGAGTTACCTTTACATGTGTGGAAACCATTGACCGAGCTTAGTTTGTTCTTTCGTGATTTGTGTTCTACCACACTGAGGTCCCATGATTTGGAAGTAATGGAGCAAAATATTTCTGTAATTTTGTGCAAGTTGGAACGATATTTCCCCCTCTTTTTTTGACTCAATGGAACATTTACCTGTGCACTTGGCTTATGAAGCGAAAGTATGTGGGCCGGTTCAATATAGATGGATGTACCCCTTTGAAAGAAATATTGGGACCTTTAAGAGAACTGTCAAGAATCGAGCTCGTGTTGAAGGGTCAATATGTGAAGCTTATTATCAAAGGAGACGTCTTTCTTCTGTTCATTTTATTTTGAGCCACATGTTCATTCGAAAAGAACAGCAGTAGGCCGCAATGATGATGGAGGTGAAACTTCATATCCGCCTACTTTGTCTGTGTTTAATCAACCTGGACGTGGTGCCGTAAACCCACAAACTATTGGCTGAATGATAGAGAAAAGCATGCAGCGCACCTACATGTTCTCATCAACTGTGATGAGTGGACACTTATAGAACGTAAGTGACATATCTAATTCATCATTTCAATAATGTTTTTGTACATAGTAGTGAATGTTGTCATTAAAAATCTTTAATTTCTACTTAATGTCAACAGATATTTTGAACAAACCATTCAGAATCATACGCTTGACCAATTCCCTCAATGGTTCAACTCGTTCGTAAGTTTATAATCTTCGTACTATTAGTCTTTGATTTATCTTAACATAAAATTCAAAATTTTCCCTTCTATTCCTTTTGTTCTCTACGTATGTAGGTGCTCAATCATGACAATAATGTCACAAATCCTCATATAAAAGCTTAGCTTGGGGTCCCACCAATGTAACAATTTCGTGGCCAATTTTCCATGTGAATGGTTATAAATTTCACACCCTAGACTGGGGTCGTGAGAAGACCACGTACAATAGTGGAGTATGCGTTCGAGGGGATGCTGGAACAGGGGAGAATAATTGGTACGGGGTACTCAGACAAGTCTTGGAGTTGGAATATGTTGGTGAGGACCCAACGCCAAGAAGTTTGTCTTGTTTAACTGTGAGTGGTATGATCCTAGACATCCTGATGGAACACGCAAGCACGCTGATTACGACATAATTGAGGTTAACCATACACGACGATTTGGTGCATATGATCCTTTCATCATTGCACAGAATGCTCGGCAAGTGTATTACACAAGGTATCCGGAAAGTGCAAGAATAAGTGGTTGGTTGTTTTCACAACCAAACCTAGGGGCAGAGTTGAAAGTGATGATGTGGATGAAATAGCTTACCAAGTCGAAGTTACACGTGCTCCAAGGGTGGTTGTAGATACAGGAGTCCCTGCTACTTTACATGATGATACTGGTGAAGATGACATTATTAACATGTCTCGCCAAAACATAACAAGTCAGGGTGATGACTCCACTGAAGGTAGTGACGAAGAAGAAGATGAACTTGACAGTGACGATACAGAAGACGAGAGTGAAGACAGTCCACAACTTTCTGAATAAATGGTTTTTAACAATTCAATTTGTTTTCAAATAACACTACCTCATTTAAGATACTTTGTCAAACACTTTAATTAATGAAAATAACTTGTATTGTTGTGAATAGATATGGCAGATGATAGGGGTAGGGGCAGAGGCCGAGGAGATCGAGGGCGGAGGAAGACGCCGCCCAGCCTCGTGGTTATCGATCGAGGGGTGTTGAGTTGTATGACATCCCTCGTCGTGACCCGAGGCCAGAGACGCAGGAGGACCCAGACTATGAGCCAGTACCATCACATCACCATCTGCTGCTGGGGACCATCATCACCCATTACTGCCTCCCCACATGACATTGGGGCAGTAATGAGGGCCGGTCGAGATTGCATCAGCAGCTTCAGATACACGTCCTCTCCCCTCCATCAGACTGGATCCATCCGGTCTAAGGTATATGATTTATGTTGTTATAAATGTCAATCTTTTATAAATAAAATATGTAAAAGTGATTATTATATAAAATGGAAACTAATTCTTTATAACAATGTAGTTTTGTGCCTGCCACCCTCGGCACTCACCAGATCACGGCCACGATACAGAAGATGTATCATAGGCCGATCGAGTATTTTTCGAAGTTGACCGAGGAGGAGAGGCGACGATGGTATCAGGAGTGGAAGGTAATATGAACTCTTCAATTTTAGTAATTAGTAATTAATTATGTTGTGGTAACTAACAAATTAAATTTGTCTATATATTGTAGTCTCACTTCACCATTAGTCCTGCCGATGATCCAGTACTGTACCGTGCCTTCTGCCATCGGGCAGCTAAGAGGCTCGGTGACATGTACTTATGGATCCGTAATGGCAAGGATGACATCACAGGTGGCTCTCAGATGCCCACCACCGTGTGCTGCAGGAGTATTGGTCTTCTCCGAGGTTTAAGGCCAAGTCGGAGAAGGCCAAGGCTAGCAGGGCCTCATTGAGGGGTGGCTCCCTTCATTGTGGTGGATCCGCTACTGTGGACTCCACTAAGAGACGGCTGGTACGTAATATTTGCAATACATTTAATTTTATGTTCTTTATATATGAATTGATTAATTAATGCTTTGTTCAATTGTTTTAAACTTACAGGAGCAGAGGCTGAAGAGACCACCCACGCAGGAGGAGTTGTTCAGGGAGACGCACACCAGGAAGGGCGACAAGACGACGTGGGTAGACGAGCGGTCGCAGCGCACTCATGTAAGTGATTTCATCATAGTTGTATAAATGTATTCAATTAATATGATTATGTATTCCATTTAAAATGATTATGTATTCTTCTCATTGTAGGCTGATTATACGCGCCGCTTGGAGGAGGTCCGCACCAGCAGGCAGAGGCATCACAGCCCGGTGAGTCCGTCCCACCCGTCGATGAGGAGGCGGTGTGGACGAGGTTGTGGGCGGCCCTTACAAGGGCCGCATATACGGGCGGGGCGCGGTCGCGAACCCCATTGCCCGTTCCTCCGCCGCATCTGCTGCAACAGCAGCAGGAGCCTCAGGGGAGAGCAGCGACGCTGAGGTCCGTGACCGGGTTCACAATCTGAACCTGGAGCTACAGACCCAGGTCGAGGTGCTGCAGGCGCAGCTTGCTCAGGAGCGGACCGCCCGCAGCAGGAGATTGCTGGGAGGTCAGTAGGCAGCTTAGGGAGCAGATGTCCCAGTACTACGGGATGTTTGCTGCTGGAGGGTCATCATCGGCTGCTGCTGGCGTCCTGCACCACCACACCTTCTCAGCCATCACCCTTTCCCTCCCACTCCCCCA